>JAUPFT010000022.1:6733200-7933200 GCA_036936625.1 Parnassius smintheus behrii | reverse complement strand
TTTAATCTATGGTAACCGCGGTTAACTATGACATATGGACGTTGAACATCTCATTCCCGCCCATGACCATGAGTGCTGTAAAGCGTTCGAAACGTCGGGTATTAAAAAGTTAAATATACGCGATAAATTCCGTAAAAACTAGTATTATTTCAACGTTTCCATTTCGTATTGAGCGAAACAGCAGGTAGAAGCTCATTTATATATTTCTAACACACAGAGCAAACGTCCGCCTCGGTGAATACGACACGAGCAATTCAGGACCAGACTGCGTCGAAGTAGAAGGGGGCGGTGAAGACTGCACGGCAGGTGCCGTCATAGTGCCCATCGAGAAGATAACAGCGCACCCAGAGTACGATCCCACCAACACATTAAGGAGACACGACATCGCGCTAGTGAGACTCAGTCAGATGGCACCTTACACAGGTGAGATAGCACCTTACACAGGCCTTGTGCCGGGGGGGAGGGGGGCACTAATTGTGGGTTGGTATAATTTTTTTTTAATATTACTTATCCAAACTGGACTGGTCAACCACGCTCTCACGTAAGATAACTGTATATATACTGTTCTATTTCCTATGATCAATGACGAAGATTGACCATTTTTACAGGTTACGAAGCATTCCAACTTATTCCTCAGTGGTGACAACGCATCTGCATTTTGATTCTTAATCGAGAATAGGTGGAGATGACTACGGTCTACTGCATTGATTTACCATAAAGTAGACTGTATGCTCGTTTGTCATACTAATATTGAAGCAACTCCGAGCATCACCCTCTCCATAGCTCGCTGTGTGAATTTAAGCTTCCTCGCGTACGTAAATATCTGTGAAAGACCACATTTCGATTCCGCAAATCACGAAATTTTAATTATTTTATCCTACATCTTAACAAATTTATAGAATTACATCAATATTTAAAACATAATAGTTGTTCGTATTGCTGCGTTGTCTATTTTTACTGACGCCATCATGGCGACCAAGTGGAAATTATAGTTAGGACACTACAAAACATAATCATTTATAATATTTAAATACGGAAAACATCAACAATGAGAAATCAACTAATATATTAACCGCGTTAAGGAAAATATTTGCAACAAAACTGATGTCCGTACACATGCTATATGTTCGAATTGAAGTTAGAGTTGCGCCAGCAGATTAATTTAAACATTATAAAATATTAAACAACGTTTATATCTTTCGCACCAAAATTCACAAAACTCAATGTGTAAAAAAATCAAGAAATTGACGAAGTATGTGTATTTTAAAGATATTGTTTTAAGTGTTATATTCACAAAGAGCGAAACAGATGTGTCAGGATACTGCCAAATAGAAGTCTGTAGTCTATGCTTACGCATATCTACTTACTATATATCATAATTATCTCATAATTGATAACAATGTATTTCAGAATTGTAATTTGCCTAAACTAAATATTTATAGTTTGGTTCATGATATTTCAGATTTCATTCGACCAATCTGCTTGCCTTTGTCGGATCTGGCGAAGAGTGCTCCTCCGGACGTTAGGCTTTTTGCAGCTGGCTGGGGCGCAGTCAGCGCGTCCCAGAGCAGTAGCAATATAAAACTGCACGTCAGTCTGCCGTACAAGACGCAAGACGTAAGTATATCAAATTCAATGAAACAATTGGTGTATAGAAAAAATTATCATAGTCACAAAAGCTAATAATGCATCATACTAGACTTTTAAAAGAGTTCATATCTTATCAATGGACAACAGTTATATGTGAAGAAAAGAGAAGTAGTAAAGTGAATACGCATTCGGCCAGTTTAAAGAACCGACAACCGATGGATAAGAAAGGTTTTCGAATTGTAGCCTCTTACCGGTGAGCGAAATGTAGCACGACCATTAGTAGATGAAGTGACAACAGCAACAGAAACTTTTTTATTCAATATAGATTATAAATATTACTACTATACTAACATAGTTATTAAAAGTCACTCCTTTGTTTCATTTACTACTGGTTCAGAAAAAAATCTCTGTCCCGGAAAGAACCAGCTAGAAACCCAGCGGGACTTTTTTTTAAATTAATACCAAATTACAATCATAAAACAATTTAGCAATATCTTGGTGGCGATCAACTCATTCCCAGGGTATCCATAAATTCCTTAATAATATAAGAACCCTTTTTATACAAACGTTGGTTAATAAAAATTGCGAACTTTGAGGAAGTCAAATTTTGTATATTTTCTGGGATTTTGTAGTACAAGCCCCTACAAATGTATCACTGACTCGGCGGAGTCGAGTATCTGAACAACCTAATAATACTTGCAGGAAGTCCACGGGTTCAGGTGGCTCTGGATCTTGTTTTGCAGTGTTTTCGAAAGGTGTGAAATGGTTGTCACGATTATGATGGCTATGATGTACGTTAAGAAGCTAGAGGAACTTAATTCAAATGTAGAAATAATGTACCCTTATGTTTCATATCCAACAAAACCAGCGGGGTTAACACAGGTTAACTTCCTACAATCATTAAAGCTAATGGGAAAGAATAAAAATTAATGAGGTTAGCAATAAGTCACGTCACTCGTGATCGTGATTTAGCGTTCCGCTTTTGAAATTCCCATATATTTTTATAGTTTTCAGTTAGTGTTAACTATTGTAGAAAATCTACTAACGTGGCTAAGAAATATCTGCCGATAAACAAAACACATGTGATGAGATGCATGAGATTAAAACTGAATAGTAAAGATTATTAGTTATTACAAAATACTCGTTGATAATTAATTTTACACAAACTGTCGATATGACAAGGTTACGCTCAAGATCAAGGTCTCATCAAATTCGGTATATTAATTATAGTACCTGGATGACCGAGCTTTGCTGGGTTTTTTTGGAAATCGTATTTTTTCGAAATTATATTGAGATACAAATTACATACTGATAAAATATGAATAAGTAATATATTTTGATCTTACCAACATAATAGAAAAATCTGAACTGGTTATTTGAATAAAAAATTATGAGTGCAATTAGTTTAATTTAAATTTTCGTGTTTATAAAAAAATACTAGAAAAAGGGCTCAAATAATAGATTTTCTCACAAAAGAAGGGAACTTACGGACCGTAGACAAGACCCGAACCAGGACATTACGATTTCGGGACGGCCCATTTGAGCCATTTGGGCTATTTATCTCATTAACGCATATATATATATATATATATATATATATATATATATATATATATATATATATATATGTGTACATATATTGCCAAAATTTACTTTCTTATTCTAATGATATTGTAACAGTTTTTAATTATATTCCTATCTAAATTATAATTACATACTATATCTACTTAATAATAATGTACTACCTGCCTAGGTCTTACTTTTACTTTTACCTTTTACCTTGCTACTTCTGACTTTAACTAAGTTGTTAACTTACCTTTTTAGTCTTTATATTCTTGTTACACCTCCTACCTACTCATATACCTAACTATTGAATTAGACTGTGTTTTGTACATAATTCGCTTACCTAAATTTAATTATTTAGCATCAAGGTAAACCTCTGTGGTTTTTAGATGTTAATTAAGCCTATATTGGAATGTAATTTTTGTTTGATCTGATAAATAAATTGAAAAAAAAAATTGCCTGAAAACACGGATAAAACGACATTTTCTAATAATTAATCCTAGTTAGATCGATTTATTGCCCCCGAAACCCCCTGGACACTAAATTCTATGAAAATCGTTGGAGCCGTTTCCGAGATTACGATTGCTTGTTTAAAGGTTAGGATTTTTATTGATTTACCACTGGTTCGAAAAATATCTCTGTCCTAGGAAAAACCAGCAAGAAACCAAGTTTGTTTATTTCTTAACACATAAAATTTTGCAATAATTTTGAAATTTTACAATAATGAAGACATGCAATTAACTGCATAAAATGTGTTTTTACAGGAATGCCAAGTACCATACGACAATCCCAGACGGAAAGTGGCTTTATGGGGAGGGCAAATTTGCGCCGGCGGAGAAATAGGCAAAGACTCGTGCAAGGGAGACTCAGGCGGTCCTCTCATGTACGAGAATGGAAAACTGTTTGAGGTCGTCGGCATCGTTAGCTTCGGACCAACACCTTGCGGTCTCGAGAACATACCTGGAGTGTACACCAAAGTGTACGAGTACCTGCCGTGGATACGCACTCAGATCACGCCTTAAGTGTTCTTCACGATCGTACCTCCCGATGCTAATTTATTCAGAAAATTACTATAAATAACAAATAAAAGACTGAAAAATACAAATAAAAATTTATTCTTCCTGAACGACACAATGATTTTGTTAGAGATTAAATGAAATTAGATTTTTTAATACAAATAAGCCACAACTTACAATTTAAGAATTAGCGGCCATGTTTATAATAATTGACTAACGCGTGTTACAATTAAAAATGAATTATCTATACACAATGTCTCTTTCCTCTTTCTATTATCGTTTAGTGAAGGGAAGGAGAGAGAGCGACTTAAAAAGCATTTCTCAGATGGACCTTGATTTTTTTAAGAATAATAATATTAGAATTTAAAATTACTTAAACAACACTTATTGAATCATGAGGTGTGTTGATTATAGTAAGTAGGGTTTCCACCTTTTTTTTTTTTTGAACAAATATATACTATATTTGTTCAAAAATGATGCAAGAATATAGTAAATTTGAGAAATTCCAGAAAAAGTATACTATTACTTTTAATCTTTATATCTGTATGTACTCAATACAACTACGAATGTATTTTTCCTATATATATATATATATATATATATATATATATATATATATATATATATACATATATATATTTATTATTGCTCTTTGCTTTGGCCATCAATGATCTAACTACCTTACTTCTAAAATAATAAGAGTCTGAGCAATTTATTCATATTAAAATATATTAAAAATTAATTTTTGGACAAGTTCGAAGTAACGTGTGATAGTCGTTCGGCAATTGCAGAGTTAATTTGTAATACAGTTAGTTATGTTGTCTTTCAAAAGTTTCATTTGCCGGTCCGGCCTTTGCTCAAAGATTGTAAACATAACATAATGTTCGCATTCCATTTTTTTCCTTTTACGCGAGTTACCGTTGGATTCCATTACTACCGACATATTAGTTAAATCGGGGTTCGAGGAGACTTTGATCGGAGATGCGCGTTGCGAGTTATTCATTGTTTACGACACAACAAGTTACACGATGAGTAGGGACGGGATGAAAAATGGCAGTCATGCTATTTTTCTTTCTTCTTTCAATTTAACATTGATAATGGAGTAAATTATTTCCGTAAAACATACTTGTGCCATACTTTCAATCACGGTTAATATAAAATAGCGTGACAGTTGAATTAGGGATAAAAATATAGTATTTTTCGTACTATAGTATATTTCTATGATATATAGTACAATTGACAGAAATATAGTACGATACTATATACACGTAACGTACGATGGTACTTGGGCATAGTAACGAATGTATTGTATCGTATGTCATCGAACCTCATTACATCGCATAATTTCCGATTATTCAGCCGTCTGTCAGTAGATGAAAATTCATTACATTCATACGTATACACATAAAAACGACATATTATATAGGTCGAGCAGATTTTTTCTTTCTTTATTTTATTACGGTTTTTTTTTTTGTTTGCGAACACTACAATCCCAATGTAACTAATTTAAAATTTAAACATTTACCATTAATCTGCACATACTCACCGCAATATCCGGAAGTGTAGTAGTAATGTCCTTCAGTCAGAATTTCAGCCACAGCGATTATAGTGCCCAAGTATATGCGCAAGCACAGGTGCACTCTCTATTCCCTTACTCTCATAATCCGGTGGGACGGTAAACCGATACGACCGGAGAGATACACAATCCAGGTGGCTCAGGACTATGCTTTTTGGAATGCTTATACCCTAGAGGATGGCCTACGTTAATAAGGTAATCAACATAAGTATAAGTAGAAGAAAAAGTATATGATGAGATAATAAAGTTTGTTTGCTAAGATCTACATGCATAAAGAAAATATAAATGTAAGAAGTGTCGTGGTAGCCGTTACCAAGGATAAACGCTCGTCTCAACGCGAGCAACCCCAGTTGAAACCCCGATGGAACCAATCAATTAGTTAATTGAAATTTTAAATGCTGACTCACGTATTATACACGTGGGTGTAAAGTTCACCAACACACATCATGGTAGCACTGCGCTCTTTTCCCTGTCCCAATACAATACCAATAAAGAGAAAGAACCTGTGTCCAGCAGTAGAATATATGTAGATGGTTACCCTACCATAATTTTATTATTTTATTTTGATGAACGCCACGTCACAGACGATCAATTCAACTGATCATTCCAACTGATCAGTTCAAACTTAAACCGTTGATATTTTTTAAAATATCGAATTTTCGATATACCGATAATTAATTATAAATTTATTAATATCGGAGTTCTATGTATAAGTTTATTTATCGATATATCGTAAATCCAATATTTTAAAAAATATCAACCATTTTAGTTTGAATCGATCAATTGGAATGATCAGTTGAACTGACCGTGTGTGGTGTGGCGTCCATTAAAGTAAAATAATAAAAATATAGTAGGGTAACCGCCAATGAAACAGTTTTAGTTTGAACTGATCAGTTGGAATGATCAGTTTAAATGACCGGTGTGTGGCAACCGTAAGACTACCCTCCTCCGGAAACAGGCAATACACACCATTTTATTTTATTTATGCTTTACAAAATCCGGCACTGGCTTTCGATTGATTGTCCGACAAAAAGTGAGATGGTTTTATATTCGACGCGTATATTTTAACGAAACGAAACGGTAGTACCGATTGTATTAATTTCTTTATTAAAAAAGTTATACTTCATGGAAGTCCCCATACATACTATTTCTAAAATCAAATTTCACCCCTAAATGAGGAAAATTAGGGAATAGAGGTAGAGGACACTCTAGATCTTAACATGAATTGTTTCATTCCTAAGTCTGCTCAAAATGGTAATAAATTAAAACTTTTAATACTATTGTATTGTGAAACGAAGCTTACGTTCATATAACCTTATGAACAATATTGCATAATAAATAAAAAAGGATTTTCCACTATTTATTTACTTTTTTAAATCCTCGCGACAAAGGACACACCAAGCACTTTATTTTCGACATTTGAAGTTAATTAAAAACGATAAACTCCTAATTATAAATTAGCATTATTTAATTTTCAATATTTTATAAAACTAAGGAATAATGTATTTCTAATGTAAAATAAAATAAGTAAAAAATCTAACAAACATTATTTAACAATATGTTACTTGATATTGAAAACATTAAAAGGCTTATAAGCTTATAACCTGTTAACAACGATAAAAAAATAACTGTCTAAATAAGTTTTATTTAGTATTATTCATATTAAACTTATAACCAAAAACGTGTTTAATTTTAGAATTGTGGTAGGTAATCACCCATTATTATCATTACAGTCTAGCAAAATTCCACTGCAAACAAGGCTACCCCCATAGACAGAGTTAACACCCGCAGTTTTTATTTAGATGTTACCCTCAAGATGGCTGGGGTAGTAGATTGTCTTGCACTAAAAAATAAGCATGTGCTACGTACAAATTATTATAAGTGTATACGATTTTAACAGACATCTCACAACACTGTTTAAAATAGTATAAAATAGTTAAAAATCTTTGTCCACGCAATTTATTCTTTATTTTAGGGAAAGTACAGAAATCATTAGGGCTTAGGTCGGGGCTGTACTGCGGATGGTCTAATAATTCTATGTTTTCTTGCTCTAAAAACACTTTTGTTCTGTGTGAGAACTCGCATTGTCGTGATGGTGGATGATGCGGCGGTTGCAGTTCTCTTTACGGAGTTAAGAAACGACCTGTGGCAAACTAATGCTAGCATACCATTCTGCATTAACCGTTCTTTGTCCCTCAAGAGGAATAGTCGTACATGGCCGGTTTTGGAGACTAACGTGGCCACCATTTTTTTTGCAACACTCGAACGAACACACGTGAACGAACAATTTTTGTTGGCTTTAACTCATTTTCGAACTTTTTGCTAGCTTGAACGTGTAATTATTGCAAGCCAACCTACAGAGATATATTTAGCTGGAGCAAGAATTGGTAGGCTAGACGACAAGGATAAAAAGATCCACGCTCGCACAGAATACCATAATAAAATAACATAATACTAGCGTAAAATAATAGCATTTTTCTGCGTGATAGAGCCACGCTGCAGCTCGATCAGAAAAGAGCCACGCTCTCACAGAATACTAAAGCAATAATAGAATAGAAATAAACTGAGAGGTTTCGTATGGTGGGTGACAAGAACCGGAGATCTTTTTTAAATTAAATTTTTAGTGGTAGCTTCATGTTGCAACTATATTATGGTTGTAACACGAATGGGTCGGCTCGACCGGGGTAGGACCACGCTATCACAGAATACCAGCGTAAAAGCAGCTCAATGCCGCTGTGAGTGTAGAGAACCGGAGACCCTTTTACTGGAAACGAGGCATTCCATCTTAGTCTTTTCTTCTTAGTCAACTCATCTTCACTTTGATTCTTATTCGATGATAGATGTACGTCTATGGGCCACAGCATCCACTTACCATAAAGTGGACTGCGTGCTCGCTTGTCAACCTTATTCTATAAAAAAATAAATAGTAACGAAGTAGTCTATATTAGCCCTCAGGGGTGACATCGATTTAATCGATGTTAGATGTTAATGTCTATGGGCTATAGGTAACATATACTTGCCATCTAGTGGTCTGTCCTCGTTTGTTACCCTTATTCTACATATAAAAAGTACAAGGTGGCCCATAAGTCGTTAGAAATGTAAATTTCGAATAAAATACAAAAGGCACGCATGAGGCGCGGTGCGAGGGGAGTACCGACGGTTTCTGGGAATTCAGTCGCCATGGAGCGTTTCACCGGTGCGGACATCGATCACTAATAAAGAACTAGATGCACAATCCCATACAAAAGTTCTCTAAAAACTGTCCCCAATTGTGGTGAGGTGACGTAACTCTAGTTGAAATAAATATACATTTATGTAAATTCAACCTTAAATACATTGCCTATAGTTGTATTCACAAAGATACGTACGAAAAGCAATAAATTTTTATGACTGATACTGGCTGGTCAACCTATATCAAAACAAATTCAACCTTACACGCGTGTTTTAAAGTCAGAATTACAAAGTGCTGGTAAAAAGGAATCAAATTTTACGACCGAAGCTCATAGTTTAGACAAGGAATCATTGGAGTCGAACTGCCCAACATTTTTTGTTACCGTTATTTTAATTTTAAAATGTTTCAAACTTGTTTTAAAAACTGGTGTACATAAAGCATATTCTACTCTATTCTATGATGTATTATGTGTAATGGTTATAATTAACCTGAATGTAAATACGTTTTTGGATAGGACACCACATTCATTTAGTAACGAAAGTACTTGAAACAGTCATAATTATTTATTTATTCTTCATCTTGTGTCAAAAATTTAAAAATATTGCTTGACAAAGAACTTAAATCGAAATGCAATAGTTATTAAATATAAAAAGTATGTACAGAAAGTTGTAAATCGTAGTTACATATTCATCACTTTCTAAAACATGATTCGAACATACAACGCCTCCTTGGGTCGGCTTGAAGAATTCTTCGGACCTTTGACATGCTATGACTGATATCCATTCTGCACACCTAACTGGATCTCGAGGAAAGCTGAAAAATTAAAAATAAAATCTCACATCTTTAATTTTACTACATGCACAATCAGTTTCTACTATTGCACATATTCAGAATTAAATCTTTAATATGTTACTACAATATTTGGAGAAACTATAAAGAAGTCTCATTAAACAAAAAATAATAATCATACTTTAATAATAAAAAAATAATAACGTCTCCAACAAATGGAACATAGTCAACGAACAATTATGACTTATTTTATTAAGACTTAATTTAAAAAATGTTTTACGGAGATTTCTTGACAAAATATAAGTATTTACAATACGGTGATAACAATTAAATAATGATAATATTAATACGTACCGAAATTAGGAAATTCCATCCTTTTTTAGCGTCCTGGATGTGTGATTTTTACACTTTTTAAACGAGCACTGAGGCATGTTTACCGTCGGAGTGTTCGAATGTAACTAGATTAAAAGCGCACCCAAATGTTCGAATGGGTGCTCATTTGGTGAGGTCGTTTTTTGTCACTGATTGTGTATTTAGTTCTTTATTAGTGATCGATGGGTGCGGACCGTGCATTTTGTGTGCGCGAGTTTTATCGAAACAATGATTCGGCTACCATTGCGCGGCGTAAATTTCGAGAATATCAGAATTTACGCAACTTTAAAGACATTCCAAGTGTTCAAACGATTAAGAACTGGGTTATTAAGTTCGAAGAAAGTGGTTCGACGTTGGATAAACAACGGTCAGGTCGACCAAGGACATCACGGACGGAAGAAAACATCGATGTAGTGAAACACTCAATTCGTGAAAATCCTACCCAGTCTACTCGTAAGCGTTCCAGTGCATTAAACTTACCCAGAACATCGTTACAGCGAATTTTTAAGAAAGATTTACATCTTCACCCGTACAAGATTCAGTTAGTACAGGAATTAAAAGATACTGACACTATCCACAGACTAAATTTCGCAAATGAAATGTTGAACCGCTTTACTTCGTTTCATAACGTGTTATTCTCTGATGAGGCTCACTTTCACATCAACGGCCATGTCAATAAGCAAAATTGTCGCTACTGGAGTTGCGAAAATCCAAATCATAAACATCAAAAGCCCTTACATAGCCCTAAAGTGACAGTTTGGGCGGTTATGTCAGCGCATGGCATTATAGGCCCTTACTTTTTTGAGGACGGCAGAGGCCGCGCGCTTACTGTTACTTCACAACGGTATGTAGCTATGATCCAGGACTTTTTACACCAGTGTCGCAGAATTTTCCAGGCTTCAATACGCGGACCTGGTTTCAACAAGATGGAGCAACTGCCCATACCTCTAACGTCGCTATGCCGGTTGTCCGTCAACTTTTCCCTAATAAAGTGATCTCTCGAAGAGGAGACATTCCTTGGCCACCACGTAGTCCAGATCTGACCCCAATGGACTTTTTCTTATGGGGTTAACTTAAGACTAAAGTGTACGAAACCAACCTGCGGACAATTGACTTCCTGAAAGAAAATATCCAAAGAAAAATGGCAAACATTACAGAGCTTACTTGCCGCGCAGTGATGGATAATTTTAAACGTCGCTTACAGGAGTGCCGCGATCGTAACGGATTACATTTAGATGATGTAATTTTCAAAAAATAATTCCCATTTTATAAGGAATATGACAAAATAAAAACCGTTTTCATAATGTCATTAGTTTTTTTTAATTATTTTTTTACATTTCAAGGGACTTATGGGCCATCCTGTATAATACCGCTGTTTCTGGTGTGAGTACGGAACCAGAAGTGGTTTCACTGGCAACGAGGCATACCATATTAGTGCACAGGAATGACAATGCATCTGCATTTTGATTCTTTGTGAAAGATTCTGATGTAAGTGTTTCTCGCTCGTTTGTCACCCTTACTTTTGTTTAAAACATTTTGTCCCGTGATTTTTTTTATTACCATTAAAAAGAAAATATGATCAGTGAAATGTGACACTTGATAAAAGTCTGTCTGTCTATCACAGAGGCTTGAAACTGAATAATAAAAATTGAAAAATGAACGAGCGCTTAACTTAAACCGAGTGGTTGTTATGTTACATTTTCTTACTATCAGCAAAAAAAGTACAATGAATGAAGTTTAATGTTTACCTTGATAACTGCTATTTTAGTTTTGTTCAGACAACGTACCTGAAAAAGACAAATATCTTATTAGTTATCAGCACATAGAAAATACAGCCATTTAATTATTTAAATCTAAATCATAGTAAAAGGGGTGTGATGGATCCCCGATCAACATATTTCAATCCTATTCACAACATTCGGAACACGAGTTAAAGAACGAACGGGACTCAGACGACCAAAATGAAACCAGCATTCCTGACCCCACCGGCGGATCTGGTCTTTGGCTCCGCCGCCAAAAAAATTTATACCGCAGAGAGTAGGGATAAGGAGAGCGGCGACTCGCAATAGCGTCACTGCTCTCCCCCGCGGCCCCACCACCACCGCATCAACGGTGCGGCCCCGTCAGAGTCGCGAAGGATAGGGCGAGTCCTCTCCACCGCAAGAGGAACTCACATGGCTAGCCCTAGGTGAAGGGTCCGCCCGAGTTGTTCTCGCCGTAGCCCACCAACACACATCTAAGCCTAAGGCCCTTCATATAGGGCCCACACTTCTTAACGTCACAAACATATATATACACACATCCGTATATATGTATGTGAGTGCGACTGTCACGCGAGTTCAGTGCTTTTTCTCCGTCCCAAAAAGTGTCTAACGTGCTAAAAGTTTTATCTACAAAAAAACTGTCGGTCGTAGGACTGCAAGTCAGAAGTAAAACTTGTTAGCTTCACAAACATATACAACATGTAACATAATTAGCACTTTGAGAAAGTAGTTTGTTCAGAATCGTTTACTGAATCGATTCCTATCATTTTTAATATAGGTAATTTTTTATCCCAAAAATAATTAAAACTACGTAAATTACAGTCACACTAAATCTGTACAGTCAAAACAAACGGGAAATGGACCGTAGCATTTTAGTGCGTTCGTGGATTTGTACTGTGACCACAACATTCTTTCGGAATTAGTATAATTAATTTGATAAATAATTAGTGCATAAAAATGTTTAACTAAAAATTCAGTGTATATATTATGATTATAACATAATATACTAATTGGGGTGTCTGAGGGTGTGCGTTAATTACGTTACATATTGTATATATACACATCTGTATATATGTATCTCGGCGTGACGGTCACGCGAGTTCAGTGCTTTTACCCCATCCTAAAAGTGCCCAACGTGCTAAAAGTTTTTACTACAAAAATACATTGTACTGTTTTATTAATTATATAATAATATCCAAGGCTATAGAAGACTTAACGCTAATTTTATGTTTGAAATTCTTCAATAATATAATTATAATAAAAAACATACTAGGATAATCAAGAAGTTTTTAGAAACTCACTGAAACCAGAATAAGTATATGTAAATTGTATTTACTTTTCAACGCAATCGATTATAAGTCATTACACCTTGAAAAGCGTTTTGCAAGCTTATTAATTCCCTTGGTAAAAAGCTTGATCCAGGGACTCGAAAAGGGCCTCTACAGCACACATCACCTCATCGTCACCGTCGAATTTTATACCACGCAAGTGTTTATTCAGGTGAGTAAAACGGTGAAAATCACTCTGAACTAGGTCCAGAGAATATGGTGGTTGTTGCCAAATGACCTAAGCGGTTCAGATGGGAGCACCTGCAACATCAGATCGATGGGCAGGGGCATATTATCATGATGTAAGAGCACTCCAGAAAGCAATTTTCCTCGATGTTTATTCTTTGGTTCTTTACGTAGTCGATCATTATTACACCCTTAGGATTCCAAAAGACAGAGGTCTTTATTTTTCCAGCGGACGCAGACACCTTGAGTCTCTTGGCTGGCGGGGAAGACGATTTTTTCCACATCTTGGTTGGGTTTTTCGTCTCCGGGTCAAAATAATGTACCTACCCACGTTTCATCCACGTTGTCAAGTTTTGCTTTCTTTTGGGTGCCATTCGAAAAACTCCTTCACCTTCCTCATCACCTCGCGACTTTTTTAAATTTAAGGGCATGTGTTAAAATAAACTAAATTAACCCAAACAAAAATTTTAGAATCTTAGCTAACTAACGGATGGTCTCACGTCGATCTTCTACCTTAAAAATTTCTTAAATTTTTTTAAAGGTTTCTTGCGTAGCGCCCGTTGGTTGCCGCCCGGCGTTTGCAGGCGGTTCTGCCGCGTTTAAATTCAGCGCACCAGTATGCCGCTGTAGAATAATTCGTAACATTATATGCCAAAATAGACTGTAGTTCATCAAAAACACTTTTTGTAGAAAAAAAATTCATGCAGAAATATTTAATAACCCCACGAAGTTCGAGTTTCTCCACTTTCATTACGAATCAAAATCCCTCCGAATGTGAAGTTTGAAAAAAAATTGGGTATAGTTTTTGATTTAGTTTTTTCTGGCCATGCCTACCAACTAATTTAAGATTCGAAAAAAAAATAGAACGCATTTCCATAACTCATTGATAATGTCCTATTCCGAAAAATTAATGCTGTTATTTCATGCTGATATTCTGTATGGGCGTGGTCCTTCCCCGAGGTCGAGCCAAACCATTCGTGCTAAATCCACAATATAGCTAAAGATTGGCTTCACCTCGTGTGACAGTAGCAGTAACAGACCATAACAGACCAACAAGTTCGCTAATTAACATAGGTCCTCTCTCATAGTATGAACGATTTTACATACATAATACCAAAGGGATTGGTGATATGGTGATAGTAGTTCTAGCACTGTCTTGTTATTTAGACGCTGTCACTCATTCTTATAGGTTACGTAAACTCATTTTTACTACGTGGTAGAGCCTGCAGCTACATAACTAGTATAGTTGTAAGACGAAAGTGTCGGCTCGACCGGGCATATATATATATATATATATATATATATATATATATATATATATATATATATATATATATATATATATATATATATATATATATATATATATATATGTATGTATGTATATAAATATATACACTATCATACGAAGCAAGAAGCTGCTAGACCTAAGACCTCAACAAGGGGCGGAGCAAGACCTAAATTTGGTGTGGGCAAGACCAATTTGGCGACCAATAATTATTTTCCATAATTGTATTTGGTTCTCAATTATAATTCGTCACAAGTCAACAGCTGAACACAAACCTATCCTAGCTACTGTCACGGTCTTGAGCTATAGTTGTGGCACGAATGGCTCGGCTTGATCGGCTAAGACCACGCTCTCACAGAATACCAGCGTGAAATAGCAGTGTAACGTTACTGTGTTTCGTATGGCGACTGTAGAGAACCGGAGACCCTTTTTACTGGAATCGAGGCATTCCATCTTAGTCCTTAAGGGTGACAACGCATTTGCATTTTGTTTCTTAATTGAGGATAAATGTGGATGTCTATGGCGTCGCGTCCACTTACTATCGGGTGAACTGTGTGCTCGTTTGTCACCCAAGGCTATAAAATACCTGGTCGTTCGACCTCCATTTAGTGGGAGTCACCTCATTCCGCCCACCAGGAAGCTGCCATTCGGAAACCTTTCTTTTCTATAAGTTGTCGGTTCTTCGAGCTGCGGCCTCTTATTACGCACTCTTTACTGATACTTTGAACCATGTCTGTAACCCTGGTTCTGCTGCGGATATTTTCGATACGGATTTTGTTACACAAAATAACTCCGAGCACAGCTCTCCTCATAGTTTGCAGAACGATTTTAAGTTTTTTCATGCATCCAAAAGTAAAGAACCTATTTACCATGGATAATGATGATCTTTTTCTGATGACTTAACCGTTCGAAATCTAACCGTTGGTAGACACTATGTACCACTCATGAACTTAGCGTGAAGCAAATGGAATGAAAAATTCCGCTCTAGACAATAGGCACTTCAATGCCGCCAAATATTATAATAAAGTAAGCCTATTTACGTCCAACAGCTGGGCACAGCTCACCTCTTATTTCTGAGGAAAAGGAAATGTCCGCCACGCTCCTCCAAAGCGTGTTCGTTAACTTCACATGTCTTCGGAATAGTAGGTATTTTTGTTCTTATTTTTCAGACATGAAGGTTTCCTCACGATGTTTTCCTTCACCGCCGAGCACGTGATAAATCAATACTTAAAATTGCAATTAACAATTTCCTTTGCGCTGGCGGGGATCGAACCGCGGTTGTTAGCATATTGTGAAATTTACAGCGAGCGCTTAGCCAATGAGCTACCATGGCACAAATTTTAAAGTACAAATTTAGGACGTATTGCTGGATGCGGGTTAGTTGCATATAAGAGTATTAAAGATGTCTTGCATTTTCATCGTTCTAGCTTAACATTTTTCCGCAATGAAATTTCTTTGATCTTTTGCCGCGAGGCCGTAGGCGGCCGCCCATGTTGCCCACGCACACGTTGCTAGCGCCGCCTTTGCCTCAGGGGTGACAACGCATCCGCATTTTGATACTTTATAGAGGATTGATGTAGTCAACGGACACAGTATCCATTTCCCATCAGGTGGAATGTATGCTCGTTAGTCAACCATATTCTATAAAAAAATATTATAAGCCAGTCATTAGCGAACAAGCTCAAATGAAACTGAGTTTTATAGATAGATAAACATACTATACGCAGGAAATAGAGTAAATGGGTCCCTACACTCTATTGTGAAGAGTCAGAATGTGTCAAAAAAGGCACGTATGGCAATTCACAATACTGTGTTGGTCGCTACTTTAACGTATGGTAGTGAAAGCTGGGTGTGGCAGAAGAACCACGAGAGTAGAATAAACGCAGTAAAAATGCGGTCGTTAATGAGTATGTTAGGGCTGAATCTGAATGACGGGGTGAGAAATTGTGTGATAAGAAAAGAGTGTGATTTGCATGATGATGTTGTGACCAGGATTAAGAAAGGAATGCTTCGGTGGTTTGGTCATGTGGAAAGAATGAATGAGGAAAGAGTGACAAAGAAAATTTGTGTTGCAGAAGTGAATGGCAGATTCGGAAAGGGACGTCCTAGGCGAAAATTTATCGACCAAATTAGCAATTTATTGAAAACGGGCCAAATTAGAAGTACCCTTAACCGACGAGCATGTATGCGTAGGTATATGGATGTGAAAGAGGCGAGAGAGGTGTGTCAGGATCGTGCCAAATGGAAGTCTGTAGTCTCTGCCTACCCCTCTGGTGACAGGCGTGAGCGTTTATGTATTACGTATGTATAAACATAACACCAGCAAAGATCAGTGTTCATTTTGATTATTAAATAATGTCTAACAAATAATATGTTCAGGCGTCACATTGTTTGTTTTTCACCAATTGTAACATAAAACATCGGTTTCAGTAGCAATTTACTCTTCCAATCCAAGAATAGCTTTGGCTTAACACGTACCACGTGTAAACTTTAAAAGTAGGAATAAACAATAGCCATGAGTACTGTAAAGTGCTCGAAACGTCGGGGATATAAAAAAGTCAATAATATACGTCATAAAATCCATAAAAACCAGTGTTATTCGAATGTGTAGTGTTCGTGTAAATATAAGAAATCATTACACATGAAGTTTTTAGTATATCGTTATGGATGTATTTACTTAACAGAATACCTGCTACCAAACCAAAAATTTATATTTATATTTTTTTGTAATAATAAAATAAAATATTACTTTATTGTACAAAACATAAACAAAAATTGCAAAAATAAAATAGTTATGCGTCTTGTTGTACTTTATTAAGTCTAGATGATATAACACTTTCGAATTAGAATATGTTTCACGCAAAATAAGTGAAACGTGCATGAGTACGTGCGTGCGTGCGTGAATGTGTCGTGCGTACGTGTCACTACTGTAGTTGATAAAAGCACACTTTTTTTTTAAGTCATTTTTAAGCAAACTATTAGGGGACATCTATGTTCAGCAGTGGACTTTCATAGGATGTGACGGTAACAGCATCTCATTTTCAGTGCATTAGGGTAAGGGTATCAAACGAGCACAGTTCACCTGATGGTAAATGGATGCTATGGCCCGTAGACATTTATATATCAACAATATATACAATCGCGAATCAAAATACAGATGCCTTGCCACCCCTTAAGATTAAGATGGAATTCCCGTTTCCAGTAAAAAGGGTCTCCGGTTCTCTACAGTCACCATACGAAGCATATCAGCGTTAATCTGCTATTTTACGCTGGTATTCTGAGATCGTGGTCCTTCCTCGGTCGAACCGACCCATTCGTGTTACAAGTTGCAACTATACTAATAATATAACTGCAGCATGGCTCTACAACGTATGCATTTACTATTCATTCCTTTTTAAATTATTTATTTATTTATTTATTTATTTATACTTTCATGCAGAAAAAAGTACATATGACGGACTTAATGCCATAGGGCATTCTCTCCCAGTCAACCATTAGGCTAAACAGAGAATATATATATAATATAATAATCATTATATAATTTAACCTGCGTGTTTTTTTTTTAAATTTTCGTATAAATACAATGAACACATAAAGCACACATTATTCACACTACAAAAATAGCGTTATACAAAGCATACACAATTATCTAAATAAGGAAATATAACACGAAATAACATTGCGTTACGGCTCTGGAAGTCCCTTGCATTATTGCATTTGTTACTCACTATCAATTAGCATTAACGTAACACTAAAGCGTGCGCAGTCGTTAATATTTTCAAAATTACGTTCACTTCATCCGGCGGTTAATATTAGTGCTGATTGAAGTCAACATATACAATAATAATAATAATATCATAGGTTAACGTTAACGACAGTTTGCGTTGTTTTGCCCCTTCCAGTACATGGCGAAATGAATTTCACTACGGACTTTTTACAGTGTAAAATTTTTAAAGTGTATATGATTTATCAAAAAACACGTTCTCGGCACCAGCGATAACAGAAAAAAATATTTTGGAAAATATAAATGTGCATGCCTTAAGCGCTCATGTTACACGTCAATTTTTAAACTTATTTTAAATACACACAAATATCTACAAATAACCTTATTACTATTATCTACTACTTCTTATTTTACGATAATTTTACGTTAAACGTCAATAAAAAAAGTTTGGAAAATTCAAAACTGCACGACTCATAATGCTCAATCAACAATAGAAAATATTTTTTTTTTATTTTACTATGTTAATATTATTTATTATTGAGATTCAATTTTTTTATTATTGTTAATTGAAAAAACTTTTAGCAGAATTATCTTAAAACGATCATAGATCTAATTTAATATTTACTTTAATTTTTAGGTAGGTAGTAGGGTCCTATCCTCATCATCCTATGTACTTTTAGGGAAACAATACATTGTAATAAAAATCTGTGACAATAAAAATAATAATAATAACTTACCTCGGTTCAGTATACAACATATAGGTACATGTACCAAATTTGATTAGGAATATTTTGTATTTCTATAGCCATTGATATTTTTCATCACGAGCCGTGAGCTGTAAACAAACGATACAGTAACCAGCGTGACCATCTTTAAAATACAGATCCTGCCTTACTTTGGTTAAAAACCTGCCAAATTCTGTAGTGAAAAATGCCTAAATACTGTCAACTTTATTAAACATTGTATTAAACATTTCATCACATTACACAATACGACAAATTGTGTTCTACCAAAGAACCAGACGTTTAGCTCTGTCTTTTTACTTTCTTTTTTCAAGGAAAATTTCGTACCCGAAATAATTCAGTGAATATATTTTAAAATGCAACATACATTCTTGTGGGTGTAAGATTAAATAAATAAACAAATATTAGCTTAGCACTGCGATACGACGTTCGACCTAGTGAAAAATAAATATAACTATTACAATCAGTTTAGTTTTTTAAACTTACCGAAGACTATTGATAGAATAAGGCGTTACTTTGCGGAAACACATTATAATAAAGATATTAATTAATTTGCAACCTTCCGCTAACTAAATACAATGATATGCCTTACCTGGATTGAAGAGCACCTCCCGCCCTCAATTGCGTGCGCCAATCACGTCACCACTAATCCCAGCACCACTACTCCCAACACCACTACTTCCGGCACCACTACTTCCAACACCAATATTCCTGGTAAGACACACCATAGACGATATAACGACACGTGTTTCGCCTCTACACGAGGCATCCTTAGGTGATGTACTCTCCGGCGGCTGACCGCTAAGTAAGCATTATTACCGAAGAGTGCCAACTGAGATCACTCAATTTTTTTTTTTGATATTTACTAGTAGTGGCACGCTCCTTTAAAGTGGACAACGGGATGCGAATTTGCAATTACAGTTACAGGCTTTACAAAAGGCCACGTCTGGATCATCTTTAACTTTGGAGATCCACGATAAAAGTAAAGGATCTTGCTCCCACTCTGCTCTATATCATATTCTCGCTTTATTATCACCTCAAAAAATTACTATCCCGCACAAAATATTATTAACAAGACATCGCTAACAAAGTGATGTGTGGAAATATTTTAGGAAAGTCGATCAAATTTCAGTGAAATGTAAAATTTGTTTTGACGTTGTGAAGTGCTAGACTTCTTGGCTTGACTTTGCTAATATTTTTAAGTTAAAAAAAACATTTAGAATAGAATAGAATTTTTTTATTTAATATAAATTAAAAGTAATTCTTATCTAAAGTCAATTTTTACATTACCATTTAAAAATACATACTCAGAGGTAAGTAAAATTAAATAATTAAAAAATTAAATTTTATTGAGTATGTATGCACATGCAGTACTGTCTGTGTAGTGTTTCTTTCCCCGCACCAAAAGAAACAGAATTTTTTTGTTCGTAGCATTAGGCGCATTACTAGTCCATTAGGTTGAATGGTCTAAGGTATTTAGTAAAATATTTTATTACAAGGCTGCTGAATACACCGAAACTTTCGGAATTTCTTAGCTGAAAAAATTAATTATAAGTCATAACTGAATAAAACTATTATTTACGGATTTTATCGCGTTTAATTACTTTTAATTTATTTTTATTATTATCCCGACGTTTCGGGTGCTTTACATCGCCCATGGTCACGGGGGGAGTCCCCCCCCCCGTAATATATAATTAAATAATAGTTTTATTCAATGTGTAGTGTTCGCGTAAATTTAAGAAATCATTAAGTCATAACTGAACAAAATAAAATAGAACAGCCATTTACATTCCATGGCTTCCCACACGATACATGAAGAGATTAAAAATAGATTGAGTTGAACAATGGATATTTTCAAAAGTTATCGTGTATACCGTGGACTTGATAAATCTATGACATAAGCCACTAAACCACCAAAAATAGCAAATAATCGATTTAATAATAATAATAAGTTCAACAATCATTTATCTTTCTAACTATTTGCTTTTTATATCATTGATATGTTCAATATGATTGTTTGATACGACTTGATCCGACAAAACGTAGGATTCTTGATTTTTAGGCGCTAGTCGAACATACGAGTACCTACGCGCTTTGCATGCAAAATAATGAAAGTGAGATCCAAATCTGTTATTTCTCACTGCTCCAAATATGTTATTATTAGCAAACATAAAGTTGCGGAAACACTACATCGATACAAGTATACGAATACAGACTATAGATTTATAATTTGCCGATCATCAAAAGGAACTCTACATGCTCGTTTGGAAGCGGTTTGACAAGATCCCAGTGTAGCGCGGACCGGCCGCTTAGCTGCACCTGCAAATTTTATGAATAATATTTTCGATATCGAGTTCGCAAAATATCGTGACAGTTTGATAAATACTCCGAAATGCAGTTTAGTTTTGCGTGTTTTCTTCTGTTTTTGGTAATGGAATTTGTGAGCACAGGTCAGTAGAACTACTTGTTGTTACAATATGACTCATCTGACTCACCGACAATACATTTTGACTTATAATGAGCGAATCGTAAACATTTTTAATTTAACCCTTGGAGAAAATTCAAAATAATATCAAGGTTTCGAAAAGAACAATAAATTCATAATTAAAATACTGGAATATAACAATAAATTAATAAATTCATAATTAAAATACTGGAATATAACAATAAATTAAGATTATCTGTAATTTGAACTTTTAAAATGTCGTGTGGTAGTTGTGTGTGAAATCCCATGACATTTCTGTGTGTCGTAAAGAAGCGACTTTGGGAAATTCAAAAAGGTTCCAAATAGGGTGACAAATGAGCACGCAGTCAGTGGCCTACAAACATCTACATCTATACTCGATTAAGAATCATACAGATGCGTTATCACCCCAGAGGACTAAGATGGACTAAAGGTCATTGTTTTAAGTAACGATCTATGCGCATCTAATACAGTAATTTATCACTGACTGAGCAAGCGCGCAATATACTGTGCGAAGTGTATCAAAATCTAATATATACCTTAAACGTTTAAACGCCCAAATAATTTTCCTTATCCTAGAGGCTAGCAAATCTATATGACTGAGCCAGTTTATTTCACAATCTAAAATGACCCTTGGTATTTAACAGTTCCAGATTTACGAAGCATGTGGCGTTATCATTGCCGGTCCTTCAGTAAGTTACAACAATGTAACTTGATCGATATATTTTCAGTGTGGTTTTCCTTGATATTAAACTGCATGAAAGTTGTTTTTTTTTTGTCTCAGACATGCAGGTTTCGTCACGATGTTTTTCTTCACCGCCGGACACGTGGTAAATCAGCACTTAAAATTGCAATAATTGTTAATTACGCGTACTGTGAAATTAACAGCGAGCACTCAGCCCTTGAGCTACGACGGCTCCTATGTTAAAGAATAATAAGCTAACAGGCGAGAAAATAATAATAATTAAATGACACAATAGTATTTATTTTACGTTTATATATTATATTCTAATATTTTTCCGTTGCGGTAAATGAAGTTAGATATTATGGTGAACTGTTGCTAGTGGAAGTGTGATTAAAAATAAACTTAATCTAAATCAACATTCCAACGGTTAGTTTTGATCACCACCGTCATCATCGTCATTACATCCTATTAAATGTCCAATGCAGAAGATAGGCCCCCACCCCATACATACCACTCCTACGGGAGAAAATTCACTGCCCCATGATTTTACGGAGCTAGAACACGGTGAGTTCGATTACAGCAATCATTTTTCAACTAAATTTGATTTTGATTTAATTTTTTGCTGTAATCGACAGTGGCGGCAGTGATCGAACTCAGTTTTCTCGTTTTATGAATTTTAAGGTGAGTGCTCACGCTTAGCCTCTGAGTTACCTAAGCTGAAACTTTAAATTACAATACATTTACAGCCTATAAAAGTTGGCTACTGAATATATGCGCAATTTTGCCATACACAGCCACACTTGGGAGGCTGCCACCGCAGTGTTTGACTGCCTCGCTGGTCTATTGGTTGTAGTAGTGGAACTGCTAATTATGAGGTCCTGGGATCGAATTCCGGGTCGGATCAAAAACATCAATTATTGAGTTTTTCCGTCAAGAAATTCTCATTAGCTGCCCGAAGTCAGAAAGTTGGCGGTGTCCCAACCCCGAAAGCAGTAAAGCCTTTGGTCCCATCGGATTATGAGAGTGAGGGAATAGAGATGCACCTGTGCTTAAGCATACACTTGGGCGCTGTAATCCTGTTCTGCGCTCATGGGTAGTCTCCGTTGAGGCAGGCCGCCGTGACCGAAATTCGGTCTGGAGGACATTATAATTTTTAAATAATACTAGTTTTTACGGATTTTATCGCGTATATTTAACTATAAATATCCGACGTTTCGAGCTCTTTACAGCAACCATGGTCACGGGGGGTACTGAGATGAAATGACCATGGGTGCTGTAAAGCGCTCGAAACGTCGAGTATTTGTAGTTAAATATAAGCGATAAATTCCGTAAAAACTAGTATTATTTAAATGTGTAGTGTTCGCGTAAATATAAGAAATCATTATTATAATTTTTATTTGTTATCAGCAAGAACCTGCTGCCAGTCTACTGCTTCAGGGGTAACCTGTCGCCTCTTATGTCACTCACGGGACAATGTAGGGTAGTGGATATTATTACACCGTCACAGCACGGTTTAAATAACTACACAAAAAATAACTACACGCTTTATATTAGCTTGACCTGTAGCTAATATAAAGCGTGTAGTTATTTTATTTTATCATGGTGATCCGGACCGGAATACTAAGATAAATTTATTAAATTATTGTATTGTCATCGGTTCTTAATACGCCTGCAAAATTTCAAATCAACTTCTAGAATTCGAAAAAAACAAATAGACTTCTAGAAGTGGGTGAAAATTGAATTACTAAATTCCATTACATATATGCATATAGGTTAAAATATAATAATTACAAGCTTTATATTAGCTTGACCTGTAGCTAATATAAAGCGTGTAATTATTTTATTTTGTCCTGGTGTTCCGGATACTAAGATTTACCAACTACTACAACTAAGATTGTATTGTCATTGGTTTTTAATACGAGTGCAAATTTTCAAGTCTAGCGGCCGTCTACAAGTTGGTGGAAATTACATTAAAAGCACGCGAAGCTAATAAAAAAACATCCCTTATTTTCAGAGAGACAATGCCGAATGCCAAACGGCTACGTCGGGGAGTGCAAGCTGCTGAAGAAATGCAAACCTTTGTACGACCTTAATAAAAAGAGAGTGAAATCTGAACAAGAGCTTTTGTATCTGAGGCAGTCGTCATGCGGAGTTACATCAAGTTTTCAACAATTGGTATTTGCTTCGTTTTTTATTCTTCATCAATCAGTAGTCAGAATTTGACATGGAGCTCACCAATCGAAGGGCGGATTTTTCATAACCGTCGCTCTAGACACACGGATTGATCGCAATGTCAGACGTTTCACACCTTCTCGTCGCCGGTCCGGGTATTTTACGCCTGATGTATACCGCCATCTATCGAAAGCTATAAAATCGTTTTAGCATAATATTCCACAGCCGCCTGTTACGACACCAACGAGACGAATTGTGGTAATGTACGAGTATTCTTACACCGCCACAATACGGAAACTGCTACAATATACTAATAGGATAACATATAACTGCTGCAATATAGGAGGACAGGAGGGCTGGCTAAAATATAAAAAAATATTGCATGTAATTGTGTACACATGTAAGAAGTGATAATCCTTGAAGACATATCATTTTTTTATTTTCCACAAGTACGTTCAAAAATGGTATACTTATATAGCCTCGCCGTTGAAACGTTACAAGAAAACGTGACCTTTTTGATTTTTAATACCATACTAAATTTCTCCACTATGTTTATAAAGAAGTTTTGACTTAAAATTTTATTTAAAGTAGAGATGTCGGGGTAGCACCGGCATGTAATACAAGAGGCCAACCCGGTTCAAATTAGTTTATTGATTCTTTTATAAAATAAACATAACGTTACAAGTAAAAAAAATTACTCATTACATAATGTATGTAATTTAAAAAAAAATAATATACACATTTCCGGTTTTTGTAGGAAGGCATAATGTTAAGAATAACATTCTGATCCTTCCAAATATACTATATTTATGTACAAAATTAAATAGATAATCGTTATAGTTAAGACCTTAATATAAATGATAGAACTTTTAATAGAAATTTAATAAACTTGGTGGAAGGACTCCTTTTAACCCTGGAAGTGGAAGTCTGTCTAGAAAGGCACCACCCCTCACATACATCTACCGTCGAAGTGCACTGTTAAGTTTCAATCTGAAATGTATAGATTACCGGTATAATTAAAACAGGTCCTGAGGAATTCCATCTTAGTCCTCGGAGGTGACAACACATCTGTAGCATTCTTTATTTAGCATAACAATAATAATAATAATAATAATTTTTGATTCAATAAACTGTACAATAAATTCAAATAATGTCTTAAGTTAAAAGTAGTCTACAATAACAGGCACCTGAACTAGGATAAACCTGTATCTCAGGTGTATGTGCTAAAAGTTACAATAACAAATATTTTCTGTTTCGTATATAAAATGAGTAACATAATGACTAAATAGGGTTATTTCGGTTAAATACATTATCACTAATTTATTTATGATATTAATTACCTTAAAACCATCAGCAACCTCTCCGTATCATCGTATGACAAATTTTGTGACCATGTTCAAATTAGATTTTTACAGTCTGCCATTTTTAATGGATATATGTACAAAATTGCATTGACTTGATTATACAGAAAAGGGCCAAGGAATGTAAAAAATCTACGCATGAAAGAATTCTAATGTTAGATTCAATTACTTTATCTTTGCGTCTTTTATCAGTGACCTCTCTTCAGTAGGACAATTTTAGTGCGGTTTTAGTAACGTACTCATAACAAATAATCGGCGCACTGAGAGAACACTATAGGGTTTATACAAGAGATGGGACTGAGAATATGGCGGAATGTTGCAACTTCTTTGAGCGCGTTCCAGTAGTAGCAGTGTAGTTTTACGAGTAGCTACTCCTTCGCATGAGGTTATACAACAGGTGAGAATTAACTGACATTATGCGAAATATAATTCCTTTACTACCTTAGTACGTAGCACGTGTCAATTTAAAAAATAAAAATAAATAAATTATGGAATGCTTATTGTTTTTTATATGTTATATATATATATATATATATATATATATATATATATATATATATATATATATATATATATATATATATATATATATACAGGGTGGCCCAAAAGTCGTGGATCAAACGCAACTAGGGGTTAGATGGGGTCATCAGCTGCAAAAAGTTGTTCTACGGGAGGTCCTTAAAGTCAACCCCTGCAGAGTTATAATTTATTTTGTGTTTTTATGAGAAAATTGACTTTTTTTAACTAATTCTTATTAGAATGCCAAAAAATAAACACCCTCTATCTTTTTTATAATTTTCACTAGATTGGTACTGATGAGTCCTTGCGTTAGACATGCTATTTATGGTTGTTTATTGGGTGTGTTGAAGATAATGTTAAGTTTTACGATTATTATTTTTCTCAAATCATAACTTTTTATTTACTTCGGACCCCACTGTGAAAAAAAATACTCTACCGAAAAGTGACCCTGTATTACAAGTTTTGGCGCATTTAATAGGGATTCTGAAAAGGTATTACACATGGTTATGCGTGGCTTTGATATCTTTTTAGGACGATTATTCATGGCAAGGCCAAAGTTAACCCAACCATAAAACTCGGTTAGGCTTATTTAAAAATAAACTAGAATTAATACAATTAATGACAAAGACTCTCTGCCTCTCTTTTACACTAACTATTTAATCCTTTGTCAGTAAAAGGCCGGTTGGCCCGTCAGTTCAGGTAGCGATATCTTTTCTAGGAAACAAAAGGCTGGGCCGGCAGGGGCGGGGGCTGGGGGATGCGATTGAGCATGTTTCTTTAGAATGTTTAGTGTTCTTTAGTAACTCGCTTCCTGCCTGTGGGTACGCACGTGTTCTTTTTCTCGGTTTTACGACGACTTGTGACCAGTTTCTTTCCTTTGACCTACGCTTTGTTTTTCGGACTTGTGATAGATTGCCTACCTGTGACCAGTGCTGTGTGAATCGGACGGATTGGCTACAAAAGTGGACAGATGGCTGCTGCGAGGAGAGTAATACACCCAACGGGAGTATGCAGAAATGCATTACCTGTATGGCTTTTGCGACGGTAATGCCCGGGCTGCTGCCAGGGAATATCGTCAACGCTACCCTAACCGTGATCGTTTTCCGGATTACAGGGTCTTTGTGCGCGTACATAATTCGTACATGGAGGGAGTCTTACCCGGTCAGCATGCTATGAGAGCAGGCAGACCAGTGATGCAATTTGAAAATGAAGATGAAGTGCTGAGAGAATTAAGATTGGATCCTAGTATAAGTCAACGCCAAATATCCAGTAATATCGGGATTCCAAGATCGACGGTGCAACGTGTCATTAACATAAAAAAATATCACGCCTACCACGTGCAAAGGGTGCAAGCTTTGCTGCCCGGTGACTATGAACCTAGAGTGCGGTTTTGTAGAGAGATGCTAAGATATCACAGAGAAGATCCGCAGTTCTTTAACAAGGTTTTATGGACGGATGAGTCAACTTTTAGAAGAATGGGAGTATTCAATATCCACAATCTACATTTTTACTCCAGAGTAAACCCCCATATCATAAGAAATGATCGATTCCAGAATCAGTTTGGTATTAACATGTGGGCTGGTATAATTAGCCAGCAGTTGGTGCTGCATGAAATGCCAGCAAGGCTGAATGGTGCTCAGTATTTAAATTTTTTGCAAAATAATTTAAACCATATTCTTAACGAAGCTGAAGTTCCAGAAGAAAGAATAGCAGAAATGTGGCTGCAATATGATGGCGCCCCGCTTCACTACGCTCGAGCAGTAAGAAATCATTTGAACGAGCGCTTCCCCAACCGGTGGATTGGTCGAGGCGGACATGTTGCGTGGCCACCCCGGTCGCCCGATTTAAATCCATTAGATTTTTTTCTTTGGGGCTATTTTAAAGAAATAGTTTACCAAGGAGAGAACAATAGCGAACAAGAACTACGACAAAAGCTCGAGTTTGCTAGAGTACAAGTAACTAACAACAGAAGTGCATTCCGTAGGTTACGTAGGAATTTTATTAGACGGTGCAGATTATGTATTATGGTCAGAGGCAGGAATTTTGAGCATTTATTGTAAAATGTTTTGCTTAATAAAACAATTATTTCACAATCGTTGCTTTGTTTTTTCGTCCTAGAAAGATATTAGAGCCACTCATGGCCATGTGTAATACCTTTTCAGAATCCCTATTAAATGCGCCAAAACTTGTAATACAGGGTCACTTTTCGGTAGAGTATTTTTTTTTCACAGTGGGGTCCGAAGTAAATAAAAAGTTATGATTTGAGAAAAATAATAATCGTAAAACTTAACATTATCTTCAACACACCCAATAAACAACCATAAATAGCATGTCTAACGCAAGGACTCATCAGTACCAATCTAGTGAAAATTATAAAAAAGATAGAGGGTGTTTATTTTTTGGCATTCTAATAAGAATTAGTTAAAAAAAGTCAATTTTCTCATAAAAACACAAAATAAATTATAACTCTGCAGGGGTTGACTTTAAGGACCTCCCGTAGAACAACTTTTTGCAGCTGATGACCCCATCTAACCCCTAGTTGCGTTTGATCCACGACTTTTGGGCCACCCTGTATATATATATATATATATATAGAACCTGAAAGAAGCGAAAGAGGTATGTAAGGATCGTGACACTTGGCGATCTGTTCTCTCTGGCTACCCCGTTATTGATTGTGCGTGAAGATAAGTAAGTAAGTAAGTATATTAATATATAATCCTTTCCTACGGTTTGAATGTTAAGAGAGCCAATATAATTACTGCTACTAAGTACTAAGATTGAACTTAATCTTGAGTGGTAACAACGTATCTGTGAGCTTCATTGTTTGGATCGGTTGGATGTGTCCTTTTATCTATTATTATTTGCTGCAGCAACTTAACATCTAGTGGCCTGTAAACTTGTTCGTCACTCATAAATAAAAAACAGTAATTTTAGCAATTGACAATGCTTTACAGATTTGTTGCCCACCTGAAGTGCAATGGACGGACTTCAAGGATGTCAAGCCAGTCATTTTAAAAGAAATCATGGAATATAATACCGATTTTAAAGAAACACCAAACGTTGACACTGGAACTGGTTTACGATATAGTAACGACGAAAAAAATTATAAAGTTGAGAAACATAAAGAAGATACAAAATATCCGCCAGATTACCCCATGCAAAATGATAAATCATGTGGGAAAGACTTTTCAAATGCTAATAGAATAATAGGTAAGTAAGCAGCAAGTGTATATGTGATAGAGCCATGCCCACCCCGGTGTACCCTAATTTTACCCTGGTGTGCCGTGTGAGCGTAGCCTTACAGTTATATAATAGCACCAGCGTAAAATAGCACCTCAATGCAGATGTGTTTTGTATGGTGAGGGTGGAGAACCGGAGACTCTTTTCACTGGATAGGAGGCTTTCTATTTTAGTCCTCAAGGGTATAACGCATCTGCATTTAGATTCTTAATCAAGGATAGATGTTTGAAGATTCATTATGTTCATACTGTCAATGTCAATTGTCAAACACATAATAGTCTGCATACATACATCTGTCATTAATCTGAGTAGTAATAGTAAAAGAGTATAAAATCCTCAGAAAACATCACTGTGTTTATAAATGATAGTCTATGGTCAGCGACTGTTTGACCATAGACATTCTCGTAAAATAGTTTTAAAATGTTGCCATCAAAATAATTACTAACAGCTCAAGCCATGGAGGTTAGAGAAAAGGAGAACGAGCTGTAGAAAATAGTGTCCCAGATATGAATAACATAAACGAGGCGCTGCGATCGCTAAATTGTCTTAATAAAATCGGGCTGTTGTGCGCTAGTTTGAAATGATCTATCACGTTCAGTATACGTGTTTAAAATATCCTTCAAAGAAAAAAAAAGAAAATAACGAAATTAATATCATTTATTACTATTATTCATTTTCTTAAAATAAATAAAATGAAAAATTATGGGGCACGATTTTTCGATTAAATTTTATTTTTATTATATTTTTACGATTAAATTTGTACATTATTTTACTAATTTCATTTACTTGCACTCATAAACAGTTAACTTCGCAGATACTAATTACCGACAGCAGCGCGGCTATAAATTCTACAAATTTTCAGGGACAGGCGGGCTAACTCTTTAGCGCGTAGCGAACCTTTTCTCTAACCTTTCTCTAATCTCCATGGCTCAAGCTCTAAGCAGAATGAGCTGTGAATTATGTGATTCATAGTTCCTTTTACAAAAGTCTGTGGAATATAATATGAAGGCAGAAAAGCGTTTGTTTTATATTTCGTATATTAGATATCGGTGTTTTATAGATCCCAGTGTGGAGGTAACGTTTAAATATATATATATATTATATATATATATATATATATATATATATATATATATATATATATATATATATATATATATATATATACAACATGTAACATAATTAACGCACTTTGAGAAAGTGGTTTGTTCAGAATCGTTTATTAAATCGATTCGTATCATTTTAATATAGGTAATTTTTATCCCAAAAATAATTAAAACTACGTAAATTACAGTCAAAACAAATTGAAATGGACCGTAACTAAAGGCAATAAGACTTTTAAGAGAGCAGTTTTATTTGTATTATTACTAATTCTATGATTCAACAAAAATAAAGAAAAATGAATTTTATTTCAAGCAAGTTAAAGTCTTTGCGTTCGTGGATTTGTACTGTGACCACAACATTCTTCCGGAATTAGTATAACTAATTTGATAAATAATCAGTGCATAAAAATGTTTAAAAATACAGTGCATGTATTATGATTATAACATAATATACTAATTGGATGGGAGTCTGAGGGGGTGTGCGTTAATTACGTTTCATACTGTGTATATACCGGGTGTCCCAGAAGTCGACGCCATACTAGTTACCAGTAAAATATAAAAAAATCTAAGTCATGTATTTCAGAAATTATAGTTTTTTTCGATAAAATGTACAGCATCAGACAGTTTTTTCATTCCCATTGCTACAAATATTTATTTTGCCAATTTTTTTTCTTTTACATAGGCTGCACTAAAAGATCGGGAATGGAATATTTCCACTGTTCCTGTCATATTAAAATCTTTTTAATTGAAAACTCCTTGGTTTTGAAAATTAAATACCATTTATTTATTTAAAAAACAATTTTCGGTCTTGTTACAAGGTTTTGTCAAACTTGTTTAGTCGTTGAGAAAATGGAATTGACTAAATCTAATCATCTAATCATTATCTAATCAAGAGCGATGATTTATTATGACTTTCGAAGTGGTTTAACACAAAAACAGTGTGTTGACCGGATGATTTCTGCATTTGGTGATGAAGCCCCATCCAAAACCACAATTTATCGCTGGTTTGCTGAATTTCAACGTGGACGTGTCAATCAGTGATGATCCCCGTCAAGGTCGTCCAAAAACTGCAGCCACCCAAGAAAACGTTGATGCTGTGCGTAAGCTGATTGAGGAAGATCGACATGTGACATACCGCTAAATTCAGGCAAATTTAGACATTGACATGAGTCAAATACAAATAATCTTGCATGAACAATTAGGTGTAAAAAACTTGTTTTCCCGATGGTACCGCATTCGCTCTGTGAAGAGCAAAAAGCGGCTCGGGTTACTTGGTGCGTCAGAACTCTCGAAAGATTCCACGCAGGATCCTCAAATGCTATATACAACATCGTATCAGGTGAAGAATCCTGGATATATGAGTACGAACCCGAAAAAAAACCAGTCACGAGTTTGGGTGTTCCAAAATGAGTTAAAGCCAACAAAAATTGTTCGTTCACGGAGTGTTGCAAAAAAAATGGTGGCCACGTTTGTCTCCAAAACCGGCTATGTTACGACTATTCCTCTTGAGGGACAAAGAACGGTTAATGCAGAATGGTATGCTAGCATTTGTTCGCCACAGGTCATTTCTGAACTCCGTAAAGAGAATTGCAACCGCCGCATCATCTTCCATCACGACAATGCGAGTTCTCACACCGCACACAGAACAAAAGAGTTTTTAGAGCAAGAAAACATAGAATTATTAGACCATCCGCCGTACAGCCCCGACCTAAGCCCTAATGATTTCTATCCTTTCCCTAAAATAAAGAATAAATTGCGTGGACAGAGATTTTCGTCACCTGAAGAAGCTGTGGACGCCTACAAAACGGCCATTTTGGAGACCCCAACTTCCGAATGGAATGGTTGCTTCAACGATTGGTTCCATCGTATGGAAAAATGTGTCAAATTTCGCGGAGAATACTTCGAAAAGCAATAAATACATTTTTAAATAGTAATGTTGTGTCACTTACTTGATTCCTGAAATTTTCAGTTCCGCCCTCGTACGTCATCCTGAATAGTGCTTCTGTAATCTGTGATCCTAAAACCTGTGCCGATCACTCCTGCTTGAAAAAAAATGTAATTTCATACCGAACCAAGTTTTCAGAGAGTTTTTCGCACTACTTTTGAACATACACTACTGAAAGTCCTGGAAAAAAATCGTACTACGCCTGTTTGTCAAGTAGCTTTAAAAGTTAGCGCATTTAATAAGGATTCTAACGTGGTATAACACTTACTCCATTTCTTAGATCAGCCATAAAAATTTTTTTGTTAAACAAAGTCAGTTTTTAACAATTTTTGGAACTTACATTAAAACGATTCTAGTACAACCAAAGCGTTCCTAATGACCACAGCGTGGTTTAAATGAGATAGAGGGAGACATTCTATAAAGTGTGAGCGAGAGACACAGACGCAAATGAGTGAACAAGACAGAGAGTCATGCTAAGTGTGAGCAAGACAGGTAGTGACGCCTCTTATTGGTATTGGTACACGCACTACAAATCAGTCAAGTACTCTGTGAAATCAGTACGCAACGCTACTTCGTTTACTACGCATCTTTTCGTATTCGCTGGTGATATCTTGCGTTCTTACTACTTTGGCTTCGTATACTGGACTTGTTTGCGTGTGATTTGGATTTGGACATTTGTGATCTCTTTACGACGACCTTTGCTTTTCCCTGGACTAACGTGTTATTGTGTATTTGTACCATACCATGGCTGTGTACACCATACAGGAATATGCCAACATGCACCTCACTTATGGGGAATACCAATGTAATGCCAGTGAAGCCACAAGACGGTATCTCGAGAGATACCTAATGCTGATCGCTATCCAGATCACAGAGTTTTTACCAATGTGCACCGTCTACTCTTCTCTGATGGCCGACTGCCTAACCAAATGCATGGTGTAGGTAGAATTTCATTACCTTACGAGGAAGTAGTCCTTCAAGCAGTTGATGAGGACCCAAGTTGTTCGGTACGTGGAATTGAGGCCAGCACAGGTGTGCCCAAAAGTATAGCTCACCGAATATTACTAAAAAATGAGCTCCACCCTTATCATGTACAGCGAGTACAAACGTTATTATTTCAGGATTATGAACCTCGGGTTGCGTTTTGCCAAACCATGATTCAAAAACACCGAGAAGACCCACAATTCTTAGAAATGTTTTTATGGTCGGAAGAATCAACCTTTAAAAAAGACGGCTACTGAACCTTCACAATCTACACGAATGGCACGTCGAAAATCCACGATTGATGAGACAAGATAGATCACAGTACCGTATCAAAATAAACATGTGGACTGGAATTTTAAACGGAAAAGTCATAGGGCCTTTCGAGTTGCCAGAAGTTTTAAATACTGAAATTTATTTAGATTTTTTACAAAATCATTTACTCAATTTGCTACACGACGTGCCGCTTATTATTTTCAGAGATATGTGGTTCCAACAAGATGGTTGTCCAGTGCATTATAGCCGCTTAGTTCGAGAACACCTTAACGAGGAATATCCGGAGGATAGGGCGGGCTGGTCCGATTTCGTGGCCCGCCCGCTCACCCGATTTAAATCCTCTAGATTTTTTTTACTTGGGACCAGTGAAGGAAAAAGTATATTCCAATCCGATTGAAAATGTAGAAGAGCTTAGACAAAGAATAGCGGAAGAAGTTGAATTTTGTAATAATGGAAGATTCGCCCGCCTGATTTCACGATCTTTTTCAAGAAGATGTCGGGCTTGTATTGCAGCTAAAGGACGGCAATTTGAACATCTTTTGTAAAATAAGTAATAAATTTTATCATAAAAACGAAACTGAATGTCTAAATTTTATAACCATTATTTTATTACTTTAGTTTGTATTTGCGTCTGTGTCTCATAAGTGTCACTATCTGTCTCGCTCACACTTTATGGAATGTCCCTCTCTATCTCATTTAAACCACGCTGTGGTCATTAGGAACGCTTTGGTTGCATTAGAATCGTTTTAATGTAGGTTCCAAAAAATTGTTAAAAACCGACTTTAACAAAAAAATTTTTATGGCTAATCTAAGAAAGAATGGAGTATATGTTATACCATCTTAGAATCCTTATTAAATGCGCTAACTTTTAAAGCTACTTGCCAAACTGGCGTACTACATTTTTTTTCTAGGACGGTCAGTTGAAGTAGTGCGAAAAACTAATTCTGAAAACTTGGTTCGGTATAAAATTACATTTAACTTGGTTCGGTATAAAATTACATTTTCTTTCAAGCTGTGGAGTGATCGGCACAGGGTTTAGGATCACAGGTTACAGAAGCACTATTCAGGATGATGTAAGGGAAAAAAATTGGCAAAAAGAAAATATTTCTAGCACCAGGAATGAAAAAAACTGTCTCATGGTGTACATTTTATCGAAAAGAAAATTACTATACTTTCTGAAATACATGACTTAGATTTTTTATATTTTTCTGGTAACTAACCGTCTGGTAAGGTGGTGGTTTTTACGTGGTAGAGCCATGCTGCAGTTATATTAGTAGTATATTTGTAGCAAGAATGGGTCGGCTCGACCGGGGAAGGACGAGGCTCTCACTGAATACCAGCGTCAAATAGTAGTTTAATGCTGCTGTGTTTCGTATGGTGAGTGTAGAGAACCGGAGACCATTTTTACTGGAAACCAGGCTTTCCACCTAAGTCCTCGCGGATGACGATGCATCTGCATTTTGATTCATAATCGAGGATAGATGTAGATGTCTATGGGCCACAGCAACCACTTACCATTAGGTGGGCTGTATGCTCGTTCGTCATCCTATCCTATATAAAAAAAAAACTAGTATAGCCTCGCCTATCAGAAAGTTTCGGCTTGACGTCGACTTCTGGGACACCACTTTATATATATATATATATATATAATATAAACATACATATATTAATTTGCAGTTGAAAGTGAACTACAGCTTCCTTAACAAACAGACATAAATTGACTGGTGTTAGGAAGCAGTATTACTAGTAACTAGTAGAGGTAAGTAGTTGCGTGGCAAACAAGGTCAGACCTTCAAGAATTGTCTATTTGTCGCATTGTTAGAAAGCCCAGTTAAGGATGATTTAAAAAGCTAATATGAGGAACAAAGGAATCCTTGGGTTTAACAATATAAACATTAAAAATATATAATGTTGTATATATAATAATAATGTTGTATATTGTTGGTTTTTCGTCATGGACAGGAATAGCCATACAAAACCTACATTTTATATACATTACCAACTGTGCAGTCGCAGGCGATGCGCATTAAGTCGACTACCAGTGTGACCTAGTTAATATAAATTAAAAAAATACAAAATTTAACATACAGGAGGGGGCGCTGCAGCTGTAGATCAATTCCCGTGGCTCGTTTTGCTTGAATATGAGAATGGGCAGACATTATGCGGGGGCAGTCTCATCACTAAGAAATTTATATTAACTGCTGCGCACTGTATTAAGCGCACTTCCGAACCGTAAGTTACAATTTTTGGAATATAATAGAGTTTATTGGAGTTTACTCCTTTAGAAATGTTCACATACAGGTTTACTTCCATTTTCCAGGATTTGATCCCCCATATGTATGGCCGAAAATGAACACAGGTCTTGAGATACAGGGATTTCAAAGATTTTTCAATAATCACCATGAATTTCGTATTAAATTCTAAATAAAAATAGAACCTTTTTTTTGTATGCTTTCTTTTACGTTTATTTTTTATTGAAGCATCAACCAAGCAAATACAATCATAAAAAGTACAATAAAAATTATGTATAATTTTTTTCTTTTTTTCATTTTATGTATCATAAAATGTTACGTACTTAAAAAATACAATGACGTGAGACATAAAAATATTTTAAAAACATGCCCATTTAATCAGATATCCAAAGGGGTACATAATAACATCTCGGTGAAGACAGTTATTCATAACGTACAGTCAGTTAAACTAATGTGGGTCATTTCCAAACTTAAACAATTTCTGTCCACGTCCTGATTTTTTTCCTAAATTCGGTTTTCGTTATTTTTGAAGATAATGTAGCCCTTATCTGCTCTGCCGCATTTAAGATACGCCTTCGAAGTTCTTCAAGAGAATTCACTGGGGTCACGCAGGCTTAGTCCTTCGTGTGACCCCAAACAAAGAAGTCTAGTGGCGTCAGATCAGGACTTCGTGCGGGATACGAATTTAGAATTTAATACGAAATTCTGGGAGATTATCGAAAAATCTGTAAAATCAAGACCTGTTCGTTTTCGGGGTCAAATTGGTAGCATTTTGACTCCCCTATAACGCCTCCCAGGAAGTTTTTGAGTTCCCAATAAACCCTGTATAGTGCAAGGTATGAAAAATAGATGGGTAGTAAAATCAAGCGTAAAAGTGGAGCCGTTATGGTTTTCGTTTTTTCCCGCTCCTCAGAGCCGAAATATATATATATATATATATATATATATATATATATATATATATATATATATATATATATATATATATATATATATATATATATATATATATATATATAGAGAGATACTCGTAATTACATGAGTAAACTCCAGTCACGCGTCGGAGCTGACACGCACATTTTTTTTGTTTTTAAAGTTGCAATAATTGTTTAACTACTCTTATGAATATGCGATACACACTAAGTCCAATTTATATTAAGTTACATACAGATTAATTAAAAATAATAAAAATATTTTTTTAGAAAATTTGCACGCCTGGCAGAATATAACACATCATCGTACCCAACAGATTACGTTGAAACAGATGGCGGTGGTATCGAAGAGGTTACGGTGGAGATTATTCCCATAGAGAAAAACTTGGCCCACCCGAACTACACAAGATTATATGTACACCACGATATTGGTCTGTCAAAATTAAAAAGGGATGCAGTTTTGGGAGGTAAGTTATATATGTTATATAATGTTCTTTTTGTGTCACGAATACATGACAGAACTTACGTATCGCGTCTCGCGAGTGAATATTGGTCTTCTCCCTATTCTGAAAGCGCATTGGAGCAGGGGAGGGTTCGCTGCGTTGGGTACACAGAAATCGTAATAATACGACAATAGATGTCGCATTCAAATTCACCATTTTGTGATTTGGTTATGCGGGAAACATGGTACGTGAATTTTTGTTATTTTAAATTTATAATGGTGCACTGCAGCATAATCAGTCGTAAAAACTCATCAAGGACATAATATCATAATTAATCATAATTAAACTAATAAAGTAAAGTAAAAAAGTTAAGTAAAAATTATCATTGTTTTAATTAATTTAAATCTAGATGAATACTTTACTATGACATTTACCTTTGCAAACTCATTTATTACTATCGTATTGTACAATTATCATTGCTGCTTTTATTCCACTGTAATATGTAACGTGACACACGCGACGTTGACAAACTCGCTAGGCAATGTAATGTGTAATTAGTTAACATTGTGTGCATTGCGTACGTTTATAATACGGTAAGATGTGGCGACATCGGTTATGGAAGTAATCGAGCGCTAATTCATTTCTTTTGTCTATTTATTATATTATTGTCTGTAAACGATTTCTGTGGTTGCGTATATATAAGTATTGGCGGAATTCACATGTCTTCAAACCATTTTTCTTAACTCCTTCGACACGCGACCTGATTATGTATTTTAAAATGTTTTTGTCGCTGTCAAGTATGTGGTGAAATAGTATTTAAAAGTGCAATGACCAACGGTGCAGACAGACAGTGCAGTCGAAATAAGGAGAGCGCCCAGACTCTTAATCTTTCGACATTTATAAAGACCAAATACGTTTTACGTTTGTACGTTAGTTCAGAACAGCGCTAGGAATCCAAATACTTACCCAATATTATTTCAAATTTAAACTTTAAAATTGTGTAAAGCAAAATAAAATCCGAGTTAAGAGGCAGTGCAGAAAATTTATTCGATAGAGTTTAGGCAAATTCATTGCGGTGCTATCTGTGTGTGCATCGTTTACGCACACACAGCTAAAGACCGAGCGCAGTGCTCGCTTAAACAATTTTGATCCTTTAGTTGATAATTATTTTAGGATACATAGTAAGTACGGTTTAGAAATAAAAGTCTGGGATGTTTTTGTATAATAGTTTAGTATATTTCTTACAATCAACATAAAATGAAAATAAAAAAGAAATGTGTTAGACAAATACACTATGCATATATATTTAAGTAATTGTCATTGATGTCTGCTAGAGAGTACAGACAAAATTAACATGTCTTATTGGTATTTGCCCGAAAATCATACATCGTGATTTCACTAAAACAAAGTTTTTGTAAATTCAAAACATCTAAATTTAAATATTAGGCCGTATATGAGAAACGGAATGTTAAAGGGATAAATAAAATACAGAGCACGAGTGTGTGACGTACACGTCAAGTAAATATTTTGATTTTAAAATCCATAATACTTGTTTCTTTTATAATATTTACTCAATGTTTTGAATTTATTTTTATCCATAAGGGATACAAAGTACACATTTGGCAAAAATAAGCCGAACATGCTAAAGGATACTTGTATTTTCGATAAAACATTCGGCCTATTTAGTTTAAATCTATGTCCAATATCGGTTAAAATATTTTTTTTAACCGTTGATCTTTATAGGTTCGTCACCCTGCCATAGATCACAATTTAGGTATCTTAATTTTGACCCAATTCGATGCAGCCGCGGGTGGTATTTCTGCATTATTTCATGCGGACATAATGAAATGCAACAGTAGACAAAATCGTATTTATGAGTGGTATCTGAAATGGGTAATAATCATTAAAAAATAACTATCATAAATAAAATAGCAGATGAAAGAACATAGCAGATGTACTGATACAGCACCCGGGTCTAACTATTAGGTACTAAGAACCACCCAGGTGATCCCATACGAAGAAAATTGGTATAGCCGTTTAGGATAACAAGAATTACGAACACGCACTCCTGAACTTTTTATATAAAGACTAGGCGTGCAACATATTATTATTCTTAATAAACAAACTATCCAAAAAAAAATACTTAACCCTGATCAAAATTTGGTGGTCAGCGTACAATTTCTGGAAATGTTTACGTAAAACACGGGAACGCCTGCGATGCAAAGTGATACGTCCTCGCTCTGGGAAGGCCCGGCCGTTACTGATATATCGATAATATAGTTCACTTTGCCATTCAATAATAAACGAAATTATTATTTATTTATGAAATAAAATTTAGTTTCCAATAAAGGGTTATCTTAAGATTAATGTGTAATTTTTTAAATTAATTAAAAGTGTTTCTATGTAATAGAAAAAAATACTTATTTCGAACGAAGTTTTCTGGAAATTACGTTATTTCAACAATTTTTTTCTGCTTATTTTTATTATTTGGATAGAAATTAAAAAAAACTAATCTGGCTACAGACAAGTAGACCGTATACTTATGTTATTTATATTTTATGTTTGAAATATTTTGTAGTTTCGTTGTAAAACGAAGACAAAAATCACTTGATCGTTACTTTTCGGAAAAAGGGTTGTGATTACTGGTGATTTGCCATTATTACATAGATAATATGATACATCCATTCAAGCCAGATATTAGATTAGGAACTAAACTATTATAATAAAAATAAAAAAAAGATAAAATTCGTTTTCCTGTTCACACAAACAGTGATCTGATTTGTCCGAAATGAGTTGATTTCGTGCACGGGGCCTTAAAAGAAATGTCAAATTAGATAAAATATCAACGCACAAGTAGTGATTATAAGTTAAAGTTAGTAACAAGACTATTTGAGTTAATTAATGATTTTCTTGTACAGATTTCATCAGGCTTATATGTCTACCTACACAGGACTTTAGAATAGATTTTAAAAGCGGAGTAAACTTTACTGTCGCGGGTTGGGGGAGCGATGGCAACAAGTTCAGCGATGTGAAGAAGTATGTCACAGTGCCATATGTTCCAGCAAAGGAATGCCAAGCCTCTTTTAGTTTTAACAGAATAATTGAGGCTCAAATCTGCGCCGGTGGACGAGAAGGTGAAGACTCCTGTTCAGGTGATTCCGGAGGACCCTTGATGTACGAGCACGGCACTACATACCTAGCGATAGGAATTGTGAGTTACGGCTTAGGACGATGCGGCACAGATAACACTCCCGCTATATATACGTATGTCTATTCGTATTTAGATTGGCTAAGAGATAACATGGTCTGAGAAAACTGTTGATATGGGTGATTGTACTGAATAATAAACTAAATTTTGACAGCCCATAACTGTTCTCAATTGATTACTTGCAAATATTAAAGCAAGGAGAAGTTAGGTTAGAATAAGGGGAGAAAAACTGCGAAATAAAGTAGAAGAAAGAAGTAGAATTGTTTATTATATTTAATGATCTCACCGTTATAATAGTATAAATAACGTAATATTATAATATTTCATTTCTTATCATATTTTTTGTCCTTAACCATAGTTGTATTTAATTAAATTGTAATATTAGCAGCAGAAACTGAATTCAAAGTGTATATTGATATAACATTTAGACATGTAGAATCCATCGATCATTAGAGGTTACTTTATTACATGGTTATTTTTCAAAGAGTATTCAAATTTTTTATTTAAGTTCCAAACATATAAATAATTATATATCGTTATTGCAGTTTTTAAAAGTACGAGTAAATAAAGCTTCTACTTTTATTTGAAATTATCCCAAATTGTATGTGATTCATGGGCAACAACTACGCGACCGCACGCTACTTTGAGTGCGATTCAATTCACATTCACATTTTTCCCGACTGAGCAACCCTTATGAATGTGTGCGCGCGTAGTAAAATAGTAGGCATTAGATATTTATGAATGAAAATTAGTTAAAATAATGCATTGCCATGCATTCTGAATTAAAAAGATAAAAAGGATAGAATGTTTGAGATTTTTTTACATTTTTTTCACCATTCTCTTATATTGCTTATTCATTTGTACCTTCTTTGCATATTTGGGCGTATATTGCTTTTGTAACAACTTAAATGGATCTACGTCTGAAATAAACGAGTTATTATTATGTTATTATTATTATTATTTGACAGATGATCGTTGAACTATCCCGTTTGCACCAGACGTGAGATATGGTATATTATTAAGCTTTTTAAGTTACGTTCAAATTGTAATAATTTTGTAAATGTAAAGCATGACAACAACATGGTAAGACATGCAGAACGTCGATGGACGCAGGTGGTTTTGGACTGTTCTTTGTGGCATCCCTTAGGGGAGGTAGGTTAGGCCTTTGTTCAGCAGTGGACGTGTGAAGGACTGTAATTTATGTATGTATGTATGTATGTAAGTATATATGTATGTATGTGTGTATATACGTAAAGCAATACATTGACCGTATAGTGACCGTGTAAGAATATCCAATACACCATATCAACTTGTACGTGTCGTAAGAGGCCACAGAAGGGAGCAAATCAGATGCCAGCGTCTTCCTTATAAGAAATAAAAATAAAAAGCTGTGATTCTCAAATCGATTGTGGCGACAATGGCAAATATTGAGGCAATCAAATATTGAGACCCTTTTTTACTGGAAACGAGGCATTTCATCTTATTCCTCACGGGTGACAACGCATCTGCATTTTGATTCGTAATCGAGGATAGATGTAGATGTCTATGGGCCGCAGCAACCACATACCATCAGGTAGACTGTGTGCTCGCTTGTCACCCTATCCTATAAAAAATCTATGAAGGAGATTAATATCCAGCAGTGAACGTTTAATAGACTGTAATAGTGAATCAAGACAAAACCACTTCCATCAAACACCTGGACCAGAGCAGCGACAAATCTGACTGAAGGCAGTGCCAAGCCTGCGATAATTGTAAATTTTTATTAAATCTAGGAAGACCTACGTCCAGCAGTCCACTTTTAGAAGGAGAAATACCCAGGATTATAACTTTAGCATTTCAAGAAAAATAAAAATATCCTTACAATGTTAAATAACCTACAGTAATTTACACACTAATTGGTGGGTAATTTACACACCAATTGGTGGGTAAATTACTGAAGGTTTATCACAGAACAATCAATCATAATCTAATTTAGCAATGGGCCAGTCCTTTCAGTTCAGTCCAGTTAAATTAAAAAAAAAATACCGTACACAATACTCTACGCTCACATGTCACAGGTAGGACTGTCGGCAAAAATCTCCTAGCTTCGTACATCAATTGCAACAAATTGTATTTTAACTGGTTTTTTAAATGGTTTAAATGAGACTTGCAACAAATATTATTATTCGTTATACGGCCACTTTTATCCAATTCGATCGAATAGCGAATATCTAGGTACTATTCGACCGAATACCGAAGACTTAAGTAAGAGGTTTTATTGTAGTCAAGCAATTGGTAAAATGAAAATATTTATTTAAGTTAAAAGTTACAGCCTATATATGCTGGGCACAGACCTCCCTTATTTCTGAGAGGGTTTTAGGTTTCGGGCAAGGAATTGTCTGCGCGCTGCCCCGACGCGTGTTGGCAGACTTTAAATGTGTTTGAATTTTTTTTATTTCTCAGACATGTACGTTGGCCGTATATACTATTCGTTGCAAGTCTAGTTTAAATACAACAAACGAACTCCGTTAGGTATAAAAACAAGACATATTCATGTAAAGTTTTAATTTCCTCTGTCGCTTCTTACGACACCCACGGAACGATTAGGGTAGTGGAATTTCTTACGCCGCCACTACACGCCGAAGCTACGAGTAAGTGATGTAGCACAAATCGCTATAATAATAAAAATTGTAACAAATATAAGGTACGTGAGGGTTACACGCACTGTAAAACCAAAACTAGGAGGAGGACAGAGACATAAATACAAAGTCAACAACTACGAACACTTCGAAAAATCAACTTAAAAAACACAAACTAACTACACCATACTAAAATCGACTAAAATATTTACATAAAGACGACTGTCAAAATGGCGTCGATAAAGAAGCGTCCTTTTTACATGATTAAAACAAGGCTGTAGTTTTATAGATGTAAGAAAGTGACCATATTACCGTAACGTACTATCCTATACCCTTAAACGAGCAATTCTTATATATATATATATATATATATATATATATATATATATATATATATATATATATATATATATATATATATATATTATATACATATATATAAATATATATAAAATCATAATCTAATCCGGACACTATATTTTCAGAAAATTTAGTGTAAATAAAATAAAAAAATATGAATCCGATCTAGCTCGGATTCATATTTAGAAAATATCGGTTTGTCCGTGTTTTCAGGCAATGAAAAACTGCTACAATATAAGAAAGTAAATTTTGACACTATATTAATGATCGTAATAGCTCAAGTGGATATCGGGCCGTCACGACATCGTAGTGCCCTGGTTCGCGTCCTGTCTACGGCCCGACTTTTTTCCCTTTTTTTTCAAGTTCCCTTCTTTTGTTAGAAAATCTATTACTTCTAGCCCCTTTTTAGCCTGTTTTTTAAAATACGAAAATTTAAATTAAACTAATTGCACTCATGATTTTTTATTCAAATAACCTGTTCAATTTTTTCTATTATGTCAATAAGATCAAAAAATATTATTTATGTTTCATCAGTATGTAATTTGTGTCTAAATATAATTTCCGAAAAACACGATTTCCAAAAATAAAATACCGAGCAAAGCTCGGTCAACCAGGTACCAACAATGTAAATGAAGATATGCATATGGTGTACACACGTTTAAAAAAAGTGTGTTATTTTGGCTAGGGCCGGCTTTAAAGTTTATTTATTTATTATTATTATTTATTTAAGTACCAGATTTTGTTATTAAGGAGTGTGAAACGATAAACAAAATTTAAAAAGTAAGTAATCTCATTTTTCCCTTTATAAGAATAAATTAAAAAAGAGCAATATGTACAACAGGCAGTCTTATCACTCTGAAAGTGATCTCCTCCAGACAACCTTTGCGTAGAGAACTAATGCAAACAATAGTTATTTTAACAATTGTTTGCATCAGATGGGGGCGTACCAAAAATGAAAATACATATAAATAAAGAAAAGTGAAATTATATATAATATGATATAATAGATGAAATGAAGAGAGTACGAAAAAGGAAAAGTAATTTATCTAATAGCGTTCTGAGTAATAACGATTTAACAAGACATTTGAAGGAGTAAAGAGATTTAGCACGACGAATGTGAAGAGGCAAAGAGTTCCACAAACGCGCAGCAGTTATAGTAAAAAGATTTCTTCTAAAAGGTGGAAGAGTGCAAAGGAGTAGAGAGAAAAATTGACAGATGATTGAAGGAATCGAGTTTATTATAAAGTTTCAAAGTTTATTTCACATAATAAAAATAAGTTAGTAGATTATAGGTTGACTAAAATTAAAATCGATCAATGATCGATATCTTACGATTACAACTGCAAGCGTTAGGAAACAATTTTCAAACACAATTTGTATGCGTTATTAATATCAATAACAGGAAAACAACATAACAATCAGGACACACAGAACGCGAGAATCCATCTGTAGGATGCTGTATACACGTTCTTACACTAGTGGTTTCTAATTATTAGCAAGCGACATAAAACTTACTTCATCATCATTATGATGGTAACAAAATTTCTTACTAGTTGATATCTATTGAACTAAGATACAGATACATACACACACGCGCGCACACGCGCGCACACGCGCGCACGCACACACACACACACACGCACGCACGCACGCACGCACGCACGCACGCACGCACGCACGCACGCACGCACGCACGCACGCACGCGCACACACACACACACACACACATACTGTGTGTGTGTGTGTGTGTGTGTTATAATTGCTATAATAGTTTGTCACATTACAACTATGTGTCACTGAAACGGGGAAGATGCTGTAGCCCGTAACACAGTTTTCAACTACCACGGGCTACAGAGCTTCAATATGATTTGTTTGTAAAAGTTATGTGAGAAACAATAAATTATTATTATTATTATTAAGATGGAATGACTTCCAATCTATAATCATGCTGCGTCTCTAACAAATGGAAAATGCCTACGTATACCCGCTTCGCGGAGGCAAGGACGGATTATGTCGGACTAACACTGACTAAAACCCCATGGTGTTCCACCTGCTCCACACATTGGCAGGGCCACGGGAACGCTTTTGCACATATCCGCAGCCCAACCAGTGCGTGCCGCCCCATAACCAAAGTTAACCTGCTACACTAACAGGTGATTGATTGTACCAACGATCACCTACACTGCTGGAATTTGGGGACACGTAGCCCAGTAGCCCATGCAGCGCGCGTTTGACATAAATGCTACCAGGGTATCCCCGCACTGTCTCCACATCTGCTGCTCTTGCGTTAGCCCAGTTTACACCTCTGAATCTGATATTACTGGAAGTTTGCGATGTAGAAAAGGCTCAGCTGCTGGGAACGTCTGACTACAAGTGGATTGCTCCCTTGTTTATAACCGACTTAAAAAGACAGTTCCACATTGGCAGTAAGAACGTAAACAATGAACGTTTTATTTTATTTTATTTAACACCTTGTATATAAATGTTAGCTTTCTACACTGCTTCTTCATAAAAACGTTTACCTTACCGAATCTCGCATAACTCCAGCGCCGCAATATGCCTGAAAAGGGGCACGACGTTTACATTTTACGTACGCATTATTTATTATAATTTCCTTCAACGCAACGAAAACGAGTTCATCAGTGGTCAGTCCACCTCCGCTCGGCATCTTGACTGGACCTGTTCGCTCTTTTGATAATCCGTGTTTGTTGAAAAATAAATAAAAAGATAAGTTACACAATGACAGTACAAAATTTGCGTTTTAAAGTTACTTTGATAGTTGTGATAATATCAATCGGTTCGTCATATGCCCGTGAGTATTGAAAAAAATTTTTGAAGTGTAAACTTCTTAAGGCACTTTGGGCACTTTTGGGACGGAGAAAAAGCACTGAACTCGCGTGATCGTCACGATCGGACACATAAAATTGATGAAAGTAAAGTGGAAACCCCAACTGATAAAATTTTATGGATTTATTTGTATTATATAGATAATAGTCATTATTTACATATATAATACAAATACAAACAGCGCAATAAATGAAAATTTTATTGCTATATGTCGATAAAAATAATTTCTAATAAAAATACTTCTTAAAAATATTTATGTAAATAAATATACATATAAAAATATGTGCAGTCCTATGACTTACATTTTCTTTTTATATTTTTTAATTGGTAGAGCTATGCTACAGCTATATTATGGTTGGTGTATGTGTGTGTGTGTGTATGTTGGTATGGTATGGTATATGGCTCTCATTTAAAATCAGTCTGAAAAAGCAGCTTAATAATGCTATTTTTATGGTATTTCGTATGGTCAGTGTAAAAATCGCGGAGACCCTTTTTAATAAGAACGAGACATTCCATCTCTTAGTCCTCATGGGTGATAACGCATCTGCATTTTGATTTTGAATCAAACACAGATGTCACAGCATCTACTCGTACTTACCAACATAAATGGTGGACTGTGTGTTCAAGAGTCAAAATTATTTTATAAAAATAAAAATAAGAAAGTGCCGAGCGCGGCATCTGATGGTGAATACTGTAACAAGATCCATACAAATAAATTCACGGTTCTGTAGCGTAGTGTAGGGGCTTAGCTGGGTTCAAATCCCGTACGCGACAGTGTTTATGAGTACAAACATTATTCCGAGTCTGCATGTTTATGTATGTATATCGCCTCCACGACACTGGATATAAATGTAAAAATAATTTCAAAAACAGGCCAAAGATACGTTGTCAACGAGGGTAATCCTCAGACGTACTCTGTGGGAGAATAAAATGTCCCACGACCAAATTTAGACAAAGCTTAGATCAATAAAATATTACCGTATCTTATTGCAGACCAAAAATGTAGGATGCCAAATGGCTACACTGGAGAGTGTCAGTATTTAGACAATTGCAAGCCTCTGCTAGACGTAAATAATAAGAAAATTAAAACAGAAGAGGAGCTCCTGTATCTTCGGGAATCTTCTTGTGGAACCACCAGCAACTTTAGGTATAAGGTCAGCAATCGAAAAAAACATTTTCATTATAATAATGGTGAGTCTGTGTGCAGTCTACTTCACCTGAAGATGCCCCGTTTCGAAGCGAAACACGTGTCGTATTATCTACAGTACTATATCTTTCCTAGTGTAGTGGTGTTGCGAGTAGTTTTGCTGGAGATTAGTGGCGACGGGTTTAGTGCAGGAAATTGAGAGGGCGGGAGGCTCTCTTTAAAGTAGGTAAGTCACATCATTTTATTTTGTTACGCGGATCTTTTGCCCAAATATTGAGTATTTGGATGAAAGATACGCGTAACGAACTACTCCGCAACTCAATTTTAAGATATCGTTAAGTGTCGGCCCACACGTACCACAACCACACCACATCGCACGACAAAATGTGGTCACGTGTGAATAGTGTCGCTGCAGCTGTTTACAGTGGTGGCGTCGACGCAATGTTATGTCTGCGACGTGGCCGGCCGCTAGTTATGTGGTTCCGTAGTGGTTGCATCGTGGTTGCGTTGTGATCGGTATCACTCCCGCAGTCGATAATGACGGCTAAATGTGGTACATGTGAATTGTAAGGTGGGTGGACCATGGAAGGCTATGCTCCTTCGATGGTCAATTATTAAAATGTCGTAGTTATGCCATGTGATGACAAATTCCTTCTACTTACACAAACACCCATCGAACTGAAAATCACGGACGCGGTTGTGAATCGCTCGCGCTAATATTTTGGCAGTACGGTCCCGCGCTTCATTGATTTCAGGAATCGACGACATTAAAAGAAGGTGGGTGTACCATGGAAGGCCACTCTAACAAATAAACATTTATTATTCCTTTATTTACTGGATAAATGAAACTATCAAATATTTAAGTAATACTTTGTTTTATTACGTAACATATAAACCAATTCTTTTTATTGTAGATTTAATCGCTATTTATTAAACCTTAGCGTTGAATGATTTATTACAATGGCCTTCTAAGAAGCCTTGTTCCTAGCAAGGCCATTTGGATAAGTTTAATGAAACTGAAGGAGTCCCTGTCCCAACGCAAGTTGGAACAGGGACTCCTTCAGAAAACATCTTCAGAAATGAGCAACGGAAGCCTTTACCCAACAGTGAGACGTATTTATGCTGTTATTTAAGTACTATAAAGTGTCGCACCGCAATTTCTCATAACATAAAAATATAAATAAAAAAACAAAAGCATTAAATTAGCTAAAAAAAATTTTATACAAAGTAATAAGTAATAACTGACTTCAAAAACTAAAAAACAATTTAAAACTTTATTATTTTTAGTTATTTTTCTAAGGTATTTCACAAATTGAGGTTTACAACTAGAATGTCGTCAAAATACTAAATGGTTACATTAAGAAATCTATACAAATAAAAAAAATTTAGGAGTCTATTTATAATGTCAAAATAACAGTTTTTTACTAAATGAATATGAAAGTATATACGGTATCTACATTAAAAAAAACATTTTTTGTCTGTCTGTCTGTTTGCTTGTTCAGGCTAATCTCCAAAACGGCTGGACCGATTTTGACGGGACTTTCACTGGCACATAGCTGATGCTATAAGGAGTCGCTAAGGCTATTTCTTTTTATTTTAGAAAAATAATTAGGGCAAATAAAAATTAACTCATGAAATTCAATCACAATGAATTCCACGGCGAAGTCGCGGGGAACACCTAGTATTTTATTTAAAATAAAAACGTATAATTTCAATTGGTTCAGCCGTTTCCGAGAAAATGGCGAACATAAAAAACATACGCATCGAAAATAGAACACTCTCGTGTACTCGATTAAAATATTTATATCTTACCTGATTGAACCAACAAAATCATACAAATTATGATTCACACTTAAAGTTTTACGGTAATCATGATTTGCATAAACAAAGTAACGTGTTGCATATAGTTCGAATCAGTTATAGTTAATTAGAAGTAAATAATATTAACAGACAAATCCTCACAGGAAAAACAACAAATATGACCTTTTGAGTCAGACACTCGATGTCGAAATATAACAATATCAGTGCCCAGAGCGTAATTTCCCAATGATGTCAACATATAATCGCTTAAAGGTCATATTATTATATAAATAATACTAGCTGGTGACCGGCGCGTTGTTGCCGCACTATTAAATATTATTATTATAATATTATTATTATAATATTATTATTATAATATTATTATTTGGATGAGTTATATTGTTTAATTAGTAATAATAATATATTAATTGCAATGTAATGATGTATAAGTTACAAATAACTTTGTCGGTACGATCGGCGCGTCACCTACTATATACGTTAATTGTACTATGCCTACAACCTTCGTGCGAGTGCAAGTAATAATTTGACTAAGTTTTACTGTAATCTAATGAACAGTATGACAGCGGATAAAATACAAAGAAACAAACATTATTTTTTATATATTAGAAGATATGGGTCGGTGTAAAGGTCAGTGCTATCACTGAGGCCGGTCTGTTTCGCAATATTATGCAGCTGCACAGTTGTTATATTCAATACTAACGATACCTACGTCCTGGCTTCGCACGGCTGATTTCTGGATCTAGACAACAGCGCCACCTACCGGGTCCAATTGAAATGTGTTTAAGCCATCCAGGGACCTACTCAACACACACACAAAATTCATCAAAATCGGTCCAGCAGTTTTCGAGTATTTGCGAGACTAAAGGAACTAAACTGGAATAAACGTGCTTTCTTTTTTTGTATTAAACATGACATTTTATAATGATTTCATAAAGGAGACATTTTTGGCCCCACTAGAAAATTTGACGTAACTTAATGGTATTACGTGTAAAAAAGGATACCAATTTATTATAGTAAACTGCCTAAAGATTTCATGAAAATTCGACCGGAATCATGAAATAATATAATAAAATACTAAATCAGTACTAGTACCAGAAACAGTCACTAAAGGATCAATACATAAAAAAATTGTTTCCACACCACGTTTCTTCGTCTGTGCCTGTTGTTTTTCCGGAAGTACTAAAAGGATTTCCATCAATCTTAAAGTACCTGTAAACTCTAAATGAACATTTTAACTTATAATACCGGTGAAAACAACTAGACAATCACTTTGAGTTTGTTTTTAGGTCATTGTGATATTCATATTTTAATTGTTAATTTCCCAGTATTCCCGTTAGATGCGGTAAAACTAATATTACTATCGTAATCTAGAGATCATAAGGCAATAAATCAACATGCATTTCATTAAGTTACGCTACAATTTGTGGTGGGCCTACTCTCCATACAAAAAGGAATTCGTGCACTTTACAGCCCCATGGACACGACTGAGATGTTTGACGTCCTAATGTCATTGTTTATTTAATGCATCCTAATTTCAATTACATATAGTTCTCTCTCACTCAATTAAATTAGTTAATTTTTTTATTCGAACACAATGATATAAAGTAGTATAGTTGATTACCTGTGATCCGTGTACTGTGTGATTGTAAATTAATTCTATTTAACTACCTTCTTACAAAAGTAAAGTAATGTTACAGCCTATATACGTCCCACTGCTGAGCACAGGCCTCCTCTCATTTCTGAGAGGGTTTTAGGATAAGGAAGTGTCCACCGCGCTGCCCCAATGCGTGTTGGCGAACTTCACATGTCTTCGAAATATTTTTATTCTTATTTCTCTGACATGCAGGTTTCCTCACGATGTTTTCTTTCACCGCCGAGCACGTGGTAAATCAGCACTTAAAATTGCAATTAACAATTTCATTGGTGCCGGCGGGGATCGAACCCGGTTTGCTCGCGTACTGTGAAATTTACAGCGAGCGCTAACCATCTGAGCTACCACGGCTCCGATACCTTCCTACAAATACATAAATAATTTAAAATAGCCCCTTATCTTAATCGCCAACTTCTACCGCACGTCAGAGCTAACACGAACCATTTTTTTGGTCGAAAAGGGGTACGTCGGGTGTGGCCTCATATAAATTATATACCACATGTTTTGATCCATTTTTCTTTAGCTTTAATATAAACTGATTCTCCGTATTTCCTGACCTAGAGAGACCAACAAGTTCAATGTATTTGTATGTTTGGCCTAGGGATTTGTTAATGTTGATGGTGATAGCGAAAGAAACTTTTATTGGAAACTTTAATCGCTAAAATTGGAAAGGTAAATGTGTAGGGATCATTTGAATGCGGAGAATATGAGCCAATTGCCCTGGAGCTGGTCCTGTAACGTCGCATGTAGCGAGTTTACTTGGAGTCTAGTTCCGTTGCACAGATTAGGCGGATTAGGGTTTCGCAATAAAATTATTAGAATACCGACTTTAATTTTTAGGTTTCAAAATAAACCATGAGAATATCATCATTCAATTTGCAAAGACATCTGCACGACATATGGGCGAATAACTCTTTACCACGTCAATCGATTTTTGTTATAGAAGAGGGGGCAAACGAGCACACGGTTCACCTGATGTTAAGTGACTACCGCCGCCCGCATCCGCAACATCAGGGGAATTGCAGGTGCGTTGCCGGCCCTTTAGAAAGGAGTAAGCTCTTTTCTTGAAGGTCCCCAGGTCGTATCGGTCCGGAAAAATCGCCGGTGGTAAACTATTCCACAAAGAGGTTGTACGCGGAAGAAAACTCCTTTTGAAACTTACAGTGGTGGACCGCCAAGCATCCAGATGGTGTGGATGGTATCAGGAAGTTTGCCGTGTAGTGCATTCACGAAATTTGGCGGCTGGGATTAATCCGAAAAATTCCTCAGAGCACTCTCCGTGGTATATGCTCAGAGCACTCTCCGTGGTATATAAGAAAATGCAAAGAGATGCAACATCTCTTCGCAGCGCCAGTGAATCGAGCCGATCGGAAAGCACTCGGTAGTCGACGATTCGAGCCGCTCAGCGCTGGATGCGGTCAAGTGGAAGGAGCTGGTACTGGGGAGCCCCAGCCCAGAGATGGGAACAGTATTCCATGTGCGGCCGAACCTGCGCCTTGTAAAGTTGCAGGCGATGTGCCAGCACGAAATACTAAAATTTCATGCCGGCCACACCGCCCGCAACTTTTTTGATAATTATAACGATTTGATAGTTATATTCCGTTTACTTCTTTGAAGTGGGTTTATTATGTATGATAATACTCGGTAATGAATGAATGTTTTTTTAATCACAAGAGTCATCTGACCTGTATTTTTACCAAGCACACAAGACTTTTGTCCCATCCATACTAAGATCAAAACTGCTGCCGTAACATCTGACCTTTGCCAGAATGTATTTATATTTTTTTATAGAATAAGGGTGACAAACGAGCACACAGTTCATCTGATGGTAAGTGATTCGTGTCTCGATTAAGAATCAAATTCAGATGCGTTTTAACCCCTGAGGACTAAGATGGAATGCCTCGTTTCCTGCAAAAAAGGGTCCCCGGATCTCTACACTCACCATACGAAACAGCAGTATCAAGCTGCTATTTGACGCTCGTATTCTGTGAGAGCGTGGTCCTTCCCCAGTCGAGCCGACCAATTCGTGCCACAACCATAATATAGCTGCCGCGTGGCTCTACCACGTATATGACATTCACATGACGATATCATTTTTATTTCAGATCTGCTGCCCACTGGAGTCGGAATGGTCGAAAGCGCTAGACCTCAAGCCAGTTCTATTCCCAGAAATAATTAATTATATGTCCGAACCAGGAGATAATCGATCTGATAACAACTTGCGTCTTGTCTCTAATCTAAATTTCGAGTCGGAGAAATGCGGCATTCAATCGTCAACTCCTGACATGATATTCGGTAAGTTATATATCCCTTAAACTGGAATAATTGTACAGTTTGGTCATTATCACCATGATTAGTTGATCGACAAACGGTTCACAACGTAGACCATTCATTCCCATTACCGATGTGAATATTTTAGATCTCCGAGATATGTAATCGTCTCTCGTGTAATCAGTAATCACTACCGCTAATGATTTCTTTACTAACAATTCTTAATATAATAATACATTTTCGTCGTTCTAAGATATAGCCGTAAGTATTTTATGAAAGTATAATGAGTAAGTTTTATACCCAATTTCGTTCATTTGTTTTTTTAAATATTTAAAATATCAAAGAATAATATGAAGAATTTAAAAGAAGTTGGGTACTTTAAATTTGACCGCACCCTCTGGACAATATAATATAATTCTTTACCCAAAGCAATTTCAAAGATTCCGACATTTTTTATTATAAAAGGGGTACCGCAGACGTGGTTTTATACAAATTTAGTCAAGATCCAATGATGAGATCCATGAGAAAATCATCAAGCTCCTCAATTAGCAAAGGTATCTGCGTGTAGGGTGTCCAGGTCTTAAAACCGAAAAGCCGGACAGACTACCGAGTTTAGCCGGACCTTTTGTTAAAAAGGTCGGACACCCTTAATTTTTTAGTCTTAGTATAACATGACATGTTTTTTTAAATCAAAAAAATGCTTTTTTTATTTATCATACATCTTAAATTCTAACTAAATAAAAATAAAATTGAATAATTCAGTTCAATTTATTATTAAACATTCAATATTCATTGCAACATTAATTTCAATAATTGCAGTATTACGTATGTAAGTACATGAAAAATGTAAAAAATGGTCTAAATTTAAAAAGCCTAACAAAAGCCGGACAGTCTGGACAAGGTCTAATTTGGCCGGACACGCAAACAAAAAACCTGAAAACCGGCTTTATCCGGACGCCTGGCAATGCTATCTGCGCGACATGCAGGCAAATAATACTACTACTACTATACCACGTCAACCGATTTTGATGATTATATTATTCTTTCTAGTTTTTTAAAGTCAGTTTTTATTATTTTTTAAAGTTTAATTTAAGACACTGCTCCTTTAGATTAATTAAGAAAGTCCGGGACACGTTCTGTTGTAATCCCAGTCTTGTTTTAATAAATTTTATATAAAAGGAGAGTACACAGTCCCCAACACAACGGAGCGATTGCGAGTGATTCACATGCATGTAGTTCTTTTACGATTGAGTTGGAGGACCGTGCCTTTCGCGGAATAAAAGTGATGTATGCGCCGAAATTAATTTAATCAAATATCTATCTATAGCATTAAAGCAAATTATAAAAACAAAGCTCACAATCAGTTAGTGATTTTAAAATAAATCTACCTTTCCTTCCGAAGCCCCGGAGTCTATAAGTGGTAGAGCCTTGCTGCAGCTACACGAATGGATCGGCTCGACCGGGGAACGACCACACTCACACTCTGACAGAATACCAGCGTAATATAGCAACTCAATGCTGCTGTGTTTCGTATGGTTAGTGGTAGAGAACCAAAAACATTTTTTACTAGAAACGTGACATTTAACTTAGTCCTCAGGGGTAACAACGCATCTGCATTTCGATCCCTAATCGAGGATAGATGTAGATGTCCATGGCCCACAGTATCCAGTGACTATTAGGTGGACTTTGTGCTCGTTAGTCAGACTTATTCCATAAAAAAACCTTTCTTTATGTTTTTGTGAAAATATTATTCCATAATATATTTACCGTGTAGTGACGGTGTAGGAATATCAACTAACCCATATCATCCCGTGGTCGTAAGAGGTGACAGAGGATGTTTCCTCAAGAAGGAGAAGATGGTCAGCAGTGTCTTCCTAAAAACGACTAAAAATTAAAACCACCAACCCCCCTCTCTATTAGGCAATCTATGGGGGAGGCTTATGTTCATCAGTAGTCTTTAATAGGCTGTAACGGTTAATATATTAAAAAAGTTCCAGCACTTGTGATAATTAATTGTCCTTAGATACTATATCTTTGCTTTCAGTTTTGAACTTGATTTACTATACTAAAATTCAATTCTACTTTGCAGTTCTCCATTAAAAGAGCGTCCATTGTAAATTGGCAGCTATACCTATTATATTTAATTAGTTTCGATATCAATTCATAGTTAAAGCTTTCATATGACTTTCCAAAATGTGTAACCAAACACGCTATCCTTCCCGTTAGCGTTGCCAGGCGTCCGGATAAAGCCGGACACAGTCGGGCTTTTTGGTTGCGTGTCCGGATAAATTAGACGGTGTCCGGCTTTTGTTATACTTTTTAAATTTGACCATTTCTTTATATTTTTCATTTACATACAGAGTATTGCAATTATTGCAATTAATATTATGATGAATATTTAATGATTAATAATAAAGTAGAACCGATTTATTCAATTGTTGTTATTGCATTAGAATTTAAGAAGATTTTATGTTAAAAGATAAAAAGCATTGTTTTACTTTTAAAAAAAATATCGTTTTACTAAGACAATTAAGGGTGTCCGACCTTTTTACCAAAATGTCCGGCTCAACTCGCTGGTCTATCCGGCTTTTAGGTTTTAATACCTAGCAAGCCTACTTCCCGTAAACTATGAAATTCCGTCACTGTATTTAATGTTGGTGTCGTACTCCTGTATCTCTTTGTATGTCGCTGCCCCACACGATGTTCCTTTAACACATGGACCCTACGATTCCTTATTTAAAATATAAAAGTAATTAGATATTACTTCTAAATCAAATATTTCTAGGTAACCGGACAACGGCTAAACAGTACCCCTGGTTGGTGCTCCTTGAGTATGCAAATGGTTCCATCCTCTGCGGCGGCAGCCTCATCTCGCGCAGACACGTTTTGACGGCCGGACACTGTGTAGAAACTTTAAACGGGCCACCGTAAGTTCTTTCAATTACGCATTCCTTAATTTAAACGTCTGAGTCTTGTGGATATATGCAAGTATATCCACAAGACTCAGACGATATGTATATATACAAGTGCCTTCTCTATTCCCTCACTCTTATAATCCGATGGGACGATAAACCGACACGACCAGAAAGAGATCAGGCGCAGGACCAACGGCTTTACGTGCTTTCCGAGGCATGGGGGTGAGACAGCTACTGAGAATTTCTTGACGGAAAAACTCAATAATAGATTTTTTTGGATCGACCCAGGTTTCGAACCCAGGACCTCATGATAAGCAGTCTCACTACTACAACCACTAGACCAACCAGGCAGTTCAGTTCTTGGTATTACAATTGACGCGAAGCTTCAATGGGGTCCCCAAATATCTAAATTATCAAGCAGGCTTAGTTCTGAAGTTTAAGCTGTAAGAAAGATTAGAAGTCTCACCAGTGTGGAGTTAGTTTATTTTAGTTACTTACATAGCGTAAGGTCTTACCGAATTTCGCTTTGGGGTAATGCGACTGACATTGAAACCATATTTGTTTTGCAAAAAAAGAGCCGTACGGGCGTTTTATTACTTAAATTGTAAAGAGTCCTTTAGATAAAAATTTAAACATGTTAACTTTGGCATTGCAATATATTTATGAAAATGCAATGTATATACATAAAAATATAAATATCTTTAATAAGGACAAAGATGTTCATACTTTAAACACTAGAAACAAACATAAGCTAGCAAGCATTATATATTATATTTATTTATATATAAGCATTTATATATAAATAATATATATACATATTATATTATATATAAGCAAGCACTAGAAACAAATATAACCAGTTACTAGACTCCACAGAATTAGTAATTTATTTATGAGGCATTCCATGTCTCAAAATAGACCCTATGTCCTAAATTATCACCTTTACCATACAAGACTTTTCTGTTTGACAGGAGCATGTATAGTACGAAGTCACAAATTTTGTATCAAATATCTGTTGGAAGTTCTTCCAAATTTGCAACGACTGACAGGCGAACTAACTAGTAAACATATTTTCTTGCAATTTAAAATTTACAACAGAAAATAAAGTTTGCAATTATTTACTTTTAAGACTTTCTCAGTAGTTTAAACAAACATGAAACATTATAGATCATGATACAAATTACAGGACCTTCACCCTTCTCTCGGAATACAACACCACCACGTACCCGATGGACATTGCACTGACGGAAAGTGGATTCAAATACATCAAAAACATCAAAATACCCATCAAGTGGAGTAAGAGGCACCCGGAATTTAATTGGAACACCTACCAGAACGACATAGGATTAGTGAAGATGGCACATAATGCGCAATACTCAGGTACGCATTGCAATTACCTAAATTACAACTGAAATTCTAAATCGCACGGTAAAATAAAAATTTAAATTATTATTTTTAAACATTTATTTTTACGTTAATTTTGATGATAAATTGCACTATCATAAGCAGCGTAACCAGAGTCTATTCACTCTTGCCTTGAAAACACACAAGTTTTTTGTGTACCACGTACAGCCATGCTACAGCTACAACCGGGGAAGGAACACGCTCTCACAGAATACTATCGTAAAATAGCAGCTTAATGCTACTGTGTTTCGTATGGTGAGTGTAGAGAACCGGAGATCCGTTTTACTGAGTCGAAAACGAGGCATTTCGAATGATGCATTGGAAACGATGCCTTGTCACCCGTGAGGACTAAGGTCCTTGGGGTAGCGACCCTATATGCTCTTAAAAGGACTTAGGCTGGTACGCGAGTATAGAGCGTGCGTATTTTTTTTTAAAATAAAAGTGAAGTGATAAGCGAACTTACAGTGCAAAAGAAAGCTACAAACGTTGTTTTCTCTGTGGATTGAGATGGAATGCCCGACAGCCTGCAATTATACTTGCCCCCTATATCTTTCCACCACCGGCACACAGCAGTGCACTGTTGTTTTTCGGCAAGAAAGTTAGATGGTGGTACTTACCGTCTGGGTAAGTACCACCATCTTACTTTTCTATTTAACAGTTTATGTACACACATACTTTGATAGGAAAATAGTAAAAACAAAATTATGTACAAAGGCACTGCTTATTCCATAAAGAAATTTCTTCCAGCAGGCCTATTGAAGGATAGTTGAAGGAAATAGAAGTAGTCAAAGTGTGCACTTCTTCTTACTTGGTTTCTATTCTGAAAAGGCTTCCTACCACCTAGTTAAGTAAGCATCGTCCTGTTAACGACTCAAAATAATCAAATAAAATGCTTTTGATACCTTGCGCACCAAAGTGGCTGACTGGCAATTACTATGGTAAATACCTACCCTATATAAAACATTTTATAGGGGAGCCCTGTGTTCAACAGCGGACTTTTGATAGGCTGCTATGAATGAATAAATGTATAGTTTTAATCTCCTCTACATAGTGAAACAAAGTCGTTTTCAGTGTGTGACCAAAAAAAAACAATTTTTATTTATGTCTTACGTTGGCTTAAACTTAAGAGACACATTAAAATTATGCACTAGAAAATTGTAGTTCTTCAACAATCCTAGAGAAAACTGCGATGGCAAATCTCTATCTGCTACGGTTGACTTACAGTAACAATCTTTTTCTTTAAATATTTTATTAAAAAGATTGTGTTACTTTTGACGCTTTTTGCCCTTTGTCAATATCAATCTTCATTAAGACGAATATGTTAGTAACATTGGGTATAAAATGTAAACTTTAATTGTATTTTACACTATATCATTCTAACGAATACTTTAGAAGATATCGAAGATTATTATTAATTACGGGTTTACGGGCACCCGGAAAACTAACTCGCAGCTGCAGCTAAACATTGATAAAAAAATATTGTTCATAGCTTTATTGCCAAGCACACTTCTTTTATTTCTAAAATACCACCTGTCGTTAGTGGATAATACAATCAAGGCAGAAAAGGGTAGCGTCTATCTACGCTCTACGCTCTAGTACTACTATGCTCAATCTACCTACGAATCATCTCTAAAAATCTAGTAAATTTCTAATTACGAATTACTTTTACAGATTACATCCGACCAATATGCCTTCCAAGGAATGACTTCTTAGAACAAATCAACGCCGGCACACACCTCGTGACAGCGGGTTGGGGCAGCAATGATGTCAACCACCGTGACGTGAAAATAGACGCCCTATTGCCTTATGTACCGATGAAGACATGCAGGCGTTCTCTATCCACGATGACGCTCACCAACAAACAGATATGTGCTGGAGGTGGGCCGAGTGAACAAACATGTGTCGGTGACTACGGAGGACCATTGATGTTTCAGAATGATGATTACTATATAGCCGTTGGTGTTCTCAGTTACCGCTTCGGACAATGTCGTGTACTGCCTGGTGTGTACACCAACGTGTACGAGTATTTGGACTGGGTCAACAGTATGATGGAATAAAGCGAGATGTGATTTTAATGAATACAAACATAATAAACTGGATTTGACTAGGAAGCTCGAACTGGCTTATAAAAAATGTAGACGATTGCGTCAGACTTATTTACGGCATGGGCACATATCCAACGCCTTTAAAGAGCAATTCTCGTATATATAATATAGTATATATGTATTGTGTATATGTACGATTTGATAATGTTTCACTTTTCAAGTTTATCTAGATAGCTTTCATTCCTGAGAAAGTTGTATATTTTTTGTATAACGCTGAGCAGTTTTGTCGTCCACGTACTTTATGTATAATATTATTTCTACTAAATCATAGTTAGGAAATGATTAATTATATCAACGACTTAATAACGGTTTAATATCTGATTGCTCGCTAAGTGTTATGAAATTAAAAGAAAGTAAAAAAAGTAATTCCGAATCAGTCAAAGTCAACAAAATTTTGTAAACACGGTCTTGAAAGCATTATCGGTGTCTGCTATAGAATACTATAATACATAATAATCTGCCTTCCTCGTTGGTCTAGTGGTTGTAGTAGTGAGACTGCTGATCAAGAAATCGCTTTACAAGCATAAGACACAGGTTTATTCAAGAATATTTTAAATGTGTATAAAAATAGTTAAATCATAATACACGTTAATTTAGTCTTTAATTATTTTTTTCTATTGACTTGACTTATATATAATTTCTCAGTTAAATATTAAGACATTTTATAGCGAGTCATTTTATACGTGATAGAGCCATGCTGCAGTTATATTAGAATAAGCAGTGTCGTAAATTTGAAATAAGTAGTACTTAAGAAAATGCTTATTGTAAAAACATATTACAGTTTGAATGAATATTTTAATGATAAATTATAAATCAATTTTAATTATTTGACGATTTTCTTTATTTCTATTTACATATTTGACAATGTTAGTATTTTTCATCAAAATTTTTAAACTTTATTTACATAATATAAATGACGAATGATCAGTTGACATATAATATTTATTGAAATTTAATTTTTAAAATAAATGTGTGAGTATTATTTAGTCTGACATTTTATAATATAATTTATATATTATGTACAATGATATTTTAAGTAAAAAGTTCTTTTTCTTATAATATCATTGATTGTGTATTATAAATATTGTAATTTGAATGAAATGAAAACGAATTCCATATTAATTAAAATTTAAACTCTGTTTTAATATGTTACGCCCGTACAGAGTGACACATGTTCTGTAAATATATTGTTCCAACTTTATACTTTGTGACATGCAATAAAGAATGATGAATTATATAGTTGGAGCACGAATGGGTCGGCTCGACCGGGGAAGGACCACGCTCTCACAGAATACCAGCGTGAAATAGTAACCTAATTATGAAAAAAAAGATGGACTGTGTGTTCGTTTGTCATCCTATCGTATAAAAGAAAAAGAGTCTACAAGTAGATGCAAGTGTCTCAGGATGACGCTATGTACCAATCTATGAGGCAGGTCTATGTTGAGATATATATATATATATATATATATATATATATATATATATATATATATATATATATATATATATATATATATATATATATATATACAGTCCCTGGCCAAATTATTAGACGCACTGCAAGATTTCATGTAAAATATTGATTACCGAGTGATATTGTACCGTTTTATTATTTTAAATTGATTTGTTTTTTATTTTTATATTATCCAATCAATTACCTATTTATTTGACATAAATAAAACAGCATTAATTTAGAAAAGAGTAAGTTTATTAAATTTTAAAGAAAAGTGAAATTAATGCTAGTAAAAGTCAATATTTAGTTGAGCCACCTTTAGCCGCTATCAAAGCTTTAATTCTGCGCGGCATGCTATCAATGCAAGACTGTACTGTCTCCTGCATTTGAGGATGATGATTCCACACATAAATAATCTTTTCTAGGAGCTGGGTTTTGTTGGTAATCACATCTTTAGCCACTTCTCTTTTCATCAGCTCCCACACATTTTCAATGGGGTTCATATCAGGGCTATTACCGGGCCAATCCAACAGAGGGATATTTTTTTCTGCCAAAAAAGCTTTAACAGACCGAGCAGTGTGGCAGGGAGCTCCATCTTGCATGAAAGTGAATGGTTCCCCATTTGGAAACCATTCTCTGAGCTGCGGAATCAACCGATTTTCCAGTACTTCTTTATACTGATCTTGCCTCATTATTCCTTTGACGACGTACAGACGTCCAGTGCCCTTGCCGCTGATGACTGACCAAATCATCACTTTGGTGGGATATTTAACCGTCGGGACGACACAATCAGGATGAAACTTTTCTCCATGACGACGACGCACATACTGAGCTTTATTTTGTAAAATTTCGAATGTGCTTTCGTCACTGAAGCAGACCTGTCAAAAATAGGAAAAAATATATAAACTTCCATGTTTATTTGCTTTATTTAACTGAAAATGATAACAATGTATCAATTTTTGATTAAATTGCTGTATCTTACCGATCTCCAGAAGTCCACATCTTTGTCTTGCCATTGTTTGGCCCACTTCAGGCGCTTTGCTTTCATTGCAGCTGTTAACTTGGGCTTCCTGGCGGGACGACAAGCCTTGAAATCTAATTCTTTCAATTTTCTTCGAACAGTGCGCTCAGAAGCATTTACGCTAGCATCCTGGAGTTGTGATTTTATTACCTTTGTGGTAGCAAATCTGTTTTGTAGACAAATTTTCTTCAAACATCTCTCTGACCGTGGAGTGAAAATTGGTTTTCTACCGCATCTTTTCTTTCTTTTCGGGCTTAATTCCTCCCCTGACTCAATTTTCTTTTTTATGCGTCGTACACTACTTTCAGAAACCTTCAATCTTCGTGATATTTCTCGGTTTGTAAATGTTTTCGCAATCACAAGGGCCTTCACTTCAGCTTTTTTACGTGGTGAAAGATCGCATTTTCTACCCATAATGAAAATAATCCAATTACTTTTTTAAAACACTGCATACAAAATAAACTAATAACTGAGTAGTATAAAACTGTTAAACAAACAATCACAGTCCATAAAGCCACAAAAACACGTTCGTACCTGATTCGATTCCGATCGCGACTGATACAGATTTGTACTTGTTTACGTTCATGTATCACTTTGTCAACACAGTGTTGCCATATGTTAAAAATAAATACAAATATGTAGTCTACAACAATTCTTTTAAATAAAAATCAATAATATTGTAGTTTAAATATACCATTATTGCATAAAAACTCTTAAGAAACATAAAATTACTAAAAAAATACAGTGCGTCTAATAATTTGGCCAGGGACTGTATATATATATACATAATAATAATAATAAATACATAAAACACTCACTCCTGTCACCCAGAGGGGTAGGCAGAGACTACAGACTTCCATTTGGCACGATCCTGACACACCTCTCTCGCCTCCTTCACATCCATACACCTCCGCATACATGCTCGTCGGTTAAGGGTACTCCTAATTTGGCCCGTTTACAATAAATCGCCAATTTGGTCGATAAATTTTCGCCTAGGACGTCCCTTTCCAACTCTGCCATTCACTTCTGCAACATAAATTTTCTTTGTCACTCTTTCCTCATTCATTCTTTCCACATGACCAAACCACCGAAGCATTCCTTTCTTAAGCCTGGTCACAACATCATCTTGCAAACCACACTCTTCTCTTATTACACAATTTCTTACCCTGTCATTAAGATTCAGCCCTAACATACTCCTTAACGACCGCATTTCTACTGCGTTCATTCTACTCTCGTGCTTCTTCTGCCACACCCAACTTTCACTACCATACGTTAAAGTAGGGACCAACACAGCATTGTGAATTGCCATACGTGCCTTTTTCGACACATTTTGACTCTTCACAATAGAGTGCAGAGCCCCATTTACTCTATTTCCCGCATTCACTCGTCGTTCTATATCCTTATCATATCTCCCATCCCTGCTAAATAAGCAGCCCAAATATACAAACTCATCTACTTCCTCGATCAACTCCCCTTCTATTCTTATTTCACAAATCGTTTTACTTTCTTCTCTTTCAAAAACCATAACCTTCGTCTTACTTGCGTTCACTTTCATACCCCTTTCTTTTAATGATCTGTTCATTAATGTAACCATCATTTGCAACTCGGCCGCCGACGACGCAAGGATAACTTGATCATCGGCGTACAAAAGGCATTTGACGGTTAACTCACCCATTCTTAATCCGCATTCTTCAACTTTCAAATTTTGCAAACAACTGTCCATAAATAGGTTGAACAGCCACGGGGAAGCCACACAGCCCTGTCTGACACCTTTATGGATGTCAAACCAGTCCGAGTAGACCCCGTTGATCCTAACACAAGCACTAGAGTCCCTATAAAGGGACTCCAATGCCCGTATCAAGCCAGCGCTCAACCCAAATGAGTTCAGTGTTTGCCATAGCACATCCCTATTCAATCTGTCATAGGCCTTTTCCAAGTCCATGAACGCACAAAAAACCTTTTGGTTTTTGGCCAAAAACTTCTCCGCGATCATGCGCATGGAAAAGACTTGATCTGTACATCCCATTCCCTTTCTTAATCCCGCTTGCACATCCCAAATTTTTCCATCAGTTTCTTTCATGACCCTTTCAATCAGTACCTTAGCATACAGTTTTCCCACAATGCTAAGAAGGCTGATGCCACGGTAGTTTTTACAGTCCTGCTGCGACCCTTTTCCCTTAAATACTGGGACTATCACGGCTTTGCACCTGTCTACCGGTACCCGCTTCAGTTCCCAGCATAAATTAAACAAGGTGTGCAGCAGGCCTGCCACCACTTCCTCTCCAGCCCTTAGCATTTCGAGTGAAACTCTATCATATCCGGCAGCCTTACCCGCTTTCATGCTTTTCATTGCTTTCATTATTTCACCTATACTAATCTCGCTACCTCTTTCCTCTTCTTTTTCTATATACTTTCTTTACATATAAAATATATATATATATATATATATACAATAATATTCACTATTCTTAACATCATATTTATTAATAGCGTTAGACATAGCAATAAATCTCAAAAACGTAGGTAAAGTATACCAATAAAGCGTAACAATGTGCTAAGAGTTGAAGCTAATGGCTAAGAACAATATTCGATTTAAATTCATGGAATAAAATTTAAAAATCCGTGTGATCATTAGGCATTATTTGTCATGTTGTATTGTTCATCATATATATGACTTTTAATAACATAAATAACAATATTTCATAGCAAAGTTGAGTAATAAGATTTGCTATAACAAATTTTCCAGGCGCTTCAGCGATATTCTTTTAAAAGTTAAAAGAAAAACCTGCATTAGTCGATAATCACTTGATCATATAAATATAGTATATAACCCGCTTGTTCTATTTCTAAAGTCAATACTCGGAGAGCTTAACACACATATTATGCTAGTAATTACTCTGAGCTAGAATGTAATTGAAACATGTACATATTCTAATAGGTTATGCCAACGTAACTGCTATTTGATATTGAATTTTAACACTCAAGAGTCATTGTATAAAACTATTATTTACTGATTTTATCGCGTTTAATTACTTTAATTTATTTTTATTATCCCGACGTTTCTGCTTTACAGCACCCATGGTCACGGAGGGGACTGAGATGTTTGACGTCCCAATGTCATAGTTAGTCCGGCTACCTTCAGTTTTTGAATATTAATTTTTGGTCCGTTTTATGCAAAAATATATGAAAATAAAATATAATAATAAAAATAAATTAAAGTAGGTAATTAAACGCGATAAAATCCGTAAATAATAGTTTTATTCAAAGTGTAGTGTTCGCGTAAATTTAAGCAATCATTACTCAAGAATCATTTTATTATTCATCGTACGTGGACATCGAAAATTGAAGTAACTTTTTTAATATTTATGATAAAAGGAGAGAAATTAAACTTATATAATTCGAAAGCTACCGTGCCATAGATGCGCATTAAAAAGAAATAACGTGTAGCAGCTGCCGTTACAGCAATTGAAATAAAGTAAACATACACGCATGATTTTTTCGAAACGCTTAAATCAAAACAATGAAAGCAAATTGATTACGTTTATATATGTATACTATAAAAATCCTTTGCATTCCCTGTACGGGAAAATATTAAACTTTGTTTCCACAAATCTTGTCGATTTTTTACAACGGACGATACCAGTTCTAATAAATAAATAAGAACTCCATAAAATAGTCTATGTGAACATTGCCTATAACCGACGCGACGTGGGGAGAAATGCGAACGCACAGACGAACGAATTAATTCTAATAAAAGTTCTTATTCTCAAAACAATACTTGACACAGTTTTCCATATTATAAGAGAGAGAAATTATAGGCAGCAAACTGAGTAAAAGAGACCCACCTATGGACATGGGTCTTATTTTATAGAATAAGGATGACAAACAAACACACAGTCCACCTGATGGTAAGTGGATATTGTGCGCCATACACATCTACATTTTACCTTCGATTAAGCATCAAATAAAGTTAGCGCTCGCTGGAAATTTCACAGAAAAACATAAACACTCACGCCTGTCACCCAGAGGGGTAGGCAGAGACTACAGACTTCCATTTGGCACGATCCTGACACACCTCTCTCGCCTCCTTCACATCCATACACCTACGCATACATGGTCGTCGGTTAAGGGTACTCCTAATTTGGCCCGTTTTCAATAAATCGCCAATTTGGGCGATAAATTTTCGCCTAGGACGTCCCTTTCCGACTCTGCAATTCACTTCTGCAACATAAATTTTCTTTGTCACTCTTTCCTCATTCATTCTTTCCACATGACAAAACCACCGAAGCATTCCTTTCTTAATCCTGGTCACAACATCATCTTGCAAACCACACTATTCTCTTATTACACAATTTCTTACCCTGTCATTCAGATTCAGCCCTAATATGCTCCTTAACGACCGCATTTCTACTGCGTTCATTCACAACTTTCACTACCATACGTTAAAGTAGGGACCAACACAGCATTGTGAATTGCCATACGTGCCTTTTTCGACACATTTTGATTCTTCACAATAGAGTGTAGGGCCCCATTTATTCTATTTCCTGCACTCACTCGTCGTTCTATATCCTTATCACATCTCCCATCCCTGTTAAATACGCAACCCGTTTTACTTTCTTCTCTTTCAAAAACCATAACTTTCGTCTTACTTGCGTTCACAACAAATCAAATATTTCACAGTACGCGAGCAAACCGGGTTCTAACCCTGCCGGCACCTATCAGATTGTTAGTTGCAATTTTAAGTGCTGATTTACCACGTGCTCGGCAAAGGAAAACATCGTGAGGAAACCTGCATGTCTGAGAAATAAGAAAAAAATATTTCGGAGACATGTGAAGTTCGTCAACAATACGCATTGGGGCAGCGCGGCGGACAATTCCTTGCCCTAAAACCCTCTCAGAAATGAGCGGAGGCCTGTGCCAGGAGTGGGACGTATATAGGCTGTAACTTTCAACTTTAAACATCAAAACGCAGATGCGTTGTCACCCGTGAGGACTAAGATGGAATGCCTCGTTTCCAGTAAAAAGAGTCTCCGGTTCTCTACACTCACCATACGAAACACAGCAGCATCAATTTTGCGCTGGAGCCGACCCCTTCGTGCTACAACTATAATATAGCTGCGGCGTGGTCTCTTCCTTTGTTGAAAGTATTTGCCATACTCACCATACTTGGCAGTCAGATTGATGATTGCCATATCAGACGTAAGCACACTGACACCGCTACCATTTGCCGGTCTTGGTGTTTTACGGTTTACATAAATGAGGTGATACTGAGGTATACTGACATCCATTGTTAAGATTTTTCTCTTAGTCTGCCTACTAACGACGAAGTCTAATTCTATATCTATACATATGAATGAAATTGAATTGTGTGATTGTAATATTGAAACTACTGGCACAAACTCAAGGAGTTATTTATAGATAAGCTATTAAGGTGCGTGTTCGAGCAAAATGCGGCGCTAGTAGTAGTTACTCAGACACTGCCTTACATCTGGCTACCTATTGTGGAAGGAGGAGTTCTAAAAGCAAGTAGATGGTGTGGCGATGGGCTCACCTGTATCTCCCACTGTCGCCGACATATTCATGGAAGACTTTGAGGAGAAAGCCCTGCTTACTTCTCCCATAAATCCAAGAATCTACATGCGGTACGTAGACGACACTTTCACAATTCTACTTTTAGATAAAGTAACTGCATTTTTAGACCATCTTAACTCTATAAATTCTAAAATTCAGTTCACAATGGAGTTAGAGGCAAACAACTCCTTAGCTTTTCTAGATGTGTTAGTAATTCGGAATCCTGATAACACCTTGAGTCACACTGTGTATAGAAAAAAGACCCATACAGATAGATATTTAAACGGTGATTCTCACCACCATCCTTCACAGTTAGCTACCGTGGGTAAATCTTTGTTTCAGAGAGCACGAAGGATCTGTGACAGTAAACACCTGGTTGCCGAGCTCCAACACGTCAAGCAAGTTTTGCATGACAACAAGGTTCGGGTCCCGCGCCTACGTCACAGTGAACGAGTGAAGCCGGCCACAGTCGAGCGTGTACCTGCTGTACTGCCATATGTTAGAGGAGTCACTGACAAGATTGGCTACATCTTGAAGCGCGCTTCCATCAAAACATACTTCAAGCCGAAGCAGATTGGTCAGTTTTTACCATCAGTCAGTCAGTGTAATGTCCCTCTGCAAAATGCAGGAGTGTACTAGCTTGATTGTGAATGTGGTCTCTCCTACATAGGACAAACTAAAGGATCAATTAAAACCCGCGTTAAAGAACATATAGCTGATGTGAAGAATCGACGCTCCGGCAAGTCTGCAGTCTGTGAACACGTACAGGATCGTCCCCGTCACTACATCAGATTTGATAGACCACAAATCCTCGCTAAAGAACACCGATTCCTTCCAAGGATGATTCGCGAGGCTATTGAAATCTAAAAACATCCTAATTTCAATAGAGAAGATGGCTGTGTGCTACCATCTGCTTGGGATCCTATAATAAATAAAATTAAATCTCAACCCAAGGTATCTTGAAGTCTTGCAGTTGTATAACTGCAAGACTTCAAGATACCATAAGTTGATACTATGTAGATCGGAACAAAAGTTAAATTTTAATCTATGGTAACCGCGGTTAACTATGACATCTGGACATTGAACATCTTAGTCCAGTCCGTGAGTGCTGTAAAGGTGTAAAGCGTTCGAAACGTCGGGTATTTAAAAAGTTAAATATACGCGATAAATTCCGTAAAAACTAGTATTATTTCAATTTGTGAGGTTTTTAGGAGATATCTACTTGGTATTAAAAAGATAAATCAACTAATAAAATATTTATTAAACTTCTACATAATCCCATTGCCTAAAAGAAAGATTCCAATTCCGTAGTGACACTCATTCTCTCAATTTCCGATCTTCACACAATTTATTACTGTCTACTCCTCTCTACCGTTCTGGGTTTATGTCAAATTCTTTCACAGTAACTACCATCTCCCTGAACAAATTGCCTGTTGACCTGCGAGTAATACTTGCCAAAAACGTTTTTAAAAGACAACAGGGGGTAATCTGTGATACGAACACATCCGTAACCAACATCTGAGTCCACTTACTCTGTATGTTTATAGTTATTTGTATATACATTTATTGAGATATATATGTATAAATATGTGTATTAGTTATATTATTTATATGTGTACGTGTATATAATACATATGTGTATATATGTATATATATTTTGTGTATGTGTAGCACGTACATATTTGAATTGAATGTGATCATGACAACTTTACTGCCCATAACTCACTCTCTGTTCTACACAAGGTCAGCTGGTAGAGAATGCACCTTTTGTACAAAATCTTTGGTGCAAAAAGAATAAAATAAATAAATAATCTTGTTTCTATAATAGCCAATTCCATTTTTTTAAAGGAGTAAATACTTGATGAATCTTCCTACAACTAACATCTTCAACTTTTTTCTACAACATGCTTCGATGGATAGTGCCTAATCACATTAAAAATAAGTACATAGACAATGACCTGGGCCTTTTTAAATATTGCAACGTCATAAATGTTTTCGATAAAGTTAAATTTAATATACTGACGGAAGTTAATAATTCTGAATATCTACTTCTTAAAAAACGACCTATAAATCTACGAAATATAGCTTATAAATCCAACATGAATGTACTTCCGAAAACTAAAAATTTCTATGGAGCAAAAAAGTCCGCCCATCTTGTACCTACTTTTATTAATGAATTGCCAATAGAATTACAAGAAACTTACGGTAAGTCCAAACTGTTTAAAAGTAAACTTAAATCATATTTGTTAAATCAACCATACCTATTGTAGTAGGTACTTTTGTTAGAATAATGTGATTTAATATTAATACATCTTTGTTTATATAAGACGACTCTCTAGCGTACATAAACCCGTAGAGGTTTATATGCTAGTATTGTACTGTATAATGTAACAAAAATATGAATAATAAATTAATAAAAAAAAAATCTTCTCATAAACTAAGCATTATTTAATTTGGGATTGACACTATTAAAGATAGGCAATTTATGAATGAACTTTTTGATCTATTTAATTTTTCAAAGGACTATAATTCGATTTTATAAAGACAATATTTTAATGCCGGCTGTACACGCTCGTCGAGACACCACGAGACAGGCCTAGAGGCGAGCGTTATTTAACATTGTTCTTAAAAACAGCGTTTTTTTTTATAAATATTGTAACATGTATAGTTTTCTTTATGAATAAACATTTAAAGTGTATATAAATATTTAGTGTACATAAACAGACATATAATTGGTGTAAATAAATAATAAATATTTTTTGTATTAAGTTAATTTTTGTGTATTATGTGGATGATAAAAATTATGTGATGTGATGGACAATAATACTTAAATACTTACATATTTTGTGACTGTATAAAATTGTACAAAGGTACTAATATTGACAATGTCGCGCACATGTTATAATACCTATAACCTGTTACGTATTCGTAATCATAACATAACACAGTTAAACTAATATTATAATATCTACCTATAATATGTTAATATTTTCGTAATTATAACATAACACAAACGCAAAACTAACCTACGCTATACTGTATACATATGTAACTAATTACAAAAATAAGCAGTTTTGAAACTAGTTACTCATATCCACGAAACTACGTACAACCGATTACGTCCAAAAGACGTTACGCCCCATGTCTAGACAGGCCGAGTACGAGTGTGTACAGGCTGCTCTCGTCGCGTCGCGTCGCGTCTCGTGGCCCTCGTGCGCTCTCGGAAGCGTGTCGGTTTTTGCGCTCGAGTCAAAGGGTCTCGTAGGTATCGCGTTGAAAACCGAGAGCGAATGATGATATTACTTAACGTGTATAACATGTATCATCAAGCAGAAAAATGCAAACTGTATTATGACATTTTAATATGTAAAAAGTCCAAGGTCGACATTATAACTACACATCAAAGTCTCCTCGAAAACGTATTTATATAATCGTTAGGTTTTAATTGCTGCTAAATAATATTCTGTATTTTGTGTACACTTAGTTAAAGAAGTAAAATATTTTGTATTTGTAATTTCTGTTTTGTTTCAAGATGACATATGTGATTTTATTGTTAATACCTTTTTTTGATGATAATGTATATAGAAGTGTAATACACTGTTAGAAAGTTTATTAAATACAGTGTTTAATGATATTATTGATTTTTTTTAATTTCATTTAAAATATATATATGTACTTATATTTATGAAGAAACATGTGTTTTTTCCGGGACTAGTTGAACCTCTCTTTTTCTTTACATAATTACAGTCATCTTTCAATACATCCTGCTAAGTTTTACAAATCTCATAAAATATTTCATACTCTTAATGCCGATATCAATATTTAAGTCATAAGAGCCAGGTTTATTGAATAATTATTTACTTTATATATATATATATATATATATATATATATATATATATATATATATATATATATATATATATATATATATATGTTTTTTAAAATATTGTATAACAGGTAGTCGCTAACACTTTCGATATCGATAGTACGCAAGACGACAGAAGTATGTGCGCGGGTGACTGGACGCAGGGTGACACTACTTGGGGCTAGATCGTCGCCCGTTGCTATGTTTTCGCTTCCCCGTATGTCATACCGCACCGCACTGTTCATCTTTCGTGGCGCAAGCCGCAAGCTATACACTATTCTATTCACCGTCCATGGTACTGTTACGGTAAATTAATAGAAACTATCCCCCATCTCCTTCTTAGCAATGGGTTATTAATTTTATTTTTAGTGGAGTTCAAACTTCAAATGATACGTGATGAGAGGCACACGAGGCGACGAGACGAGCGTGTTCAGCCGCCATGAGCTACATACATCTAGGGTTGCCAGGTCTTTTAAACCGAGACCATCCAGCTTAGCCGGACATTTTGGTAAAAAGGCCGGACACCCTTAATTATTCAGTCTTAGTATAACATGGTAATATATTTTTTAAAGTAAAACAATTACAGTAAAACAACCTTATATCATTTACCATAAAATGTTAAATTAAAATAATCAGTGTTCTTTATTATTAATCATTCAATATTCATTACAATATTAGTTTCAATAATTGCAATAGTATGTATTTAAGTACATGAAAAATGTAAAAAAATGGTCAAATATAAAAAGCCTGACAAATGCCGGACAGGCCCGGACACCGTCTAATTTGGCCGGACACGCAAACAAAAAGCCTGACTGTGTCCGGCTTTATCCGGACGCCTGGCAACGCTACAAACATCTGTATACCATACAGTATAGCGTAGGTTAGTTTTGTGTTTGTTTGTTAGGTTATGATTACGAAAATATTAACAGGTTATAGGTATTATAACATTAGTTTAACTGTGTTATGTTATGATTATGATTACGAATATATAACATTTTATAGGTGTTATAATTATAATATGCGCGTGACATCGTCAATATTAGTACTTTTGTACAATTTTATGGTCACAAAATATGTAAGTGCCTAAGTATTATTGTCCATCACATCACATAATTTTTATGATCCACATCTTGCGTGTAAGCCATTAACTATCCCGAAGGGACTCTTTACTCTCGTTGTTCGAGTCGTATATCGTGTTACGTACCAACTATATTCATCTTAATAATAATCTGTTCAAAACGAAACGCTTACGCGAGTGCCGGTCGTGGTGTGTGTCAACTGCGTACGTAAAATAATCATTACATTTTGTCCACGAAACTGGGTATACGATTATCAAGCTCGTAAGCAGTTTCTGAAACCGATTATGTTAAATAATGCTCACCTCTAGGCATGTCTCGTGGTGTCTCGACGAGCGTGTACAGCCGGCATAAAATTTGAGCGTATTTCTTCCGCGATAATATTGTATCGAGAGCGCGCTACGAGTAGCGCCTTAAGGCGCTACCCTGACCAAAACCTGGCAAAAGTGCGTTTTTCAGAGACTATTATCTCATTAGTTATGAGAAATAAGCTACATCTAAAAGCACATTATTAATGTTCAATATCCTATCATCACATTCCACGTTCTAATTTGTTTTTATGTGTTATGAATACATTTAAAATTTACTTTTAAAAAATGACTAAAATTATTGATTACATGCATCTGTTGCTAAAGGAAATGCTCTAATCATTTGAGAATTACACTAATGGATAGATAATTTAAAAATCTATATTCTACACGTTTTATTTAATTTCTTAAGTTCGTTTATCTCTTTTAATTGAAATAATTCCAAATATTCGGGCGTATTTTTCCGTGATACATACAATCCACGCGTAGCGAGTGCGCGTGGATTGTATGGGACCGAACGCTCAAGGTCTCTCGCTAGGGGAACCGTCTTAAGACGGTTCCTTAAGAGATAAATATTGCAATATCGTGTCGAGTTATCTAATAAAAGGTGTAATTCAGAGTATTCTCATTTCTCAATGTTTGTATGTTATAAAAATGTAACTATTTTCGTATTTATAAGTAAATTTTTTTATAACACTACCGTACCGTATCTAACGAACTTACAGTCCACCTGACGGAGGTAAGTGACTACTGCAGCCCATGGAAACTTGCAGCTAACTTCAAATAAGGAAGGTCGAACCTAACCGGACTGAGATGTAATGCCTCACATTACACGTGGTTGATACCTATCCAGTCGACCTCCCAGACACCATTGGACAGACACCAATAGATAATATAAATTCGCTAAGAAACCATTTTAATAAATTTTTGTTCCTCCGTCTGTCTGTGCGGGCTAACCTTCGGAATCGATTGTGATAACACTTTACGAACAGATAGAGAGCAATGCCAGGATCTAAGCTATAAATATCCGAAAAACTTAAAAATTTTTATTAAAAAAATAACGAAAAATTCATAGAATAAATAGATACTATCTTAAATCTAAATAACGCCACATTAATAAATTATTCATAACCATGTGAAGTCTGGGCGGGTCGCTAGTCTTAATATATATAAATTACATGTCACGTTGTTAGTCCGCGACGGACTCCTAAACTACTCGTACTTAAACGACTTTAATCAAATTTGCACACCGTGTGCAGTTTGGTCCAACTTAGAACAAGAGATAGGATAGTTTTATTGCCCACAAATTTTTTTTGCGTATTTAAGAATTTTTAATAGGACATGACAAATTGTCGTCGAAAAGGGCAGAACAACGTCTGCCTGGCAAGCTAGTTCACTATAAATTGTCAAATAATAAAATAAGTTTAAGCACACCAATAACATTAATTCGTTTAGTGCTATTTTATTGCAACTACCTGATATAACTTTATAAAAAAAGGACTTACCTCTCGCATTTGTAGCGGCGTCGGCAATTTTCTGGAAAGCGTCCAGGAACGCCGCTATGGCTACCAACGCTGACCTGTCGACAAATTAATCGTGTTAAACATTACGAACTATGCCATTGTTTTCATACACAAGACACTTTATAGTTTGTATCTACTGCTCGATACGTCTTTCCAATATAGAGACTAATGATGATCCTGCAGGGCTGGCCTACCATGCTGCGCAGGCGGGTTGCTATCCGCGTCGTGATATAATTCCGAAAGTTTTTTTTTTTTTTAATTTAATACTAGGAATCTGCCCCGACTTCGCACGGCTGATATCTGGATTCTACAATAGCACCACCTACCTGATGCAACTATGCCTATAACCTTCACGGAAGTGGCAAGCAATATGTTGACAAAGTTTTACCGCAATCTGATGAACGGTATGGCATCGCTTGAAATACAAACAAACAAATATTAATTTTTATATATTAGATTATTATAGATTGGACCACGAACTCAAAAAGATCGTGGGTTCAAATCCGCCATTCGACTACTGGCGTGAACCACTCGTATCACAAGCAATTTAAGCTTTTACCAGGAGTGGTTAAGGGGAATATTAGTAATGTTTATAGCATTTTTAATATTCTTTAAAAAAAAAGATTACTTTACAATGGATCGAATTTAGACTGTATGGCTTTGTAAATCATGCAATTCAGTCCCACTGCTATATGCAATGCCTCATTTCCATTTACGAAGGTTTCCGGTTCTCCAGACGCACCATACGAAACATATCAGAGAGAAGATGCTATTTTACGCTGGTATTTTCAGCGTGTTGCTATACCGGTCCTATTCGTATTACAACCATAATATAGCTGCAGAATGGCTCTACCATGTAAAGAATCTCTATGAATTCTGCACGCGGATACATTATAAGAAGTATGTACAATTTATTTTATTAATAATTACAGACTGTCGAATTTCACATTGATCGGCAGCGGTGACAACGCATTTGTAAATTTTGTAGAAACTGGTTGTATTTCAGGTGTGTTTGGGGAGGAGCCACTTACCATCAGGTGGCCTGTTACTTCTTGTGTCTCTAATGTTATAAAAACAAAAGTTCAGACCAGCATATGACCTTCAATATATAACGCGCCAATTGTTCTATTGTCGCTAAACGAACGCGATTGTCGCACGCGAGACGTGACTGTTAAGGTGCATTCATATTGTGCGTTACATTGTAGTTGTACTCGTTTATCGCATTGAGCGTTCGTTTGTTAGGCTTTTATATATTAACGAGGTGACATCTTATGATCAGCGTTAGGGTTAGATCTTGACTAGGTTTTGCAATATTTGACACGTGCAACGATACTCTTAACGTTTATTAGCTGACTGTTCTATTATCAACCACAGCGACAACCTCAGAATAGACACCTCGAATCATTATTAGGGAGATCTTGACAAGCTTTTGCGTTAGTTGACACGGACACCAACTCCCAATCTATATATATCCAATTGGTCCATTTTCGACCATAGCGACAACCTCACAATAGACACCTCGTAATAATTATTAGGGTTTTATCTTGACAAGCTTTTGCGTGAGTTGACACGAGTACCGATACTCTTAATCATTAGCTAACTGGCCTACTTTCGACAACAGCAACAACATCAGAACAGACACCTTGTAATCATTATTTGATCTTGACTAGTTTTGTTTAAGTTGACACGAGTACCGATACTCTTAATCATTAGCTAACTGGCCTACTTTCGACAACAGCAACAACATCAGAACAGACACCTTGTAATCATTATTTGATCTTGACTAGTTTTGTTTAAGTTGACACGAGTACCGATACTCTTAATCATTAGCTAACTGGCCTACTTTCGACAACAGCAACAACATCAGAACAGACACCTTGTAATCATTATTTGATCTTGACTAGTTTTGTTTAAGTTGACACGAGTACCGATACTCTTAATCATTAGCTAACTGGTCCACTTTCGACCACAGCAACAACATCAGAACAGACACTTTGTAACCATTATTCGATCTTGACTTGCCTTTTTTTAAGTTGACATGAGTACCGATACTCTTAATCATTAGCTAACTGGTCTACTTTCGACCACAGCGACAACATAAAAATAATTTGACGTGATCACTTGCGAAAACATATTTTCAGCGCCACGGGAAGTGTGTCTTACCTACCCGTATCCGATGTAACGTTTAGGTGTTAAACTAAGAGTAGGCTGCAATACACTTACTTTTTTAAGGAGTATTGGGTGACAAATAAGCACACAGTCTACGTGATGGTAAGTGGATGCTGGGGCCCCTAGACATCTTCATTTATCCTCAAATAGGAATCAATATGCAGATGCGTTGTCACCCCTCGGCCTCGGACTCGGGCCTCGCTTCCAGTAAAAAAGGCTCTCCGGTCTGCTATTTTCCGCTGGTGTCCTGTGAGAGCGTGGTCCTAACCCGGCCGAGCCGATCCATTCGTGCTACAACCATAATACTTTACTATACTGTGGGATAGAATTCCAAACATGTGGTAGCACCCAGCCATCTTCTCTATTGAAATTTTGCTCTTTTTATTTTATTTTATATAGCATCGCCAATTATTATTAATAGGAATCGGTGTTCTTTTGCAAATCCGATGGTTTATCAAATCTTATGTAAAGGATACCCTTTTACTCGGCTATTTATCGATCTTTTTGTTTGTCATGTATAAAAAGACTACATTCTCAATCAACTACTAGAGGGATACTATACTTGACGAGTGTTATAAACTCATTTCTTCTTCGGCGGCTTGTAGTAGGTTTTTATGGAATTTCGATTTAATAATAATAATAATTTTATTTCAGATACGAACTCCATAATTTGTTAGTAATAAATAATATAAACTTAAAATTAATGTTAATAAATATACAACTAAAAAAAAACAACAATGATTATTTTATATTAAATATAACAGCTCTGGACCCCATATGCAGTGTTCCAGTGCCGCACTACCGGACAATCAAACCTACCTAATACAGTACATAGGAGTCCGTTGGCACTGTCTCGCACGCGTCGCATCAGGGAGGCCACTCTCTTCCGCATTATTCCATCAAAGCTGTCCGTGTTAGCCTCAACAAACATACCTGATGCGCTGCAATATCGAGACAACCCCATTAGCATCCTAAAGCCATTATTATATTGAACACGTAGAGCATTTACGGATCTGCGAGTATACTTGACCCACAGGCTGCAGGTGTAAAATGTTTGGCAGTACGCCTTAAAAAGGGTTATCTTGACAGCTTTTGTACACCTTGCAAACCTGCGAGCCAGCATGTTGCACCTCACTGCTAACGCTCTACGTTCTCGTTCAATATCCAAGTCATCAGAGAGGTCATCTGTAACCCAGTGCCCCAGGTATTTAAATTTGGTGACCCTAGTTAAAGGTACTCCTCCAAGCATGACCAGTGGGATATCCTTGGGTTCTTTATTCCCTGCCTTGAAAACAAGCAGTTCACTCTTTTTGGAGTTATACCTGAGGCCATGGGCTTCAGCATATCTCTCACATACATTTATTAATGTTTCAAGTGCTCTGATCGAAGGGCTCAGCAGCACCATGTCGTCCGCGTAACTGATGCTGTTTACGAAGTTACCATCTATTGAGCATCCGACGCCAGTTCTGCTAAGCTCATCGATCAATCCATTTATATATAGATTAAAGAGCCTCGGTGAAGTTAAGCCCCCCTGTCTCACTCCACATTCCAACCTATATCCACTTGAGTATGAACATGCCCACCTTACATTATTTGATTGGTTGTGGTACCAATACCTTAATATATCGACTATCTCTCTAGGCGTACTCGTTTCCCTCCGAAGCTTATCCCATAATAGGTTGTACGAGACCAGGTCAAATGCCTTCGACAAGTCCAAAAAACAGGCGTAGATAGGCGTTTTTCTCGTAACATAATACTGGACGGTATGCTTGAGTCGCAAGATTGCAGTTTCAGTGGACAGTTCAGGTATAAACCCAAACTGTGCCTCATGTACCTGTATATGTTTAGTTATTCGACGATCAAGCAAACCATCCAATACTTTGGCTATCACAGTAGCCAGCGAGATCGGTCTATAATTGTTCTTGTCGGCAGCATCCCCGGTCTTATTCTTTAGAACTGGTACCACTATGGTCTTCATAAGTTCCTGAGGTAAGTATTCATGCCCTATACATACATTATAGAGCATAGTCAATACCCTAGGCAGATGAACTCCCGCATACTGCAGGTGCTCAGTACTGAGGTCATCATGTCCAGGTGATTTACCACGTGTCATATTATTTATGACATTTGCGACTTCTTTCGCAGTAAATCTGGCAAATTCACTGCATGATTTCTCCTCAATATCGAACACCCGCTGCACCGGTCCCAATGGAGATTCCACTTTGAAGTGTTCCCTAAAAACTTCTGCGATATGATGGGGCTCACTCTTACCATCGATAATCGCAGGTAAGCATGATGCAGTTTCCAGCGTCTTTGTTTGTTTCCAAAAACTCTTAAAATCTTTTTCTTTGTGGTGAGTAGCCAAAATATCCATTTTTATTTGGTACTCATTGTCTTGACACCACTTAAGCTTTGACTTAAAACACCTCCTAGCTTCTCGCATTCTGTCATATACATAACCCGCACTGGGCTTACCATACAGCAACCACATTTGGAAACTGCATCGTGCCTCCTGATGGACCTCCCGTAAGTACCTATTCCACCCAACAACCAGTTTAAGATGTAGCCAATCTTGTCTATTATGGCCCGGCCACACTAAGGAGAAATGCCGTTATTTATCGCGTTGATGGACGTTGAATGTAGGTGTGGCCACGAATTAACGCGATAATTTGACTTCCCGATTGCCGATAACTCGAGTGGCGGTACATCAAAGGATCAACGCGCGAATTATCGCGTTGAAGCGGCCACACTACGTTTGTCTCATTGTGCTCGGTGAGTGCCACGGGGTTGCACGTATGTCTGTGATGGAGTGGAGTAATGAAAAAGCTTTTCGATATTGAATTAAAAAAAATATTTCCAAAGTACTTTAATTTACGGTATGAAACTAAGAAAAATACGCAGGAGAAAAAAAAACAATTTTTGCAGGTCAAAATTCATAGTGTACAGTGGTACGAAACCCTGGGTACGTGTATCTAATTCGCAATTGACCAGTATTTATGATTGGCTTATTAGTTATTATTTCATTAAAATATATTTACATTTGTCTTATTATTTAGCTTAAACCATTGGACGTCTTTCAAGTGTAATTTGGGTGCGGGAAAACAAAATAAAACATAAATAGATTGACAGTGTACGTTTCCTGTGCATTTGTAGCATCCACCATCTTCTTTTTCTTTGTATTCTTTTTTTCTTTGTTTATTTTTTTATTTTATAGGATATGGTGACAAACAAGCACACAGTCCACCTGATGGCATGTGGATGCTGTAGCCCATAGACATCTACATATCTATCCTCGCATAGATGTATGATTGGTCTCGCTGCGCTCGACTAGATACCGCCGGCGTACTTGACAAATGCGGCAACAAATACTACGCCGAAGTCGGCGTACCCGAGCCAGTCGCACTCCAAGCTGTCTGTGACGTACACGTGTTGCATGTTTTATTAAATTTTGGGTATAATCCGAAGTAAAATGCCAGTATGCGTAGTGAAACTCTGAAAAAATAATACTACAAGAAATAAGAAAGACACTGGGATCACATATCATCAGTAAGTATGGTATAATTTCGAAATTTCAACATAAAATAACATGAACCCTAAACGCCATTCAGTGTTGCCGCGTATACAAGAGTCAAGTTCCCCGTGGTTGAGATTTTCGTATGAGAATTTATTGTTTTTGTATCTTAACAAATAACATATTTCATTTATCTAACCTAGTTACTGTATAGTTAACCTAGTTCTATAAATTATTTAGGGCCGGTTGTTCAATCCTCAGATAGAAAGTCTGTCGTTAAATAAGTCGTTAAATAACTACTACCACTACCAGGGTTTGGGTGGGATACTCTGGTTACTGTAAAAAATTAAAGCACGTGGGTATTATTAGGTTCAGCACGTGGTAGTTTTTTTTTTTTAATCTGACCTAGTTCACAAAACTAACCTTTGAGATGAAATTTGGGTGAGTTGTTGTGCGCACGCCGGGGAAGATTTCTAAATTAAATAATTTGGTCAAGCGTGTGTTTCCGTACAAAATGTTACCAAATTCAGTTCAGTGGTTGAGTTGTGAAAACGTTACAGACAGAGTTGCTTTTATAATGATTAAGTATATGTGTAATGCAGTCACTATTCATCATCATCATCTGCCTAGCCTTTTCCCAACCATGTTGGGGTCGGTTTCCAGTCTAACCGGATGCAGCTGAATACCGGTATTTTACATGGAGCGACTGCCTATCTGACCTCCACAACCCAGTTACTGGGTAATACGATACCCCTTTGGTAAGACTGGTTGTCAGACTTTCGGGCTTCTGACGACCCATAACGACTGTCAAAGATCCACGAATGCAGTTATTATTATCATCGTATTATGTTTGCTTGGTACAGATTTCCTGCTGATCCTGTCATTTGTGACCGTTGGACTGCTAAATTACGACTTAGTCGAGAAGAAAGTTGGTGGAACCCAAAAGAACGCAGTGTTATATGTTTATTTATTTATACTTTCATGCACAAAAAAGAATAAAAGAATATGTTCCAATCATTTCAATGAGAGCGACTTGTACTTTACAAAAGGTGCTTTAAAAAGATTGTTTAAGGGAGTAAATTCCAAAAGGGACATGTATCGTAAACTTGTACAAGTTAGTGGAATGTAATTTTAAATAATTAATACCTACTTAATAAATTTTATTCTTTTATTAACCTATTTTTCTTTTCTAAAGAAGAAACCTACTCCTAACCTATACACAAATGTATTTATATTATTTATTATTCGATTTTAATTCATTGTTCATTATTAAGTATTTTCTGAGACATAACTAATAGACCACAGCATAAAATATTTTTCCCATTAACTCGGGTAACAGTTGAGCAGCTGGTAACAACTGACAATAGTCAAGTGACGATGTCTTACGCACACTACAATAATGAGTTGCCGCATTCACGGAGCTATTGTTCTTAGATAGCGCGGTATCTAGTCGAGCGCAGCGAGACCAATCATTCATCTATGTATCCTCGATTACGAATCAAAATGCAGATGCGTTGTCACCCGTGAGGACTAGGATGGAATGCCTCGTTTCCAGTAAAAAGAGTCTCCGGTTCTCTACACTCACCATACGAAACACAGCAGCATTAAGCTACTATTTTACGCTGGTATTCTGTGAGAACGTGGTCCTTCCCGGTCGAAACATTTTACGCCGTTCAACGGCAAATTTAACGCCGTTCAACGGCAAATTTAATGCCGTTCAACGGGAAACGACGTTGACTGTTCAAGTGTAGAACTCATTTTATCGCGTTAAATTTAAGGCAATAATTGTTGCGTTTATGGGCATTGACGTTGCTCGTTAGTGTAGCCGCAGCATTAGTGTAGCCGCAGCATTACTAATGTGACTATCAACAATTTGCTGTTCGTAGGTACTTTTAAATATTGCCGTGTGGTGACACCGTAAGGGATCACTATGCGAAAAGCCAAGAAAGTCTTATTGCATCCGATAGATGGTGGTATAACCATCTCGTTTACGCTTGGCGTAAAATGGCTACCATGGTGGTTAATGTATATTTTCTCTCCAACGACGAAGGCCTATGTACAGCTTTTAAGGGCTGAGGAAAAAGAAAAAGAAGATAAATGTTTGCGTGGTTGTGATTCCAATTTAAATTACGCGTAGGTATCTATAATTATTTAGTATCATATCAGACGGTACATTATAATAATTGTTCGCCCAAGGGTCGTAATTCGACCGTAAATCTGTACATTAAGTGAGCTGTACTTCACTTTCCACTGACTCATTCAATCTGTCAGTGTTTTGAAATTCTTTGGCTACAATCTCTACTCTGGCCTAAAACTACGGTTCTTTACTCGTGTAGCTAAAACGTAGTCAAATTTTAAACTTAATAGTTCAAATATATACGAGTAAATAATGATATGCTGTTTTTGAAAATACGAGTAAATAAGGCTCGAAATTATCACAAATTTAATGTGAGCAACAAATTGCCTACCGATCGACCGTTACGAATGTGTGTGCGTGCCCAGTAAAATCATTAAAAATAAATGCATGACAACGCATTTTGAATTTAAAAGATAAAAAGGACAGAATTTTTTTTTAGGAAAGCGATTTTTTTAAATTAATTTTTCTTCACCGTTTGCCTATATTACGTATTCGGAATCATCTCTGCAAATTTTGCTGGTTATTGCAAAATAACCCTGTATATTCTTTGGATGTACGTAAGTCTTTGGTTTGACAGTGGCACTATGAACGTAAACATTTAAATGTAGTAATTAAGTAATTTATTTAATTTAACATATTTGTAATACGTAACATAATATGTATACATAAATTTTAATTATCTGCACTTCTTCCGCATGTAAACTTTAACTATGCCAAATCTCATTCTCCTCCATGCGCGCAATATGCTTAATAAGGGTATAAAGTTTTCCCTTCACATATTAATTATATAGAAGGAGATACACACACGTGGATCGTGAACAGAAACTAAAGGCATCGTCCGAATCCCGGAGTGTCATCATAATTTACTTGTTTTTACTCAGGGTTTCACACAAAAAGGCAATTATTACTTCCATAGACCATTGTAGTCACAGTGCCTTTTGTAGCCAAAGTATAATAACCCAGTGCTCCTTTGTAGTCTTGAATTCTCATTTTTCATTATTTCCTCCTTGATTCAGCGTCGGCCCATTCGCGTTGGAACTTTTATTATAGCTTTGTTGTTTGACTTTTTTTATAGAATAAGGGTGACTAACGAGCACATAGTCCATCTGATGGTAAGTGGATGCTGGGGCACATAGAAATCTACATTTATCCTCGATTAGGAATAAAGACGCAGATGCGTTGTCACCTATGAGAACTAAGACGGAATGCCTCGTTTCCATTAAAAAAGGGTCTCCGGATATCTAAACTCACCATACGAAACACAGCAGTATTACGCTGCTATTTTACGCTGATATTCTGTGAGAGCGTGGTCCTTCCCCGGTCGAGCCGACACATTAGTGCTATAACCATAATATAGCATCAGCGTGGCTCTACCACAACTTTTATTTACTTATTTATTAAGTTAATAAACAGTTGCCAAGCTTGGCAGGGGGAATGGCAACAACAGCTTTTGATTTTCTAGTTGTTATTGGGAAGATGTTGCTGCATATTTCCAGGTTTATTTCCCTCTGTCGCCTCTAACGACACACGTTAGCGATTATTTCCACACTGCCACAACACGGTATACATCTTTATATAGATCTTATGATTTAAGCGCCAGTCAAAGCGGTGGTAATGTCGTTAGCGGAACTCGGTTGACTTGTAATAGTCGGGTCACCACCGCGAAACAAGATTGCGGCTAAAAGAATACTGGATATATCCTTGATCTGAATTAATCGCCATTCTTGATCGATCGGATCTTTGTCATCGGATCGCATCTTTGCCTGCTCTCTCTAACTGCTGTCTGGGTAAATTACGTTTGGCGTTAACAAGATGGTTTTCCTGTCATCTATCGAAAGCTACGAGATTCCACCGTTACAGTTACAGTCTATTAAAGTCCACAGCAGAACGTAGACCTCCCCCACAGATTACCTTATAGGGGGAATACTCGCCAGAGTTGCCACGCTTAGCAAGTGGGTCGGCAACCACTGTTTTTTATTTTTAGTGGTTATTAGGAAGACACTGCTGCTCATCTCATGATCTGTTTCCCTCTGTCGCCTCCCACGACACCCACAGGATGATACGGGTTAGTGGATATCCTTTCATGGCCACTACACGGTACCGAAATTTTACCAGCTTATTATAGATGTTTCTTATGACTCCAATGCAAGCAGTTATAGTTACCTACTTGATAACCACCACACGTTGGTAAACAATTTAATAGAATTTTATATACAATATGTAATGTAATAAACGCTCACCGTCAGACACCCCAATTAGTAGATATAATATGTTATAATCATAATACATACACTGAATTTTTACTTTTATACTAATTGCGGAAGAATGTTGTGGTCACAGTACAAATCCACAAACGCAAAGACTTTAACGTGCTTGAAATAAAGTTCATTTTTCTTTGTTTTTATTGAATGACAGAATTAGTAATAATACAAATAAAACTGCACTCTTAAAAGTCTTATTGCCTTAAGTTACGGTCCATTTCAGTTTGTTTTGACTGTACAGATTTAGTGTGACTATAATTTACATAGTTTTAATTATTTTTGGGATAAAAAATTACCGATATTAAAAATGATAGGAATCGATTCAGTAAACGATTCTGAACAAACTACTTTCTCAAAGTGCGTTAATTATGTTACATGTTGTATATGTGTGAAATTTAAAGCTGTCGGAATCGGTAAGAAGCAGGAAATGGCATCATTAAGTTTATTTTTACCACATAATATTAAATCTACAGCCAATAAAGGATATTAGTTCGAAACAATAAAATTCGTGACAAAGTTAAAGAGGAAGAATTAATAGCTACAGTAAAAATCAAATGATCGGTCATTATGTTTAAAATTAATTTATACATAATTAAAATATTTTAAAAAGAACGTATGAACAAATCAGAACACATGTACAAATCTGTTAACTAGATACACCTCTTTCCGGCCTAGGATTCCGTGTAGGTGCCCACCCTCTTATTTATTTCAAACGCCAAATAGCAGTGTGTTCTTTTATATAATTGGGTGACAAACGAGCACACGTCCACCTGATTGTAAGTGGATAGCCTGTAGCCCATCTTCATTTATCCTCAATTAAGAATCAAAATGCAAATGCGTTGTCACGCCTGAGAACTAATATGGAATGCCTTGATTTCAGTTAAAGGGTCTCCGGTTCTCTACACTCACTATACAAAACACAGCAGTATTACGCTGCTATAAAGAATAAAGATTTTTTTTCGATTTTAAATACCAATAACTTATTTAAAAAGCTAATGTTATTTGTTTAATTAATTTGATTTTACCAATTATTTAACATGTAACCATTAATATAAAAATGCCATCTAAATTGCTTGCAAATATGAACAATGTGTAATTGCTATAGACTTCCTTTCAATAAGGATATGTAATTGTACACTCACTTTTCTTATTACCCACAATAAATAAGAAGATTGTGCGTATCCACTACTTAACAGATTATTTACAAGTACCTGCCGTTCTCCATAAGTTTATGTATTTAGTATCTAATGATTAACTTGTTATATCTCATGATAAGTGAATTGTATTATTTTTGAGAAATAAATGTCTTAAACCGTATTTTACGCTGGTATTCTCTGAGAGCGTGGTCCTGCCCCGGTCGAGCCGACCCATTCTTGCTACAAACATAATATAGGTGCAGCGTGGCTCTGCCACGTAAACGTGTAGACACTGTTGTTGCGCTCTGAAGGGTATAGAAAGCCAGTATAAATACAGGCTGCGAGGCATTCGATTCCATGTATTCGGTTCCATATTTGACATAGCTGCAGGTGTCCACAGGTTACATAGCCTGCATAGCCACTTACCATCAGGTGGACTTAAAAGTTCGTTTGGCACTTAAATTTTATTAAATTTATAAAAAGGTAATCCTTTACATAATTTTATTACCTTTTTATAAATATTGTATATTTGACTGCGTTTTTGGTCTAGTGGTTGAAGTGGTGTAGCTGCTGATCATGAGGTTCGGGAAATTCGGGGAACTTGGCGGTGTCTCACCCCGTGTCTCGGAAAGCACGTAAAGCCGTTGGTTCTGCACCTGATCTCTCAGGTTGTGTCGGTTTACCGTCCCATCAAACTATCAGAGTCAGGGAATAGAGAGTGCACCTGTTCTAGCGCATACTTGGACACTATAATCCTGTCCTGCACCGACGGCTAGTTTTCGCTGAGGCTGGCCGCCTTGACCGAAAACGGTCTGGAGGACATTATTATTATTGTACATAATTGTGTCGTGCTAAAGTGTTTTATGGCTGCAGTACAACTTGGTCAGCGCGAATAACAAGAGGAGCACAGTCGTAAAGAATACCAGTGCCAAACAACAGCATATGGTGTTTTTGTACGATGTGTTTCGTATGATGAGTGATGACAACCGCAGACCATTTTACCAACTTCAAAAAGGAGCAGGTATTCACTTCGACTGCATGTTTTTTTTAATGTGTGTTACTTTAGAACTTTTTTTCTGAGTGAACCCATTTTGGCGATTCTTTTTTTATTTGAAATCTGGTGCTTCTCGTGCGGTCCCATATAAATTTGATCATGATCTGACCAGTTGTTTTTGAGTTATCCTTAATGCGTATTCAATTGACTTGGAATACACTGATTCGATCGTATTGAAGTCGGTTGGATATTTTTTTTAATTACCACTTGTAACTGGTAACTAGGCATTTCATATAAGTCCTCAGAGAAGTCAGCATATCGGCATATTGATTCTTAATCTATAATAGATGAACATTCACTCCACATCAGGTGGATTGAGTGCACGTTTGTTACCCATCTTGTACATTTTTTTATTTATTTATTCATACAAAGATAGTTTGTCGGCGAGTTATTATGCACCATCGCCTATACAAATACAATTAATTACAAAAAAAAAAGAAAATAAAAGATAATAGTAATCGAAATTACCCTACATACTACAATTAGAAAATATTTAAAAATAATTTAAAAAAAATTGTAATAACATAAAAAGCAATCAACAAATCAAATAAATCAAACGTGTGATACGAAAGCAATCAATAAATCCATGCAATAAAATAATGTGTTGCTATCAAGAGAGGATATTAACAGGTCTTTGTATAATTTTTTTTTATTTGGAGACGCTTCTCTTAACCATTTTATTTCGTCATAAATTCTGGGTATTGTATGTATTTATTCAATCGCTGTCCATAGTATTTATTTGCATGCTCTTAGTAGTTATTCGTATGTTCTTTCAGTTTATTTTTTCCAGTGTTAATACTAGGTACTTTATATTCGTCGGTATATAAGGCAAAATTTTACGTGGTAGAGCCACGCTGAAGATATATTATTATAGTTGTAGCACGAATGGGTCGGCTCGACCGGGGCAGGACCACGCTCTCACGGAATAACAGCTTAAAATAGCAGCGTAGTGCTGCTGTGTTTCGTGTGGTGAGTGTAGAGAACCGGAGACCCTTTTTACTGGTACCGATCTTAGTCCTCAGGGGTAACAGTAACGCATTTGCATTTTTAATCTTAATGGAGGATAAATGTGGATGTCTATGGGCCACAGTATTTACTTACCATCAGATGGACTGTGTGCTTGTTTGTAACCCTTATTCTATAAAAAATTAACGTTATATGGCTATTAAATAAATACATGTCGTTCGGAATTATAACGACGCGTGTCAGTGTTTTTTTTTAATCTGTCGCTGTAATTTAATATTATAATTAACTAGCAAAATTTTTATATTTTACCTACAAAAATATAAGCTTTTTCCATAACATAATTTATATTTACATTAAACACCGTGTCCAGAAACAATGTGCTCCTTTAGCTAATATTAAAAATAAACTTACTTTAAGGCAGAATGAAGTTTGGTTGCCTTCGATATGAACTCCTCCCACATTGGCGCGCTATTCTGTAACAATAGAAAAAAATATATTTATGTAACGAAACTTATAACGTCCGTCAGGTCTTAAATAAGACTAGCTGTCTGTGCAGAATAGTATAATAATACACGAGTGTGTAAGTGAAAGCAGGGGCAATCTTTATAAGCCAGACTCAGTCTGGGCAATGTCTGAACTGGAACGTTCTGGGCTGCAACGTGTAGAGAGCTAGTATAAATCATATCATTTCATTCCCCAGAGATCTGTAGCCTGTATTAAATATCTATAGAATGCAGTAACCACTTACTACCAGGATGACTGTAATTCCGTTTGTCATTTTTTATAGAAGAGCTCACCCGATGTTAAGTGACTACCGCCGCCCATGCAACACCAGGGGAATTACAGGTGTAGGGTTCCGTAGTTTCCCGTCCGTCACAATAGTCTTTGCAATAAGTGTTCCCACTTATGAGTTTAAAGGTGTTCGCGCTCCTGCAACTGCTCCCGGTAGTGGGTACTGTTGTTTCCATCCAAGTTCAAAACGATTTTCCTAGAAAGTCCTTATAAAGTTCTACTTTCAGATTTTTTTCATATTTTCTAAACTTATGGTTCAAAAGTTAGAGGGGGGGGGGGGGGGAACACATCGTTTTTTACTTTTGGAGCGATTATTTCCGAAATTATTGATATTATCAAAAAATGATTTTAGTAAACCCCTATTCATTTTTAAATACCTTTCCAACAATACATCACACGTTAGGGTTGAAATTAAAACCTGGGGCTACCCTAATAAAACATTTTTTCCAATTTTTATTTTATCACTTTGTCGGCGTGATTGATACACATACGAGGTGTGTTCAAAAAGTAAGGTGACTTTATATTTTTATGAAAAACTATTTATTTATTCATCAATATTTATGTTGTGCCAACGCTTTTTCCAATCGTCAAAGCATTTCTGATAATCACTTTCTGGTATAGCCTTCAGCTCTTTCAGCGATGCAGTTTTTATCTCTTCAATCGTTGCAAATCTTCGTCCTTTCATAGGTCTCTTCAGTTTTGGGAACAGGAAAAAGTCACATGGGGCCAAATCCGGTGAATATGGTGGCTGAGGCATGATTGTAGTGTTGTTTTTGGTCAAAAAACCTCTCACAAGCAACGATGAGTGAGCAGGTGCATTATCGTGATGCAAAAACCATGAATTGTTTACCCACAATTCGGGACGTTTCTTACGTATTGCTTCTCGCAAATGGCGCATAACTTCAAGGTAATACTCCTTATTGACCGTACGACCTTGTGGCAAGAACTCATGATGCACCACACCCCTACAGTCGAAGAAAACTGTAAGCAAAACCTTCACATTTGATCGAACTTGGCGTGCTTTTTTTGGTCTTGGTGATTCAGTGTGCTTCCACTGGGACGATTGAGTCTTAGTTTCGACGTCATAACCGTATACCCATGTTTCGTCACCTGTTATGACCCTTTTGAGCAAATCTGGGTCGTTGTTGACATCATCCAATAGCTCTTGAGCGATTGTCATGCGACGGTTCTTTTGGTCGAAATTGAGCAATTTTGGAACAAATTTCGCTGACACACGTTTCATGCCCAAAATATCCGAAAAAATTTCATGGCAAGAGCCAACCGATATGCCAACATCCTCCGCAACTTCTCTGATAGTGATTCGACGATTTTCTAAAACAATTTTCTTCACTATTTCAACGTTTTCATCGGTTGTTGACGTGCTGGGGCGTCCAGAGCGAGGTTCGTCATTGGCATCTTCTCGGCCATCTTGAAAGAGATTGTACCACTTATAAACGTTTTATTTAATAAGAGTAGACTCACCGTATGCCACTGTCAACATTTCAAGTGTTTTGGAGCACGTAATTCCATTTTTTACACAAAATTTGATGCAAATTCTTTGATCCCTTTTTTTTTGATAGAAGAAAATCGCCGAGCACACCAAAGTACGTCTGACCTTTGTAACTGTCAAAAATAAACTAAACATGCTATACATTTCAAACTTGAAACATATGCTCAGGACATGTGTACCAACGCAACAAAATACAAAAATCGAAAATCGAATGTGCGTTGCCAGCGAAATTCAAAAAGTCACCTTACTTTTTGAACACACCTCGTATTGGTACCAAATTTCAGTGTCTTTCTAGTGCTAACGGTCACATAGATTAAGCGAGGACGGTGTCGTGAAGCGACAATAAAAACTAAAGAACCTAACTTAACTACAACGAAAACAACCAAAATAAAATAAATTATTTAAAAATTTGAAAAAATTTTACAGTTTCTTTTATAAAAAAGGTATGAAGGTGATGATGGGTTGTAATGAAGATGGTGATTTACAATATTATTAAAAAAAAAATAACAAAGATAAAGATACTGCAACGAAGTATGCACAGGCTATGCCTATGATAGGTGCACAGCTCCTGCTCTAGGTACACGCAGAATCTGGAGAAAGCACACGCAACGTCTGGAGAAGGCACGCAGCGTTTGAAGTAGGTACACGCGTAGGCGTGGCTAGGCGACGACTTAAGGAGCGGGCAGAGGCTTGCAGGATCCCGAGGCAGTGCGGAAAAGGCCTTTAGGAGATGCTTCAAGTATCAAAGCTCAAGTCAGACTCCCCATTCGCCGATTGAATTCGGCTTATTTTTGCTTTTTGACGGATCTCACATAAGAACGTAATATTATTCTCATTAAATTTGAAATTATTTAAATTAAAAGCAAATTCTTGTAAATGGCCAAGAAGAAAGGAGTATTTTGAAGTAAAAACATCAGGCCGGTAACGATATTTGAATAAAAATTGCCATGACAACCTGATAAACAACGATGTCAAAACATGTCAAATTTTGGTTTTAGGCTCGTAATACAGAAACGGCAAGATTTAAGTGAAAAATGAGATATTATTTATATAGGAAAAAAAAATAGCGCAACAGCGCGCACGAAACCCGAAATTGCAGAGTTACGGAGAACTAAATAAAAGACCGAAAAAGGTAGACTCCATTGACACCGATTTAAAAAGTGCTGATAGCATGAAAAATACGAAGTGAAAATGATTTGTTATTGTGTTCTTATGGTTTAAAAATATTACAGGATCCTATAGAAATAAAGGTGAAGCAAAATATCAAGTTTTGAGGCGAATGCAGAACATCAAAAACAGAATGGAAAAATAAATTTAAAATAGTGTAAAATGATATGTAAGTATGTATAAGCATAACACTACATTTTCCCCCCGACCCTGGAAAATTTTTGACTCAGCAAAAATTTTGATATGTACATTCTAAAAGACACCATGAAAACACAGCTTTGCAGTAACAGACATCACCAGGCAAAATCAGATATACTATCTCTTACATTCATCATCTGCATTCAGGTAAGGGTGGAGTTCACATTCAATGACTACCACTCTAAAAGTGTGTTTTCGAAAGGACATTCAGGCTTATTTAAGGAGTTGTCATCCGCTCCTGCGTGGAAAAAACATTTCGAAAGGACATCCAGGCTTATTTAAGGAGTTGTCATCCGCTCCTGAGTGAAGATAAAGATAAAGAAATTAATCTTAAGCAAGCTTTAGTCGCTATGACTTAAGTAAAGATTAAGAACGGCCAGAGCGGTAGGGCTCAAAGCCAGAGATCAGCAACATCACTAACGAGATGTGTCTGAAATTGATATTTATACATATATACAAACTTATATATACAAACATATATATACATATATACAAATGTAGTGACATGCAAAACAGTATTAGCTGGTTCCTCACATCTAATCTTCACTTCGTATTCGAGTTCGGCCTTGTTAAGAAATTTGTACTTAATAACCCTTTTCATTGTTAGTATTAAGTGCAAAGTTAAGTTTAAGAAATAAAAATTTAATTAAAAATTGTACCTCTTTAAGTTATCTAGAATAAGAATATTAAAGTGATGAATGTAAGTGAAGTGTTATATGTAGGTCTAAATATAATCTAGATAAGTTGAAAAACTAGATGAAGTTTTGTTTTAGAATTTGGAAGATTGTACCTCTTTAAGTTATCGAGAATAAACATATTAAAGTGATGAATGTAGGTGTAGTGTTATATGTAGGCCTAAATATAATCCAAATAAGTTGAAAAACTAGAAGAAGTTTTGTTTTAGAATTTGGAAGATAGTACCTCTTTAAGTTATCTAGAATAAAAATATTAAAGTGATGAATGTAAGTGAAGTGTTATATGTAGGTCTAAATATAATCCAGATAAGTTGAAAAACTAGAAGAAGTTTTGTTTTAGAATTTGGAAGATATGATAAGGATGAGTAAATAAAGAGTTAAGAACGAAAGAGAAAGCAATTCAATCAAAAGGAAATGGATAAGGCGTAGCTAAGGTGAAGAAAAGAAGAACTTTACGTCGGGCGCCAAATTGTCGTGAAGCGACAATAAAAACTAAAGAACCTAACTTAACTACAACGAAAACAACCAAAATAAAATAAATTATTTAAAAATTTGAAAAAATTTTACAGTTTCTTTTATAAAAAAGGTATGAAGGTGATGATGGGTTGTAATGAAGATGGTGATTTACAATATTATTAAAAAAAAAATAACAAAGATAAAGATACTGCAACGAAGTATGCACAGGCTATGCCTATGATAGGTGCACAGCTCCTGCTCTAGGTACACGCAGAATCTGGAGAAAGCACACGCAGCGTCTGGAGAAGGTACACGCAGCGCTTGGAGTAAACACACACAGCGTCTTGAGCAGGTACGCAGCGTCTGGAGTAGGTCCACGAAACGTCTGGAGTAGGCACGCGGCGTTTAAAGTAGGTACACGCGGCGCTTGAAGTAGGCAAGCACAACTTCCGGAGTAGACACACACAGCGTCCGGAATAGACACGCAGCGTCTGGAGTAGGTCCACGCAACGTCTGGAGAAGGCACGCAGCGTTTGAAGTAGGTACACGCGTAGGCGTGGCTAGGCGACGACTTAAGGAGCGGGCAGAGGCTTGCAGGATCCCGAGGCAGTGCGGAAAAGGCCTTTAGGAGATGCTTCAAGTATCAAAGCTCAAGTCAGACTCCCCATTCGCCGATTGAATTCGGCTTATTTTTGCTTTTTGACGGATCTCACATAAGAACGTAATATTATTCTCATTAAATTTGAAATTATTTAAATTAAAAGCAAATTCTTGTAAATGGCCAAGAAGAAAGGAGTATTTTGAAGTAAAAACATCAGGCCGGTAACGATATTTGAATAAAAATTGCCATGACAACCTGATAAACAACGATGTCAAAACATGTCAAATTTTGGTTTTAGGCTCGTAATACAGAAACGGCAAGATTTAAGTGAAAAATGAGATATTATTTATATAGGAAAAAAAAATAGCGCAACAGCGCGCACGAAACCCGAAATTGCAGAGTTACGGAGAACTAAATAAAAGACCGAAAAAGGTAGACTCCATTGACACCGATTTAAAAAGTGCTGATAGCATGAAAAATACGAAGTGAAAATGATTTGTTATTGTGTTCTTATGGTTTAAAAATATTACAGGATCCTATAGAAATAAAGGTGAAGCAAAATATCAAGTTTTGAGGCGAATGCAGAACATCAAAAACAGAATGGAAAAATAAATTTAAAATAGTGTAAAATGATATGTAAGTATGTATAAGCATAACACTACAACGGACAGACGGACAGACAGACATGGCGAAACTATAAGGGTTCCTAGTTGACTACGGAACCCTAAAAATGAGTCATCTATAGTCTTTGTTATCTGAAGACAATCATCATCATCATTACAGTCCTCCAGAGCAAAACAATAACACAATGTACGCGTGTGCAGATTATCTCTATTTTAGAACGTTTAATAAGGAAGCGTGTTCATATTAAGTACAACCTATTTTTAATTTTTTTTTAAAGTTTTATTTGCATCTTTAGAGAAAACCATAAGCAAGGTGTTCTTATGTATACTGTAAGCTTGGATCAGTTAAAAAGTTAAGCTGACTTCCCTTTTCCAAACTGCCAACGGAAATTCGCCGTCGCGCCGCGCCCAAGCAATGCAATATATGGCAGTCCCAGCCCCTGCTACGTAACTGTGTAAATTTTTTACTTTTAGCACATAACAGACATTTATCAGGGTTGCGATTCAAACCTGGGCTACAGAGTAAACTGGTATCTGACCTCGTCACAACAATTGCAGGATGGATGTACTATTCCCGGACGGACGGCGGCAATTTACCCAATTTCGTTTGTTTGGTGAACGGAAAACACTTTGTTTCTTTTTACGCGATGACCAGCCTACGGTCATTGGTCAATTTCTGTTCAAAAAATCAAATAACTATACCTAACTACATTTGAAAAGTTAGTATAATTAGCTCTTTCACGGAACAGTTATTGTGTTTTTCCTAAAATTTCTTTCTGGAAATCGTATAATAATTAATGCATTAAGATTAATTAGTTCATAGCTACCGTTACCGTACTCTATACAACCCATCAAAAGTCCAATGCTAGGCATAGGCTGCACAAATAGGTTACCTTATAGGGGGGATACTTGGTGTAGCTTTTAGCTTTCCCTTTATCGCCTCTTACGACACCCATTGGATGATATTGGGTGCGTTTGGCAGAAAAAAGCGCTGGCAAGCGCTTACAAGCGCTGAAATAGTTTTCGGCCAGGACACGATTGCTACTTCAGTAGCGCTGACACAATCCGCCATTTTGCTTATTTAATTTGTTTGTTTTGAAGTAGAATTTATAAGTTCTTTTGTGCAATATTAGTTTTAAGTAATATAAAAATGACGTGAATAAACATATACATGATATTAAAAATTCATGATTGGTAAGTTTTTAATATGAACACTTTACAAACATATATTTAAATGAGGCTAGGTTCCCCGGTTAAAACTAACATCGTATCCTGGAGGAAAATAGCTACTTACGATTTGACAGCGCTTACCGCTTACGATCGCCATTTTGCTTACAAGCGCTTGCTAACGCTTTTTTCTGTTAAACTGTCACTACAGAGCGTACAGTGGGCGCCAGGGCGTACAATACCTGATTTACCGTTGTATTATTAAAATACATCAAATCCATTATAAAGAACACTCCCGCAACTCAGAGATCACTTAGAAAAGTAATAAATATAATTTCCTGTCTAAATTATATAGTTGATACGTTCTGAGGAGCTTATTAGCTTATTACCGACCGGCACGGCGTCTATTAAGTTATTAAATCGCAAGGTTACTGACAAATTGATTTCCGACTAGAGTTCAAAGTGACTGTGGGTAAGCTTGGTCAATTTTGGCCTGTTGATTTATAAATAGTTCACTCAAAAAGTTATAATATATTTTTTATAGAATAAGGGGTGACAAACGAACACACAGTTCACTTAATTGTTGGTAAGTGGATGCTGTGGCCCAAAGACATCCACATTTAACCTCGATCAAGATTTAAAATGCAGATGCATTGTCATCCCTTAAGGACCAAAATGATATGCATAGATTCCAGTAAAACAGTCTCCGGTTCTCTACGCTCACCACACGAAACACAGTAGCATCAAGCTGCTACTTTACGATGGTATTCTGTGAGGTCGAGCCGACCCATTTATGCCACAAGCATAATATAGCTACAGCGTGGCTCTACCACATATTACACTAATTAAATTAGCATTGTTGGGCCTAGTGCGGACTAAGCGTTCCACTGTACACGTAATCTAGGTATGTCGAATACGCGGCCAGCCACCAGCCAGTATTCGCCATGTCTCGTTGTCGTGTGCACCACCATTGCGGCACTTCTCATTGTGCATCCAAAACGACTCTCCGCAAGTGGACACGCGTGGTCTAATTGTATACGAGTTGCTGCAGGTAAGGACTAAGCGTTCCCTGAAACGCTTAGGTACGTCTAACCGACTACGCGTACACTGAAACGCTTAGTACGCATAAGGATTGATGGTGCTATTACCGCATTAGCATTTGAGCGTTGATAACTAAATCTTTTTAAGTTCAGACGGGCTTGTAGGCATAAAAGGATCCCTAGGTAACCATACCCTCTCTCCTCTTTCTGCCGTCACATAACACTGCTTGCTTTGCTATGTTCCGGTTTAAGGGGTATAGAGAGCCAGTATTTTTGACGGCTCCGTGGCGCAGTGGCTTGGCAATGAGTTGTAGCGCAGAGAGTCGCGGGTTCGAATCCCGCACAGAACAAGTATTTGCATGGCCTACTAATAATTTTTTCAGGTCTGAATGTATGAAAATTTAAGTATGTAAACTGCCCCCACGACATAGAAGAATGTTCTAGTGTTGAAGGTAACGTTTTTAATAAGAGAAGGAAAGAAATATAGGACAGACCTAAGTACAGACTGATCTATTCAATCTTAGTCTTCACAGGTGACAACATCTGTAGCTATTTTCGTTTGAAGTGGGCTGCAGGTGTCCATGGACTGCTGTAGCCTCTAGCCATCAAGTAGACTGTAAATTTGTTTGTTTACTCAGTTTCAAAAAAAATAAAGCAACGAGCTAACATTCCATCCGATTGCTTCTATTACTGGCACCCGGAATAAATGGACAACTGGAACCATTTTGTAAACAAAAAGGCTACAAATGTGTTGTTACTGTCTTAACAAGAAGGCACATTGACCTTTCAACCGCGTATTCTAAGGGCGTTGCATACATTCGTATTTCTTTTGATACGTAAGTTACCAAAATACAAAATGAGTGCTTTTGTGCGTATTTGGGGACTGCTACAAATCGATTTATTGTCCTTTCTTTTATATGCCATATCTTATCAAATAAAGACAAGGTACAGCGTCGCTGCAGCATTTAATGGCTGCACTACGAATTTGTTAATTCGACCGCAAAAGGAGAAACAGAAAACTCTTACACAGAAAACAACAGTAAATAGCAGTACAACGCTCTTGTGTTTCATGAGAATACCCCCTTTTTTGGTAACAAGACATTCCATTCCAAATTGTCTGACTCCTCCTGAGGAGGAGTAAGACAATTTGGTTTTTGATTAAGGATAGATGTCGATTTTTTTTAATAGCAGAAGGGTTAAACAAGCAAGCAACTCACCTGATGGTAAGTTACTATCGCCGTCCATGGATAAGCTTTGTATCCTTTTTTTCTAAGGGGACGCAATAAAAATTTTAAAATAAAATATACTTTTTTAATATAAAAACAATTAACTGCAGCTTAAAAAACTCATTTTTATTGTGTATTTTGGGTAAAATTTCATATAGTAAGCCACACCAACCCGCCATTGCTTGTTTGTGTGTCTATCTTTATCTAATCTTAGCGACGATATTGTTTTCGCAACTTGTTAATGAGATAGATATATGTTTATTTAAAATTATTGTTATTAGTTTCAAAGCTACGTCCTCTCGTTTGGATAGTGGTTACACTTTTTTCGACGCGCGGTAATGTGGTTTGCTCCTCTCGTGTTGTATAACTCAATGTTTTTACCCATTACAAAAAAGTGCACAACGCCGCCAAAGAAGTTTTCACTTAAAAAATTGCGATTTTCTGATACACAAATGTTCACCGGTTTTTATTGCCTTTGTTTTAAATAAACTCGCTTACGTATTGAGACCAGGGAGTGGACAGATGATTTATCTTTTTCATGTATTAAATGGAAGCAACGTGTTATTATGACGTTTATTACGTTACGGCGGAGCAATTTAACGCCTTTCTCACACGTTCTAAGAATTTTCAAGTCAGTTTCGTCGGCTTCGGACAAAGTCTGCTATTAAATGTCATTTTTATACGAATAAGGAGTATAAAGATAAAAGGTAGCATCAAATAAAATTTACGTGGTAGTCATGCTGCAGTTACATTATCGTTGTAGCACGAATGGGTCGGCTCGACCGGGGCAGGACCACGCTCTCACAGAATACAATAGCAACTTAATCCTGCTGTTTCGTATGGTGAGTGTAGCGAACCGGAGACCCTTTTTACTGGAAACGAGCCGTTCTATCTTAGTCTTCAGGGGTGGCAATGCATCTGCATATCAATTCTTAATCGAGGATACATGTAGATGTCTATAGGCCACTGCATCCACTTATCATCAGGTGGACTGTGTGCCTTCACCCTTATTCTCTTTCTCATAATTTTCAATTTTCATTCCTGTACGGTTGACATTAAAAGATCAATCAGTCTTTGTAAACGGCCATTATTTCTTCATGGAAGTTTTTTTTTAGGTTTTCCCTCGTTTAGTGAGTAATTTAATCACAGCACGGTGTTCGATTATATACAACAATGTCAAATCAGTTGTCTCCGTCGTCTATCACTGAAGATTACATAAGAAGTAACGTAGTTATCAAGGCGAAATTTCATATTTATACCTTCAGGTAGTGTCGTTAGCTAAAGATTTTTTTACTTACCCACATTATAGGCAAATCACTCTAATACAGAGAATACATTGAACGTTCCTCGTAGCCTTTTATGTATGGAGTGTGTTCCAGGTGGAGCTGCTGCAGCGTACTACGTACTATCACGTGGACTTCACAAGCAAGTTTGTTCTAAACGAGAAAATAAGCCTAAGAATACACGATATACACGAATAAGGCCTATTATATATACTTCGTTAGACACGGGTCATAAAACCCTGACCCGGGCAAATTGGAAGAGCCACAATAAATTCACCGTATGATGCCCGGGTGGAACTGTCCCTTTTGAAGCAAATGAAAATGAAAAGACTATTTCCACATAAGGTTCCTTAGTACTGACTTTTTCCGCAATACACTTCACAGAGTGCGAAGCGAAACAATACCAAACTAAATTAGTTTTTTATTTGTATCAATTGACAAAAACTTGAATGACATCTTCAAATCATAGGTCACAGAGCAGTTTATATTTGAATAAAACTTTAACCTCGGTCTGCGAAGATCGGACCGAAAATTAATATTCCAAAGCTGAAGGTAGAAAGATAGCCCGTGCTAACTATGTATGTCATCGGGACGTCAAACACCTCAGTCCTGCAATCGTGGCCACTATGGCAAATATTCCCCAATATAGGGGGGGGGGGGGAGTTTTTATTTAGCAGTGGACTAAAGATAAGCTATAATGGAAACGATAACAGTATACATAAAGACAGTAAATAAATGAAACATTTGTTATAATAACAAATGTAAGGAAAGGTTGATTTGTGAATATTTAATAAATAGTAAAAGCCGACTTTAGAGATTTCAAAAGAACAAGTGAAGATTTAAAAAATATATAAAAAATACCACGTTTTTTATCACTTTCTTGCACTGTCATCCGAATTTGCAAGTTGCCATGCTGCAGTTAAATTAGTAGTATAGTTGCAGCACGAATGGGTCGGCTCGACCGGGGAAAAACCACGCTCTCACAGAATACCAGCGTCAAATAGTAGCTTAATTCTGCTGTGTTTCGTATGGTAAGCGTAGAGAACCGGAGACCCTTTTTTTTGCAAACGAGGCATTCCATCTTAGTCCTTACGACTGGAAACGCATCTGCATTTTGATTCATAATCGAGGATAGATGTAGATGTCTATGGGGCACCACATCCACTTACCATCAAGTGGACCGTGTGCTCGTTTGTCATCCTATCCTATTAAAAAATGAGCTATATTGAAAATTTCAAGTTTCTAGCTCATCGGGAAGTTAGTTTGAAGTCAATTACCAAATTCCACCGGGAATGAGAGACAAACAAGAAAGTGACTGAACGAAAAGTTTCGTTCGAAGATTTACCAAGACATAGAGGATAGAAGAAATAAAACCCTCACTGTGTCCCAACCCTTATTTTATTTAATTATTTTTAGTTATTTGATGACGGCATATACGTTTATTAGTTTTTTTGCCTTTATGAGTGGATAAGGAATATAACAACCTCAAGGTTATAAAGAGTTATATTAAAATTAAATTAATCACCTATTTTGTCAACCTCAAGTGTAGAATTTTTCTCCAAATTAATTTGGGACAACCCTTGAAGTACAAACTCTTTAATAGAATAAGAAACATTTGATTTTTATCGAAGTTGACTAAAAATCGGTAATAATCATTCATATAACGTTTTCGGTGGCATTAAGTCTAACAAAATTCTCGTAGTCTCACATAGACTGCTTGTAAAGTGAGATTTATACTATAACACAGCCTCCCGATTTTCAAACCGGATGATACCACGACAGACTCAACAGATATACTCCACAACTGCGCTGTTACCTGCAAACCCAAGGATACCGCATCAAATGAATTTTTACTTCATCTGAGGATACTGCAAAGGCTTTGACGTGCTGCAGTAAGAGATTTGTTAGTAAAGTACATAACTGGATAGTAAATTGTCATTCAGCCAGTTGTATAATCATAAATCAATCTAGAAATAAACGGGAGATGGATTGAGCTATAAATATTCAGTGGTAGTGTTATGAGGATGTTTCAAAAAGTTTACGTATCGACTTAAAATTTATGTTTCAATTATTTTAAAAGTAAAGGGGACAATCATTTTTGGGCCCACTAGAAATATTAACGACGTTTAATGGTATTTACACCAAAAAAAAGACACCAAATTATAATAGTAAATGGTCTATAGATTTTTCGAAAATGTAAACGGAAACAAGAAATCTGAAAAAAAATTAGTTGTTTTGACATTCGTGTTCTGATCATTGGCTAAGCTAATGTAATATTTATAAAATTATTGTCTTAGAGATGTCCCGTGATAACTCGGAAAAAATCGACTCGAGTTGAAATTCATCGAGCTCGATTTTGAGCTCGAGTTAAACAATTCAAATTAGATGAACGAAGCTGTGTCAATATTTCACAAATTATTTTTATAATTGTTCTTCCATACAACACAATTATTATTACTACACTTAATAGGTTTAATTATTTTTGGTATGCGTATCGACATGTTCATAAAATAATATCACTCTAACGTTATGACGTAAGTTTTAATGTTATTAATAGTTTGACTATCCAAAGTATATATAATCAATTTATATCATATATAACATAAATTGATACAACATTATATACATATTACCTAATATCAATTTATTTATTACATAATATATCAATAAATTGCTCGAATTAGTAAGTCGATTTCATCACTAAATTGTAGACAAACACTGCATTGGCCGTAAGATAAAGATGCGATTCGAGTAGAGTTTTGTGACTCGAGCCACTCGGGTTAATTTACGAGTATGTACGAGTACGTATGTATGTCATTCTAGTTGTACACTAGTTTTTGAGTAAATCAACTATTTACAGAAAAGTTTATCACTAGAGTTGAGATCAGCGATTACTTTAGTTAAACCATTTTTAAATATGTACCTTTATAAATAAGTAATATGTGGCAACATGAAATTAAAACTATAAATCAATATCATAAATAAAACTAAGTTCAGGTTTGTTTACAACATGCCAGATGCAAGTTTGAATTTGGATGCAACTTGTGATGTCACCCGCAGCGACTTATAATATATACAAGTAAATTAATATCTATATAGCACCCTCTGAATCTATACATTGCGCCGAGTTAACTCGGTAACTCGGTAAAATTTATTTTCTATCGATTATCGAGTTGGACAAATTCACTCGATTCACTCGGGTGACATAAAACATAGTTGGAGTCGCATCATTATGGTAAGAACAAAATGGAGTTTTTTATTTACAAGCATTATTAAACTAATGTTTAAGAAAATATGGATATTATCAATTATCAGAAAGGTTAGCCAAATATTAATTGACACAAGTACGTATGTTTTTCTCTTTTTTGTTTTTGTGGTAAAATTCGCAAATAGAATATAAGAGTTTATTAATTTACAATATAATAGAATAGCTAGGTTGTGAAAATCTATTATTAAGTTTGTATATTTTACCTCAAACAAATACAAATAATAAACAGGTCTTAGAACCTTATTAGTTTGTTATAAGTGACCAAGTATTAAGTTTATTTTATTAGTAAAATCTAAATTAAATAATAAATAGAATAAATGCACAAAAGAAGTTATTATAATGTTAAAAGAAAATTAGAATCTTTGGGCCGAGGGACTTAAAGAGGGTTTTGAAGAGCAATTCATATAACTGCATTTGTGTACAAATAGGTACCTTATGTATTCAGCAAGTTGCTTAATACTAAATGGCTTTTTTGTTAAGCCAGACACAGATCCTGGATTTATACCAGCCACAGTAGATAGGCAATATAAATGTTACATATATTTATGTGTAAAAAATGTAGTAATTATTTGTACTAGAAGCAAATATAAAGTTTAATAATAATAGTTTGCATAAAAAAAGTGTAATGGTTGTTTCTATTATGCTTAGACAGCTGCGTTGTTCACTGTGCAGAAAGGAATATTATTTTGTCATCTAGAATCAGATATACTTAATATAACAATAATATCTTTGTCTACTATGTAAGTACATGAAACCGGTAAAAATAAATTGTGAGACAACTTTTACATGGTTGAATATCATTGATGTTAATCAATAATTACTGCTTCTGTATTTGATCAGCTGGAGCTGATTAATGCTGTATAATTTATAATAATTTCTTTATTATTTAACATATGAAAAGGCAGATATAAGAAAATGCTCACAGAAATATGTAAATACTGTTTATTGACATTGAAGGCATAGTCTTATCTCATATCTCTTATTATTAAAAATGTCCTTTTAATTCCTATATAATATAGAAAAAAATAATATATTGATAAGAATTATTATTTAGTTAAGACACCTTTACAATTGTCATTAACTTCTTTTCAGGTGGATCGCTTAGAATAAATCTGTATGCCGTGCAGGCTTGCAGAAAAAAAAGTGTATGGATATTGAAGACAACAGTCTTATATCATATATCTTATAATTGAAAATTCCTTCTGATTGCTTACAATATCGTAAATGTACATGTTACCATCAAGTTATTTTCAAAAAACCTTCAGAAATATATCTAACACTAAAATGTTTCTACCTATGTCCGTTATAGACAAAACATAATGAAACCTTCCAACCAATTTAAATGAAAATGTTTGTGTGTGTTTGGATGGATCCCTAGATGGTTTATATTTACATTTGGACTCGGTAGACGGCACTGTTGTCGAGATCCATTAATCACCAGTGCACAGCTGAGGCGCATCGCTAGTAATAAATACATTTAAGTTAAGCCCGTGTTTTTGTAATCCTTACACAAACAGTTTAAAACATCTTACTTCCTCACTATTTATCATTGTGTAATAACATAGATAAGGCATGTTAATTCCTAGTCATTGTATTATGATGTATACTACTTACTAATCAACCAAAACATTTTAAAATAATGTCTTGACCCCGCTGCTGTCTATATATGTCAGTCAATCATCAAAGTTCAAAAAATGTATTAAATTAAGTTTGTATAAAAGGGGTTATTATAGTATAAAGGAATTTATGGCTGACAATAACCCGTGGGTAAGGTGATCGCTACCAAGCTATTTCTAATTTGTTCTGTGTTGTTAATTATGACATACATGATTGTAAGCTGGCTTTTTTTTTAAAAGACCCACTGGGTATTTTGCTGGTTCTCTTCAAGTCAGAGGTTTTTTTCCGAACCAGTGGTAAATTAAAAAAGTGACTTTCAATAAGTATTATTTATAATCTAAATTGAATAAAAGGTTTCTGTTTCTGTACCTACTACTGTTAATAGAATACTTAAATAAATTATGATTTACAATAATAAATAGAATTACCTACATTATATTTTCTTTTTTGTAATACAATCAGTTTAAAACGTATCTTACTGTGTGTTGGTAATATCATAAATATAAATAGACATTATCCCTTAGCCATCTTGGTATTTAGAATTACACTCACAACCAATCAATACATGTCAAAGTTAGAATCCATACGACATTTGTGCATAGACAGGCACTATGTTTTGCCCGAACTAGTGAAAGGTTTTACATCGATTATAAAATATTTATAAATGCTGAATATGCCTACAGCTTAGTTTTATATGTACTATTATTCAAGACATTATCCCTTAGCCATCTTGGTATTTAGAATTACACTCACAACCAATCAATACATGTCAAAGTTAGAATCGATACGACATTTGTGCATAGACAGGCACTATGTTTTGCCCGAACTAGTGAAAGGTTTTACATCGATTTTAAAATATTTATAAATGCTGAATATACCTACAGCTTAGTTTTATATGTACTATTATTCAAGTGTGCACTATTTTAACTTATAATACCGATGAATACTACTAGAAAATCGCTTTCAGTTTGTTTTTAGGTTATTGTTAGATTCATATTTTATTTGTTAATTTCTTAGGACTCCGTTTAGATGCAGTAAAACTAATAATTTTATCGTAATCTATGGATTATAAGGAATAAATCGACTTGCATTTCATTGATAATCTTTAAAATTTGTAGTGGGCCCATTCTCCATAGAAAAATTGATTGTCTCCTTTGCCATGATAGTTATTTTCAACGATACATTCTTAGTAATCTTCAGCATATAAGAGTTATCTTTTCTACTAAAGATCAATCTGGGTAGGTGGCATTTTATCTAGTTCTGCTATAAACCCTTCAAGCGCCATAAAAATCCCATGCAGTCGCATGCGCCCGGCAAATCCCGAGCAGTCGCATGCGACCGAACCCACCCACAGCACTTAAAACCAATAAAACTAATATTTAGAGACTATTTCTATGAAGAAATTTAGCATTATAAAATCTATACAAAATTCTCTATCTTGTGGTCTAAACAAAAAAAAAACATTCCAAGCGAATGTCGGTAGGGTGAAAATCACAATTATTTCAATATATATTACTCGAAATTATTTACATAAAAAGTTAAATTATATTTACACAAAAACTTTCATTACAATTTTATTATAAAACACTATACTAAAACACTAGAAAATTCTAAAAATCAACACAATAACAACCACGCGAAAATGGCATAAGAAATGAACGTAGATTATAAATAAATATTCATAGGATAACAGTTTTTTTATTGCACTAAAGGATAGAGTATTTCATATTTTTATATAATGCCAAACTTCTTCATAGAAAAGTAGGCAATGGTATCCACGCCTGTCCATACAATCAGTCGAATTATTAACTCGTTTATCACTGTATTGTTTTTAAACTAATACTATTGGCGCACTTAGAAGCTTCGCAATATAGAAGCAAACTAAGCGATAGTAGAAAAGAAAGAAAGCCTTTTTTACTTTTTTACCACAGTAACTTAGTGCAACCCAAGTTTAATCCCGATAAAGTAAAACATGTGATAATCCTGTCCCTGTGCCCAGCTATGGAACGGATATATTATTTTATTAACTTTCCTTCACTTTTTTTAAGCAAGACCGTCTTCTGTTTAAAGATTCCATGATAAAAAAAATCTATACATATATCTATTAGAGACTAGGATTCAAGTATAGCATAAACATTATCTTTGCTATCCCTGAATCCTAGCCTAGCACAAGAACGCAACTTACTGCAAAAGCGTTACTCAGAGTACGTTTATCATAAGACGAGCGATTCTATGTGCATACTTGAGGTACTATAACTGCACAGTTGAAGTTTCCTACAAAATACATACTTTTCAAGTAAATCTTTAACATATACTTTATTTGTGGTACATTATCAGCAACTTTAAAAAAGGCAATCACTTTCAGTTTGCTTTTTTCACATCGTCTTTTTTATGCCCTGACATAAGATGGTGTAAATTAAATTATTATTTTAAATAAATTTGCATTTAATACCATCGTTAAAGAAATTCAAACAGACATTATTATATTTTTATCCCTGTTTCATTAAGCAAAGTATATTAATATCTTTTATGATAAAATATCGATATGTTAAATGTTGTTCATCACTACGCCCCATCTTTTGATACACAACAACCAGAGTTTACAAATCAAACCAGCCAACAAATATCACGTCTCATTCGCGGTGAATATCATATCTCGCATATCACATAACATAAATTGTTTACATTAGGGCGTAAACACGCTTTCATGTCGCTCCTTGTAATTACAAAAGAGTTTATATCTGGTTTTATTCAGATTATAGCAGCCGGCTGAACATGTATATAATTAGGAATTTTATGTTTGGCCTAATTTTGAAATACTTCACTGGTTTCAACAACCATGTTATGCTGGCGTAAGAGGCTCCCGTTAGCGTTATGTGAGGGAAATTACTGGTAAATCTTATGGTATCCGATAGGTTGCTACAAATTCTACATATAATATCATATATATATATGTATAATATCATATATATATATATATATAAATACTATATATATATATATATATATATATATATATATATATATATATATATATATATATATAGTATTTAATGTTATGAAATCATATCCAGACTTACGAAGAGAAGTAGCGTCAAAAATTACTAATAATTAGTTTAGGCTTTATCAGGAAGATAGTGTCTATACATACAAATTATACCTTCATGAGGTTGACACCGAAAGTTCTTAGAAAATCAAAACCTGAACAAACTAGCAAGTTAACAGTTTTATTATATCTTTTCTAAATAGTGTCCATTTACATCAATACATCGCTGCATCCGATGGAACCACTGAGAAAAGCACTTTACCCACTCGTCCTTAGGCGTCTGTTCGACGGCATTTTGAATCGCAGCCCCTGCTTCCTCGGCATCCATAAAAGTTTTTCTCCAAATTTTTCCTTTAATTTTGGGTCATGGCACCAATCAACACGACGGAGTTTTGGGCCTCTCCTAAATTATGAGGTTTCCACCGGACACAAAGTTTCCTGACCGCTAAATGTTCATGGAGGATTGTGTGCACTTGACTCATACCGATGCCTAAACTTGTCTAAATCTGCTGATAAGTCACTCTTTTGTCAGTCTCTATCATACGCCGCACAACACTGATGTTATTTATATTCAGTCGTCGCCGTAGAATTCCGTCTCTCGCGCAGATCATCGGTGAGATTAGTGCAACCACGTTTAAACTCATGAAACCAGATGTAAACAGTGGCACGAGATGGGGCTTCATCGTGAAAGGCCTATCGAAGTCTATCAAAACTTTCTAGTTGCCTTAAAATGACATCGAAAGTCATAAAACATCATTGCACGAAAATTTACTCGCGTTAAATTCACGCTGACGTGACATAGACAATTTTCAATTTGCCGCCAAATCGTAAACAAATGACAAATTAATAAAATACATACACAATAATATTGGCAAAGAGTTCCATTTTCAAAATTTAAACTTATTTTTTTATTATATCGTTTACAAGTGGCCCGTTCTAAAAACTTCAGTGTCGCCCTCGTATAAAAAAGAACTTTATTCATAAACCAACATAGTGTAACTGTAACCAAGAACAAAGCTTTAATCAGTGTGTCGTAGAGCGTGGCGGAATCGCTTCGTAGACTGTACGTATGATTTGCGTGGTATTAATTTTCTTAGAATTAGCTGCAGTGTTGGTACAGAGTTTTGTTGATCTTTAATATAGTTTATATTTGAATATTTAGTAATATATTCCATTATAGATGGCTTTAAAAAATTGAAGTTTTTTTATAGATTAAGTAACAAGATGACTGATGGTAATAAGATACTGTGTCCAATAGACATGTACATTTATTCTTGATTAAGAATCAAAATGCAAATGCCTTTATCCAGTAAAACGGGTCTCTGGTTTTCTACATGCCATACAAAGCACAGCAGCATCGTGCTGCTATTTTACGCTGGTATTCTGTAAGATTAAATTTAAAAAATGAACTCTCAATAAGTATTATTTATAATCTATATTGAATAAAAAAGTTTGTGTTTCTGTTTCTGTTTCCGATCGTCAGTCGAGCCAACCTCTTCACGCTACAATTTTAATAATATATCTGCGGCATGGCTCTACCATGATGAAAGTGACAAATGAACTCTTGATGAACTTGATCATTGCAACTGGTGCAACCCGGGACACGTGTAACTAACTTCAATTAAAGAAGGCTATATATGCGTCGCCTCTGAGCAGAAACAGAAACAGAAACAGAAACTTTTTTATTCGATGTAGATTATAACAATACTTATTGAAAGTCACTTTTTTCATTTACCACTGGTTCGCAAAAAAAAACCTCTGTCCTGGGAAGAACCAGCAAGAAACCCAGCGGGACTATTTTTTTTCCAATAATAGCTTACAATAATGTTTACAATAAACAACACAAGACAAATTAGAAATGGCTTGGTAGCGATCACCCTTCCCAGGGGTTATTATCATCCATAAATTCCTTAATATTGCACACAACTGCAATGCCTCACAGCCTCTCCACAGGCTCGCTATACCCGCCCGTACCGCTATTTAGCGCTAGAAATAGGCAAGAGGGTTGTACTACCCAGACGTACTCCTAGCCAGGGAAAGAGACCTACCAACTAGGCTTTTAATTAGTAAGGCTTAAGCTTTTGTGCCTTTTTCTCTAATTTCTTTCATTTTCTTTTCCTCTTTCGCGTGTCAACGATTATAAACGTTTTGATGAACGACAATAAAACAATAGATACCTAATTTTATGCGGTATCGTAAAAATAAGCGTAAATATATTATATATCGTATCGTCATATCGTAAAACTGAGCACATAAAGTAACGTTACCATGTGGTATCTGGCAATAATTGATATTCCATTCCATGCATTACAACCTATAGAAGTCCACTGTGGTACATAGACCTCTCCCATAGATTTCCTCAAAGAAGGATTTTGTCAAAGTTGCCACGTTTGGCAGGGGGGGAGGGGTTACAACCGCAGTAGTTATCAGGAAAACGCTGCCCATCTTCTGTTCCACTGTCCCTCTGGCGCCTCTAACCACACCTACGGGACGATATGGGGTAGTGGATATTTTTACACCACCACTGCAAGTATCTTTTATATTGCCAGATCCAAACAAAACGTGCGAGAGATAAAAGACTAGGTAAAGCTAAGTTTTGTGACTGCAACAGTTCTTGCAACACTTCGGTACTACAGTAAAGAGTCACAAATCGCCAAAGATTAGGGATAATTTGGTGATACTCGAACAAATGTTGAAGGGACCGACAAAGGTCAACTGATGGCGATAAAAAAATCAAGATGGTAGATCCAAAATAATGATCAAAACGCAACAATACAAAAAACATATCCAGCAATAAATAAAAAATAAATTAATAGCAAAAAATATTTCTAAAAACAAGCTTTTATTGATATACTCTAAAAAGAAGAAAATAAACTTTAAATTAAACCAAAACCATAAATTAATTACATTACAAAATTTATATGATATAAAAGCTTGTCGCGAGATTTATCTGTGTACGTAAAAAATAACACAATGTTGATGTAATATATGAAATAAGTAGGTTATTCTAAGAAAAAAAAATAATGCGTTTTATAAATCAATGTAATAAATTGATGGGTTTGATTTGATCAAAGTTTATTTTCTTCTTTTTAGAGCATTTAAATAAGAGCTTATTTTTAAAAATGTTTTTTACTTTTATTTTATTACCTCTAAGAATAAATAAATACTTAAAACATATACACTTAAACAGTTGTTTTCTAATATTTCGAGGAAATGTGAAGACTACAAACACGCACTGGATCAGCGAAGCGAACTAAATGCCCTAAAATGAAATAAAATATGCTAAATATATAATGAAATAAAATAAAATGAAATATAATAACCGAAAGCAAATAATTACGCAAACAACACGCGTTACGTCCACGGATACAGTCGAGCTTTACGTTAGGACTAATCGCCCACTCGGGCATACAGTTTCCGTTCTTAATGGTTCGCTTTACGGCATATAATCGCTTGCTAGACGTTATCAGATGTCATCAGACGTCATAATTGCCAGTAACCCGCGATCCAACAGATTGGATCACAATGAATCCATTTGTTTGGTCAACGACGCTTTCGATGCACCGACGCGATGTCCTTGAGGGACATAGAGCAATTGAAATTTAAGGAATAAAACGAACTCCTTTACAATTGATCAAATTGTTAGTTTAAGATTTAATTAGACTTGTGAAGTATTCTGATTTTATAATTTTTGTTTCTGAGGACTGTTATGATAGAAAGGTACTTAAATCGATGCTTTAGCTGTTTTACAAGAAAATAAAAAATACAAGGTGCAGTGAAGCAGTGAAGCATCGTAAGTATTCAAAACTAAGATATAAGGGATATATGAAAGCAACTTGCACTAGAGTCAACTATGACTCCAATCTTTCTAACTGATTTAATCCAGAATGTAAAAAAAGTAATGGAATGTTTAAACTTCAATGTTCTAAGTCTAAGACTAAGTATTTCGGAAAATAACTTTATTATTAATAGTAAACAGAACTTATATTTAAGTATTTTAAAGTATTGCTAACCAATAAATAAAACAATAGCAGCGTAGTGATGGCGTAAAATAATCCATCACCCCATTCCCACCCATGAGAAGTGGCGACTATACAAAATACCAGTAAGATATCACGACTTCCGAAAGATCATAAAACTGCTGTACTAGCGGTTATACTAGGCTGATCGCCTCCGAGCTGTTTTCTAGATAAATTTAGTAAATAGTTAGTACAATGTGTTTTATTGTATAGTATACCCTGAAAAAGTCTCGCTGTTCTTGCTGGTTCTTTCAATTTTTTTTCAGAACTAGTTATAAAATTAAAACAAAAATTGCTTTCAAAAAGAATTGCTTGTAATCTATATTGAATAAAAATTATTATAATCTATTCTTATTTACGTCAGATGTAAAATACTCAGGCTTAAAATTTGGTGAGAGGATGCAGCGTCAAAGGTTAAAATTTGGCTGAATACTGCGATAGCTAATTGGCCTGCCGAATGTCAATTGTGTAACACAGTGGACATGGGCCTATCCCACTGTTGAAGAAGGAGTATAGTGCTAATAAGTTTACATTGAAATAAAGAAACTCATAAAAGAAAAGCATGATTCATATTCATAGAATAAATGAGGAGTTAGCAAATACAAAATTGGAAAACATTACGAAATTGGTCATCGTTAAAATATATAAAACATTACATAACCTTTTTATTTAAACACTAGCTGTCCCTCGCGACTTCGCCCGCGTGTAATTTAGTTTTTTTTTTTTTTGGCGCGGAATACTTGTTCTTTTTCTAAAATAAGAGTAGCGTAAGCTACTCCTCATTACATCAGCTATCTGCCAGTGAAAGTCCAGCCAAAATCGGTACAGGCATTTCGGAGATTACTTGGAACTAACAGGCGGGCAGATTGACAAAAAATTTAAAAATTGTTTTTGTTATTAGTACCGTGTATGCTTTTCATATGCATTTTGTAAAAAGCTGTTATTTTGACATTACAAACAGACCCTTGAATTTTATTTATTTGTATAGACCACGTATTTCTCTTGCATTGTGGAGGTGTTTTATAAATAATGTACATGTACATAAGCATACATGAACACATATTCGACCTACTCGTATATTTGTAGCCCGTATAAATAGTTTTTGTGTACGGGACTCGCCGAAATCAAATACTTAGCACCTGTGCTACTATTCCGAAATTTGTATAATTAAAAAAAAGTAATATTCATATTTTTGTGCTTAATGTTATTTACCACTTCCATAAATAAAAGCTTAAAAATTGATATCCCTCGTCGAATTCTGAATCGCAGTAGATCCACGCCGTATCCCAGAGAGGTAAAAAGCTTGAACAGATAATGAGTTTTAAATCTCAGTAGAAGGCGATAAACTTGTAATGAAGCAACTTAGTTATCAGGGGTGACAATTTATATACAGGTTGTCCGGTTTCCGATGTCCGATACTTTAAGGGGTTAAAATACAATTAATTTTTTCGACAAATCAGGGATCAATGATTTTTTTCGCCATCAATAAAAAAATGGCAGCACTTTAAAAAAAATTGTTGGTGAAGCATAGATGCTTGTATTAATTTAACAATATCTACCCAAGTAGAAGACTTTCAAAAACAAAATTGGTCTCAAATGTTAGTTAATAGTGTAGACAATAAATCTAGATTCAAAATATTATTTTTTAATTTTTCAGTATTAGTAAAAAAATTTTTGAAAAATTAAATTAGACAACAAATTGATGTTGTTTTTCAGATTCTTAGCTTTAAAAAAAACCATCGTGTTAACCAATTTTTTTTACTTGTTTTTATTATAATACAGGATATTTGCTATAAATGCTTACGATTACTTGAATTATTGAAGAATTTTATCTTACTCACTGGAATGGGTGTTTAGTTATCTAATATCGGGGTAGAGGCACTTTGAACAGTTACATTCAAATTATCATAGCTCCTAAACTATCTAACTCAGAGTTAAGATTTAAGTGTGCATTGGTTAACACGATGGTTTTTTTAAAGCTAAGAATCTGAAAAACAACATCAATTTGTTGTCTAATTTATTTTTTCAAAAATGTTTTTTACTAATACTGAAATATTAAAAAATAATATTTTGAATCTAGATTTATTGTCTACACTATTAACTAACATTTGAGACCAATTTTGTTTTTGAAAGTCTTCTACTTGGGTAGATATTGTTAAATTAATACAAGCATCTATGCTTCGCCAACATTTTTTTTAAAGTGCTGCCATTTTTTTATTGATGGCGAAAAAAAATCATTGATCCCTGATTTGTCGATAAAATTAATTGTATTTTAACCCCTTAAAGTATCGGACATCGGAAATCGGACACATTGTATATTGATATTCTTAATGGTCTGTGAGCCACAACAACCGCTTACTATCCAGTGGACTGTGAGTTCTTATCTCATTGGTATAAAAATATATCCAAAAGTAATGTTGATATATATATATATATATATATATATATATATATATATATATATATATATATATATATATATATATATATATATATGAATGTAAAATATAGTGTAAAGAATAATTATCGTAATGAAGTTATGGTTTGTGCCACAGAACACTTAATACAGCTAGTAGAAATGTTATACGAGCCGGGAATGCGCGCCGTGTATATGGCTTAAAAGCCAACTACTAGAATTTCGTGGCTCAGTTCGAAACAAACCGTCGTCACGTGTTAGTCGTGATGCACGTAGTTAAAAATGGTCTATTGCAGTGTTTCGAACTGTTCAAACTGTTCAGGAAAGGGTTATTGTTCTTCTAAAGGAATTTTTTTATCATTGGTGAGTAAAATAATACATTTTTAAGTCGATTTTATTGAACGATACTTTGCCCTTCAACGCATCGTAGTATGGCCGCTGGTCCCAGATGCCAATTAAGGATGTGCTTAGATTTTAGTTTATCGACGCTATCGATATTCTATACCTTGTATAATCAATTCTAGCAGGTTATTTTTAGAAATAAATTTTGCTGTTAAATAAAAAGCGTAAGTTTTTATTTAACAATAAATATTTTTTCTTATTCAATCAATATTCTTATATTTTTTTAGTTTTCCGATAAACCCAGAAGTTAAGGAAAAATGGATTTTGGCGGTAGAGAAAAAAATTGGTTTTCTTCTAAACATAGCAAAATATGTTCAGCAGATTTTCAAGAAAATGATTTTAATCCTACAAAAAACGCCGTGTTCTTTTGGATCATGCTTATCCGACTATTCACGTTTGGACAACTTCTGAAAATTTAAGTATCTTCTAAATAAATAAAGTATTTTAGTAAAATACAAACCATCTCGTGGCTATATTATGCAAAACAGTAAAGAAATTATGTGGCGCCACTAGTATATTTTTGATACTTTATAATTCGGAAACAGGATGCAGTAGTGATAATGAGGCTGCGTACTGGACACATTCCATCTAGAAAGTTTGCATTCCTTATGAAAAAGGTCCAGTCACCGAACTGTGATCAATGCGGTGTTCCGGACGACCTAATGCATGTCTTGATGGATTGTGCCCACAACGCTGCCTTTCGTAATGAGAAATGCCACCACATTTTAAAAGATTTCGCTGATCGTAATATAATTTTAGCTAAGCCACATTCTGACGATATAAAAATATTAGTCAAGCTTTACAAGGTGAAGTTCTCGGATCGATCACTCACTTCTCAATGTGATTGATCTGGGAACTTTTAATTTTACTTTTTGTAACTAATTGCATATTTTCTTCAACTTTCTGTAATTAATTATTGATTTGAGAACTTTATAATGTATTAAGTTTAAGTATACCTTATGTAATTGTTTTTTTTTTTTGGTGATGAATTAACGGAGCGACATATTCATATTGTGAATAAGCTCAATAATAAAGAATTTAAAAAAAAATCGGAAAGGAAACGCGTTACGACATTTTGTGTAATTATACTGAAATGAAGTCAGTCTTGCTGTCGCACGGATGGGCCGGCTCGAACCGGGGTGGTACCACGACCTCACAGGAAACCAGCGTGATTGGTGCGTGAGTGGTTTACTTCTGCGTTTCGCTTGGTGAGTGCAGGTGGCCGGAGGCCCTTTTTACTGGAAATGAGGCATTCATCCGTCGCCATATTTATTTCTACAACCAAAAAATGAAAGTTAAGCTGGCGACACAACTGATGAGCAGTAGAGTAGCTAGAGCTTTAATTTTTTGTTCCAAAACTAACCAACCGGGGTTCAAGGCACAGTAGAATTTTTGCAAAATTTTAATGACTTGTTTGATATTTTAAATTCACGAAATATTAATCAGTTAAACTATAAGAAACCCATAAATTTCAAAAACAAAGATAAGGTTTTCATTTTTTTAAACAATATGGAAGCATATATAAAAAACCTAAAAATGTATAACAAAACGAAAATAATTAAATCACCTAAAAAACCGGGTTTTTAGGTCTTTTGTATTATAGAAAGGTATACAGATCTTGCTGTTGCTGTATAAGCCTTCACCATTTAATGAAAACCTCAGCACAAAAAGTATCAAAAAGACAACTTTTAAATAAATATTTGCATTTTACAGGACAATAAATAAATAAATATTTCAATAAATATTTTCTTTTTGAAATGATGAAAATGTCTTATTTTATTTTTTCTATTTTACTGTATAAGTTTTACTCCTTGTAATTAATTATTTTTTCTACTTTACGTTTTTTTTATAGCATTAAGTTTATTTCATTAAATTTACGTTTCATATTATATCATTATACTGTTTTATTTTATCACATATTTATTACCTACATGTCGATATTTTATCGATAGTTTTTTGTCAAGCACTAGCGTATATGAGTTGAGTGTGTTAACTACCTGCAAGGAGTGGGGAGATTAGCGGCGGCAGTGGTACCGCAAGTAAATTGAAACAAAGGCATTTCTATTCACTATATTAGGTGTTCTGTGGTTTGTGCATATTTACTCAATATTTTTTAAGGAAAATAATTAAAAAACTTGTTCTTCCGAATTGCTAGGAAGAAGCTCATTCGTAATTCGGTCACTCTAGTGGCATGGAACACTAACAGCATAATTTTCATACACTTTATGAATACATTTTCTTTTTCTAAATATATATAATAATACATTCTTCCTAACAAGAAAGATAGGTAACGATGTCGCATCACGGATTAAGATGATACCTCGAAAATTTGGTGTAAAAAAAGTAAAAGTAAAATATACTTTATTGTACACCAAGGAACATATTACATTATTTATATATTTAAAGGGACATTGGTACAACAGGCGGCCTTATCGCTAAAACAGCGATCTCTTCCAGGCAACCTTAGGGCAGAGGATACTATTTTAAAGATAGCGGAAGGGGTGTACAGAATATGATAAAGAAAGATAAATAGAAGAACATAAATGATTAAAGAAAGAGACAAAAAAAAAATGAATGACGACAGGTAGTAACTTAAGAGGAAAAGTAATAGTTTTAATTTATTTTTAAATATAGGAAGAGATTTAGATTTTTTAATATGTAAGGGGAGAGAATTCCATAGTCGTATAGCGGTAACCGTAAAAGAATTAGAATAGAAGGAAGAGGAATGTCTAGGGGTACTTAGAAGGAGATTATTTTGAGATCGTAAACTACTTAAATATATAAATCGGTCTTTCAAATAAGAAGGAGTGGTCGGATTGAACAGAATGCAGTAAAGAAGATGAAGAATGTGAGTATTCCTGCGAAGACGAATCGGGAGCCACTTGAGCTTATGGCGGAATTCGGATATGTGGTCATACTTTCGTAACCCAAATATAAACCTTATGCAATAATTTTGAAGCCGCTCAAGTTTATTAAGTTGCTCGTATGTTAGGTCAAGATAACAAGTGTCCGCGTAGTCAAGGATCGGTAAAAGAAGAGACTGAGCCAGCGCAACTTTAGTAGGAATGGGGAGAACATTGCGTAATCTTCGAAATGAACCAACTGCGGCAAACATTTTTTTACTTATTTCACTAACTTGCGGTCCCAAAGACAAAGTCTGATCGAACATAATGCCTAAATTCTTAACTTTGTCACTGTATGGGATAAGTGTCCCATCGAATATGATTGGCGGGAGCAGCGACAAAGTTAACCGAGAGATTAATTTCGAACTCCCAATAATAATGGCTTGAGTCTTCAGTGGATTAACTTTAAGTCCAAATGAATTACACCAATGAGAAATACGAATAAGATCTTCATTAATTAATCTAATTGTATTGGGGAGATCCACAATCTTACATTGAGAGTAGATTTGTAAATCGTCTGCATATAGGTGGTAAAGAGAAGTTATGTGGGAACAGATCGAATTGATGAAAATAGAGAACAATAGAGGAGACAACACGCCACCTTGTGGGACGCCAGCTTTGACAGCAGACCAGTCAGAAAACGTGTCTTGAATTTGTACACGTTGCCGGCGCCCTTGCAAGTAACTATGAAACCAACCAATTACTTCAGGAGATATGTTAAGAGAACTTAGGACAGCGAGTAAAACATCAAAGTCTACAGTATTGAAGGCATTACTAAAGTCAAGCAACCCAGGCGGATATCATCAGTGATTCTAACCAAAGCCGTAGTCGTACTATGACCGGGACGGAAACCAGATTGGAATGAATTCAAAAGGTTATGATTGGACAGGAATTTGCTCAGCTGTTGGTATATTAGGCGCTCGAGTACTTTAGAGAGAAAGGAAAGGATGGATATAGGACGGTAATCTTCATATGTCGGATTAGATTTTTATTTTTTGGTGTTTTTCTATTTAACATATTTATTTAAGTTTTATAGATTATAAACCAAAATTTTGGTATATGATTTTTGACTACATGACCTTGGATTGCATAAAAGGAAAACACGATATCATGAAATTTTCTCGATAGAAAAAAAATGTTAAGTAGGCTCTAATTATTTACATTTTTCCATGACACCACAATATTCTTACGAATAAGTTCATGGAATTATTTTAAGGCATAGTAAATAATCATATCTAAGTTTTCATAAACCAGGTTTTTTAATCCATAACGAAGTTTTGTTAAAATAAATAAAAATGTTGTTTGGCGCTTACGTAGTTATTTTCCGAGCGCTTGCTCGGTATGGCATAATTTGCGTACTATGAAGTCATTGCATCACTTGCATTTTGACACTCCCGCAGTCCTCCGTTAGCTTCACCGACAAAGGAATAAGCGACGCCCCCAAAACTTCGATTCATTTTCAAGGTATCCTCTTAATGTATGCAACGCATAACAGGATCAATAAGCAATAATGTACGTTACGAATTGTTTCTTCGACACAGAAAATCGTAACTAATACCCTTACGCTGTCGTTTATAAATAATATATTTTATCAACGTCTAATAATTACAGACTTTCAAAAATCCTCTACCGTCACTATTGTTGCATGTACCCACATGGTACCGGTACGTAACCACATTTCAACCATGTTTCTTTATAAGTTTTAGTTGTTACCAGGAAGAAGCTGCTGCCCATATCCTACTTCAGTTTCCTTCTGTCACATAATTCTTCTGTCGTCTCTATATTAAATAGTTAGCCTTGGAACATAATATTTTTGACAGCATCGTTAAAACTACACTGAGACCCGTGCCTGACATACGGTCATTATATTAAAAAAAAATTGTGACAAAAACAAAAACGCGTCACAAAATGCAATTTCAATTGAATCGGCACATGAGTATCAAAATCTATTCCACCTCATTTTTTTATGCGATTCTCTTTACATAATTGTCCTACTGATGATATAAATGCATGTTGCATAACTCGTGATAGTAGGATCACACACACACACACACACACACACACACACACACACACACACACACACACACACACACACACACACACACACACATGCACGCACGCACGCACGCACGCACGCACGCACGCACGCACGCACGCACGCACGACGCACGCACGCACGCACGCACGCACTCACGCACTTGTCGGTAAATACTCCAACTGAAAAACTCCAACCAGCGCTGACCTATTTAATATCACATTTTAATTTTAATCTTTTATTGTTATATTTTATTTTTTAGCTACATTATACACATAGAATATGGGTAACAAACTTTATATATTTTTGTTCCGTTTAAAAATAGCAATTCCTTGCTATTGAAAAAGAAGTCGGTTTAAACAATTTGAAGAGAATCGTATAAAAAAAATTGATGTGGAATAATTTTCGATACTCATGCACCAATTCCTCCTGGACTAAAGATATAACCAAAAGATTATTTACATATTTTCATTAAGAAACAATTAGAAGTGAAAAAACTCCCCTTACAATTACAATTAAAAAAGCTTCCCCGCGTATACCCAAAATAAATACACAAATGAAATATGGACGCAAGTAACTTGCCACTGACTGTGAGTTATTAAAAATAAAACTTGCGTTCGAATAACTTCCAAAATGGTGGAAAAAACCGTTCGCTTCCTGTTGCCGGGTAACGTTAATTAGTTTACCGTTCTTGGGATATCTCGTCGGCGCAATCAGAGTCCCAGTGTTATAAATAGAAATTGAAATGTTCTAAGGATTTGGACGCAAAGAGTTTCAGAAAATAGCTCATTACGGATTGCAGGGTTATGTGTACTACGCTTCTTGAAGTTTACTCGATTCACATAATGTGTAGCCCGTTATCCTTAAGCCTACTAGTCCACTGCTGATAGGACTACCAGATCGGAACACCAAAATATCTGGATAAATTTTGAAAAAGTCGGAATTATGGGATTGCTGTCGGGAGAAATACATATTAAAAATAAAAAGTTTATTTTTTTAATTAAGAGGCTACAAAAAGTACTTACAACAAAACTAATTTAAGTACGTTTAATTTTTAGATTGTCACAAGTATTTGGCTTGGTTTATATTATCCTATACTATTAAACGAGCAATTCTTGTATATATATATATATATATATATATATATATATATATATATAAACGGGATCTCGGAAACGGCTCCAACGATTTTCATAAAATTTAGTGTCCACGGAGTTTCGGGGATAATAAATCGATCTAGCTAGGATTCATTTTTAGAAAATGTCTTTTTGTCCGTGTTTTTAGGCAATGAAAAACTGCTACAATATCGTTAGAATAAGAAGGTAAATTTTGACAGATTGTTAATGATTATAAATAGCTTAATTGGTATAATGGGCGGTCACAGAATCGTAAAACCCCGGTTCGAGCCCAGACCGACCGACTGACTTTTTTAATTTTTTTTTTCAAGTTCTTTTCTTTTTTCGAGCCCTTTTTTTTAGTATTTTTTAAAAACACGAAAATTTAAATTAAAATAATTGCACTCATGATTTTTTATTCAAATAACCAGTTCCGTTTTTTCTGTTATGTCGCTAAGATCGAAAAATATTATTTATATTTCATCAGTATGTAATTTGTATCTAAATATAATTTCCAAAACACACGAATTAAAAAAAATCGAGCGAAAAATACCGAGCAAAGCTCGGTCAACCGGGTACTATATATGTATTATTTCAAAGTTCAGTCTAACAACTAACTCAGCTTTTATTAAATCAAAGGCAACTGTGATGTAAAGAGAAGCCGTTTGTCTGGAGATTTTAAGTTTGCATTTAAAATGTCGGGAAAATCCAGACGAATCCCGACCATCTGACAACCCTAACTGCTGAACATAGACTCCCCTATGGATTGCCTTGTAGAGCAATTTGCCTTGAGCACTACCGCCCGAAAACAGAAACAAATAACAAACAAACAAAAACTTCAACAAAAACTTAACAATCAACGAAACAAAAACTAAACTCAACGAAACTGTTCAACAATGAATGTCGAAAAAGAACTCGCAAGTAGCTTCAGAGACAGTTAAATCACGACTAAATTTAATAACAACAGAAGCAGGTAGCTGATCCGCGCGTCGTAACTTCGCCTGTAGCACCAGAAAGAGACAATATCTACCTGGCTCGCACACGCAGGAATGAAACCATAAAAAAATATTAACACGGGTAAAAACCAGTTTAGGGTGCCCTGGCAATTTTTATGAAACTTGTAATTTTTTAATTACCCCGTCCTCACATTTGATTATCAACAATTTTGTTGATAATCTAAAGTTTTATGTAACATGTGATATACCGATAGAAAGAGGATGAAATAGAAATTTTTGATGGCCATTTGAAATTACTCAACATATTTATTTATTTTTTTAAGTGGCTGGAAACTTAAGGGCTTACAATTTTTTTTCTCGTTTGTTCACTTTTAATGTGTCGTAAGTATTTCTTCTTATGCCTTTTGGGCTTTAAATCTTTCTTTTAATTAAAAAAAAATCATTTTTCTTAGGAAAAATAAAAAAAAAATGGTAGAAAACTAGATATAGTAGAAGTTATTGAACCAAAATACTAGAAAATTGGGATAATTACAAAAAAATTTTAAAAATTCATTTAAAAAAATGGTAAGAGATAGAAAAAAATTTACTAAGAAAATATGCTTCTAACGAACCCATCTATATCCCATTTCAGTTTGTCGGACCACCCACCAAACACCCTGTATATATATACATATACATATACACATATATATATATATATATATATATATATATATATATATATATATACTAGCACATAATATATGGATTCTACAGCAGCGCCACCCACGGGGTCCAATTATGCCTATAACCTCGCGGAAGAATATGTTGAGAGTTTTACCGCAATCAAATCAAAAAAAAAATTTATATATTAAAAGATACATTACAAAAATACATATTGAGTTATTTTTTACTTCCACCACTGGTTCGGAAAAACCTCTCTCTTGAGAAGAACCAGCAAGAAGAATATGAAAAGCAGAGAAATTTTAAAAAAGTAATATATTGTACAATTGATATGAAGACATTAGAAAAAGCATGGTAGCGATAAACTCATTCCTAAGGGTTATTATCAATCATGTACTTTTTAGTAGTATAATATAATAACCCTTAGTAAAACTTTTAAACTTTTTGATAGATAAAGCCTGTATATTTTCTGTGACTGTTGCAAAAGCGTACACATTGCCCAATGAAGGAATTACTGACGCTGGAGTCGAGTAGCTGGTATAACTAACTTGTGCTTGTTCCTAGTATTTACAGAATGTACATCACTATTTTAAATAAAACTATTTTTATTTTTGTGTACATACGTTACAAGTATACAAGTTAATATATTTTTATATATACATATTTTCATCTAGTACGAGAGAAATTGAAAGTGAATAAAACATAAAACCTGAGAGCTTTTTCAATATGCAAAAGCTTGCATTTGATTTTTGGCGTTTTGTTAATCTGTCTATACTTTATGAAATATTCAATAGTTTTTAACACATAAAATGCACTAGTTTATACCATTTTGAAAAATGGTTCTGTCAAATAAAGAGTTAAATTAATCTGATGGTAATTGGTGATGTAGCCTAAGATGGTGAATCGCACTGACTTAAAAAAAACCTATTCACTCTTGCCTTGAAGACACCCACACTGGAATTAAATGGAAAGACAGATACTTGCAATTTATGTCACTCCTTCGATGTAAGCATGATGAACGCCATATGAAGAAAAAAGCCGATAAAATGGTGCCGAGCAAATGGTGCTAGTCCGCGGTGACACTCCCTGTACGTGAGAGCTTAAGCGCCGGTGACCTTGAGTCGAAGCGTGTAACGCTAGGGTTGATATCGAACCGAAATGGAATAATAGACTTGTACCAAAGAAGATACATAGTAGGTATGTGTCATATATTATGTAAACTTATGTATTTGGGTAGTGAAAGATACGTTCAATTTTAAATCAACTTTTATTAAATGAGGAATATTAAAACTTCCGACAAAACCAAATATGCACGACAGTTAATGATAATCTTAAATAATTAACCAACACTTATTTCAGTACGCAATAATCAGTATTACCTACTATCCTTTAAAAATAATTTAGTCTTATATATTTTTGAATTTTTCGATTAATTTTTTAATTCTCATTATTATTTCTAACAATTGCAAAAATTCGTAGCACGTATATTTTTTTTAGAAAATCCAAAGGTATACAGGTTTCCTGGGACATGGCGGCCAACAAATTGTTCCCTATGTGTTGAGGAGATAAGTCGTTTCTATTTCTAATGAAATAATCCATAAATACAACAATGAACAAATACAAAAACTCTTTATAGATATCTAAAATTTGTTGACTCTCTAGTGGTATTTTATTGGTTAAGATCATATCGACTTTCATTAAAATGAGTTCACATATTTTTAGGTATCATAAAACATTATTAAAAATTAAACTAACAAAACAATGGCCCTTATTTGTGCAGTGGAATTTATTTTAATTCTAATCACTTAAAATCACTTTCAGTAATACTTATACATATATCTAATCTATAATATATATATATATATATATATATATATATATATATATATATATATATATATATATATATATATATATATAAACTATAATATCATTTATTTAATAACAACATTAATATCTATCAAAGCGTATAAACCTAGCATACATGGCTATAAAAACTAATAACGTTACTTAGTAACATAAACTTAATACCTACATGAATAGAATAGTAATATGTACATTAAGATATCAGTAATATTCATATATTAATTGAAATATTATATCACTTGACGAATATATTCATATTAACTAATACTGACAAATATCGGTATTACTACTAGCCCTTGACCAGGGCAGTCGGCGACTGCCCGTTCCACGCCCCGCGCGCCTCTCAAGGCCCCCGCACACATCCATACACCCACACATAGCCGCCAGCGATTTTACGAGCACACATGCTTAAGTGTCGTTTCTTTTCGCGTAGTGTATATATTCTTTGGTTAAGGTGTCCAATATTCATGATTTTACGTGTTAAAAAGGGAGAGGGGGATAACGAGCACGCGGCTCACCTGATAAGCGTCGACTGCTGCACAAAAGCAACAACGGACTCCTTTTCTCAAAGATTCCGTAGTCTTATCGGTTTAGACTGTGGAACTCTCTACAGTTAGCAGATTACATAAAGAGGTCGTACGAGGAAGAAAACTCCTGTTTTTTTACAAAAATATTGTGACATACGAGTACACAGTCAACCTAATGGTAAGTGCATGCTATATATACATACATAAGCATATATAGCATGCACTATCCTATATTCTACACTATCCCATATATGTATATAGGTAAGTGCAAGCTATAGACATCTACATTTATCCCCGATTAAAAAATATACAGTATATATTAATTAAACTACAGATGCGTTGTCATCTCTGAGGACTAAGATGGAATGCCTCGTTTCCAGCTAAAAGTGTCTCCGGGTCACTACACTTACCATACGAAACACAGCAGCATTAAGCTGCCATTTCCTCGGATTCGTGCTATAGCCATAATATAGCTGCAGCGTAGCTCTACTACGTAGAAACTGTCATATTATCTAAAAGTTATAGAAACAAAAATTCGTCTGGATCAGCTTAACGCATCTCACAAAATAATACATGTTTGAACTGTACACAGATCGCTATATATAATGAATCAATAGACTGTTCGTATATATCTAGGCTATACCTTTGTGATAAAACGAATCTTTGATTATCTTAAATCTAAAAAGCGTCACATTAATAGATTCTATCCACGCGAACGACATGACAGACGAGCACACAGTCCAATTATATTATTATTCTTATTTCTTCCATTTGCCAGTAAAATCCACTGTCGCATGTGAACCGTTGTAGGACTGGCGATAGCAGGCAGTAACAGATTTTATAGGAAATAGTTTTTACGGATTTTATCGTGTATCTTGACTTATTTTGCATACTCGACGTTTCGTGCCCTTTACAGCACCTATGGTCACGTGGGGTTCGACGTACCAATGTCTTGCGGTTGCTGGACGCCTCTTTAAGACACATATGGGACGAAATAGTGCTATGGATTCTTCCACGCCCCAACCTCACACTTCACGTATGCGCTTGTGACCCATCCTTTTAATAATTTCTTGAAGAAGGTTTTCGTGTATAACGACTGCATATTTTATTGGAAAGAAAACATATGTTGAAATTAGTAATCAAGTCGTAAAAAGTGTAGAATCGCATCTGTGAAGCTAGTATTGAATCATATGAATATTAAGCACTTAATTAAATTCAAAACTACAATAAATTATATTGTAACAAAGACTGTAATGTAGAAAAATATTTTCCAACCATCCAATACAGTATGTTTCAATCCACTGCCAAACATAGGCCTACACCATAGATTGCCACACTTGCCACACTTGGCAGGCGCATTTTTCAACCAAATATTTTTATAATTTCGAGTTATTATAAGGAACATGCTGAATATCTTCTGTTTACGTTTCCCTCTGTCACCACATACGACACCCACGAGACGATATGGAGTAGTGGATATTCTTACACAGCGATTACACGGTTAAAAAAGAAGAAAATGAGAAATAGCTTACAAAACGAAATAAGGAAATACCATGAGTTTTCATTCGTTACACACTCGATAGTTACTCGCCTCAAGCATGCTCTAATTATAGACGTGTATTATTCGCACTAAATATCACGACTCTGATTCAATACAGTGCTCTCAGACTCTATCGTGTTGCTTAAGCCATCAAATACATATTTTTTACATTCGACATATTAAGCAAACGAAGCATATAGAGTTACGACCGCGGCCTCTACACGCAACATACGGTCTAATTGCTTCTATTTCGACTTCCTATATAATTGTCGTGAATGTAAAGCCCATTTTACATAATGTTTAGTCAATTATCATATGAAGGTTTTTATATAAATTCGATTGATAAAGTTGGGCGGTTATCTATATATTAACATAAGCGAAAGCTAAACTTTGTATCCCTTTGTAGGCATATTGCACACGCAGAAGAGTTTGAAATTTGGCATCGTTAAAGTTTAAATATAGTAAGAGTGCAGAGAGCTATGTTATATGCGGTGTTTTAGTGAACTCAAAGCTAGTTGGAGACTGCGTGAACCGTTTAAACGCCCTGGGTTGTAAAAACAGGGTCGTTTTAAGATGAGTTCCGGGTCACGAGGGTATTGTAGGTATATATATATATATATATATATATATATATATATATATATATATATATATATATATATATATATATACACATATATTAAATATAATATTAAATACTGCTAACTACGAACGCTAAGTTGATTCTGCCATTTTATTGACGAGCATTTCTCGCACTTTAGACTTGAACGTAATCCGGTTTTCGGCACTCCTGATTTCGGAAGGAAGAGCGTTCCAAAGAAGAACAGATTGAACAAAGAACGATGATTGAACAAAGTTAGTACTAAAACTAAGCACTAACTAACTAACTAACTAACTAGCACTGAAGCAAAAGGTTATTACTAGAACGGAGAACTCTATCATGATTGGAGCTAAGATATTGAAAATGAGGAGTTAAATAAGATGGAGGATTAGGAGACATCAAGATAGAGTAAAGAGTAGTGAGTGCACGTAGACTACGGCTTGAGAGTTGAGACGGAGACGGAGTTGAGAGCGATAAGTAGACACATGATCATACTTTCGAAGATTAAAAAGAAGACGGTCATATTTGTTCAGGAGTTCTGCATTCAGGTCAAAATAACACACATCACCATAGTCAAAAATGGGAAAAATTAAGGTCTACACAGTAATCGTCTTGGTCCTGGACGGGAGAAAGTTCTTCAGGCGGTAGAGAGAACGGAAAATACCTGTCACTTTCTGACAAACATTTGACACTTGAGTTTGCCAGCTCAAGGTGGATTCAATGTGCAATCCAAGGTCTTTTACGGAATTACTCACTTCTAAAATAAAACCGCTAAAATGATCGGTGGTAAAGCTGTGGGATCCAGTTTCTTTAACATCCGTTGGCTACCTATTATTATAGCCTGACATTTGGATGGGTTAACTTTAAGACCAAACTTATCAGACCAGTTCTTTATATACTCTAGGTCCCTATTAAGAGACTCAATTGCTGTAGATATACAGTCGACCTTCGCGTGTGAGTACAACTGCAAGTCATCAGCATACAAATGATACGCACACTGAAAATTTGGGGTAATGAGATTTATAAATATTGAAAATAACAATGGAGATAGAATACCGCCTTGGGGAACACCGGCATGCAAGTCACACCAACTTGATGAGGACTCGTCAATGCGAACTGACTGCTGGCGGCCTCGAATATAAGATGAGAACCACTCCAAAGCCTCAGATGAGATCATAGAAAGTGAAAGGATTGATAATAGGATGTCGTGACTGATGGCATTAAAGGCGTTAGAGAAATCAACCAAAACCAGTACTGTGACTTTAGTTTCCTCCATACCTGCCCTAATGTCACCAGTGACTTTGAGGAGCGCGGAAACAGTGCTATGACCCGGCCTGAAACCAGACTGTAATGAGCTTAACAGGTTATTCGAGAAGATAAAATGTGATAGCTGTTTGTGTACACAAGCCTCTAGCACCTTTGATAAAAGGGAAGAATGGATATAGGTCGGAAGTGATTAGGTAAAGAAGGATTAGAAATTTTTGGGAGAGGTATAATGTAAGCTTTACGCCACAGCGACGGAAAAACTCCAGAATTGAGAGAGAAGTTAATTATATGGGAAAAAGCAGGGAGGAGATGATCTATAATATTAATAATCATACGGCGACTGATATTGTCACAACCAATAGCATTAGACTTAACTTAAGATCTGGTCTGATACACCAGGCTTAAAACATTCTAAAACCTTAATCCGGGCTTTTGATCGTAAATTCGCTTCAGAAGCCCTGGGATTAAGTAAAAATAAATTGCGCATTCTGGCAAGAGCCCTAACTGGACACTGTTGTCTTAAAAAGCACATGTCCATCCTGGGACTAAGCAACTCAAGGATGTGTCGGTTCTGTTCCGTAACGGAAGAAACGCCTCTACACATCCTAACCGTTTGCGGACCCTTAATGCGCAAACGTAACACTCATCTGGGACACTATCTACTCCGCCCAGAAGAAGTGAAATTGCTCACGGCTAAGCAACACCTTCGATTCATTGAAGACATAGGGCTTAGCAGTGAACTATAGCCATAGCAGCGATCACAATAGATCTTATAGGTCGCAGTGATACTGGTCTCTAGACTAGCTAGACCTGCATAGCTGCTCGCACAATAATTAAAAAAAAATTAATTATTATGTGCGGTGTTAAAAGTGCATTAGAAAAATAAAACAAAACATTTATTGTTTGTTATACTGCCAATGTCAATTGACAAACACATAATTGTCTTTGTTCAAGCAGATGCACAGAGTAGAGATCATGGAGGTTAGAGAGAAAGAGAACGATCGCTGTAGAAAATAGTGTCCCAGAAATATGGACAAAATAAGTGAGGCGCTGCGATCGCTAAGTTGTCTCAATAAAAGTCATTTTCAATCTATTTTTCCGATCAGATGATAAACCACTTGCACATCCACGCACAATACAATATTTCACCATTTTTAATATTTCTTTTTGTCAAAAATTAAAAAATTACGGAGAACGACTATTTTCTCACCATTGCCGCGAAGAAAATTTGTACATTATTTAACTAACTTCATCTACTTTTACTCATAAACAGCTAACTTCTTAAATACTACTTACCGATGGCAGTTCAGGGACAGGCGGGCTATGCTTTAGCACTTAGCGATCGTTCTCCTTTTCTCTAACCTCCATGGGTAGAGATTTTCACCAAATAATTTTAAAATGTTGCCAACAAAATAAAAATTACTGGCAGATTTCAGTCAATCTGTCGGTAATTATTATTTTGCAAATTCGAATGAGTCGCGAATATTATGTTGTTTGTTATGTTCCTTTATCAACTATTTCGTGGAGTACATGACATGGCAAAAATATTTCATATTTTGTATATTAGATATCTGTGTTTTATATAATGATGTCCAGTTGAAAGCATAGATAATACATATAAATACTGAGAGTGGTTAGGGAATAAAGCTTGCTTAATAAACAAACTTAAAATTTAATGAATTACGGTCGAATTTTGACCATTGGACGACCACTAGTTTGCATTATTTATATTGTGGAGGATAGACGCCAGACGGGTACACCACTATCTATCGGAAGCAAAAATATCTTTTTCGTATCTCCTATAGTCGCTATTTACGACACCTACGAAACTAGATGAAATAATGGATCCTCATATTAAGATAATTTTACAATAGAAAGATTCGTATCAAATTTATTATAAAAAGAAAAATTTAAACACCATACTAAAAGTCATTTCCTTAGGAGAAGGCGGTTAATTGGCAATCTCTAAAAGGCTATTTAACATAATTAACTCTCTCTCTATCCCACTTTCCGAGAAATTATAAAACGCGCCATCCATTACCAAGCGTAACGTAATTTTAACGACGTCAGTGCTTGAGTGCCATGGATACGTTACAATTAAATCACGCTTTTCCTGAATATTCCAGCCATGCATTATAACCTATACCTATAATATTCCAAACCGATACGACTTAGGGACCTTCAAGAAAAGAGCTTACTCCTTTTAAACGGCCGGCAACACAATTGCAACAAACCTGCAATTCCCCTGGTGTTGCAGTTTTGGGCGGCGGTAGTCACTTACCACGGAGGTGAGCCGTGTTTCGCCTCCCTGGGTCGCCTCTTACGACACCCACGGGACGATATGGGGTAGTGGATCATACATCTACATCGCCTAACATATTACGCATGATGTCATTCCCTTATGTCGCCGTGTGATTATGACCAAGAGAATTCATAAGCCCTTTCATTCGGTGAGTGTTGTAAAAGACGACTGTGGAAAAAGCCAGAAAAACGTTTTAAACGTGGTATAGCCACGCTGCAGCTATATCGTGGCTATAACATGAATCAGTCGGCTTCACCGCGAAAGGACCATGATCTCACAGAATACCAGAGTGAAATAACAGCTTAAGCTGCTGTGTTTCGTTTGTTGAGTGTAGAGAACCGAAGACCTTTTTTACGGGAAGCGAAAGGGTATCAGCATTTTGATTCTTTATCGAAAACAGGTGTACATCTTCATACTGTTCCATGGAAGGAAAAGGGGACATCTCCCGCCGGGCAAGGTGTTCTGCCCAGGGAGCGACCAACACTCCGTGTGATAGTTCGGAGATGTTCTATATATACTGTTTATGATTTGGAATTTTGATAGCGTGATTTATGCTTCGATGTTTTTCGCTTGCGCCGCGACAACAGCGCCGCTACATCACCCCCCTGCTCAGACCGGAGGTCGATAGTGCAGTCTCGCCGAATGTGCAAGTGCCATGAGATTGCCTTGTAGTCTGCGGTGAGTCGAGAAGAAGGCAAGTAATCTGCGAGAGTGCCGTGAAGCAGAGGCGAGCAGTAAGGCTCAGAGCCGTGCCGACCACTGTATAGCGCAGAGAGTAGCTTGAAGGAACAGGAAGCATTATTATTCCAGTGCTGCGATGAACCTTGTGAAGCTGGATAGATGGCTTGCAGGATATGAAGACTGCAGACGATATCTGCTCGTGAGCGAATGGGTGGGATATTTTTATGACGATGATGAAGCTTGAAGTTTCCGAAGGTTGCTGGTTACATGTTCAGATCACGTCTGGTGGTCACCACTGTGGCCGTAGAAGGAAAAGGGAAATCTCCCGCCGGGCAATGTGTTCTGCCCGGGGAGTGACCAACACTCCGTGTGATAGTTCGGAGATGTTCTACATATACTGTTTATGATTCGGAATTTTGATAGCGTGATTTAGGCTTCGATGTTTTTCGCTTGCGGCGCGACGACAGTGCCGCCACAACACCATCAGGTGGGCTTTGTGCTCGTTTGTTACAATAATTCTATAAAAAAACCTCTTCTCTTTAAACATATACTGGTATAACATCTCGTATATTATAACAGATGTAAATCAGCGATAGGGGCACCATGAAACATTTATAGACACTAGTATAAAATAATTTAAATTAAAAATAAACTTTTTAGTAGCTTTTATACTAATTCATATTCATCATAAGCCCAAACTGTTTTAACTTTCTTTCTCCCAAACCCCCACGCCTAAAAGCTTATTCTGCAAGTGGAAAATTCGAATTTTAACCTTATTTCCTTATTTGAGTAAGTGAAACACTCCCAGCAAAATCCTCTTATTACAAAAAAGGTGAGTGAGGTGAGTCTATAAGTATTTCGCTTTGTACTGAACACCAAAACCGTCGTAGCGTTTGCTGTAAATTTCACGGTATGCGGCGCACCGGGTTCGATTCCCACCGGCACAGATGAAATTTATAATTGCAATTTTATGGGCTCATTTCCAGATTCCCGGCGGTGAAGGAAAACATTTTCAGCTTGCCTGCATGTCTTAAAAACTAAAAATACAAAAACATGTGAAGTCCACGTCCACGTTTTGGGATAACACGGTAGACACTTCCTTGTCCCAAAAAGCCTCTGTAAATTTATAGGAGGCCAGTGCATAGCACTGGTGCATGTACATAACAGACTGTAACCTTCAAAATAACTACTGAATATAGTGCAATATTACATCATCTTTATTTCAACCTTACTTGAGTATAACATATTAATTTAATGGTCAATCAAAACAAGCGATCACGCTTCATACAAATAGCGTAATGACCGTGACAGGACACGGAGGGCAAATATATTTATCAAGCAATTACCATGTTTCATCAGCACCGACGTACAGACCTATGTGTCGGAATCCTTAACCTTGAAACGGAACTTGCAAATTATGGTTCAAAAGTTTAAAAGTTCAAAAGTTGGTGTCAAAAGGATTAAAGATGATATTAATTGGCTAAGTTACGCGTGGATATTAAAATTAGGTTTAGATAGAGGTACGAGTATGTACTATCCAGACTTTAAGATAAAACGCACCATGGACCACAGCATCCACCATACAATCAAATATACTGGATATTCATTATCACACTTACTTTTTAGTGTAGTAAAAAACGATGTTCTTACTTTAAGAGGATATAGTAATTCAGCTTAAATTCTAATTTCGCCCCCACTTCCCCGCGCGTCGTATGCGATGTACTGACATGTTTGTAATCACTAATACTGTAAGTAGATAGGTCGTTAGATACTTTTTCATTAGGTTTATCATATTCATGCCTGTTTCTTAACGCCAACCTAGTCGCTTCTTATTTTTATTACGGTTATTTCCCATTTTATTTTTACGTCGTCCTGTTGCGTAATGTGTATTCTGATCGTAAGCGACACAACTTCCCCGAAAATTTTACGGAATCGTGTTTTCGTCTAACATAGTCCTTAACATTAATCCTCAACTTTACCCTATATTTATTTCAAAATTAATGCTGCAATATTTTCGGCATAACGGAGGATCTTGCTACTACTATCAACAATTAATTACCTTTTTGATCATACCATTGCCATTACAGCCAGTAAAAGTCCAATGGTGAACATAAGTATTCTACATACATTGCCCCATAAGGAGGCTTTGCCATATTTGCCACGTTTGGCAGGCAAAAAAAATAATTTTGAGCTGTTATCAAGAAGACGCTGGTGCGAACTCCTACTACAGTTTACCGCTGTCGCCTCTTTCGACACGAACGAGACGACCTGGAGTTTATGGATATTATTTCACCGCCACTGCACAAGTTAACATCATACCCGATTTTGTGACTATTTTTTTATAGAATTAGGGTAACAAACGATTACACAGTCCATCTGATGGTAAGTGGATGCTGTGGCCCATAGACATCTACATTTATCCTCGATAAAGAATCAAAACGCAGATGCGTTGTGAGTTGTGACCTTTGAGAACTAAGATGGAATGCCTCGTTTTATCTATACCCAGACCGGCGATAGAACGGTGCAAGACGTCCGGTGTTGTGGTTGCTAAGGCGCCTATCAAAGAAGGCGATGGCGAGAAATCGTTCCGAAATGGGTGAGTAATCCAATAATAAAGCAGTTGGGATGATTAATAAAAAAAAATTACAATTATTTTTTCTACAAGGTAGAGCCATGCTGCAGATATATTATTGAGGTAACTCGAATGGGTCGGCTAGACCAGGGAAGGACCACGCTCTCACAGAATACCAGCGTGAAGCTTAATGCTGCTATGTTTCGAATGATAAGTCTAGGAAACGGGAGACCCTTCGAACTGAACTTTTTAAGATGGTCCACAACATCCACTTACCATCAGGTGAACTACGTATCGGTTTTTTTAATAGAATAAGGGTAACAATCGAGCACACAGTCAACCTGACGGTAAGTGGATGCTGTGGCCCATAGAGAAATCTAGAAAAAATAGCGTGAAGTTAAATAACTCAAATGAATACTTTGGATAATAAATTCACAACATCAACATAAGAGCCGTAGAAACTTCCTTTTTTTTGTTAGTTATAATTTCCTTCTTTTTTGTTTGTTTGTTGAGAACTCACTTGTTTTATTTTTAATTGTAATTTGTCATGTGTGTAGTGTAGTGTTGTAGATGTAAGTATTGAAACAAATGTCTTTATGTCTTTAAACTAAGAGGCTGTGCACTGACTTTAGAATGTTAATTAGTAGTCTCCACCTGCTTTCGCAAGGTCTAAGAAATTAAATCTATATCATAATTTGAAATCCGCCAATAAACACTGGAACAGCGCGAGCCCTTTCCTGCTCTGAAAGACGGTATTTTCCTATTATAAATACATGGTGAATTACTCATACGTCAAAACTCTTGTAACTTAGTAAGTGATACAATTATTTTTCTGTTTTCAGTGATCAATCACTAGATTTTGTGCACAAGGCCAATGTCTCCTACATGTCATAGTTCTTCTTATCTATAGATATTTTATAGTAGCACACATTGTGTACTGATACACGTATACGTGGTAGAGCCACGCTACCGCTATATTATGCTTGTAGCTAGAATGGGTCTGCTCGACCGGGGAAGGACCACGCTTTCGCAGAATACTAGTTTAAAACTTAAGGGTGACAACGCATTTGCATTTTGTTTCCTAACAGAGGTTAAATGTAGATGTCTATGGGCTACAGCATCCACCTACCATCAGGTGGACTGTTTGTCACGCTAATTCTATTAAAAATTCAAACGATTTAAATAATATTCAAACATTTAAAACTCTCAGTTTCAAATCAAAATGTGTTATAAAATATTATTTTCTTCCTCTTTCTTAGAACTTCTCTTACTCTGTAACCTTAAAAGACCGAATTATATAAGTCAGTATCAAGTATCTTAAACAAGTGCTTACTTGTAGCAGTAGGCGGTAGAAAGTAAATTGGATTCATTTTTCAATCACATATTTCCTATCATGATGCGGTAAAGCTTTAAATAGATTGGCACAGCCTAATCCGAGGCAAACGGTGACGCAGTGTAATATAAAAGTAGGCTCACCATCTTGGTCTCTTTTTAATTGGAAATATTATTTAAAAGTAAGGTATTATTATTATATAGTCATGAATAATTTACATGCTGTGCTAACCTGTAAATAGTGAGGCATTTACTTAGTATTATTGATGATGTATTTGATTAATTTTAATGTACTCGCTGTTGGTCAGCTAAATAAAATGAGTACGGTGAAACCTTAAATCTTTGCCTATATATTTCGGTTTTTATTACTTTTTTCAAAAAAACAGCCACTTTATTTTGATGATTGCTGAAGCTTTAGACGACACTCTATCCAACAAATAACTGTCAAAACCAGGTGACATAATTCCTAACAGATGCCAAGAAAAAACAAAAACAGACGCGGGCAAAGTTATCTCCACTTTCTTACATCTCTGCTCAACCTAATTTTTCAGCAACTACAAGCTCTATGATTATGATTTTAAGATATATTGTTAGCAAACCGGCAAAATGGTATACCATTACATTTTCAAATAAATAGAAGTCCATTTTAAGTTTCAATGGCGGTGGGCAATGTTATCATCACATTTAATCACACTTTCATACTAAGAGATTTGAGGTGCTAGCGCTGTGCGTCAGATGAAAGGAAAATAATAAACAGATTTTAAGGCAATAATGTATATTTTATTTTAAAAATTAAAAACAAAAACTAACTGAACAAAAAAATCAAGAAAATCAATATTTAGGTAGGAAAGTTCTAGAAAATTGTCTCAGAAATTAACTCTGATAGTTGAGATAAGGAAAAGTAGACAGCGACGATACTTATTTAATATACATAATACATAATACGAGGCCAGCTTATACTGATTTTGTTACCACTGATGTGCGTGGTTTACCTACTGTGCGTACCAATCCATTTTGTCGGCCATTTTTGTCTGCGATCGTTAATGTCTGCCGTTGGAGGAGACAATTCTCTTTTAGAATTTATTTTTCTTTTGCAAACGAATTGCCGCATAAGTCTTATTTAAAAACTTTAGCTTGAAACTGAAAACATTTAAGCTCTCTGTTCTGGGAAACTAGCAGTTTCTGACAATAATTCCCCGCAAATATATTATACTTATTTATTATATTTAAAATAATATATAAAATAGTATCTAGTTACCTATATAGTTATCAGAACAATAGTTTAGTTTGCAGTTAACAGTAGTTATTGTTATACAGTTTTTTATATACCTATATACATTTATTTATTTTATTAAGTATACCTATGTATTTACATTATATATATATGAATATATATATATATATATATATATATATATATATATATATATATATATAATTTTTATTTATTATACCTAGGTACATGTTTCCTTGATTTTCTTTCAATAGTGTCAACCCTAATAACATTTTTGAGCTGGGCAATGTTGTCAACCTCAGTTTATAAAATTGCGTACAACATTACCCACACAATTTTCTCGCTAACTAAGAAAAATGTAAGAAAGTGACCAAGGAAGTGTAAGAGAGTGATAAGTAAGTGAGTGATTAAAAGCAGTAGCAATTAATGCCCTACACGTAACTAATAATGAATCTTACCTGCGCAGCGTTTCTTGGCAATGGGGGATGCAAAACTGCAACAATGTTTTTCCACCACCTTCGACACTGACTCTTTGACGGTTGCTGACAGATGCCTGAATATAGTTAGCTGCGATTGTAGTAGTCGGTGCTGTCACACAGATACTCTAGTTTTCCCTAGACACCGTACAAAGTTGACATTTGTTAAAATAAAATGTCTATCGGTAGTTTTAGTTAATTTTCGTGTTTGGGCAAAGATGTCCCCCAAGGGCAAAGTTGTAAGGTTTCACGGTAAATAAATTATTTTTCTTGGTAGTTGGGAACTATTTTCAGAGGATGTTTCATCGAGACCTGTCAAAGTCATAAAATACAATTACCCAAATACAGATACGTGTTTGAAATTTCAAAATGAAATGCGTTAATTTTAATAAACATAACCGGTATTAACAACTATACTGATAATATTAATTACATTTAATACACAATTTGTAAACAATCTGGTGAGAATCAGTTCTACTTAATGTAATGTTTTTTGGTAATTTAAACTTGTTCATCCTGGCGATTCGTTTTACCGAACTCCAAAATAACGAACATACAACAATAACTTCTCTTACATGCCCAATAACTCAGCTACGTATATGTACTTTAACTTTAACGCCGTTATTAAAAAATTAATTTGTAATCGTTTTGTTGAACTAGAATTTGATTCATGAAACAAATCCCACAGAAATTAACTAAAATGTTAGGTATGATATTTGGCAGCAAACGAGGAATTACACGATGAATGTAGCGCTGCAACTAAGGGATTATTTTTAGTTAGAAGGAGTCCTCTTAAACCATTGTTTAAACTAGAGATTATCAATAAACCACTTTTAAATACAACATTTCGAGTTTGAGTTAAGTTAGATTTAAAAATAGCATGATCAAAGCATTTAAAGTTATTGTTTCAGAGGATTGAAATTACGTGCATTAAGAGTTTACTGAGTTATGGTAACCCTACAGCTGTAGTGATGAGCAGGCGTGACCGAAATATCGATAAAATATTAGACATTCACGTCGAGCCAGTAGCGGTGACACGTATTTCGTGCACTGAATTGGAAAGTACGATTATTGAGGCGTACACAACATTTATTACCGAGAAAGTATGCGTATAACAGGATATCAATATGTTAATACACGATAATTGTTCATTGAACAACGTTTTATTTAGTTTTTACAAAAGTTGTACTACAATAACTATCCTTCATTTTTCAATCACAATATTAAAAGAAGATGCAATTGATTCAACGTTTTGTATACCGCATATTATATAGCACTTAAGTTTGACGGGGCTGACTGGCTTTGTATACGAAAGGAATATAATATGTAATCGAAATACTGAAATAATATAAGTCCACTACTTTGCTACATGTTTTATGAAAGGCGAAGCGAACCGTTTGGTTCAGATGTGTAGTACATACAAATACAAAGGATCGTCTGGTCATCTGATTGTATAAGGGAACCTACGTTATAAATTGTTCTTTAAAACTACTTTCATAATACGTGATAACTTCGACTTGAACAAAAAAAAATAGTTAGTTTTGACGGCTTGGTAGTGCCGTGGCTGAGCATTTGGTTGCAGCGTTGCAGGGCTACGGGTTCAAATGTCAGACAGAATATAAGTATTTTTATGACCTATAAATGATGTTTTGTTTTTGTGCAATTTATAAATGTTAATAATGTAAATATCCTCTTGACATACATAAATTCATCAAAACATACTTACAAGAAAATCACGTTTTTTTTTAATTTATGAATGAATAGCTACGTTAACAACATAATTTTGCAACTAATATTATGTTATTTGTAAACGGTTAGCGGATTACTGCTTCAGAGCAATCACCACTAAACAGAGAGTCTTGGAGTTAAACAAGAAAAAATATAACCAAATGCAGCATTAATATTAATATTTACTTATTATTTACATTAAAATGTTTACGTATGAGGTTTTCGTATTGAGTTTATGTTCAGTTAATGAGCCTAGAAAAAAGTTATAACAATTTAAAAACAATAGGTCTACGTTTAACCAATATCCTCCAAGATAAGGTGAAGTGGCCTAAAAAATGCATATTCACGCCTGCCTAGCTTACGTTCTCAATTCTCTATCAAAGTATGACGAACTGTTTAAAATAAAAACTAGGTTAACTTACGATCTGAATGTGATTCCCGTCCCCAACAGCCATTAAAACTATATTTACATACTTTATATCGATATAACGGGAAAGATACTCTATCCTCACTAAACGTCCCACAAAAAAGCGTAGGTTGACTGTTGTGCAAATATTAATGGGCTTAGATCAATGGGATTTATTTTTATGTAGCATAGAGTGAAAGTTAAATATAAACTGTGGTAGTGATTGCGTGTTGATTAAGATAATGATGAAAGGTTATTTTTGACATGATTTACCGGCGTCTGTTTTTGTTCTGTGCGAAACACTAGAAGGTGCTAAAATATCCGTTCAACACATGTTCGATGAAGTTTTCTAAATCATTTACACTAGTAATTCCTTGCGAAAATTGCCACAAGGCACGGTCCTGCCAACTGAGCCTTCATCCGATTGCCAGGATTCAATCGATATGGCCAGTCGATTGCCGGGCTATATTACCGATAGCTGACGCCTTAATCGATAGCAATCATTCCGATTCTAATGGATTTTATAAAGCAAGAAATCTTCGAATATGAGATTTTCTAAAGCCCCATGAGTGACTCTAACATTGTCCTAACTATTGGCAAATCCTCGTACTGGACGGTTCCATAAGTCATGCCTGACAACACGAATTAATTACAGACTTCGAATTTGTTAAAGTATTGCGGTTTTTTAAGAATACAAGACCGCAGATTAAATGGTTTGAAAAATTATCTAGTAGACATTCTAGCGAAATCTTAACTAACAGTCGATAAAAATAAAAATACTGAAATGAAATTGTTGATTTCTTCAAAGATTGGCAGATATTAGACTTAAGAAGATTGGCAGACATAATATGAAATTAATTAAGTTTGACTGGTAGGAAATATCATTTATATATATCACTTAATATCTTTTTAGGTCCGACCCTTGTAACTTCTAATACTAATAAAGTAGCATTTAAGTTAGTAATACTTAATAAAGTAGCAGTTAAGATGTTTTGAGAGATTAAGTTAATTTATAATTATTTTGCACAGTATCTTGTTTATCATACATGATAACGTCACACACACATGTGAACGAACGAGGCGCTTAATCGACAAATCTCTCGGTTTGGTCTTCGTTTGAATGGCGCATTTGTACCACGAACAAATGGGTATGGTTATATTAAATGGCGTGCGCGTGCGCGTGTGCGTGTGCGTGTGCGTGTGCGTGTGCGTGTGTGTGTGTGTGTGTGTGTGTGTGTGTGTGTGTGTGTGTGTGTGTGTGTGTGTGTGTGTATTATGACCGCACTATTACGTACAACTATACCTAATCGAAGTATAAACTATAAATATCCACAAACAGAAAGAAAACACACACAAAAACAATATTGAGTATTTATAGCGCAATACTAAATTTTCTCTCAACTAAAGTAATCTCTCACATAATACCGGCGTAAAATAGCAGCGTAAAGCTGCTGGCTGCTGTGTTTCGTATGGTGAGTGTAGAGAACCGGAGACCCGTTTTACTGGAATCGAGGCGTACCATCTTAGTCCTCAGGGGTAACAACGCATCTGTATTTTGATTCTTAATCGAAGTTAAATGTAGATGTCTATGGGCCACAGCATCCACTTACCATCAGGTGGACTATGTGCTCGTTTGTCACCCTAATTCTATAAAAAAACTTTTTCTCAAAGCATTGCGGTTGTTTCCTATTATTCCCGACATCCGTGATGACGATGATGACATCTTGCTTGAAATCCTGCGACGAGACGAAATTAGAACCGAGCCGTGAATAACATCAACAAACGACTGCATAAAATGAAATAAGAGCACACATAAATCTATGTTGTACGGCTATCAGATCTTTCAGTTATTTCCTGAAGTCGCCTATTACGACATGGTCTAAAATGTGATAGATTTTCTTATGTCGCTACTCTATATGTTTAAAGAAGCAGCGTTCAAAATCGACATGTGGCGATTAAGGAAAAACAACGACGGGAGATAAAGATAAAGATCAATTAAAACCCACGTTAAAGAACATATAGCTGTCATTTGCTATAGTTGCAGGTTGGTAACCGCAGTTCCTTATTATTATTATCAGGAATATTCTTATCAGGAGGATGCTACTGCCTACTTTTTGTTTAATTTCCCTTTTGTCGCATGTTACGACACCCATGGGATTATCGCACGAGGTAGAACTATAAACTGTAAAACTATAAGCGTAACGGAGAAAACAGTTATTGGTAAAAAATTCAATATTATTATAAAAATATAATATAAGTATTTTTAATTATATTAATTAACATGATAATCCGTGGTAGCTCAGATGGTTAGCGTTCGCTGCAAATTTCACAGTACGTAAGCAATCCGGGTTCGATCTCCGCCGGCACCAATGAAATTGTTAATTACAATTTTAAATACTGATGTGTACAGTGGTGAAGTAAAACATCGTGAGGAAACCTGCATTTCTGAGAAATATGAGAAAAAATATTTCGAAGACGTGAAGTTCGCCAACATGCATTGGGGCAGCGCGGCGGACACTTCCTTACCTTAAAGACCTCTCAGAAATAAGGTGAGGCCTATGCCCATCAGTGGGACGTATATAATATGCTGTAACTTTAACTAACTTTTTAATACAAGATTTTGTTTTAACAAGGTGGTGGAGATTGTATTAAGCTAAACTTGAAACTAAACAATGTATATTTTTTAACCCGATAATAAACATAGCGATTATTTATACTCTTTGCTCGATAATAGATAATAATAATAATAATATTATCTATTATCGAGCAAAAACCGAAAAGAGCAAAAAGTGCTTAAAAGCCTTTTGTCCGGTGTGAATAAGACACACGCATATAACGGTTGGGTCATGCCTGTACTCATGTATACCTTTGGCATACTTAGGTGGACTCAGAATGAAATTAACGCCCTGGATAGAAAAGTCTGCACTACAATGACGTCCCATAGGATGCATCATCCGAGATCGTCAGTAATGACGCTGTACTTGCCGCGAAAGCATGGTGGTCGTGACTTCTTGAGCGCGCTCACTATGCATAATCGCGAAGTGTGCAGCCTCCGTGATTACTTTCTGGCAAGAACGGACGATCCATTCTATAGGACGTCATTTCTTTTGATAAAAGACTTACCCCTCTATCCTTAGACAACGAGCAATGGCAAGACCCGGCAGTGCAGAGCATTTCTGACCGGGAGACCATATGGAAGGAGAAGGAGCTCCACGGGAGGTTCTACAAGGCTCTATATGAGCCTTTCGTAGACACAGCAGCCTCCCTCCACTGGCTACGCTTTGGTGAACTCTTCGGGGAAACCGAGGGTTTTGTTTGTGCAATACAGGATCAGGTTATTAAGAACAACAACTATCGGAGATACATCCTAAAGGATGGCACCGTCGACATCTGCCGAGCTTGTCGCCATCCCGGTGTGTCACTTAGGCATGTCATCTCCGGTTGTTCGGCGCTTTCTAACTCTGAGTACTTGCACATGCACAACCTAGTAGCCAGAATTCTTCACAAGGAGCTCGCTTTGAAATACGGTCTCGTGGATCGGAAATTGCCGTATTACAAGTACTTGCCGGAAGCCGTGCTCGAAAATGATCGCGCCAAGCTCTATTGGGACCGAGCCATCATCACAGACAGGACTATTCTTGCGAATAAGCCTGATATTGTGCTGATGAACCGCTCACCTGGAACACGTCTTTCGCGGGCAGCTTAAAGATCGCGTGCAACGCAGCAACGAAAACCTGCAGCAGTGGGCCCTTGAGGTGGAGAAGATGGTTCGTAAAGCATACCAGTCTGTACCTGCGCTCATTGGAGGGAACCTGGTGCAAACATTCATCGACGGCATCCGCGACCTGGAAGTCAGAGCTGCTGTGAGGCTCGGGCACCACGAGACGCTTAAGGACGCCTTGGCCCATGCACTGGAGGTAGAAGCCGTGCGGCAGGATCATCGTTCCCATCGCGTCAGGGAGATTGCAGCAGCTACAGTTCGCGACCGCAACAAAGGATACAGCCCTAGGTGCTATGGCTGTGGGGAAAAGGGCCATCTTCGATCCAGCTGCCCTAAGCGAACCCTAGAAAGGGAAGGTGAACGATCCCAGGAGGGTAGTGCGGCCAACAGCACCGCCCAGCAGCAGCAGGGAAACGAGTAAAAGCCAGAACTGCGGGGCGGCTGCTGGCTGATGTTAAAAGAGCCCCAAGGATCTCGATCTCACAAACCCATGATGGGAACAGTCTAATCATCAAGGGTGAGGTCAACGGAATGCCGTGTAAACTGACCATAGACACTGGAGCCTCTCGTACGGTTGTTAGTTCCCAACTTATAAGTCAGTTCCTTGGGGACTCCGCATACAACCGAAAACGCATTAATTTGGTAACAGCCACCGGTCAGCGTATACCCGTCCGTGGAGAGAAGGAGATGGAGTTGAAGCTAGGCAACGTGATCTACCTGCATAATGTCATCGTGGCTGATATAATGGACGACTGCATCCTAGGCCTAGACTTTATGAGGAATAATTGTTGTGAGATCGACGTTAAGCAAGGTGTTTTGAAATGTGGACAGGAGGAACTTTTTATGGAAGGTGCGTTACCAGGGAACGTGTACAGCATTAAGAAGATTGTTCTTCCGCCGAGATCGGAAACGATTGTTCCGGTTAGTCTTCCCCGAAACGCTAGGCAAGCTCACCGTTGTGTACTTGTAGAAAGGGTAAACAATGACCTTCCATGGAAAGTAGCTCGAACCTTGGTCATGACCACTCACATCTCAGGAGTACGTGTGCTGAACCTTTGCGACCGGGACCAGATTATAGAAAAAGGCACATTAATTGGTACTTGTGAGGAAGTGGATTGGTTACGTCGGTGCCAATATATATCGAGTGGGACCCCCAGCAAGGATGCAGTAACGAGAGTGACCACACTTTTGGAAGACTGTCGCAGTGTTTTGTCCCCGAACGAATTGGTCAAGGCGAAGAAGTTGTTACTCGAGTACGCCGATGTATTCTCATCAAACGATGCTGACATAGGAAAGACTGGTTTAGTTCAACACAAAATAAACACAGGTGAAGAGTTGCCTATCCGTCAGCGGCCAAGACGATTGCCGGTAGCACGTGAAAAGGAAGTGGAAACCATGATTGAAGGAATGGTGAAGGATGGTGTTATTGAACCTTCCTCTAGTCCATGGTGTTCGCCAGTGGTGCTGGTGAAAAAGAAGGATAGCAGCATGCGGTTCTGTGTTGATTACCGCCGTCTGAACGACGTTACAAAGAAGGACAGCTATCCCTTGCCAAGAATTGATGACACGCTGGACATGCTTACAGGAGTAAAATGGTTTAGCACGCTGGATCTAAAAAGTGACTACTGGCAAGTTGAAATTGACCCTAAGGACAAGGAGAAAACTGCGTTCTCGACGGGAAAGGGTCTGTGGCAATTTAAAGTAATGCCGTTTGGGTTGTGCAATGCTCCAGCAACGTTTGAAAGGCTGATGGAACTTGTACTTACCGGGCTAATTGGCGATGCCTGTCTGGTCTACTTGGATGACATCATCATCGTAGGCCGTACGTTTGAGGAACACCTTCAAAACCTGGAACGCGTTCTCATGAAGATTCAGAGTGCCAACCTCAAGTTGAGCCCGAAGAAATGTTCACTATTCCAACGGCAAGTTAACTTTTTGGGGTTTGTAGTATCGGAAGAAGGTATCCGCACAGATCCAGAGAAAATCGCCACTGTCAAGGATTGGCCGGTTCCAAAAGACAAGACGCAGGTTAGAGCATTTTTGGGTTTGTGCTCCTATTACCGGCGATTTGTGAAGAACTTTGCAGATATAGCCAAACCTCTGCACAAGCTAACCGAGGAGAAGCGACATTTCTGCTGGGATGAAAGTTGCAATATCGCATTCCAGGAGCTCAATGACCGTCTGTGCAAAACACCTATTTTGGGATACCCTGATGCAAGCAAAGAATTTATAGTTGACACAGACGCAAGTGATATAGGACTTGGCGGTGTGTTGTCTCAACGGAATGGTGACCAAGAGGTCGTGATAGCGTACTTCAGCAAGTCGTTGTCAAAACCGGAAAGGAACTATTGTGTCACAAGACGCGAATTACTCGCTGTGGTAAAGTCGTTGCAGCATTTTAGCAAATATCTTCTGGGACGAAAGTTTCACTTACAAACTGACCATGCTGCACTAAAATGGCTATTGCAGTTTAAAAACCCAGAAGGACAAGTTGCGAGGTGGATTGAACTACTGCAGGAATACGACTTTGAGATCGAACATCGCAGCGGGAAATCTCATGGCAACGCAGATGCATTGTCAAGAAGACCTTGTCCTGAAGATTGCAAACATTGTACTAGGCAAGAGAGTAAGGAAGTGGTATCCGTGAGGATGCTCAGGGCAGACCACCTCAGCAACGAGTGGAAGGACAGCTTACTACATGCACAGCAGGAAGATCCGGACATCAAGCCGATTCCGGAATGGATAAAGGCCAGTGCTCCCAAGCCCAAGTGGAGTGACGTCTCAGCGATGAGTTCGACCACTAAAAGCTATTGGGCCCAGTGGGACAGCTTGCTGCTTCAGGATGGAGTTCTGTGTCGTAAATGGGAAAACGTTCGGGGAGACAGCTGTCATTTGCAAATGGTTGTCCCTAAAGCTAAAGTACCGGATGTTCTACAGCTGTACCATAATGATTGTTCAGGAGGCCATCTGGCAGTTAAACGAACTCTACTGAAGATCCGAGAACGGTTTTACTGGGTCCACTGTCGAAACGATGTCGAGGACTGGTGTCGCAAATGTACAAGTTGTGCGGCTGTAAAGGGACCTCAGACTCGTAGTAGAGGTGCATTGAAGTTGTACAATGTGGGTGCACCATGGGAGAGAATAGCCATTGACGTGGCGGGGCCGTTTCCGGAGAGTGAAAGCGGTAACAAGTATTTCATGGTTGTGATGGATTACTTCACTAAGTGGCCAGAAGTCTTCGCCATTCCAAATCAAGAAGCTTCAACAGTTGCAGATAAACTAGTTCATGAAGTCTTCTGTCGTTTTGGAGTACCTTTAGAGATTCACAGCGATCAAGGAAGGAATTTTGAGTCTCAAATATTCCAGGAAACTTGCCGAGTTATGGGTACTCATAAAACAAGAACGACTTCTTATCACCCGCAATCTGATGGAATGGTGGAACGATTTAATCAGACATTGGAGAGGTACCTAGCAAAAGTTGTAGACAATCGGCAACGAGATTGGGACAAGCACATACAACCGTTTTTGTTGTCATATCGAAGTTCTGTTCACGAAAGTACAGCAGTGACACCAGCTTTCGCAAACTTTGGAAGAGAATTACGGCTGCCTGCGGACCTGATCACCGGAATACCACCTGATGCCCCACGCAGTATAACCGATTATGCAAATGACTTGCGGAACAAAATGAATGACATTTATGAGCACGTCAGACAATCGGGCCAGCAAATGTGTGAGAAAATGAAAACCCGGTACGACCGCAAAATGAACAATAAAGGGTTCAACGAAGGTTCATTAGTGTGGTTGCACAATCCAGTCCGCAGCAAAGGGAAATCTCCTAAGCTTCAAGCTAAATGGGACGGCCCGTACCGGATTGTAACCAGGATCAACGATGTGACCTACCGGATACAGAAAGGCGCAAGAGGGACTCCTAAGATCGTCCATGTGGATCGCTTGGCGCGTTATTATGGGACCGATAATGCTCGGGACGAGCATGTCTTAGGAGGGGGCAGTGTTACGCGCTCCAGTCGACGACACAACTAGCGCCATCTAGTGTCAGGAACGAGAGCGAGGGGAGCGTTGCAGTTTATGACATCACAGATCTCTCAACCGACAGCGCCACCCGAAGAACTAAGTTTCTAGAAAATCTATACTCGAACTCTCGGTACCTTGCGCGTGTTTATTTGAACATTCCGGATATTTTGCTAATTTAAATAAATAGGTGGCGCAAGATGCGATCGAGACAGAGTTTAACTCGGCGACACAAGCTAAGCTTCGGAGCGGAATTAAGTGAATTAGTGTGTTTAATTATTAGTGTTTTTAACTTTAATTTGTATAAAGTAAATTAAAGTGTTAATTTAGGTAATTCTATCGGCAATTTTTATTGTCACGAACCTCAAGCGCGTAACAATAATAACAAATAACGTTTATTTCTCACCACAAACAAAGTCACATTAAGAGTTATAAGTAGCATATAAGTAGTACAAAACAACTTTGCCCGTGGATCGCTGGTGCTTATGGTGAGTAAGATACCCGTATTAAAGTATCAATTATTACTTCCACTAACCTCAAATTCCCGTCATATTTATGCCAATTTAAATCAATAATTATTAAATGGCATTTACACAGTATCGAACGTGACATCATCGTCCAACACAGTAATAAGAAAAAACAACTCGAAACACTTAACGAGCAACAATTTACTCGGGCAAATCGGGGCCGATACTTTAGCGGCCGTCTTTAGATTGTCCATGCTTGGATTTGTTGATGCCGACCTTTAACGGCGAGGAGGTTCACGTCATACAACCTATATGTATGTTCGAACAAATTTAATTAAACAGTTTACGACATGTTCAGATTTGCGTGTGGTCTTATGCGATGGTTAATGTATTACGAATACACTAATGTATTACGTATAATTACACTAATGTATTACGAATACACTAATGTATTACGTATAATTACACTAATGTATTAAAGAATACACTAATGTATTACGTATAATTACACTAATGTATTAAAGAATACACGAAGTAGAATCGTCTCCACGTCTTTTCCACTATGTGGTTCAAGATATAGTAGAACAAGACGTGGCCGTAAGAGGAAGTTTAAAAAATGGAAAGATTTCTGATAAAATACGTAAGGAGTATCTGCAGAAGAAAAATCGTAACTACCGCATAAATACATACACACATACATTAACACTCATGCCCGTCTCTCAGAGGTCTAGACAAAGACTACGGACTTCCATCTGGATATCCTGACAACATTTCTAGCTTCCTTCCCGTCCATAAACCTACACACATACATGCTCGTCGGTTTTTACCGAAAACGAGGCATTCCATTTTACTCCATATCTACATTTTGATTACTAATCGAGGATAGATGTGGATGTCTATGGGCCACAGCATACACTTACCATCAGGTGGACTGTGTGCTCGTTTGTCACCCTTACGCACAAGAGAAAAATACAATAATTACAGCAATATTTGCGTTGTAATTCGCATCATTAATAACTTTAATCAAATTCAAAAAAACACAGCAAATTCAATATCACTAGCAAGATACCAAATACGATGATCCGTAAAAATTGTTACGACGGTAAAAAATAATTACCAGCCTCTTACTACACCTTTGCTCATGCCCTACTTTCATTCATTCATATCTCAAGACCTTGGGACACTGGTACAGTAGCAATGCGAGTGGGTGATATATAGCATACTATATCACCTTGTAATTATATATACGTATATATATAATTACAAGTTGAGTATTGAATGAGTTTGAAGAGATTGATATATGAGCTTTCTTTTTTTGGTAGACAGGTTTTATAGTAGATAGATAGGTTATATACGTGGTAGAGCCATGCTGCAGCTATATTAATTGTATAGTTGTAGCACGAATAGGTCGGCTTGACTGGGGAAGGACCACGCTCTCACAGAATACCAGCGTCAAATAGCAGCTTAATGCTGCTGTGTTTCGTTTGGTGAGTGTGGAGAACCAGAGACCCTTTTACTGGAAAAGAGGAATTCCATCTTAGTCTTCAAGGCAGACAACGCGTTTTCATTTTGATTCGCAAACGAGGATGGATCTAGATGTATATGGGACACAGCAACCACTTACCATCAGGTGGACCGTGTGCTCGCTGTGAGTAAAGTAGGTAAGATGATAAGCGCTTACTTTATATTAACAACACACTTAAATTAAATAATACACGAGAAACCCGGGTTCGATTTCCGCCGGTACCAATGAAATTGTTATTTGCAATAATTTTGAGTGCTGATTTTGACATGGGGAAATGTTAAAATTTTGACATGGACTACGCATACCCGAACTGTATTTTGCCTGTGTGCATGGGCTGCAGAAACCACTTACCATCAGGTGAACTACACATTCGCTTGTTACTCAGTTTAATAAAAAAAACTCTAACTATAAATATCTAAAAAATACTTTAACAGATGATAAATTACCGAATGTCATTACCGAAACTGACTAAACTCAAAAATCAACAACAACGGCTTGTTTATATATAAAAAAATAAACCGACATAATTATACATTTACACGCGCCGATACACGGATAATATATCTATTATAATATTCGGGTCACGCGTCTAAAGAAGTTCTTGCGTGAGATACGCCATAAACAAAATTGGCAGTGTTCCAAAGCCGATTAATAAAGTCCAGAAGTCTATGGGGGGCACCATAAACAGCACGTTTTATTCTTTACTAACGTTTTTTTTTTAATTGGTCACAGAATTTTATAAAATGTTAAATTATTTAAAGGTAAACTTTTTTTTATTTCAGTCGTTAAAGTTTTAGATAAAGATACTGCCGTCAACTTAGTTGCGATTTATGGGCTGGAATCTAAATGACTTAACACAAAATTTAATTGTAAATCACTACTTCAATTCGGATAATGTAAATAAATAATATAAATTAAAAGATATATGTAATGAATTTAATTTATATAATGTACCGTGCAGTGGCGATATAAGAATATCTACTGCCCCATATTACCCTTGGATGTCATAATGGGCAACAGAGAAAAGCAAATCAGGAGATGTGCAGCAACGTCTTTCTTACAACATATAAAAAACTACAGAAATCGTAATTATAACGATTTCTGTGGAAAAAACTGAGGTTGCCAACTCGTTTGCCAAGCGTGTCAAATATCGCAAATGTCCCCCTTATGAGGCTGTCTATGGGGAGGCTTATGTACAGCAGTGGACAAGAGACAAGACAGTAATAGAATAATGGAATTTATATAATACTAGCAAAACGTTGTCCTGCCACCAATTTTCAAAACAAAACGTTGTCCTGCCACCAATTTTCAAGGCTATTGGTTAAATATAAATCAGTGACTTACAAGTTACAACATAAAAACCTTCTCCATAAAAAATACATTTAAGTGCGGGTTCTATTAATGTCAATTACAAGATTTAGTGACGTACGAGCTAAGAGCAACACCATTTAAAAAAATACAAATGAACTTACAGTCCATCTGATGGTATTAAAAAATAAGTGGTTACTTTTTTAAAATAGAATAAGGGTGACAAACGAGCACACAGTCCACCTGATGGTAAGTGGATGCTGTGGCCCATAGACATCTACATTTATACTCGATTAAAAATCAAAATGCAGATGCGTTGTCACCCGTGAGGACTAAGATGAAATGCCACGTTTCCAGTAAAAAAGGGTCTACGGATTTCTACGCTCACAATACGAAACACAGCAGTATTAAGCTTTTTTTACGCTGGTATTCTGTGAGAGCGTGGTCCTTCCCCGGACGAGCCGACCCATTCGTGCTACAACCATAATATACTGCAGCTAATTACAAACAAATAATACTAAAGATGCGTTGTCACCTCTGAGGAGTAGGATAGAATTACAAGGGTTAGAGGCGAAATTAGTTTAACGTATTTTAAATTTAGTTTCAAATACTTTATTAGCACTCACGGTCATGGACTGAAGTGTTCGACATCTTTATGTCAAAGTTAACCATGGCAACGTACTCTTTAAGAAAATATTATTAGTTTATTGACCATATGAGTACTGTAAAAAAACGCGGTAAAATCCGTAAAGCTTTTGTACGTGTAGCACGAATGGGCCGGCTCGAACCGGGAAGGACCACGCTCTCACAGAATACCAGCGTAAAATAGCAGCTTGGCCATGCTGTGTTTTGTAAGGTAAGTGTACAGAAACGGATACCCTCTTTACGGGAAACGAGACATTCCATCTCAGTCCTCACGGGTGACGCATCGGCATTTTGATTCGTAATCGAGGATAGATGTAGACGTCTATGGGCCGCAGCAACCAGTTACCATCAGGTTGACTGCGTGTTCGTTTGTCGCCCTTATCCTATAAAAAAACAAAACTAACATTAAAAAAAACATTGTCGTATAGTATGAAAAGAATCTACTATTAAAATATGTATATATGTATGTATAATATACTTTATTGTACATCGCAAAACACGAAAAAGAAGATAACAACAAGCAAGAAATTTAAGACGGTTTTATCGCTAAATAACGATCTCTTCCAGACAACCATAAGGTTTAGGAAAAAAATTGGAACTATTGGAAAGTGAGAGATAGAAGATAAAGTATGAATTTAAAAAATCTAATTGATTTCTTTAATACACTCAAATACACCATCTTTATGATTTCATTATAGCTTTAATAAAACATCACCTGCGAATAGTAATAATCAAATATATGGATTCGTTTATGAGCAATAAAAGCTCTTATACGAAAAAAATAATATCGTCTTTAATGTTACGACCTGGCTTGAGATACCACACAGAGACTATAAAGGCTACATTGTACTCGTATGTTCAGAAATTCGGTGCCTTAGAGATAGAAGTTTTTCATGTTATCATTCACCAATGAGTACATGGTAAATCAACACTTTTCAATTTCATTGGGTCCGGGGAAGATCTAGCCCGGATTTAAAAATAGAATACCAATATATTTTTAGAAACAAAATGACAAACGAGTGCACATTTTACCTGATGGTAAATGGATACTGTGACCCATAGATTATTATGATATCCATTTATCCCCTATTAAGAATCAAAATGCAGATGCGTTGTTACCCCTGAGAACGAAGAGGACGACTGGAACGCCTCTTATTCAGTAAAAAGGGTCTCCGGTTCTCTACACTCAACATACGAAACAGCATTAAGATGCTATTTAACATTGCTATTAACATTGCAAAATACTACCTTTAGCCACTTTAATGGCCAAATCCTCAAACACTACTCAATTTTAAGATGTCGTTAAGCCTCGTGGTATCACAGACACTGACTTAAATTGATAGATACAGCACGAAACTTAACTAAAACAAATTAAAAATAAAATAAATTAAAAAATAAAATAAAAATTAATTTCAGTAAATTTTTACAATTAGTTTACCGAGCCCTCCCAGAAAGTAACCATAAGATACTTGTGTTGGGAGAGCCACGCTCTTCCTACTTAATCATAACAACTTAGATTTACATCAAAATATCGAAATGAAAAAAATACGAATGTGTCACATTACCTACTGATTTTGTGTTATTTACAACAGGTTCAACTCTTTCTCACCAAAATGTCTTCCACTTTACGTTCACAAGCGTTTGAGTATTTGGGCATAAAACGCTTGTGTTAGGAGTGGTTCAAGAGAGTAATCGTATGAGGTATTCGAACACAGGACTTTTCGAATTACTCACGTACTATGAAAACAACGACGAGCGCATAGGTAAGGGATCCGATGTAATTAAAGACTTAAGAATTTAATCTCCTGAAGGATGACATGACATCCGTAGCCTTCTTTGTAAAATTGTTTCACGTGTCCACGGGCTAAGGTATTCATTTACCATCAGTATTGCTATACCAGTTTGATCTATAATAAAACATACTGTATTAACGAAAATTTATTACTCTATACAACACGTCGATCAAACACGTCTTTCAACTATGCCCCGGAACACAATATGTTTCTAGAACAAAACCAGCTTTGTATAAATATTATTGATACAGCTGCCGGTATTGAAGAACGAATACAAAGTCCCAGGGCTACAGAAACGTGCGAGAATTTATCGGGTAATAAAAGTCCAGTGCGTTACGAGTGACATAATATATGAAGTAAGATATAAAAAACTAAAAAAAATCTTCTTCCAACGTGATAAGGTCCTTTCTGGAACTTCCATCCTCTATAGACAAAAATTCATAACATAAACACTCACACCTGTCACTCAGAGGGGTAGGCAGAGAGATTTCCATTTAGCACGATCCCGAACACCTCTCTCGCCTCCTCCACATCCATATACGTACGCATACATACTTGTCGGTTCAGGGTACTCATAATTTAGTCCATTTTCTATATATCGCCAATTTGGTCGGCAAACTTTCGCCTAGGACGTCCCTTTCCGACTCTATTCTCTTCTGCAACATAAATTTACTTCGTCACTCTTTCCTCATTCATTCTTTCTACATGACCAAACTACCGAAGCATTCCTTTCATAATCCTCGTCACAACATCTTGCATACCACACTCTTCTCTTATCACACAATTTCTTATTCTGTCACCCAGATTCAGCCCTAACATACCCCTTGACGACCGCATTTCTACTGCATTTATTCTACTCTCGTGCTTCTTCTGCCACACCTAACTTTCACTATCATACGTTAAAGTAGAGACAAACACAGCATTGTGAATTGCCATACGTGCCTTTTTGGACATATTCTGACTTTCCACAATAGAGTGTAGAGCCCTATTTACTCTATTTCCTGCGTTCACTCGTTGTCCTATAATCCTTATCGTATCTTTTATCCTTGCTAAAAATTCTTTAAAAGTAATTTATTTGTTCCGATTAAGGTTACAGCTAAGTTTATGCATGGCCCTCACGCTTATTATACACACATATTTAACCTGCAAAAATAAGTGTGTAGTATAAAGAAGTAAATAAATATATTCCATTTTAGTATCATCTACGAGATCATTTTGCTCCTCCATAGTCACCTGCAAATATCAACTACCTACGGGCCTTATCTAGCCGTAACTTAATCTTATAAAGAAATCTCTACATAGTGCCACGCTGCCACTCGAAAACCTTTCTTCCCATAAATTATGGATTTTTTAGCTATATGGGTGATCAATTCGCTATTCAGATTGCAAATATTCTCGTTACGGATCTTATCACGAAAAAAACAAATTCCTCTCCTGAGCCCTCTAGATGAGAAGCAACACAAGGAGTACTAATTATTGATTATTATAAAACTACTTTAATATACTGTGTCCATTGGTCGGTCAGATGTCCAGGCGAGTAGGTAAGTAGCAATATGAACATATACGAACGCGTCGCGTAGTATGGTATAGTGGTCACAGTACCAAGGTACGTCACAGATCCTGCGTAGGTTTCTAGCCCGTGGCAAACATTATTTGTTCAAAACACAAATTGTAAGGTTTCATCATTGTTAGGTAGGAATCCCAGATCAGAAAATCAAAATATCTGGACAAAATTTTAAAATGTCGGGAGAAAAAATTTATTAATAATGAAAATGTAAACCGAAAAATACTTTTTAAATTAATAGGCTACGAAAAGACAATATTGTTTCATCATCATCATCATTACAGCCCTTCACAAGTCCACTGCTGAACATAGGCCTCCCCCAAGTAATGCCACAAAGCACGGTCCTGAGCCACCTGCATCCATCGACTTCCTGCATATCTTACCAGGTCGTCACTCCATCTAGTGGGGGGTCGCCCTACACTACGCCTACCGGTACGAGGCTGCCAGTCGAGAACCTTTCTTCCCCATCGGTTATCGGTACTTCGAGCTATATGGCCGGCCCATTGCCACTTCAGTTTACTAATCCGTTGGGCTATGTCGGTCACTCTGGTTTTACTGCGGATATCCTCATTTCTGAGTCTATCACGCAGAGAAACTTCGAGCATAGCCCTCTCCATAGCTCGCTGAGCGACCTTGAGCGTCCTCATACGGCCAGCAGTGAAGGACCACGTCTCAGATCCGTAAGTCATCACTGGCAACACGCACTGGTTGTACAATCTAGTTTTTAGAGATTGAGGTATACCTGACGAGAAGATATGTCGTAATTTCCCGAACGCTGCCCAGCCGAGTTGAATCCGTCGATTGACCTCTCGGTCGAAGTTGGACTTACCTAGTCGGACTATTTGTCCCAGGTAAACGTACTCGTCAACAACTTCGAGCATAGTGCTCCCAACAACTACCGGCATAGGTGTGACATGGACATTAAACATGATCTTTGTTTTGTCCATGTTCATCTTAAGACCTATCCGTTGGGAGGCACTATTGAGGTCATTGAGCATAGTGCTTAAGTCCTCCAGCGATTCTGCCATAAGGACTATATCGTCGGCAAATCGAAGGTGAGTGATGTACTCGCCATTGATGTTAATACCGTATCCTTTCCAGTCCAGTAGCTTGAAAACATCTTCCAAAGCAGCGGTGAAGAGTTTCGGGGATATAACGTCACCCTGTCTTACACCTCTCTGCAGTTGGATAGGTTTCGAGCTCTGGTTCTGTACTCGGATAGCCATCGTAGCCCTACTGTACAAACACTTCAGCACTTCGATATACCGACAGTCAACTTGGCACCGCTGAAGGGACCGCAGCACCGCCCAAATTTCGACGGAATCAAAGGCTTTCTCATAGTCCACATACGCCAGGCAAAGTGGCAAATTGTACTCTTCAGTCTTCTGTACAATCTGCCGCAGGGTATGTATGTGGTCTATGGTACTGAAGCCTTTTCGGAAACCGGCTTGTTCGGGAGGCTGGAAGTCGTCAAGTCTGCGTGCGAGACGATTCTCGAAAACAGCACGTAGACGCGGCTCAGAAGGGAAATCGGTCTGTAGTTCTTCAAGAGAGCGTTGTCGCCTTAATTAAAGAACAAGACCACCGCACTTCTGCTCCACGCCTCTGGAGTAGTGCCACCATGGAGGACGGAATTGAAGAGCTTCTGAAGGACTTCAAGTACCGGTGTTCCACCCGCTTTCAGAAGCTCCGCTGTAATTCCATCCTCACCTGGGGCCCTGCCGTTTTTAAGGTGCTGGAGAGCCATTCTAATCTCGCTTAGACTGACGTCCGGGATATCATCGGAATAGTGTCGGATAAGACTTGCTCTTGGATCGTTACTCACACTTGCGTGTGGCTCCAACGATGATGTGTACAGCTGCCCATAGAACCTCTCAATCTCACTCAAAATCTCAGGTGTCCCGGAAACGATGCTGCCACACTCAGTCTTCAGCTTTGACAGTTGGCTCTTACGGGCAGACAGATCTCTGGCAAAGACTTTGGAGCCCTGGTTCCGCTCGATCGCTTCTTTAATAGTATTAAAGTTGCGTAAGTCTCGCCGCATGCATTTGGAGATCTGTCTGTTCAGTTGCCTGTATGCTGTCAAATCTGTTGACGATTGCAGCCTCATCTCCCGTCTAACAGCCATGAGATTAAGAGTGTGACCGGAGAGTTTTTGTGTTCTTCTGCGGCGGGTCTTGCAGAACTTAGCTCCGACCGCATGGACAGTTTCCACGAGCTTGTCATTCGTATCGTCCACTGCATTGCAATCTTGTAGGCACTGAAAGCGGTTGTGTAACTCGAGCTGAAAGTTTTCGGGATTCTGGATTAGAGCACGAGGGGGACGGAGCGTTGACTTCATTAGACGAGACCTCTCCAACTTAACGTTTAGGTTCAGTGTGCCTCTAACCATTCGGTGATCGCTGCCAGTTTTCACCCTTGCGATAGTAGTTACGATGTACCAGTTCTGGCTCACTTGTAGAGAGGTTGTACCAGTTCTGGCGCACTGAGTCAGAAGTTGTACAAGTACGACGTTCGTCGATTCACGATCCTAAAAAAAAAAAAAAAAAAAAAAAAAAAAAAAAAAAAAAAAAAAAAAAAAAAGGTTTTGGCATGCTCTGATCACGAATCTGCGTCCATTTTTGCGTAGTATGTACGGTTCCGGAGATGTGCAGATCAATTAACTCTTATCTAATTGATATCCGCTTCGAGCCTCAACCGTCATTAGCGCTCCATTGTCCTTATCTACTTATCTATTGTTGATTGACTACCGTCATTATCTATTATTCGTCGGCGTGTGGGTCGGCTTATGCTATTGTATTATACTCCTTTGTTCCTATCTACACTAATCTGACTCATTAATAAAACACATTACCCAATTTTGTTAAAAGTTTTATTTATTAAATAGAAAATCTTATTACTTATTATCTATAAAATAGGAGCGAAACATCTCATCCACTAAAATATCGTTGTACAATGTGTTCCCTGTAAATATACTCGTAAAACTATGCATTGAACATCCCTGAAACTTATATAGCAAATACATTAAGCAATATTCGCCACAAACTGAAGTCCACTCATTCTGAATCCTATCAACATTCCAGTTCCATCTTTTACAATTTCTTTTAAAAAACTCTAGATGATATCGTACAGGTGCCCGTCCGAATGAATCAAAATATTGACCGACGTCATTCGTATCGATATATAAAGCTACCCAATGTGACCCTGGTTTATCATCTGTATCCAAATTGCATATTATATACGTTGGTACGTGGGTGTACATGGGTAGTTTATTGGCAGCATAAACATTATTTTCTAGAGTGGGGTGAATCTTTTTCAGATGTTGTTGTACATCTAGTGTATCCATAATATTACTGCTATTAGTAGATTATTACAGTACCAATCTACTCAATGACTAATATAGGAGTGATCAATTATAGTGATTTCTAAATATTAAATTGCATTCTTTGTGTTATACAAATCGTATTTGAGTCACCAATACACTGAACAAGACACGACAGGAAGGACGTAGGAATGTAGAGATAAGCAACAGAATGTAAGGTAAGCTTGTTGACGCATAAAGATACTATCAATTCTACTGCAGAAATTCTTTAGATTAGAATTATTACTCACTGGTACTATATAAGACCAAGCAACTGCAGTCATGGAGTTAGTGTATGGTCGTTTGACCGCAGTGGATCTATCAATACTACGTTTGTGTTACTTCAACGCATCAAAGGCCATGGATGTAAGTGTTTATTCTATTGACAAACTTACTTTTCTTTCTGTTATTTTCTTACGTGTGTATGATTTAGTGTTAACAAATTATATTTAAATATTATGTGTGTGTATATGGTTAAGCCGTGGTAGCTCAGATGGTTAGCGCAAAATGTAAAATTCACAGTACGCGACCCGGGTTCGATCCCCGCCGGCACCAATTAAATTGTTAATTACAATTTTAAGTGCTGATTTACCACGTGCTCAGCGTAGCCCTAAAACCCTCTCAGAAATGAGAGGAGGCCTATGTTCAGCAGTGGACTTTAATAGGTTGTAACTTTAGCTTTTTTAACTTTTATGATTAAGTGTTAACAAATTGATATTAACATGATAACTGTGTTGTTGCAGAAATCATTGAGCTTCGATGAAAATACCTATAAACAGTATTACTACTCGCCACTCTCCCCTCAAGAAGAGAGTGATGACATCGTCATTAATAATAACACATGCGATGGTGGAAAAAGAAAATCGCAATCGATTGATCATTTTTTTGAAGCTGAATCAAAAATAAAAAAGAGGAAGCTGTTATCATCAACCGTAGCACGAGCCGCTAGAGATGGTGTATCATACATTTCTACTAATTCTGACGACGGAGACCAAGCGACGCATCTCATCAAAATTGAAATGTACGATATGAAGAAGCTATCCAAGATTCCAACTACTGATCATTGGAAACATGCTTCCACGAGGATTAAATATTACGTAAAGACTAATAAGGATAGCATCTACGACAACACAAACGCCCTCGTATACAATATTACAAAGACAATAGCAGAAAGTGAAAAAGTTAAAAAATACTTTTTTAACAATGACAGTCATTAGCTGATCATTAGTGAATGTGATTCTGTTTACTTAAATTACAGGAAGACAAGAGCAGAAGAAAGAGATGAGTGTGGCATACGTGTACAGAACACATCATTGAAGAACAAAACTACAACACTGAGTGGAGATGAAAACGAGAAGAATATGCAGTACTCAAGAGCTGAATATCCATTCTTCAGTTCAAAATCTAGCCGGTTGCTCAGTTTCGAAAACTGGCCTCTCGTTATGCGACAGAAACCTGAAGATCTTGCAGAAGCCGGTTTCTTTTATACTGGCCATGCAGACAGGACCAAGTGTTTCCATTGTGGTGGTGGCTTAAAAGATTGGGAAGATGATGATGATCCTTGGCAGCAGCATGTTCAGTGGTTTAGTCAGTGTGCTTATGTAAAATTTAAACTCGAACAGAGTTTTGTATTACATTAAATAGAATATTTATAAAGAAATAAAAAAATAATATATTGCATACAATTTGTTTTATTTAATTTTATAATGTTTCACATAGTTACATACACACAAAATGCATTACACATAACTCATAAAATCTATCACACAACACATATTCTAACCTTAACTACTATAGTCTACAGTAACATTTCTGTTTTTATCTATCTCAATAATATTATCAAACTCAGCATAAACTATACAGTTAATTGTTTGTATTAGTGAGGATTCAAATCGTACTTCTAATCTTACACTACCATGCTTTATGAGATTCCAATGAGCCGATGAGTTGGCTGATAAATCAGGAGTTAAGTCAAATGCTAATAGACAGTAACCTTTGGCATACTGTTCACAAGAGATTCCATTTCCTTCATTAAGAAAGTGAATACCAGTTCCCGAGAATAGAGTATGATATGCTGATGTAAATATGCTATTATTAAAAGATGGTTGCAAAGCTTTTGAAGGTATTTGTTGACCATCAATATATAAGCTGAAAGAATTAATACCATAGTTTTCAAAGTTAAATGGATTTTTAGTAAGGGAACCATTAAATGCAGAATTGTTCACAAATCCAATTATACATCTTTTGGGTACCTGCCCTAAAAATATATTATCAAGAGTTTTTCCTTGAACACCCGATGGAATTGTTAAAACTTTTACTTCAGCTCGAGTAATAGGATATTTAGCAGTGGTAGAAGCTAAAACTTTTTGATGTGCGAGAATACACTTGGATTAATTCGTGCTCGTCGAACAATAAGAGTTGCATCCGTAATGCAAACTTTAAACTTTACATCGTTTGACCCAGCAATTAAATTAAAGCTCTCTCTAGATCGAACCAATTTAACACTCATTTCAACACCATTAATTAAAAATTTATCTTGGTTGAAAATGTCACCGTGAAGATGACCAATCATTTCTATTTCCTTACTTTCACTAATCAATTCCTGTCTTTTAACAAATCCTATGTTTTTACCATCCGTAGAATCCATTTTTCCTGCTGTATCATCATACCAAAGTAATAAATAAGTTTTTGGTATTAAACTGAGTATTTGAGCTGGTGTGTAAAGTGGATTTTCAACATTTTCTTTACTTTTGATGGATCGATTCTCCTCCAACAAAGATTCAGCATCAACTGAAGTTTTTAGATCTCTATCTTTATTTTTAAAACCAATTTTAGACTCGTTTGAATCTTCATTAGATGTATCAGAATAAATTGGTAATCTGAGTGGTTGACGATCCTCTTCGGTAAAATGAAGGTATCTTTGCAGTGTTTGTAAATATAACATCCATTTCTTTCGGTCTTCCGTCTTACTATTCATCGATATCTAATCGAGATAAACTACTACTCGTATTAACCTTATTTTCTTGTTTTAATTTTTCAATCAATCCAGGTTCGATAAGTATCATTTTCTTTGCATTTTCCATGTTAACTGGCTAGTCCACTCACTAATCCACTCAATATTGCACCTAATATTATTGGTAAGAAAGCCCCTCCTTTTTGTATAATTATATTTTTTCTTAGTTTATGTTTACACTTACGCACTAGTTGACGGAGTATATTTTTGTGTTTATTCAATTTTTGTTTATCTTGATCTTTAAGAGGTACTTTTCCTTGTAAAACGTTATGAATACACTCACAAATACAGTTAATTTCTTCTTCATCACACGTTTTAAGTAATGCTCTTTGATATTTTGGTTTAAGCGTATGCAAAGCGTTTAGCAAATGTTTATGCGTTGTGAGTCGACGATGCATCATTTAGCAATGATTTGAAATGTTTGATTCTTGGTGTATTTAAACTCTTTTGTGGGGACGTAGACTGTGCAGAAACCATTAAATGGGAAGACATTTGTCTTGATACGACAAAAATCATTGGTATTCTGTTTTAAATCTACCATTAAATATCCATGCGCCTCTAGAGTTGCATCCCTGTAGGCATCTTCAATAAATTTTGGGTTATCTGGTGACACTTGTCGTGCTAAATATCTTATTTGAGTTTTATCTCGAGGGTTTTTAAAATATATTATATAACTTGAGTTTAAGGATATGTCTCTTTGCCCTTTACCCTGATGAAATAAATTTTGTGTTAAATAAAATACACTAAGATTCCTGTGATGACTACCTTTTGTAAATATATCCACAATTCTTCCATCGGACTCTCTCATTAGATCATCAATAATAACAAGATGTGGGTTTTCACCGTCAAACATATTAACATTTGGAATTCCTTGATGGTAGTTAACATTTGGTAAATTATATAAAGGTTGCATTTCATCAAAGCACCATGTGATCTGATTAAAATCACAATTACATATTTCTGTAACTGATTTTATGAAATTTGTTACAAAATTTGACTTCCCACATCCACTTGGCCCCGCCACAATAGCAGTAAACGGATGGATAAAGTGAAACATTATACACGTCTAAAGTTCTAAGGGGTGAAATAAAAAATGAAAGTGTTGGTGTTAACAATTAATATATATTGCAAACATTATATAAAACAGAATGATCTGTATACTATTTCTAACACAATTAGTACATCATAATTTTACAATCAACTCAATCTCAAATAAATGCACACACACACACACACACACACACACACACACACACGCAAATATAAACAACAATTAACTTAAATTATTTACAATAAAACAACGATTAAATATGTAATAAACTCTACGTCATATTATACTATTATCATTATTTTACAATCAATACAAATTTTATTTACATGCAGACATAAAATTAAAAACTATCAACACTTACATAACGCAGTTTATAATGACCCCAAGCTAATGTTTCAATATTATTATCTAAAATATGCCTCTTTGTGTCATTATATGATAAACCAATCTTATTTAATTTTTGTGTTAAAATTGTGTGTTTAATTGATTTAAATCTAAGCATACTATAATATTGCAATTTTTTATTAAATAGAGAAGACTTATAATTATCCATGGTCATCTTTTTAGTGATACATTTATTTACGCCTTTTGCCTTGGCTATAGTCTTATTCTCTAAGTTAAAAGCGTACATTTTGGATCGTAAACCCACAAATTCTTTCATGATTTTACCATTATTTTCATCTTTAAAAAAACCTAATTTCTTTTTATTTAATTTTGGATATTCAAAAATATTATTTGCATCATAAGCTGAGGTATCAAAGTATGATGAAAGGTCAGGTTTTATATCAGAGTAAAAATCATCTGTAAATATATGATATATTAAACTATCCGTATCTGTATACAATAATTTGATTTTACTAAACTTTTTAACCATATAGTTATAATGAAAATCATACATTAATGTTTTTGAAATATCTAATATGCAAAACCCTAAATAAATTGGTTTGTTATATATTAACTTTGTTTTTCGCAACTGAACCGCAACTAGGTTTTCCGAAAATACTGAAAGACTATGAAATTGTGGTTTAGCGATTAGATCTTGAGCACCTAAAGCTTTGCCCTGGTTCTCCCAGTGTGTAACTAATTTTATGTTAACCCTTTTTTCAATATTCTCCATAGTCTTTCCGAAGACTGAATTATTCATTAATTTATAAAAATCTTTTTCGAAATCTGATTTTGCTAACGTTCTTAATTTTGTGTTTAGATCTATGTACATCTTCAACCAGCGAGACTGTTTAAATTTTAAAACTCTATGAATTTTAGTTAATTTAACCCCCATTTCTATGCACTGCTTTAAATTTCTGTAATGAATTACATATTTATCTTTATTATTTAAATTTGGGACTAGTTTATTTTCATTAATATTGTCTGCACAAATGTTTTCGGGGCATAAAGGAAAGTCCGAATGTAAATCATGAAGTTCATCTGGATATTCCAAATCAACTTCTAAAATAAAACCGAAGTTCGATGTCTCAGACACATTAAATTCTGTATTCGGATTTACCCATTCGAATCCACCAGTAGGAAGACATTGAGACATAGCCCAACCATATAAATTGTTGGCATCAAAATATGTGATATATGAATTTGGTTTCCCTGCATCATAATCCCCCATATATTTGTTATTAGCTCTAGCATAACGATTACTACATTGAGATACACCACCCCTGATACCTGATCTAATAAATGCAATTTTCTCATAATCTGTTAAAAGTTCTAATTCTATTTTTGTATATTTTAACATTGCTTCCCAACTTAAACCGGGTGCTGTGTAATAATGGGCAGGGTCTAAATCATAAGTATTAATACATAACTTTCTAAAGTTTTCAAATACATCGGTTAAAAGTAAAACGTCTGTTTTTAAATACAGGTTTGAATAATCTAGCATATTACAACACCCAAAGTGTTTCCAAACATCTTTAGCATGATTGTAATCATCATTTGAAATATGGGAATCTGTGAGCGAGCTATAAAAAAATTTTTGTTCGGGGAGCGATGTTAGGCTTAAACTATCATAATTAGTCATAAGTTCATATGGATAAACGCCTTTCCGTTTTAAACGAAAGAAATCTTCATCATTAGGATAATTTCTACGTAATTCTTGAAATTGATCATTACTGAGATTTTTGGCCAATTCTTCTAATTTACATGATAAAAACTTAAATGAATCTATGAATCTTAATATAATTTCGTGGTTATTCATTTTTAATTTTTTGGAAAAGGATATATATTTTTCTTTATTTTGAGGGATAACTTCGACTTCACCATCACAAAAGTTTAACGCGTGAACAATAAAATGAGCATCATAGTGACTAAGGTTGTGTAAAAATATTGGTATATAACGAGGTTTTCTGAACTTCGAGCTACATGATTCGTGAGCAACACCTATAAAACTACCGGTGTACCAATCAAAATCATAAAAATGTTCTGCTAACTCTGTTTCACAAATATGACAAATGGTTGCATTTGAAATTTGGTTTTTGTCTTCATTTGTTAGCGGAAGTGGAGGATATTTTTGAAGTCTATTTATTTCTTTGAGATTGTTAGATAAACTTTCCATAAACACTTGTGCACAGTTGGGTCCGCAATACGTTACATATTTTGATAATTTATCATCATATGAACATTTAATATAATAACCAAAACTATGTACTTCATGTTTCTGAATATTGTGTGTGAAAGGTTTGGAAGGATCGTTAGAACATGATTCTATTGGTTTTAAAAATGCTTCAAAATCAGCATAAACTACGAATGGTATCTTCAACTTTTTTCATAACTATCAGATTTAATTTTATCATTTGAAATAGGTTGACCAAACCAATTCTTTTTTTTAAAAGTTTCACTGTTTGGTAATTCTGTACAAATGTGGGCACAATCGTATTGTTCATGGTTATTTAAACTTTCCTTAGATGGAAAGTGAAGTAGACATGCTTCGCAAATGTACATGATGTGACCGTCTTTTGAAATTTGTTTACTAACTAACCGCGATAAATTTTTTATGTAACAATAATGATTTTTTGTATCCTTGGAAAAAAATAATAAATTGATATGTCTATCTTTACGACACTTTGTTAAAAATAATGGACCTACTATAGAATTACATCGTTTTTCTTTATTATATTCTAACCCAAAAACATTAATACTAATATCATTTAATTTCTCTACTTTTGCTATGTCAGAAATTTTAACTGGAAAGGAAATACCATCAAATTTAAGTTTATTTGCATGTTTAACGTACGATGATACACGATCCGCGTTTTTGTTTACGGGATATAACGCCGAGAGTAACGCCCATTTAAAACAAAAATAATCCTTGCTTTTTACATTTATAACAGCCTTTTTTAATTTTATGTCACGAGGAAGATCTATGTATGAAGTACCGCGTAGGGGGTTAAATTTATTAACATTCATGTCTATAGATTTTATGTTTTTTAGACTCCATCCACTATCTTTTTTTTCAAATGCACTAATTTTAGTAGTAATTGTATCATTTAAAGATGAAAAAAAAAATATTTAAGTCATCTCCTTGACAAATAATATAGTTAAGCGTTTGAAAATCGAACGTATCATGAATATCTTTAGTTTGTTGAACAAAATCAGCATGCAATATGAAGTTTACTTTAAAAATTATGTGTTGATGAATACACTCTTGTATTAAAAATAAAATATCATCTTTAATAGAATTTAAAAATAGTTCAGGAGTTTCAAAATTTACCAATGTCGAACTATCTACTCTACTCTTGATTTTATAAGTTAAAATCCTATTTCCAAAAGCAGATTCAATAACACTAACGTTTGATAAAGAATTATGTGAATTTAAAAGATTATTTTTGTGAACATTACTTTTAAAATGATTAGCTAAATACCGTTTCTTGATAAATATATGACACGTTAGACATTCCACTTGATCATCGTTACTGATACTGTTCCCTGCAGAGGTAGGCGCTTCTGCTTCCGTTGTTGGTTTTTTGATGATCTTGGGTTCTTTGCTGCTCGTTCGCTTCGTTCCTGTTCCAAGTTGTAGTGGTTGACTACTAAAATGTTTAAATTTATTAAAAACTGTACAAGACATTGTGTAAATTATGATCGAAATGAATGTTTATTTTACTTACTTAAACTGTGTTTTAACCATCGCACAGTGATTATACAACTCATCATCATACGATGAATCGAACAGTTGATCCTTCTCCATTTCATCACAAACTTTAGACTACTCCTGATTTAATTCGCTGTTGAATAGTTCCGTATTCTCTTCCATGGTTGTGGAGAAGAAAGCACTGGTGCACACTTCACTGAAGTTTGCCATCCTTATAGTAAAGAAGAAAATAGGTAGCAGAGTAAGTAACAGTTCAGTGTTGGTAGACCAACTGATACCCAAATTTCAAATAATGTCCGATATTTAAGTCTAACAAAGGATTAGAAATAGAATATAATGAGTACACGGAAGTAATTTAAGTAAACAGAATCACATTCACTAATGATCAGCTAATGACTGTCATTGTTAAAAAAGTATTTTTTAACTTTTTCACTTTCTGCTATTGTCTTTGTAATATTGTATACGAGGGCGTTTGTGTTGTCGTAGATGCTATCCTTATTAGTCTTTACGTAATATTTAATCCTCGTGGAAGCATGTTTCCAATGATCAGTAGTTGGAATCTTGGATAGCTTCTTCATATCGTACATTTCAATTTTGATGAGATGCGTCGCTTGGTCTCCGTCGTCAGAATTAGTAGAAATGTATGATACACCATCTCTAGCGGCTCGTGCTACGGTTGATGATAACAGCTTCCTCTTTTTTATTTTTGATTCAGCTTCAAAAAAATGATCAATCGATTGCGATTTTCTTTTTCCACCATCGCATGTGTTATTATTAATGACGATGTCATCACTCTCTTCTTGAGGGGAGAGTGGCGAGTAGTAATACTGTTTATAGGTATTTTCATCGAAGCTCAATGATTTCTGCAACAACACAGTTATCATGTTAATATCAATTTGTTAACACTTAATCATAAAAGTTAAAAAAGCTAAAGTTACAACCTATTAAAGTCCACTGCTGAACATAGGCCTCCTCTCATTTCTGAGAGGGTTTTAGGGCTACGCTGAGCACGTGGTAAATCAGCACTTAAAATTGTAATTAACAATTTAATTGGTGCCGGCGGGGATCGAACCCGGGTCGCGTACTGTGAATTTTACATTTTGCGCTAACCATCTGAGCTACCACGGCTTAACCATATACACACACATAATATTTAAATATAGTTTGTTAACACTAAATCATACACACGTAAGAAAATAACAGAAAGAAAAGTAAGTTTGTCAATAGAATAAACACTTACATCCATGGCCTTTGATGCGTTGAAGTAACACAAACGTAGTATTGATAGATCCACTGCGGTCAAACGACCATACACTAACTCCATGACTGCAGTTGCTTGGTCTTATATAGTACCAGTGAGTAATAATTCTAATCTAAAGAATTTCTGCAGTAGAATTGATAGTATCTTTATGCGTCAACAAACTTACCATACATTCTGTTGCTTATCTCTACATTCCTACGTCCTTCCTGTCGTGTCTTGTTCAGTGTATTGGTGACTCAAATACGATTTGTATAACACAAAGAATGCAATTTAATATTTAGAAATCACTATAATTGATCACTCCTATATTAGTCATTGAGTAGATTGGTACTGTAATAATCTACTAATAGCAGTAATATTATGGATACACTAGATGTACAACAACATCTGAAAAAGATTCACCCCACTCTAGAAAATAATGTTTATGCTGCCAATAAACTACCCATGTACACCCACGTACCAACGTATATAATATGCAATTTGGATACAGATGATAAACCAGGGTCACATTGGGTAGCTTTATATATCGATACGAATGACGTCGGTCAATATTTTGATTCATTCGGACGGGCACCTGTACGATATCATCTAGAGTTTTTTAAAAGAAATTGTAAAAGATGGAACTGGAATGTTGATAGGATTCAGAATGAGTGGACTTCAGTTTGTGGCGAATATTGCTTAATGTATTTGCTATATAAGTTTCAGGGATGTTCAATGCATAGTTTTACGAGTATATTTACAGGGAACACATTGTACAACGATATTTTAGTGGATGAGATGTTTCGCTCCTATTTTATAGATAATAAGTAATAAGATTTTGTATTTTATAAATAAAACTTTTAACAAAATTGGGTAATGTGTTTTATTAATGAGTCAGATTAGTGTAGATAGGAACAAAGGAGTATAATACAATAGCATAAGCCGACCCACACGCCGACGAATAATAGATAATGACGGTAGTCAATCAACAATAGATAAGTAGATAAGGACAATGGAGCGCTAATGACGGTTGAGGCTCGAAGCGGATATCAATTAGATAAGAGTTAATTGATCTGCACATCTCCGGAACCGTACATACTACGCAAAAATGGACCGCAGATTCGTGATCAGAGCATGCCAAAACCTTTTTTTTTTTTTTTTTTAGGATCGTGAATCGACGAACGTCGTACTTGTACAACTTCTGACTCAGTGCGCCAGAACTGGTACAACCTCTCTACAAGTGAGCCAGAACTGGTACATCGTAACTACTTGCGATCACTGAGACATCACTGAACAGCTGGCGTCTGGTCGTCATAATGAAGTCAATCTCATTTTTTGTCGAACCGTCGGGGGGCTCGACCAGGTCCACTTTCTGTGGGGCCGCTTCTGGAAGAAAGAGTTCATCATAAAGAGTCCCTCTTTCTCCATAAAGTCGGCCAGCTGCTGGCCCCTTCGGTTCCGTTGCACTACTCCAAATTTCCCTAACTTCAGCTCACCGCTTTCTCTTGTGCCTAGTTTTGCGTTGAAGTCTCCCATCAACACCGTGTAGTGGGTTTTGGAGGAATGCATGGCTTTGGAAATATCCTCATACATTTCCTCCACCTCCTCATCGGGATGTGTCGAGGTTGGTGCGTAAACCTGTATGACCTTCAGCGAATACCGTTTGGTGATTCTGAGTATCAGGTACGCGACCCTCGTCGACACACTCCCAATCTTTACAACGTTGTTGACGAGAGACTTGTGGACGATAAATCCGACACCTCCTTGGGACAGATGGTCGCCCTCCCGGTGATAGAACAAGTTGCCGGATTCGAGAATCACCGTGTCCTCCCCCTCTCTTCGGACCTCGGATAATCCTATAATACTCCAGCGCAACTTGTCTATCTCTTCTTCCAGCTCCAGGATCTTGTCCTCAGGGTGCGTGCGTTATATGTTGCCAGGTCGAGTCGTCGTAGGTGGCAACCTAACCTCCACCGGAGATTCTTAACAACCCTTGCCCCGTCGTTACCATAGTCGCCACCGTAGCCAGGAATAGCGGGCCAGGAATAGCCGCCGGGGACTGGGGGCCGTTTGTTTACGTCGTTACTCATGGGGGGATATTTGCCATAATTGCCTCTCTTAGCGAGCGGGTTGGCAACCGCAGTTTTTACTATATTATTGTTGTTATTAGGAAGATGCTGCTGCCCATCTCCTGCCTGTCTCCCTCTGTCCCCTCTTACGACACCCACGGGAAGATATGGGGTAGTGGATATTCTTAACCGCCACTACACGGCAATATTGTTTACACATAACTAATTCAAATACACTAAGTTTTTAGGTTGTCACATATATTTGATTGATTGGAATTCACTGAGTCCACCAATTTGGATCCTTTAGTAGTATTCAGAAAAGATTAAAAGTTCAAACAATTTACTTCAAAGTTGTCTAATTACTAACTCAGCTTTTACTAAAGGCTCTGATGTGAAGAGAACATGTTTTATCTGGAGATTTTGAGTTTTGTCGGGAGTCTGGAAATCATACAAAATGTCGAGAGAATCCAAACATATCCCGACCGTCTGGCAACCCTATTGTTAAATCATGACATAGCTTTATAGATACAAGCATAAATAAAATAAAGTGTCTGTATCGAAATAAAAGGTACCTATTTAATATTTATTGAGCTGAAGATTAAAATCACGAAAACTTTGCGGGCTGGCAGACGTTGTCCCTTGCCTTGAAAAAAAAATAAACCTAAGACCCGATTGCAGCGCCACCTACTAGTTGTGAATCAAAACCACCCAGGGACCCATTCAATCACTCACAAAAAATTTCATCGATATCGGTCCAAGCCGTTTACGAGGAGTTAGTTCAGTAACAACCACACCTACAGAATAATTATATATAGGTAGATAATGAACACGTTATAAGCGTTAGTATCCAAGCGATCCAAAATAATTCAGTTTATAAATAATCGTCGATATAAAGCGGCACAGTCAAATATTTACTACACGTTGCTGCCAGAGCCCGTTTAAACGTCTTTAGTTCAGTTTAAATACAGTCATATATTGTATTTATTCAGATGCGCTCGATTTAATACTCCGTCTTGTAAAATTAACAACAATATTGTAAAAGAAATAAAGGCATAAATCGATTTGGTTCTAAATTTTTAATGAGCAGTATTCGCTCGAGCGTGTATTACACGATATGGTTTCAAGGTGACCCCAAAATTGAGTAAATACCACGAAATTGTTTCTTTAACTATACCCATCTGTAATTATAAGCTTAAACACTAAGTCATTTTTTTTATATAATAGAATGACAAACGAGCACACAATCCACTTGATGACACTGTGACCTATAGATATCTATTTATCCTCGATTAAGAATCAAGGTGCGTTGTCAACCCTGAAGACTAAGATGGAATGCTTCGTTTTCAGTAAAAAGGTCTCTACACTCACCATACGAAACACAGCAGCATCAAGCATCTATTTTACGCTGGTATTCTGTGAGAGCGTGGTCCTTCCCTGGTCGAGCCGACCCATTCGTATTGTAACCATAATACAGATGCAGCGTGGCTCTACCACTTGAAAAATATAACTTCAGTTTAATTAATTAGTTTTGTATAGTGGCGGATTTAGGGAATCCAACCCATCCTCTTCATTCCGTAACGTAAGAGGTGACACGAAATGGAATACGAAATTACAGTTTCGCCAAACATGTGAGTATTAGCAAACCTTTCGACATTTGCTTGCCAGTAAATTCATTTAAAAAAACATTTTTGAAGACTCTTTTTGTAATGAGTTATTATATCTAACTTATTCCTCAAAAGTGACAACTCATCTGCATTTTCATTCTTGATCGAGGATAGATGTTAGTATATATGGGCCATAGCATCCATTTACCAGGTTATACACGTGGACTTTTTGCTCGTTCGTCGTTTTTCTACCTCTTAAAAACCTAATTCCAGCAGAGAACCTAAAACTGCCGACCCAAAAACTTTCAGAATGGAATCACGTATAAAAATCATTATAAAAGATATAAAAGAACACGTGAAACCTAACAGAAGAATTACGACATCCGACAGTAATTCTACAAATCTCCAATGGCACTTTGCCAAAGGAGTCACAAATATTCCTGCTGAGTGTTACGCCGGCGGAAGGAAATGAATGGGATGGTTTCATGAACTCAGGCGATATAATCGCTATCAAATTTCTCACACTGCTCAATGTTTATAGACAATTTCTAACATTGCTGAAGTTTCAAATATACCACACGGTATAGCACACAGTATATATAGAATGTAAAATAATGAAACTTTGATGAGTAGTATCTAATAAAATGTATTGACAAGTATCTCAAAATATAGAGAATACTTTTATGTAAATATTTATTTGCAAGAATCACGGTATTAGACACACTCTTCGGTCTTCTGTACAATTTGCCGAAGCGTATGTATGTGGTCTATGGTACTAAAGCCTTTTCGGAAACCGTCCTATTCAGGAGGCTGGAAGTTGTAGAGTCTGCGTGCGGGACGATTCGTAATGACACTCAAAAACAGCTCGTAGACGCGGCACAGAAGGAAAATCAGTCTGTAGTTCTTCAAGAGAGTATAAGAAAATGTCACAATTTATACAGTGCAGTCACGTTGATAATTATTATAAAAAACACTAAACTTTTCTAACGATGTATTTTAAGGAATGGTAGGTATTATCATTTTTTTGGGGTATCTATATAATTTTCTCATCTGGTTGAGTTTCATAAATATATAATTGCGAACGAAAATGATAAATATACATAAATAACAATAAAATAAAATAAATACATAAATAAAAGCCCAATCAGATGGAAGCCCTCGGCAGGGGAGACCAAACGGCCGAGGGTTAGGGGGAAAGGGAAAGAAACCGGCGGACAATGCGGGCAGTATCGAGGAGCACGGCCTTCTGCATTTGAGCACGGAACAGTCCGTCAAGGAGTCCCAGTCGCCTCAGATGACCCGAGAGGCTTACTGGGATTAGCCCGTTTGCAGAAACGACTACAGGTATAATTTCGGAGCCAGGTCCAGATATTTTGTTCGCTTATCTGTTTCGGCTTTTACGAGGTTCCGTCAGACGGAATGGTAATGTCGACCAAAAATATCCTTGACTGTGCCCGGTCCATCAGCACAATATCAGGCTTATTCGCAAGAATAGTCCTGTCTGTGATGATGGCTCGGTCCCAATAGAGCCTGGCGCGGTCATTTTCGAGCACGGCTTCCGACAAGTACTTGTAATACGGCAATTTCCACGAGACCGTATTTCAGAGCGAGCTCATGGTATAGAATTCTGGCTACTAAGGCTAATAAGACACAAGCATATAACGGTTGGGTCATGCCTGTACTCATGTATACCTTTGGCATACTTAGGTACAGTCCGCCCTGGATAGAAAGTCCGCACTACTATGACGTCCCATAGGATGCATCACCCGAGATCTTCGATTATGAGGCTGTACTTGCCGCGGAAATATGGTGGGCGTGGCTTATTAAGCGCGCTTACCATGCATAATCGCGAAGTGTGCAGCCTCTGTGATTACTTCCTGGCGAGGTCAGATGATCCATTCTATAAGGACGTCATTTCTTGTGATAAAGGACTTACCCCTCTACCCTTAGCCAACGAACAATGGCAAGACCCGGCAGTGCAGAGCATTTCCGACCGGGAGACCGTATGGAAGGAGAAGGAGCTCCACGGGAGGTTCTACAAGGCTCTACATGAGCCTTTCGTAGACACAGTAGCCTCCCTCCACTGGCTACGCTTTGGTGATCTCTTCGGGGAAACCGAGGGTTTTGTCTGTGCAATACAGGATCAGGTTATTAAGACCAACAACTATCGGGGATACATCCTGAAGGATGGCACCGTCGACGTCTGTCGAGCTTGTCGCCATCCCGGGGAGTCACTTAGGCATGTCATCTCCAGTTGTTCGGCGCTTTCTAACTCTGAGTACTTGCACAGGCACAACCTAGTCCTTAGATCACTCAAAAGGGTACGATAATGAAACTTTAAAGTTTAAAACTGCCTTTAAATATAAAAAAAAAACTATAATAATTTGTAGGTACATCATAGATTCTGAAGTCGGAGTCGGACCTTTATAGATATTATCATTATTATTATGTTATTATTCATTGCAGCCTATAAAAGTCTCTACTTCTTCTTCTTTTTCTCGTATTCTACGATACACTGTGTGATAATAATAATTGTATTGCATACATTCAAAGCTGAATGAGTTTGCTTTCGGTGCTTTCAACATAATTTCGTTTTACGTTTTTTTTTAATGATGTATTATTATAAATCCTACCTTAACCGTGTAGTGGCGGTGCAAGAATATCCACTACCTCATATCGTCGCGTGGGTGTCGTAAGAGGAGATAGAGGGAAAACGAAAAAGGAGATGGGCAGGCATCTTCTTGATAAAAACTCAAAGTAATGAAAAAACTGCGGTTGATAATCCTCTTGCCACACGTGGTAACTACATCAGAATCCAGAGCAGAATCCCCTGAATCTGAGGTAATCTATGAGGGTGGCAACTATGGCAAACTTTGCAACATGTGGAGATCTAAGGAGAGGCCCATGTTCCGCAGTGGACTTTTATAGGCTGTGAAGGATAGATTATTTTTTAATAAAAAAAGAATTCTGCTGTTTTCGAGAAATCGGTGAAGATACATAGAAAGAGAGAACAAGCCGAATATAGACCCTTGTTGTTTTTTTGTACTCGGTAAAAATATGTTTCAGATTAGTGAAAAACTAGCGAAAAATTTATGTCCTTATTTATGTGCCTCTTTGGTCCAGAGGTTGTAAACGCAGCCGCGGATCATGAGGTCCCGAAAAAAAACCAGTCATTGTTTTTCCATTAAGAAATTGTCAGTAGCAGCCTGGATTCAAGACGTTAACGGTGTTTCACCTCCGTGCCGTGCGTGCGGATAGAATGTAACGCCGTTGGGTCCTGCGCCTTATATCTCTCTGGTCGTGTCGCATCAGACCATGAAAGTGAAAATCTTATCCAGCGCAGAAGGCTAGTTACAGTTAAGACAGGCCGCCTTGATCGAAATTCAATCTGAAGGACATTTTTATTACTATGTAATTAAGTGTTCTCCGCGTCTCTGAAAGATATTTACCACTAATAACAAATACATAATTACTATAAACATGGTCTATTTATGGCAATATCTATTTTTATTTTGCGGGCAAAGTACATCCGTGCGGTCGGTATTTAGGCGAGTACGGAAACCCTATGAGAAGCCTTACCGAGTATAAGTAACCTTCGATTTTATATGCCATCTAGAATTTTTGTAACTAATCAAAGAAAAGTAATGTTGCAGCCTATATCCGTCCACGGCGATCTCTCATTTCTAATAGGGTTTTAGGACAAGGAAGTATCCAGCGCGCTGCCCCAATGCGTGTTGACGTGATTTACATGTCTTCGATTTTTTTAAGTCGTCATACATGCAGATTTGCTCACGATGTTTTCCTTCATCGTCGAGCACATGGTAAAATTAAAATTGCATTTTAAAAAGTTAATTGATGCCGGCGTGAATCGAACTAGCTCCCAAAAATTACGTGAACGCTCAGATTAAGCTACTACAGCTCTTAAATAGAAGTTATCTAATAAATAAAACTAAGTAATGATGCAACGTGATAACTGAATAAAATTTTTTATTCACATTAGGGTAGCTTATATTCATTTAGTTATGATAGGTGACGTTTTAGATTTAACATTAATAAATAAATTAAACAAATATAAAATTAAATTAACGAAACTATAATATGCTCATATATAAAGAACCTTAACAACCTAAAAACTAATTAATCAATCGAAGCGTGTAGTGTGGCGTAACTTTAAACATGCATCTATTTCAATATTCGATTCCACGAACATTACATATTAAAGTGAAACGAAGCATTTGCGAGGAAGACGTTCCCATCCGTTCACGGCGTGATGAAACTGGGGGATTGGAAACTTTAACAACTGACCCAGTTACAGCTATTGCTGCATCCTAGCGCCCGGCCTGGCCGTGACATTTTCTTAGTATTGCTGATGCTGATCAGTGTATCCTAGTTTTGTTTCTAATGGTAACTATTCAAATGGCACATAAATTAGAAAAAATAAAACCGATCGCGCCACAAAAGTAGATAGGATAAAACGAGTTCATTAAAATCATTTTAAAGTTAAAGTCACAGCCTATATACGTCCCAATCCTGGGCACAGGCCTCCGCTCATTTCTGAGAGGGTTTTAGGGCAAAGAAATGTGTCCCAATGCGTGTTGGCGAAATTCACATCTTCGAAATATTTTTTTTCTTATTTCTCAGACATGCGGGTTTCCTCACAATATTTTCCTTCACCGCCGAGCACGTGGTAAATCAGCCCTTAAAATTTCAATTATCAATTTCATTTGTGCCGGCGGGGATTGCAACCTGTTTGCTCGCGGATTGAGAAATTTACAGCGAGCGCTAACCATCTGAGCTACCACGGCTAAAACATTTTATCATTATGTAAATGTAACTGCAAGTATAATAATAAATAAAAAAATGTAGTAAATGTGTAGTAGCGGTGTAAGAATATCCATTATCCCATATCGTATCGTGTTATGAGTGTCGTAAGAGGGACAGAGGGAAATTGAAACAGGAGATGGGCAGTAGCATCTTCCTGATAACATCTCAGAACATTAAAAAAACGCCTGTGATGATCAATGGGAGAGGTCTATGTTCAGCAGTGGAAGTAAATGTAATGAAATTAGTTTACGTGAATATTTACATCAATGTCCGGTTGTACGTGAATCAATTGAGATCCCGACTGAAAACCAGTTCGGTGGTTACCTCTAAGATTATCATTTATCGCTGAGGCGGAATAATTTTTTATTCACAGAACTGATACTGATATACAGAGATGGTTTTGAACGTGGTAGATGCCACGCTGCAGCTATATTAGTTGTAGCGCGAATGGGTCGGCTCAACCGGGGAAGGACCACGCTCTCACAGAATACCAGCGTAAAATAGAAGCTAAATAATGCTGTGTTTCGTATGGTGAGTGTACATATCTGGAAGCCGTTTTTTGCTGGAACGAGGCATTCTATCTTAGTTTTTAGTCCTCACGGGTGACAACGCATCCGCATTTTGATTTTTATTCGCGGATCAACGTAGATGTCTATGGGCCACAGCATCCACTTACTATTAGGTGGACTGTGTGCTCGTTTGTAATTCTTATTCTATATAAAAAAGCTGAATAAATATTTCTAATATGTACGAATTTCTACGTGTCTCAATGTTGTGTGTTGGTCAAATAAATATAATCTTTCTTTCAAATCAAATTCACTTCAACTAATTCATAAACACACGGTTACTTCCATACCTATGTAATATTATTTTCGACATCACAAAATAATATCGAGCTGTGGTGGTGATTACAGTCCCATGTGCCGTCAACAGAACAGTTAATTATAATTTTAAATGCATTGGTAAGATCTGTGCCGGTTGTTAAGTTTGTTTTCATAACAAACACACACAAAAATTACGTCCATGTTTGTTACCGCTAGGACCACTACTCGACCCACTTTTATTGAAATTATATACGCATATTATAACAAAAGATTTCGCTGCGTATTACATATTATGTGCACGGTTTATTAAAGATTTAAATGCATTGGTAAGATCTGTGCCGGTTGTTAAATTTGTTTTCATAACAAACACACACAAAAATTACGTCCATGTTTGTTACCGCTAGGACCACTACTCGACCCACTTTTATTGAAATTATATACGCAAATTATAACAAAAGATTTCGCTGCGTATTACATATTATGTACACGGTTTATTAAAGTTAAATATATGCATAAATTCATTGTACCGCTAGTCTCACAACTTAGACCACTCGCAAGGGTCACGGTACCGCTACACCAGCCGCGCCGGCGCCGGAATTGCCCTGCACGCCCGTAATGAATGCAAACTGGTACTGCTTCCAGTTACGCAATACAGTTTCTCTCGGTTCTTGCACTTAGAGCTTGTTTATCATCTTATGGTATACGCAACTTTAGACTTGTTTACAGAAGTCGTTAGTATTTTATTAGTTATTATAATTTGTAATGAGACCGGTAAAGCAACTGCTGAGTTATGAAAGTAATTGCATGGGGCACTACACTTTATAGGCATTTATTGTTTTAATTAACAATCATATACTCAGGCTTTTGAATTAAAGATTTATTATTAAAGAAGTATAAATTATAAACTTAATACATAAAAATTCCAGAAAATTCATTTAGGTTATTAGGTGGTAGAGCCACGCTAGCTATCTTATAGTTGTAGCACGAATGGGTCGACTCGACCAGGGCAGGACCACGATCTCACAGAATACCAGCGTAAAATAGCAGCATACGAAACATCGTATGGTGAGTGAGTCTACACTTATCTAGAATCGAAGAACCTTTTTACTGGAATCAAGGCATTCCATGGTAGTCCTCAGGGGTGACAACGCATTTGCATTTTGATTCTTAATTAAAGATAAATTTGAACGTCTATGGGCCACAGCATTAACTTACCATCAGGTGGACTGTGTGCTCGTTTGTCACCCAGGGCTATAAAAAAAGGTGTCAAAGCTCATTCCCCAAACAGGAGTTTATTTGCTAAGACTCCTCCACCTCCTTTTTTTGGTTCCAATTTTAAGGGTGAAAAATGTAGTAAAAGTGAAAAGGTTTCCATCATTATCCCGCGCAAAAACACATCTTCAATCTCCTTTGTTTGGGAGAAGACTGTAGGTGGCCATATAATGCTGTAATCAATGTCAGGTTTTTAAGCGTGGTTGAGTTACACTGCAGCTGTATTATAGCTAGAGAAAAGAACGGGTCAGCTCAACCTCAGAACCAAAAAGTTATAAAAAAGACCAGAAAAATAGTATAAGGCTGTGTTTTTATATGTTTGTTCTCAGGAATGACAACACATATGTATTTTGATTTTTGATTCATAATCGTATGTACATATACACATACATGAACACAGTTACCCAGCAAGTAGACTGTGTGTCCATATGTTATTCCCTACTTAAATAAAAATAGATGGATTGATGCAAACATATTTATCACTTGGGAGTCTATTAAATTATTAAATGTTATCCAATGCAGTTAAATTATTTATTAATGATTTAGTTAAGCTTACAACTTGCATTTTTGTGTAATATAAAAGAGCACAAAACACAAAACTTGATGCTGATACTCAAAATATCCTCGATCTCTTAATACAAATTTATCGCCAAGGTTCTCGGAACATACAAAAATGTTATCAATCACATGATTAACTTCGAAGTAAATATACATCGACGCGTACAAGAGGATTTTTATTTATAACACACATTAAATCTCGCAATTGCTCGATAGCTCATGCACAATAATTTGTTTAATCACATCAGCAATAAAATCTGCTCCTGATTTACCGCCGCTTTCCACGGCTTCCTTCTGCATTGCGTCTAATTGATGACCCCGTTTCCAATCTTTCTACGGTCGCGTATCTCAACGGTCGGCGTTAACCGACCTATTCTGTCAAAGATCCCATTCTAGAAACGAGAAACTAATAATAGAGAAACTAATAACAAATTTATTACTTTCGTATCTCGATTTATTGGACAATGAAACAATGAATTCTTTATACATATCTCTTCATCCTATCGAGGACACAAGGAAACAGTGAGTTCGGAAACAATAATAACAAGCGGTTGAATATTAATCTATCAGATATATCCATAAAGTAATGAATGAAATTAATTGTGCAATATTATATTCCCCGATTATTGTAGATACGTAAACTATAAGTTTTCCTTATCTGGCAATGTCAGGACTAAATAGAAAATTATATTGTGTGTATGTATATCCTAAAAGTAATAGTGTAGTAATACCGGGAGTATTAACAACTATAACGAACGTTAAAAAAATGCTTGTAACTCAAGATTTTTGTCAATTGTAAACCAATTTTAATTATTTTTTTTACTGAATAAATAAGTAGGGTGTTACGGGGTGGTCCCTTATAAGTTTGTAAACAAAATTTGGGTATAGGAAGTTTTTAAGCAAACTATTTGATGTTACTTAGTCAAGTTGTTGTAGGCTTCTACATACCAAGTCTTAACACCGACTTCAGAACCAATAACGTGGAAATAACTTTATTCTATTTGTTTCTTGGAAGTCGACTTTTATCGTTTATTAAAATAATTTTTTTCATTAATACAGCTGTAATTTTGAATTGTTTATATCGTTTTCTATCTTATGAATAACTTTCAGATCAGATAATAATAAATCATGCATTTAGGTATATAACAGCGCTGTTTCCTTTTTTAAACTACTCATAAAACAAGTTTTTTTTTGTTTTATGAGTAGATTACACATACCACAGAAAAATAAATGTACTAAAGACAATTACGCTTTTTTATACGAAAATCCTAGAAAATATATAAAATTTCGCTTGCTCAAAGTTCAAAAACTTTATTAAACTAAGTTTGTATAAAAGGGGTTATTATAATATTAAGATATTTATGGATAATAATAGCCCCTGGAAATGAGGTGATCGCTATCAAGCTATTTATAATTTGTTTTGTGTTGATTAATAGTGTAACAAACATGATAGTAAGCTGTTATTTTTTTTAAAGTCCCGCTGGCTTTCCTGCTGATTCTTCCCAGGAAATAAGTTTTTTTTTCGAACCAGTGATAATTAAACAAAAAAGTGACTTTCGTATTATTTATAATCTTATACGACATACCAAATTAAATAATTAAACTGAAATTATACTTTTTAAGCGGTAGAGCCACGCTACAGCTATATTATGATTGTAGCACGAATGGGTCGGCTCGACCAGAGAAGGACCACGTTCACAAAGAATACCAGCGTGAAATAGCAGATTAATACTGTTGTGTTTCGTATAGTGAGTGTGGAGATCCGAAGACCCTTACTGAAAACAAAGCATTCCATCTTAGTTCTCAGAGGTGACAACGCAACTGCTTTGTGATTCTTAATCAAGGATGAATGTAGACGTCTATGGGCAATAGCATCCACTTACCATCAGGTGGACTGTGTGCTCGTTTGTCACATTTATTCTACAACAAAATCTATATTGAATATAAAATTTTCGGTTTTTGTTTCAATCAAAAACAAGAAAAGGAATAACTAAAATGTATCAATGTTATAAGTTATAACTCACCAAGTTTAATTACAGAGTTTCGAAGGCGGACAAGTACACGAAGAAGAAACAATAAAAAATCAACACCCGCATTAGTTAACTCACCCAAAAGCGAACCTGGTTAAATAAAAGTTTTGCAGCATTACCTGAAACACAAACACGAGGAAATTAAAAACCACGTATTAGTTTTACTATCATAACAAATATTTTTAAATCCACTAGTGGAACTGGAAAGCATTACTTAGAACATTTCCCATTATTTACTTATTCATAATAACGCTGGACAGGATGGGCTGGCCTCCCTATCAATTTCTATCTAGCTTTGGGTACGGCATTTAATAAAAATAATACGGTTGTAATGTTATAGTACCATTTTCAAAAAAAAAAAGTTTTTTGTTTTCTTATTTAACTTTAAATTAAATCTAACATTATAGTAAAATTCTCTGTAAGAACGGATTTAACTCGAAAACATCTGAATCTAGTACGCAAAATTAGCCCTAAACAGATTTATTATTTATATCCGTGCCGTGTAATATGAAGATATTAATTTCTTATTTCGTATTTATTTATTTACCAACCAAGTTATAGGTACAGCTAATAATTATACAAATAAATAAAAGGTTGTTTTTTTTCTTTCTTTTTTTCATATAGAATAGGGTGACAAACGAGCACACAGTCCACCTGATGGTAAGTGGTTGCTGCGGCCCATAGACATCTACATCTATCCTCGATTACAAATCAAAATGCAGATGCGTTGTCACCCGTGAGGACTAAGATGGAATGCCTCATTTTCAGTAAAAAGGGTCTCCGGTTCTCTACACTCACCATACGAAAAATAGCAGTATTAAGCTACTATTTCACGCTGTGAGAGCGTTGACCTTCACCAGTCGAGCCAACCCATTCGTGCTACAACTATACTATTAATATAACTGCAGCATGGCTCTATCACGTATAAAGACCTGTTTCTGGTCAAGTCTTGAAATATTTTGATAAAGACATCTTAAACAATCAGACATCAAATGTAACACTGGGTTGTGTATACTTCGTAACTTATTCATTACACTCGTACATATATCGGTTCGCGAAATACTTCGATCATACTTATATAAAAAATTCACGTGAGGCCTCTCGAGTATTTCTTGACAAGGAGTTACCGTTACACATTTAATGTTCATTTATTTCTTTTTTACTGCGGCCGTAAACAATAAGCGCAAACGCCAATTTTACGATTTAAAAAATAAAAAGCTATGGGGTTTAAAAAATTTCGTGCAGTAAAATAAATTACACGAGAATTAACAGCGGGCTAAGATTGAGATGATGTAAGTGATAACGCAAATACATTGCGTCGGTAAACTAGTCACATAAATCAAATATCATGAGATAAAATACTGAGAACAGATAGCTGTCGAGTTTCTTTATCCAACATGGAAGTTTAATTTGGAAATACTGGTACTTTCAGAGCAGAGGCACAAAATTGCTTTTTTACTTCATTTACGATTTCACCCTTTTACTGATCTCAGACTGCGATCTACAAAATAAGAATTTAAGTAAATTAGGTGGATCACGTATCGAAATCGCATAAAAGGCATTTAGATTAGACATGCGACGAGTTCTCGGTTTGGATTCGGTACCCGGCGGATTCGGCCTTTTTTTAGGCTTCGGCCGAACATCGAGTATTAACGGCCGAGTACCGAGTACTCGGCATCAATTATATTCCAGAGAAAAATAAAGAAAAAAAGACAGTTTTTATCATTATTATATTAGACACATTAAACATCAGGAACATGAGAAACAGCAGAAATATTGAGTACGTAGATAAGAATATACCTATAATAGAAATTATTATTACTAATATTTAAAATTTAAGAGAGGAAGATTGTAATGCAAAAACACTAGTTTTTCGGCCCTATTTGATTCTAATTTGCTCCTTTTTGCTTCATATACTAAGCCCGCTTCTGAAAAAAGCCGTTCACCGTAAATTGAACTGGCGGGTGTTGATAAGTATTGAGCCGCAACTTTTCCCAAGAAGGGGTAATAGCCTTTATTAGAAACCCACCATTTCTAATAAAGGCTATTACCGCACAGCGGAATTCTCGGGATCATTAGGTTGGCAACTGGTTGATGAAGCAGAATAAAGCAGCTTCTTTATTCTTCAGAAGCATGTTTTAAATGAATTTTTTATGTGTTTCCTAAGATCAATTATTTTTCTAGATGTTTTGCGATAAAACGATTTTTATTAGCAGTAATCAGTAATCACTCATCAACAGTGTGACGTGGTGACCAGGGTGAACAGGGTGACGTGGGTGTGTGACCGACCGAGTACCGATGCAATTACTTTTCTTTCGATACTACTTGGTACTCAGTTTCAAAATATCGATACCAAAGTACTTGGTATTTACTCGTATCATTTCATCCCTAACTCTGCGTAAGGGAAATCGCGTCGCCCACCACCGCGTTTTTTTAAAGCCGAGTATTCGGCCGAGTACTCGGCGAATCACTACTCGTTACATGTCTAATTTAAACCTTTACGTTTTCTTCGATTCTGTAAGAACAGTGAGGTGACAAATATTCACAAGCAGCGTTAGTCCCCTTGGACTATAGTAGTTCTTTTAAACCATAAAGGAAACCTTGAAAGTAGATGACTGTCTACTGTGGGACTCCTTCAGCCTAAGTCCCGGTGTTTGTCTCTTCATCAGGGCTATAGTGAATAAAGTTGCCTTTGACTAACAATGGATTCCCTTAAGCATTTCTTTCCTTATTTTTGGTATTAATATGTTTGCTAGAACCGTGGTAGCTCAGATAGTTAGCGCTCTCTGTAAATTTCACAGTACGCGATTTCCCCTCGGTTCGATCCCCGCTGGCACCAACGAAATCGTTAATTACAATTTTAAGTGCCGATCTACCACGTGCTTGCTGATGAAGGAAAACATTGTAAGGAAACTGGCATGCCCGTGAAATAAGAAAAATAAATATTTCAAAGACATGTGAAGTTTGCCAACACGCATTGGGGCAGCGCTGTGGACGCTTCCTTGCCCTAAAACCCTCTCAGTAATGACAGGAGGCGTGAGTCCAGCAATGGGACGTACATAGACTGTAACTCTATTTTGCTAGAAAGTTTTTAAAATCAATGACACAAATAAATAGGTCTGTGACTTTCGTTTGTATGAAAAAAAATTTAACACTCGCTCGGCTCGATTGCTCCGGGATGCATTATTGGACTGCACCGAAGGATTTTTTAATCTGGCGTCTTTATCATCTAAAGCAATCTTTGGCTTTTTAATATAGGATAGGGTGATAAATGAGCACACAGTCCACCCGATGGTAAGTGGTTGCTGTGGCCCATAGACATCTACATGTATTCTCAATTACGAATCAAAATACAGATGCCCGTGAGGACTAAGATGGAATGGCTAGTTTCCAGTAGAAAGGGTCTCTGGTTCTCAACACTCACTATAGGAAACACAGCAACATTAAGCTATGTACTATTTTATGCTGGTATTCTGTGAGAGGGTGGTCCTCCCCCGGTCCCACACCTTACTAATTATCAGCGTAAAGTTCTGGCAACCGACAATCGTCGGTATATTCATTCGGAAAGGCCGATACTAATTCTAATTGGCTACGTTGGAACAACTACGCTTTTGCATTGCACAACATTCATCAAACGTCTACTTCAACAACATACCGAGCGCATTAACCCCGTTCTTGACACACTGCCAAAGTTAGATCTCGTACAACTGTGACGTAATCCGCAAGCCATCGTTGCGCCCATTCATAATGCCCACTTGAGAAGCGTACGCTTTGCAGCTTCGAAGCAATTGGGATCAACGACCCAGTTCAAAGGGAGTATTGTAAAAAGAAAAAAGAAAGCGCTTTTTAGACTGTGTGCAGGAATTACATGCCTTAATTCCTCCCTCCCATTTCGACCATTCGACAACCTAGCGGCCAGCGCATCTTCGCCCTTTTGTTGTCAATATTCCACGTATTCGAAACAAACGGTACGCAAATTCTTTCGTAACAGTAAAAGATAGGTGTGGAGCATTGCCAGTGGGAGTGTCTACCCAGCCTAAGTTGTAACTGAAGGGAAACATGAAAAACGGCCAAAATTCAACTGCGGACTTAAAGACTGACGTGTTCTGAATTTAAACTGATCATTGTGCTGTACATAATATGACATAAATACGCGTAGCTATTGCAAAATATAATATAAGCATTACCATACAATAAATAACATAGTACAATATCACTTAAGGTGCCCATCAAAGACCCCGTATGCGCTGAACGACCTAGGTCATACGTTATCGGACTATTTATCAACGGAGACAGTATGGCGTTGTTCCGACAAGAACGGCGGCGTTCATTTTATTTTCCTATCGCTCTTATCTTCGCATTTCATATATTAATCATTCGTTAAATTGCTTCTTAAGCTCATGAGAGCAAATGTTATTTTTAACTAAGTACAAAAAACGGGAAATTTCTATATTCGGCGAGTGTTTTTTATTGAAAAAGTTATTATTATTGTTAGATAATCTTTACCCTAACACTATAAATTTTCTCGGTACACGATACCGGGGTGCGCTTTCCATTCAGAAATTACAGAGACAAATTTGTATACCATACAAAATACTCGTTCCGTGCGAGCTTCATTCTTGCGATATACAGTGTCGAAATCAAACCCTTAGCCAGAAAATAAAAGCCTACGATCGTACCAGGGCTCTAGCGCCGAGAAGAATCCGGGCTGCTCCAGAATGAGCGGACTTTATAGATGTAATGGAAATATTTAATGTCGTCGAACCACGCGTACAAGAGTCGTGAGATAATCTAGTAATACATTTTATTAAGTGGGTAACGTAAAACGTTATTATGTTATGGAATTTGGTAGCAAGATTTTCTTGGCTTCCGATATCGCCCCGCTTCGCTAAGGGCTTTGCAACTAGGGAAAAACCAAGAATAGAAAACCCCCGAGACGTGTATTGCCAAGGGGTCTTTAATATAATGCAACACTAATTTCAGTATATTTTTTAACGTTTGATTTTTTGCGTGGAATAGTTAAGCTTTAGCTTTTTAGATACCACGCTCTCACAAAACTGTGCATAAATGGTGGCGTAAGGTGAGTGATGATAAACGGAGGCCCTTCATTACCGGTAACAAGATATTCCATCTTACAGGGGTAATGACGCAGTTCATTTTGGTGATAGTAAAGGTTTCTTTAGCTACAGTATCCATTTACCATTAGGTGGTTTGCATATTTGCTTGTTACTTGAATAAAGCACCAAGCAATCATAGCGAATAGCCTGATTTTCAAGAAAAAAAAAACCTGTCGCGAATAAGGTAATGGACCCCGCAGTTAAGGTCTTCATAAAGTACGGTGTGTAGGTATAAAAACTTTACCTCGTTCTCCGCGATGGTTAGCGAATGAATGTTATAGCGGGTGAATTTTAGAAGAAATAACGTAGGTACGTCCAATCTCGATTTTGTGTCAGAGGGTCCTGCCCGTGGTAAGCTCGAACGTTTGAACTGTTAGATTTTGTTTATTCTTTCTTAAGATAAAAATAACAAAGAATTCATAAAATATATTCTCAATGTGACCTTTTTATTTAATATAACTTTTAGACTGTTTCATTATGGAATAAAGCAGCGTTTAGTGTCATCGTTATTTAATTCCATAATGAAAGCATGTTGTGGCTGGCGGTGTGAGAACATCCACTAGCCCACATCATCCCGTGGGTATCGTAAGAGGCGACAGAGGGAAACTGAACCAGAAGATGGGTAGCCAGCATATTAGTGCTAACAGTAGAATAAAAGTAAAAACTGCGGTTGCCAAACCGCTTGACATGGCAACTCTGGAAAATGTCCTCCAATGCCCTTCCAACCCAAAAAAGAGGCAATCTATGGAGGAGGCCTTATCTTTAGCAGTGTATTTCCACTGCTGAAAATAGGATAGATTGTAATGGTATGGTAGTCTTCAATTACTATGCTTCACAAATGTCTTCACGTAGCACTTCTTATATGTACAATTTGTATTAAAATAATTTGGGTTTTGCGCAGTAATTGCAATTTTTTATAGAACAAAGCAACTCTGGAAAATATCCGCCCAATGAGACACATGGAGGAGGCCTATCTTCAGCAGTGGATTACTGATAGATTTATTGTAATGGTATGGGGTAAATTTATATTTTTTTAATTCAGTCAATTACCATGCTTCACTATTGTCTTCACGTAGCACTTCTTGTATGTACAATTTGTATTTTTTACAATTATTACATTTGCTGTTTATAGAATAGAGATGACAAAGGAGCGCACAGTTCACTGACTGTTAGTAGATTCTGTGGCCTATAGACATCTATGTGTCCTTGATTAAGAACCTCCAGTGCTCTACACTCACCATATGAAACTACGTACTAAGCTGCTATTTTACGCTATTTTTCATTTTAGTAAGTTTACAGAAGTTCAAAGAAGTTAAAAAATTAATGCAAGTTCGCCACATTTATAAAACTAGAACGAGAAGGACAGATATTTCTTATTCGAATAATTATGCACAAAAATTGAAGCAATTAAATGTGCATTCACCTCGCTCGTAGCCTCTGCGAAATACGGTTACTAGGCAAAGTTTTTATGGTGACTCGCGCGAGGCTTACTTAACCGTAACCAACTTTAATAGCAGCTAAAGACAATACATGAAGTTAAAACTGACATCGCATTATAAAATGTAATGTAAAAAATAACCAGGCTTATGTTTAAAACTGACTGGACTGCAATAGTCAAGAGTCGTTTTTGGGAATCCACCATTCGACACCTTTTGTCAACAATCCTATAGAAGTGTTAATGTAGTTACTAGTATACAATAAAATATAATTGTAATGTCATTGTTTACGAAACCATACGAATAGATATTATTATAACACCAAGGAAATTGCAGGCGTGTTGTCGGCCTTTTAAAAAGGAGTAAGCTCGTTTCTTGAAGGTCCCTAAGTCGTATCGGTCCAGAAAAATCGCCGGTTGTTAACAATTCCAAAAAGAAGTTGTGAGAGGAAGAACACTACACACAACATACAAAACACAGCAGCATTAAGTTTATAATAGAATAAAATAAAAACCTGGTCGCAGCAAGTAGCCAGTGCTAGCGTCTTCCCAACTTTACATATCACGTATATGGGCACAATCACATGTGCCACGAACCTCGGAAACATCACCAAAAATGCATGCACACGTACACTTTTCCTCCAAAACAAAAAGGCATCTACAGACCAGTGCACAGTCACAAAAGATGCGCCGCTTTGTGTACGCCCTCCCTTTGATTCCCATACAACATAAGCATAGGGTTTGTCGGTCCGCTATGGGGAAACGTCTGTTCGGCTTTTCGGCTGTGTGCAGTTCATTGAACTTTCGGCCAATGTTCTGAATGTTTATCGGCATTGTAGACGCCAGGTGCATGAACAAAAACATTAATTATGAAGATAGGTAAAGCTTCGCGTGTAATAGAACATTTGGCAGGCGTCCAAAACATTTTCAATGATTTAATAATTCCTTGATTTACATCGGAGCTACCGTGAATTCCAATTAAGAAACACGTTTTCTCTCACGGTGAGACGTCAAAGGCTATTAAATATTTATTTTGGGATACTATCAACCTGTTATTTAATGATTTTCAGTAGCAGTAGGAATTGTGTTCAACTTGCGAACAAATTTGTTAAGTTTTGTTTAATTCATTACAGTCCATAAAATGTTTACTGCTGAATAGGAATGTTTACAATAGGCAACCGCAGATTTTTATTATTTCGAGTTGATATCAGGACGATGCTACTGCCCTTACAGTAAACATAAGTAGTACTTATGTATTGATATGTACTCGTAAATGTTATTACAACATAACTGACTTTGTAAATGGTAAATGAAGTCGTTAAATAAAAACTATGCCTTTAGTGATTAGGAATATTTCGCTATTACGATTATATTTATAGTAAATGTATAACTACAAATTAGTCTCTGACATGCAAAGTTTAATTTGACATTCAAATTGTATTGTCTTAATTATTTTATTCATTGTTTTATTTTACTTTAGTATTTTTGTATTGAACTTGAAAGTAGCCTTGACATTAATATCATTCTACCAACATTGATTATATATTGATAATTACACTTAAATTTATTATAATTCATCATATAATTGGCTTAGATCGAAAATTTGCATGCCTCCTGGTAGAACATAGAGAGCATTTTGTAAAACACTGTAATACGCCTGTATTTGCCTATGGCCAGCAAAGAAATATTATTATTATACTCTAAGCAGCTGCCCATCTCCTGTATCACCTTTGTCGTCTCATACAACACTCACGAGAGAAGACATGGTAATGGTAAATGTAATCATCAAATCAAAGCTTGATATGGCACATGGCAATCATATAAGCCACGTTAAGATATATCCGAGTATCTGTCAACGTAGTTCAGGAAACTTGTTCTTCATGTTGGTACTCATGGATGTACCTAAATATTTTGTTTTACACATAAAATTTAAATGATAGTAAAGGTAACAATCATCTTTACGTAATCAAATCGAAATAAATATATATTACTAGCTAGCCATGCAGACGTTGTTCTGTCCTCTCCCTTTGTCCTATAAAAAATCCTTATATTCGTATTAAAAAATGGGAGGGTCATTTATCGGGATAAAAACTTTCAAATTGGACCAAACTGCACGCGCGTGCAAAATTTAATTGAAATCAGTTCAGTAGTTTAGGGATTCGTTGGAACAAACCATGCAACACGTAATTTTTATATATATATAAAGATTCTATATAATAAAGATATATTATATCAAATAGCAAATAATAAAATCTAATTAATATAGATATTTCTTATATTTACGCGAAAACTACACTTGGAATAAAGCTACTTTTAGGGATTTAATCGCGTTTAATATGCTTAATTTTAATACCTGACGTTTCGGGTGCTTTCCAGCGCCTATGGTCACAGGGACTGAGGTGATTGACGTCCCGATGTCGGAGTTAGCTGACGGGAAATACCAACGCTCCTGGAAGTCTACAATTTGTGATCATATCCTCAACGGCCTTCGCCATTACATCGGATTTGACCACAAATCCTCGCGAAAGGACATCGATTTCTGCCAAGAATGATACGTTACTTATTATACGTATTTTAAGGTTACAAATTAAAAAAAAAACATGCCAATCTCAATAGAAACGGAGGATGGGTACTACCAACTGCTTGGGATCCTGTAATTAATAAAATTAAAACTAAACCCAAGCATACGACGGCAGGACTTCAAGACAGTTGATTCTGCGTAGATCGGATCAAATGTAATTAAAAAGCTAAAGGTACTCCGGGTTTACTCAGACATCGGGACGTCAATCACTTCAGTATTCTGTGACCATGTGTGCTGGAAAGCATCCGAAACGTCGGGTAATAAAATTAAACAAATTAAACACGATAAAATCCGTAAAAGTAGTTTTATTCCATAATATAGATACGTTAATTAGATATAGATTTTTTTAAATTAATTAATCTAAGCCAGCACTTAGCTACAATCCCATCTGATGGTAAGTGGTAATGTGGCCTAAGATGGTGAAGTGCACTGACTTAACAATAGCCTATTCACTCTTGTCTTGAAGACACACACACTGTACTCGGATGAAAAGACAGATACTGGCAACTTATTCCATTCCTTTGCTGTCCGCATGACGAACGACGTAGCAAACCGTTTGGTTCGAATGCGCGGTAAGTCAAAAACGAAGTGGTGGAGACTGGCCGAACGTCTGGTTGTCCGATGGTGGAAGGAAGGGAGAGGAATTAAATTATATAGTAATTTTTAAACTAGTGTTGATCGCCAAGTTCTTGTCGAGAACTGAAAGAACCCAACTCCCACTGACTGTCCTAATGAGGTCAGTATATCTTTTTCAGCATCAGCTGCCAAAAGTCTACAGCTGGGGTGGACTTCTGCCTTTAGGGAGTATTTGCCTTGTCACGCTTGATAGGCGGATCGATGTTCGCAGTACCAGATGGCACTATACTAAACGGCCTAACCGTTGATTATAGTGAACATGGACAAAACAGAGATCATGTGTAATGTCCATGTCACACCTATGTCTGTAGTTGTTGAGAGCACTTAGCTCGAAGTTATAGAGAAGTATGTTTACATCGAACAAATAGTACAACTAGGTAAGTCCAACTTCGACCGAGAGTCGCCTGTCAAATCTTTGAGGCTGCTTCCCGTAGTCAGTGAGGGTATTTCGCATCTGACGCAAACGAGATGATTATACCGCAGTCTATCTGTAGTCATAAGATATTCTGGCGTTTCCCATAGACGCCTCTTAAGACACCCACGGGATGAAACACAGTGGTAGACAATTTTTTGCCCCCACCACACTGCAAACATAAGTGTAGACAAATCTTTTAAGTTTTGTATGCCGATTGGCTGTTTTATAAAATGAACTTTCTGTAAAAATTATCAAGGCTGAAAATAAGAATTAAGAAACTTAAGATCATAGAGGAAGAATATAAAATTTTTACTTTCTACTTGTGAATGACGTAAAATCAACAAATCCTTTTCATCAAAACTCAAAAAAAGGTTTGTATATTAATATCTCACAACTTGCCGAGTCCAAAACAGGATGTTTAATTCAGTTGGAGAACGAAAATAGGACAATTCAGAAATAGTTACACAAACACACATATCACTCACGCTCCTTGCTCTACGAGAAATCATCCGAAGCGAATTAAATTGTAATTTTTAAGGCAACTTCCAAAAAAGGATGAGGTTTACAATTTGACTACGTTTTTATGTATATACCTACGCCAATATCTTTGTCAGTTTGAACTGATATTTATGATTATAGTTTTATTTAATAGGTTATACTTCAGGCGTAATTCCATATAAATTCGGAGTAAAATCCACCCTAAAGGTGGAAGAATAGTGGATGACATTTTTAATGTAACTATTTAGACATTGGTAGTGTGATATTCCTTAGTCTTTTTTATAGAAGAGGGAGCAAATGAGCATGCGGCTCTTGCCGGCTTTTTAAAAATGAGTAAGCTCTTTTCTTGAAGGTCATTAAGTCGTATCCGCACGGAAATATCGCCGGTGCTAAACGATTCCACAAAGAAATTGTACGCGGAAGAGAACTCCTAGTAAAGCGCACAGTGGTGGACCTCCAAGCATCCAGATGGTGTAAATGGTATAGTGAGTTTTGTCGCGATGTGCGTTCGTGAAATTTGCAGATGAAATTAATCCACAACATCAAACAAATTAATGAACAACATCTCAGAGCATTCTTCGTGATATTATGCGATAGAAAATGCACAGGGATGCAACATCCGTTCGCAACGCAAGTAAATCGAGCAGATCTCGGTCGTCGAAAAGAACTCGGTCGTCGTCGATTCGAGCCTCTCTGCGCTGGATGCGGTCAAATGGGGGAAGCTGGCACTGGAGTGCCCCGGCTCAGAGATGAGAACAGTGTGCCATGTGAGGCTGAACTTGCGCCTTGTAATGTTAAAAGCGGTGTGCCGGCATGAAATACCGTCCCGCTCTGCTGAGCACACCAAGCTTTTTAGAGGCCAATTTAGCCTTCCGATCCAAGTAGACGCCGTCGAGCCTTCGAGGATTTCGATGCTAACTGAGGCAGCAAGAGGAGAACCCTTAAATTGAAGAGATACAACAGGCAACAAGGGAAGTGCCTTGAAACTGAGGAGGTCCGGCAAAGAGTCACCTTTTAGCGGTACAAAAAAAAGTCGGACCGAAGACAGGACGCGAACCAACGATTTCGCGACCGCTCGATATCCACTTGAGCTATTACGATCATTATTACAGTGTCAAAATTTACCTTCTTATACTGTAGCAGTTTTTCATTGCCTGAAAACACAGACAAAAAGAAATTTTCCAAAAATAAATCATAGCTAGATCGATTTATTGCCCCCGAAACTGCCTGGACACATAGTTTTATGAAAATCGTTGGAGCCGTTTCCGAGATTCCAATTATATAATATACAAGAATTGCTCGTTTAAAGGTATAGGATTAAAGGAGACAAAGAATAGCAAACGCTAGATAGCAACAAACACCGGCCTATTTAAGCTGCCTGCGGGGCACAGGACTTCACAATGAGGTTTTTCAACATGGCCGCGCCACTCCAGCCGACTGGCCTATATTTTACTACAATTGACGAAAATAAAGGCACTTTTTCCAAGTTTTTTTTGCACCAAAGACATTCAAATATTTACTTTTATCCATTTGTTTAGCACCATAAGCCATCTTGAACTTTTCATAAAAAAGGAAGCTAATTCTAACGTTAAATACGTAATGCATCTTTTAGTTATATGATCTAAATCAAAGAATTCTTCCCTTGTTGGAAAAAAGCACAGCGAACTGACCAGGTAGGTTTCTTTACAACGATACTGGAGATTTTTTAATACAAAATATAGGTGAGAAACGGACACACAGTCCACCTGATGGTAAGTGGATGCTGTGGCCCAAAGACATCTACACTTATCCCAGATTAAAAATGCAGATGCGTTGCCACCCTTGAGGACTAAGATAGAATGCCTCATTTTCAGTAAAATTGGTCTCCGCTTCCCTACACTCACCATACGAAACACAGCAGTATTGTGCTGCTATTTTACGCTGATATTCTGTGAGATGAGTCCTTCTCCGGTCGAGTCAACCCACTCAAAAAAAAACCTATGAGACCAATCCAATACAAATATGAAATTCCAAAGCCGATACCCAAAATAAAAAGTGGAATTTATAGGATAGAGAAGCTTCGTAAATCTTTTATATAAAAGATCCTGTCCTGCGCCGATGGATAGTCTCCGTTGAGGCGGTCTGGAGAACATTATTGTCATCATCATTACTTAAAAATTATTTAACGAATGACTTACGACGAAGTACGTGACTACGCGATACGTAACTATCTAAAAATTCTGTGTGGTAAAATTCACGATGAGAATACCCGCAGTAGAGTAAGCTGAAGTGGGTTCAGGCTAACCATATAGCTCGATGAAAAGACATTCGATGGGCGAAGTATAAAAGCCCCCCCCCCCACTAAACGGAGTGATGACCTGGTTGACCTGCAGAAAGTCGATGGATGCAAGTAACTCAAGGCTGTGTTTTGTGTCATTCCTTGTGGGGAGTCTACGTTCAAAACATACTCCTGAGGGGCTGTAATGATGATGATGATTATGATGAACAAATTACGATTCTTTGAGGTATGCATCTGTAAGCACTTTAATTTGTTTTCAGTAGTACATTGATCTCTCTCACAAGATCTCTCAAATGGTCTCATCGCTATCCATTGCAGGCCATTAGATTGTCGTGGCTTTTCCATAAAGGAATCTTACGTAGATGTCCCACTTACGTTACGAGAGTATGAGGATGAAGGAGCAGGAGGAGGTTAGGAGGTGAAATAAGTTTTGCCACAAGCACATAAATAACTTGGGTAGATCCCAAAATAAGGACGTCACAGTAAATCTCCAGCTGACTTTCAAAACATTTTACACTCTGAACTAACTGAGGTTTCCCTAGACTTTCAAAAACCCTCTTAATCATTAGCATCCATAGACTTCATCCATGCATGACCTAGCTTTTCATCATCTAGTGGCATGTAGCTCAAACCACGCTTTGCGGTAACGTGATCGATAACCTTTCTTCCCTATCGGATTTTCCTATTAATAATTATTACTAATGTTTTCTTTACTTACACATACATAAATTTTCTTTTTTATCCAACTCAAGTAAAACAATTAATTGAAGCAGCCAAACAAACCACTGCAGACATGGCCGAGCGCTGCTAGATCGTGAGCTACGCGGTCACGCCAAGCAGCACTAGTGTTGTGTATAGTGCATTTATCGACAAAGTATCTGCCTGGCAAAATTTTAAAAACTAGCCTTTTCTTATGACTGTGAATATCGAACGACTCGTACTTCTATCCATCTTAGTTTAGTTACTATATATTTTGTGTATTTTGCTGTTATTTAAAAATAAGTTATAGATTTGATTTGATTTCAATATAACACAATCTCTTTACTTAAGTCAGGAGTATTTTGAAACTATTATGAAAATGTAAATAGGAATATACGTATACATTTGTGACTTTGATTGACATAAACATTATTCCACGTAAATAATAATCTATTCACTACAAGATCGACCGGTTTCGAAGATATGAACCATAATAATGTCATAAAACGAAACTGGTCGGTTTTGTAGTAAAAAGAATTAAAATATAAGTGAAACAAGTACATGCGGCAATTTAAATTACTAAAATGAAGATGATAGTTTTATTAAATGATAACAATCGCATCGTCAAGTATAAATTAGAAATATGTATACACTCGTATATAACTTTCTCTCTAGACTTCACCTGCTCGCAATACACACTACTAACTAACGTCCGTAACGTAAATAGGTATCTATCCAAAAACAACAATCCTAAATCAAAAGGACCGTTAATGGGGTACTGTGCTGACCAGCGTTAATTCTGAACCAAATCAAATGACCGCTTTCTTGGAAAGATTTATGTTCAGCAGTGTATTTAAAAATTGATGATAGTTAAGTATCTCTGAACCTTACGCACTACAGTTTTGTATCGACCGGCTTGATGAACACGCGTTTTAAATTTATAGGTATCTATAATCGTATAGAGTTAACTTTTACAGTTTTTTTAATAAAAAGTGGCAAACGAACTTACAATCCACCTGATGGTGAGTAGCTACTGCAGCCAAACAAAGCAGTCTACAAGTATATTGTCACCTCTGAGGTATTGCTCATGCCTGATGGAATCCCTCACAACCTGTAATTACACTGGCACTCTATACCCTGCAGAATGGAACACAGCAGTGCAAGCATTACTATTTGACGTCAGAAATAAATAAAGCCAGCCTCCACCCAGACGAACAGAAAAGCAGTCCTTCAACCTAGTAAGCCCCAACCAAAATTAATTGAATAGGTAATCTGATCATGATAATAAAACGTATTAATTTCCAATAAAGCTATTATTTTAATGACAAAAATAGCTACCTACTTATCAAAACTTTAATGATAGGGTTCTAAAAGATCATAGTGAATAAAAAAGTATCACTGTTGAATATTGAAAATACGACAGGAACGTTTGTTTTGAGCGTCTACTCACGGCACTATTGTAACTCAAACGACTTTTTGCTATTATAGAAGCTGCTTAAAAACTTTGTTTTCTAAGCATTGGTGGTCGTTAGAATACATTTATAATTGGGGATAAAAACTACTCACGGCACTATTGTAACTCAAACGACTTTTTGCTATTATAGAAGCTGCTTAAAAACTTTGTTTTCTAAGACTTGATGGTCGTTAAAATACTTTTATAATTGGGGATAAGAAAGTAATGTATGATCAAAGCGCTCCGCAACGGGTTTTGCAACGTTATTTAGTTACAAGTAGATCGTGAGCTACGCTGTCACGCCGACTGACTTTAGGGTTGCGACACTTATTTATCGAATATTATTATTAGTTTAAGGATTATGTTTTTTAAAACAACTACAGTATTTAGGACAAATCGCTTATAACATCACGCAGTTTGAATTTATTTTATGCGGAAAATTCAGTATACATTAAGGTTATTGCAATAATCCTTTTTAAATACAATTACTTATACAATAAAAAGTAATTCTGAACACTTAAGAAACCCAGAGCACATTTGTATAAATTATTAAATTATTGTATCGATATGCCACTTCACGTCCTTATAAATTACCATACCTCGCGGGTCATCGACACAACTGGGCTATAGTTTTTGCGCCGCGTGGCGCTGCATTGCTTCCTGTCAACTAATGAGATGCAGCATCCTCACATTTCAACGTCTCGCGGATGAGACAGCTGCGATGTGTTCATTGTCTCTATTACTTAATAGAGTAATAGAGAATTGGTTCTGCCTGCATTTTATTATAATTTTATATATGCAAATATGTTATTTTTATATGTAATTTTCACTTGGCAGAGCCATGCTGCCGTTACATTATTAGTATAGTTGTAGCACGAATAGGTTGGCTCGACCGGGGGAAGACCAGGATCTCACAGAATACCAGCGTAAAATAGCTTAATGATGATGTAGAGAACCGGAGACCCTTTTTAGTCCTCACGGGTAACATCGCATCTGCATTTTGATTCTTAATCGAAGATAGCTGAAGATATCTCTGGGCCACAGCAACCACTTACCATCAGGTGGACTGTGTGCTCGTTTGTCACCCTATTCTATAAAAAAATACCTTTAAAACTGCACAAAAACAATTTCACAAAGGTGTAACTCAAAATCATTTACTAAACATTTTTACAAAACATGCCACCCATGGACAACTGCTATTTCGGAACAATTACAGGTGCGTTGTCGGTTTAAAAAAAGGATAAGGCTATTTTCTTGAAGATACCTATAATCAGTCTGGAAAATCCGAAAAAAATATCATAAAGTAATCGAGCGACGAAGAATACTTCAGCAGAATAACAAAGTGATGGGCAACCAAGAATGCAGATGATGCAGATGTCTAACGTAAGAAGATGAAAATATGTGGCTGTAATTTAGTAAAAGTGAGTTATTTAGCTAAAGGAAACGCAAATAAATTCTAGCCATTTTACTTATAGGCAACACTTAGGAGCTTGGGACTTAGCGCTTGCTCATTTTTTTTGACAAACCAACGCACAGACCACCGTATGGTGGCTACTGTAGCTCATGGACACCTGCAGCCAATTTTAAACAAAGGAGGATACAGGTGCGTTGTCACATCTGAGGGTTAATATGGATGCCTCATAAGACTTTAACTATAATGATTCTCCATACCCTTCTGTCCGGAATACATGCAAAGCCATTAATCCTACCTTTGATCTCACCCAGGTCGTGTCAAATTCCCGTCCCGGCTGTGAGGGAATAAAGAGTGCACTACAATCCTGCCCTGCGCATGCTGGTCTCCGTAGAGACTGGCCATCATGATCGAAATTCAGTTTAGAAGAAATTGTTATAACTTGACATAACGGAGAGAAAGTATTTCAATTCAATTATATAATAATAAATAAATAGTTCGACATTTTTCAATTAAACTTAAGCTAACATAGAACTTGACTCATTTGTCCATTGAAGTCGATCCAGTTTATTGTCAACCTGTTGTTGGGACGGGTTTGATCACTTTTATTTTTACTTTTAAATATTAATAAATGGCAATAAAACGGTAATGTACCGGGGCAAATGAAAACTGTCAATTAATTAAAAGGATTTATATTTAAGTTACAGTAGTTATTGTTATGGTTGAGTTACCAGTTTCGGATTTGAATGACACTCTCAAAGTCAATATTACCTCTGATATTGCTACTGCAATATTTAAATAAATCTGACAGCTCTATATCGTAGTGGTAATACATTCAGCAGCGGCACTGCGGGCCGCGTGTTCGTTTCTTGTGCTAAATATAAATTTTTATGACCCACAGATAATTCTCACGGGTTTGAATATTTGTCGGATTTACGACATTATTGGATATATCTCGATTCTTGTGTACGAGAAAGGTATTTTGAAAGAAAATCTTAACTTAATTTACGCGATAAAAAGTGCCTACAAGACGTTCTGAGCGGTCGAGAGCCCGTAAGTAAGCCACCTCAAATTCTTTGACGTACCATTTTCTTTCTTTCACGAGAATAAGGGGTCTATGCCGAGAACAGGAGATGTATTATAGTAAGTCTTCAATAGTTCCGGAAGTAGATGATTGCCCATGTGAAATATATAACACCTTTAAAAAGACCCCAAAATACGGAAGAAGATAACATTCTAAAAAAGAAAAAGTGAACCACAGAACAGTTTCTTTTTAAATAAAATAAAGGTGACCAACGAGCACACAGTCCACCTGATGGTAAGTGGATGCTATGGCCCATAGACATCTACATTTATCCTCGTATGCAGATGCGTTGTCACCCGTGAGGACTATAATGGAATGCCTCGTTTCCAGTAAAAAGGTCTCCGGATCTCTACACTCACCATACGAAACACAGCAGTATTAAGCTTTTTACACTGGTATTCTGTGAGAGCGTGGTCCTTCCCGGACGAGCCGACCCATTCGTGCTACAACCATAATATAGCTGCAGCATGGATCTATCACGTATAAACAGTACAATGGAATATCCTGCAGTTATCGATGTCCAGCAATAAAGGGGGAACGGTTATTGATGATGAAAGAATTGCACGCAGCATTAGCAGTGACGCCATTCTCACCAGCCGGAAAAAAATCACAACATGGAAGATTTGTCAAAGTCAAACACGCTTGGCTGGCGAATTGGCGATCACCATCTTCAACAGGTTTAAATTACCTCTGGTGAAAATACTTAGTAGTTACTACTTTTGGTAGTTGTAAAATGGTAATTACATTTTGTTTTCCAGCACCCGAAACGTTGGGTAAAAAAGACTATACTTGACGGCCCCAACCATTACATCACATTTGATAGACCACAAATCCTCGCGAAAGAACATCGATTCCTACCAAGGATGATACGTGAGGCCATTGAAATTATAAAACCATCCTAAATTCCAAAATTCGCTGTGTAGTGGCGGTTAAGAATATCCACTACCCCTTATCTTCCCGTGGGTGTCGTAAAAGGCGACAGAGGGAGACAGGCAGGAGATGGGCAGCAGCATCTTCCTGATAACAACAATAACATAATAAAAAACTGCGGTTGCCAACCCGCTCGTCAAGCGTGGCAACTATGGCAAATATCCCCCCATGAGCAACGACACAAATAAACGGCCCCCAGTCCCCGGCGGCCCCGCTATTCCTGGCTACGGTGGCGACCATGGTAACGGCGGGGCAGGGGGTGCTAAGAATCTCCGGTGGAGGTTCGGTTGCCACCTACGACGACTCGACCTGGCAACGTATAACGCACGCACCCTGAGGACTGACGAGAAGATACTGGAGCTGGAAGAAGAGGTAGACAAGTTGCGCTGGCATATTATTGGATTATCTGAGGTCCGAAGAGAGGAGGACACGGTAATCCTCGAGTCCGGCAACTTGTTCTATCACCGGGAGGGCGACCATCTGTCCCAAGGAGGTGTCGGATTTATCGTCCACAAGTCTCACGTCAACGTTGTAAAGATTGGGAGTGTGTCGACGAGGGTCGCGTACCTGATACTCAGAATCACCAAACGCTGAAGTATTATAGCTGAAGGTCATACAGGTCTACGCACCAATCTCGGCATATCCCGATAAGGAGGTGGAGGAAATATATGAGGACATTTCTAGAGCCATGCATTCCTCCAAAACCCACTACACGGTGTTGATGGGAGACTTCAACGCAAAACTAGGCACAAGAGAAGGCGGTGAGCTGAAGTTAGGGAAATTTGGAGTAGGGCAACGGAACCGTAGGGGCCAGCAGCTGGCTGAATTTATGGAGAAAGAGGGACTCTTTATGATGAACTCTTTGAACCCACAGGAAGTGGACTTGGTCGAGCCCCGACGGTTCGACAAAAAATGAGATAGACTTCATTATGACGACCAGACGCCAACCGTTCAGTGATGTCTCAGTGATCGCAAGGGTGAAAACCAGCAGCGATCACCGAATGGTTAGAGGCAAACTGAACCTAAACGTTAAGTTGGAGAGGACTTTTCAGCTCGAGTTACGTAACCACTTTCAGTGCCTAGAAGATTGCAATGCAGTGGACGATATGAATGACAAGCTCGTGGAAACTGTCCGTGCGGTCGGAGCTAAGTTCTGCAAGACCCGCCGCAGAAGAACACAAAAACTCTCCGATCACACTCTTAATCTCATGACGAAAGATGAGGCTGCAATCGTCAACAGATTTGACAGCATACAGGCAACTGAACACTGATCTCCAAACGCATGCGGCAAGACTTACGCAACTTTAATACTGCTCGTATTAAAGAATCGATCGAGCGAAACCAGGGCTCCAAAGTCTTTGCCAGAGATCTGTCTGCCAGAAAGAGCCAACTGTCAAAGCTGAAGACTGAGTGTGGCAGCATCGTTTCCCGGACACCTGAGATTTTGAGTGAGATTGAGAGGTTCTATGGGCAGCTGTACACATCATTGTTAAATCCACACGCAAGTGTGAGTAACGATCCAAGAGCAAGTCTTACCCGACACTATTCCGATGATATCCCGGACGTCAGTCTGAGCGAGATTAGAATGGCTCTCCAGCACCTTAAAAACGGCAGGGCTCCAGGCGAGGATGGAATTACAGCGGAGCTTCTGAAAACGGGTGGAACACCGGTACTTGAAGTCCTTCAGAAGCTCTTTAATTCCGTCCTCCATGGTGGCACTACTCCGGAGGCGTGGAGCAGAAAAGCGGTGGTCTTGTTCTTTAAGAAAGGCGACAACGCTCTCTTGAAGAACTACAGACCGATTTCCCTTCTGAGCCGCGTCTACGTGCTGTTTTCAAGAGTCATTACGAATCGTCTCGCACGCAGACTCGACGACTTCCAGCCTCCCGAACAAGCCGGTTTCCGAAAAGGCTTCAGTACCATAGACCACATACATACCCTGCGGCAGATTGTACAGAAGACCGAAGAGTACAATCTGCCACTTTACCTGGCGTATGTGGACTATGAGAAAGCCTTTGATTCCGTCGAAATTTGGGCGGTGCTACAGTCCCTTCAGCGGTGCCAAGTTGACTGTCGGTATATCGAAGTGCTGAAGTGTTTGTACAGTAGGGCTACGATGGCTATCCGAGTACAGAACCAGAGTTCGAAACCTATCCAACTGCAGAGGGGTGTAAGACAGGGTGACGTTATATCCCCGAAACTCTTCACCGCTGCGTTGGAAGACATTTTCAAGCTACTGGACTGGAAAGGATACGGTATTAACATCAATGGCGAGTACATCACTCACCTTCGATTTGCCGATGATATAGTCCTTATGGCAGAATCGCTGGAGGACCTTAGCACTATGCTCAGTGACCTCAATGGTGTCTTCCAACGGATAGGTCTTAAGATGAACATGGACAAAACAAAAATTATGTTCAATGTCCATGTCACATCTATGCCGGTAGTTGTTGGAAGCACTATGCTTGAAGTTGTTGACGAGTACGTTTACCTGGAACAAATAGTCCGACTAGGTAAGTCCAACTTCGACCGAGAGGTCAATCGACGGATTCAACCCGGCTCTCCAGCGTTCGGGAAAATACGACACATCTTCTCGTCGGGTATACCTCAATCTCTGAAAACTAAAGTGAACAACCAGTGCGGGTTGCCAGTGATGACTTACGGATCAGAGACGTGGTCCTTCACTGCTGGCCGTATGAGGATGCTCAAGGTCGCTCAGCGAGCTATGGATAGGGCTATGCTCGGAATTTCTCTGCGTGATAGACTCAGAAATGAGGATATCCACAGTAAAACCAGAGTGACCGACATAGCCCAACGGATTAGTAAGCTGAAGTGGCAATGGGCCGGCCATATAGCTCGAAGAACCGATAACCGTTGGGGAAGAAAGGTTCTCGAGTGGCAGCCTCATACCAGTAGGCGTAGTGTAGGGCGATCCCCCACTAGATGCAGTGACGACCTGGTAAGACATGCAGGAAGTCGATGGATGCAGGTGGCTCAGGACCGTGCTTTGTGGCATTACTTGGGGGAGGCCTATGTTCAGCAGTGGACTTGTGAAGGGCTGTAATGATGATGATGATGATCCTAAATTCAACACAGAAGGAGGCTGGGTACTACCACCTGCTTGGGATCCTGTAATTAATAAAATTAAAACTAAACTCAAGCATGCCACTGCAAGGCACACAGTAAATTCATTCTGCGTAGATCGGACCATAAATAATAATTATAAAGCTGAAGGTAACTCCGGGTTAACACTGACATCGGGGCGTCAGTCACCTCAGTCCCCCGTGACTATAGGTGCTGGAAAGCACACGAAACATCGGGTATTAAAATAAAATAAATTAAAGGCGATAAAATCCGTAAAAGTCGTTCTAATATTCCATGTATAATGTTCGCGTAAATATAAGAAATCATTATGTATTTTGTTCCTTTACCGAGGATAAATGTAGAAGAGGTCTATGGACCACAGAATTATGCATACCACCCATCTTTAAATATATTATAAAGAGAGAATGCGAATTTTGAGAGTTAAATATATTATTATTTCGAAAGTTATGAAGATATTCGTCAACTAAGTCGGAAAAACTCGTCCCTCTTGAGAGCTTATTTAAAGTTGCACGAAAATAATGTGTGGCTGTATTGTTCCTGTTGAATAGTCCTACGAAAAGGCCGCGTCAACATATGTGTATCTTCTGAAGATAAATTACAGTGACCATTTTTATATAAAAGTTCTCGAGCGATTAAAAAAATGTATAATCGCCGTCGGCGCGGCGGTGTCGAGGATGCTGACGCGGGAGTGACATAACATTATGAGAATATTATTCAACCCGAGAAAATTTGGGGCATGCCGCTAGTTCTATAGTAAAAAGGTATCTATGAGTAAATATATTAACTTAGAGAGAAAGCACGCGTGGTATTAATGCAACAGGACACTCAGAACTCAATATCCGCGCCGCAAACCGCAGCCGCGTGTCTGTATTTACCAGCATAATTGATACTCAGCAGCGCAGCTGTGTAGGTTCACAATGTCATCTATGCAAACCCAGGACGTCTATATTCACCCTATGATCCTCTCCTTAGCGAGGGATCTAAGGGCAATGCTACTACTACTGCAAACAATGCACCTTAACAATTAACGAACGAAACACCAGTGTCCGTAGAACAATGGCGACGTATTCAAAATTCAAAAATACCGTTCTCATTTTTTTTAACACTAATTCAACAAACAGTCCACCTGATGGTGATACTGCAGTCCTTATCCTTTGCACTAAGAAAAGGTTTTTTTTTATAGGATAAGGTGTCAAACGAGCACACAGTCCACCTGATGGTAAGTGGTTGCTGTGGGCCATAGACACAGCCTACATGTATCCTCAATTACGAATCAAAATACAGATGTGTTGTCACCCGTGAGGACCAAGGTGGAGTGTCTGACCCTTACCCTGACACTAGATTTTTCTAAGTTTTCCTTCACGTATATATATATTATATATTAATACCTGGATGACCGAGCATTGCTCGGTATTTTTTTTTTTTTTTTTTGGAAATCGTGTGGTTTTGAAATTATATTTAGATAAAAATTACATACTGATAAAATATGAAGAATATTTTTTGATCTTACCGACATAATAGGAAAAACTGAACTGGTTATAGAATAAAAAATCATAAGTGAAATTAAATTTTCGTTTTTTAAAAAACTACTAAAAAAGGGCTTTAAATAATATATATATATAAGTGTTAATACTTATATAAAACTATTGATCCGCCCCAACTTTACACGTGTGATTTCTGGATATTGACAACAGCGTCACCTACTATTTCAAACTGTGAATCTAAGCCATTCTTGAATCAACTTAATCACTTTATACGTGGTAGACTGAACAGGTTGGCTCGACCGGGGCAGGACCACGCTCTTATAGAATACCAGCGTCAAATAGTAGCTTAATGCTGCAGTGTTTGGTATGATAAGTGTAGAGAACCGGAGATCCTTTTTACTGCAAACGAGGTATTCCATTTTAGTCCTTACGGGTTACAACGCGTCTGCATTTTAATTCGTAATCGAGGATAGATGTAGATGTCTACGGGCCACAGAAACCACCTATCCTATAATAAAAACACACACACACACACACAATTTCATCAAAACCCGATGGTGGAAACACATGGACAGAAGAAAGATAAAACTTATTTCCCATACTTTACGTAAGTTGGTGAGTATGATGAGTATATGATCAATGACGAGAACCGGAGACTGTTCTGGTAACGACGCATTCCTCCTTAGTCCTGAGGGGTGAGAACTAAGCTTTATTTCGATTCTTGATCGAGAATAAAATTAGGTGTCGTCATAGCCTCCACTTACTATCAGGTGGACCGTGTGGTTGTTTGTCATCTTTACTTCTACAAAAAAAAGTGAAAGGAAGATACAGGCCCTGACAATGTCCCCAAGGAAGAGACGCTCTTCCACCTAGTTAACTAGCAGGACAACTAGTGCGAGGGTGTAGGTTCGGCGTCCACTAATCCACCTTTGCCTGATGTGAATGTGTGTGTGAATTCAAATTTTCAATTAATAAAATTTGATTAAATTTTGGTTTGTTAAAAGCTTTTATTAATGTCAAACTACACCTCTCTTGACACAATCTCCAAAATGCATAATATTCACCAGTGGAATAAAAAATCTAATAGTTTGAAAAGTAGAAGAGAAATGAGAAGAAGCTTAGAGAAGAGGGTGTTATTATAGGCGTTTGTGTTATTATGTATCTATTGCACGCCTCACAACGCGCGAGCGTGTGGGAGTGCTCTACTCTCGACATGCCACATGTGACGATTTTGCAATATAAAATTATTAGTGTCTCAATTTAAAAAATGAAAAGGGATGTTTTGAAAACTATAGTCACAATAAATTATAAAGTCAGCGTTTTTTTATTTTTTTTTTCTATAGTTATATTTACAAAAAAAAATGTAGTTAAAAATGATAGTACGGCTGTCAGTTAGTCTGTGCACAGGTTTGTCTTTACGTTTAGAAAAAAATACGCAACGAAATGAAATAAAATAAGTTTCCATTTATTTTCAGGATGATACCTATTGCTGGTTGTCATCAGGCTAATAGACGTTTATAAAACACTTATCACTTTTATCAAAATTTCATTAAAATTTTTAAAAAAGTTAAGCTCATGAGGCGTTAACTTTTTTGGATTCCTTTATATTGCGATAAGATCGGCGGTAGGCAAGTTAGGACACAGTCAGACATATGAGGGCCATAACGCGATACAATCAGACCCAAAAACCATCGGTTTGAGTTTTCACACAGACATATACGAGATCTGCAACGTAGCCAAGTACGCTGCTCACTATGCTAAGCAATTGTCAAATTGCCATCCCAGTGAACTACCATTCGTATTGAACGTTACTCGAGCACGTCGAAATCTCAGAATCGGTTTCCTAATGACTCACGAAAATAATACAATAGGAAGAAGGAGACGGAGAGGGGAAGTCTTTACAAAGTTGTAATATAGCATCAATAAACGTTTCCTAATGGAAGTTCGATCCAAGTGCATATTTGCCTTAAGTGGAGCAGTTTTCGAGGTACACAATGCGCTTTCCCCCTCGCCGATCGAATGAGCAATGGTGGAAAGCGGTATCAGGTCGCTGACGAATGGTAGGCTTTGTGCATTTTATTCGATGCGTTATGCGGTTTACGCTTCGACGAATATATTAAAGATCGTGAAATTTTACTATGTAATGTTTCACATTGATGCTAAAAGAAATAAAGTTTTTAGCGGAGTTTAAAAAAGAACTAGAAATTTTAAATATATTCGACACGCATGATTTTTTTTAAATTTAAGCCCGGTGGTGGTTGTTGTCCTTGCCGCTTGGTGGCACGAAGAGTTTTATTCCGAATTCACTACGTATTTTTCGCAGTGTAAATTAATTTATCAGTAACTCGACCACAGCGCCATGTATCGGGTCTTGATTTTGTGATTTACTTTTTTGGATTAAATTATACTGTGAAATATCTTGTCTGCGTCTCTACCTATGTGATCCTAACACAGTTATGAACTTCTTCATAGCTTTTTTTTATGAAAGTATCACCAAAGTTTGTACACATTGTTAAAATTACAATTTTAATAGTTACAGGTAATTACAACATGCACTGGAATAAACATCAAAAATAATACAAGCCTGAAGTAAACTAGAACGTTAAAAAAATCTAAAAACTTCTGATCAATTAAATTTGCATTATGTTTGAGTAGTTCTTTTCTGAGTTTATTAGGTAAATCGGAATAATTATCAAAAGCATAGGAAAAATTATTGGCTAATTTACTTAACCTAGATCGGGGGATTTGCGCTAAACACCGTTCAACGAAGAGGTTTTTATACGTGATAATCATACAGCAGCGATATTACAGTATTAGCACGAATGGGCCGGCTCGACCGGGGAAGGACCACGCCCTCACAGAAAAACAGCGATAGCAAAAATAGTAGGTTAATGCTGCTTCGTCTCGTTTGGTGAGTGTAGAGAACCGGAGACCCTTTTTACTAGAAACGAGTAATTTCATGTTAGTCTTCAGGGGTGACAACCCATCTGCATTTTGATTCTTAATCGAGAATAGATGTGGATTTCTATGGGCCACAGCATCCACTAGCCATCAGGTGGACTGTGTGCTCGTTCGTCAACCTTATTCTATAAAAAAGGTGGTCTAAGAGGAATTATTCTGCTACAGAGTACCTATGAGGTACGCGAAATTTTATTTTATTTAACAATTGAGGGCTGTTAACTGTGTTTTATGATGTTTTGTTAACTGATAATTTTCTTAAGAATTCGAATATTCGAAGATATTTTTATACTTTATAGAAAGTCTCTTTTCTCTTCGACAAAACAAATATATTGTGTGATTATGACCTCAATTGACCGATTTTAGCGAGCAGTTTAGAAGTTACACGAACACCAACAGACGCACTAACCATTTTATATATTAAGTGTTTTTAACATGCACTGCGACTCCAAGTTTCAGACCATGTAATATTCTCTACAACTGGGCTTTGACTCTTATTTCTGAGAAGGATATGGAGCAATTAATCCTGCGCGCTGCTCCTATGCGTGTTGGTGGACTACACTGTATATCATTGAACTATTTTCAATCTTCAGCACACACTCGTTTCCTCACGATATTTTCCTTCGCCGCCAAGCACGTGGTAAATCAGTACATAAAATTACAACTATCAATTTATTGGTGCCAAAGGGGATTTAACTAGGCGCATTCTTCATTTAACACGGCTGTAACCACTAATAGGTATAAATTTCGCAGAAATTAATTAACGCCGACAATACAAAAATTCCTAAGCCGCTTTTGCTAAACAGGAATTTCAGAATTACAATCACCATTTAATAATTCCTCTAAATAGTTTGCTTAACCTTAATTTGTCTGTTGGTATACAAACAAATAAAGGTGATTGGATTTGTCAGTCGCACATTTATCAGTACTCACCGGATGACCTAATACATTAATTGATAACGGTTTTCTTTTTAAATTATTTCTAATAGGCAAGGCATTTTTTGTCGTATTTTTATAAGTAGGATAATTTTTTCTTCGTCGTATTTTATTAAGTTCATGGTCTTATCGTATAGTGGCGATGTATGAATATCCACAATAGCACATTCCTATTAAAACCTCAAGCTAATAACAAACTGCTGTTGCCAATCCACCTGCCAAGCGTGGCAACTATAGCAAAATCCCCAGTATAATTTAAATAAAACTAGTTTTTACGAATTTTATCGCGTATATTGACTTATTTTATATTCCTGACGTTTTAAGCACTTAACAGCACCCATAGTCCCGGGGGCGGGAGTGAAGTGTTCGACGTTGGTAGTTAACCACAGCTACCTCCAGATTAAAATTATTAATTTTTATTCCAATTTACGCAGTATGAACTTATAGTATCTTGAAGTCTTGCAGTTGTATGTTTGGATTGGGATTTAATTTTATTAATTACAAAAATCCGAAGCAGATGATAGTACCCAGACATTTTTATTGAAATTAGAATGTTTTTTTTATCGCGAATCTTCCTTGAAAGGAATCGGTGTTCTTTGGCGAGGATCTGATGTAGTGACGGGGGCGATCCTGTACGTGTACACAGACTGCAGACTTCTGAGATTTTATAATAAATCATTATCCCCACTCAAGGCGATAAACGATAGAGGTTTTTGTTTAGCAGTGGACTTTAAAGACTGTAATAAGTGGATGAATGGATGAATGAATCATCTAACAATAAGCAACTGACAAAAGCATGCTAAGTTCCATAACTACGCTCGAACCGAACAGAAATACTGTTAACTAGCTTGCCAGGCAGACGTTGCTCTGCCCTTTTTGACGACCCTTTCTCATGTCCTATTAAAAATCCTTCATCATCATCATCATCATCATTATCATTACAGCCCTTCACATAGGCCTCCCCCAAGTAATGCCACAAAGCACGGTCCTGAGCCACCTGCACCCATCGACTTCCATGTCTTACCAGGTCGTCACTCCATCTAGTGGGGGGTCGCCCTAGACTACGCCTACCGGTACGAGACTGCCACTCGAGAACCTTCTTCCCCATCGGTTATCGGTTAATCGAGCTATATGGCCAGCCCATTGCCACTTCAGCTTACTTATCCGTTGGGCTATGTCGGTCACTCTGGTTTTACCGCGGATATCCCCATTTCTGAGTCTATCACGCAGAGAAACTTCGAGCATAGCCCTCTCCATAGCTAGCTGAGCGACCTTGAGCGTCCTCATACGGCCAGCAGTGAAGGACCACGTCTCAGATCCGTAAGTCATCACTGGTAACACACACTGGTTATACACTTTAGTTTTCAGAGATTGAGGTATACCTGATGAGAAGATGTGTCGTAATTTCCCGAACGCTGCCCAGCCGAGTTGAATCCGTCGATTGACCTCTCGGTCGAAGATGGACTTACCTAGTCGGACTATTTGTCCCAGGTAAACGTACCGGCATAGGTGTGACATGGACATTAAACATGATTTTTGTTTTGTCCGTGTTCATCTTAAGACCCATCCGTTGGGAGACACCATTGAGGTCATTGAGCATAGTGATAAGGTCCTCCAGCGATTCTGCCATAAGGACTATATCGTCGGCAAATCGCAGCCGTGTAGTGGCGGTTGAGAATATCCACTCCCCCATATCTTCCCGTGGGTGTCGTAAGAGGCGACAGACGGAGACACGAAGGAGATGGGCAGCAGCATCTTCCTAATAACAACAATAATATAATTAAAAAACTGCGGTTGCCAACCCGCTCGCCATGCGTGGCAACTATGGCAAATATCCCCCCATGAATTAAAAATCCTTAAATTCACAAAAAATAATTGTGGGTCCCTCATGAATTAAAAATCCTTAAATTCACAAAAAATAATTGTGGGTCACTCATCCTATCTGTCAAGTTGGACCAAACTGCACACGGTGTGAAAATTTTATTAAAGTCGGTTTAGTAGTTTAGAAGTCCATCGCGGACAAACAACGTGACGCGTAATTTATATATATATTAAGATTAAGATAAGTGAGAATTTTTAATTTTTTTTAATATACCACTTTTTCATTTTCTTCCATTATTATCCGATTATATTCAAAATGCATAAATATTTTTTTCTTATAGAACAGGGGGCAAACAAGCATGCGGCTCACCCGCTCACCTAATGGTAAGTGATTACCACCGCCCATGAACTACTACAACACTACAGAGGAATTGCAAGTGCGTCGCTGGCCTTTTAAAAATAGTAGTGATATCGGTGTAGGAAAAACTATTATCTATTGATGACTATCAGCAATTGACACTGGTGGCGCGTGCTGCTCTTAGGGCGCATTTAGGTGTGCGTTGACCTAAATGCAGCGAAGGTATGGTAAGCTGCAATAAAAAAATTCTAGAAGCAGGCCCGTATGCACGTACGTTACTAATAAATGTGCGATCACCTTACGTAAACAATACACATCGTGCGCAAAACCGACTTTCATTACAAAGCCAGAGAAAGCAAAGTTGCCATTTTAAGAGTTATTACGGAAAGAGGTTTTCTCTGTTTCTAATGAAGTCGCGAGTAAACAAATTACACTTTCTTATGTTTTTGCGACAAAATATGACAATGTTCTAAAAGTCTTTTCTAATAAACACTTGCCTTAGTGGCCTCAGAAAGCCAGGGTATATTATGACCAATGCCTGTTTTATGGTGTAGGTATAAAAAATCGATTTTATTGAAAACTTATGTTCGGTTTAATACAAATCACGGTTTATTGACAATCAGAGGTTTAAAGAATCGTTGTCATGAAGGGGTCTACTTTCCATAACTTACGTTTTAATTCGCATATTTTCTACGGGACTCATTAAATGAAATAGACTCTGGAATAAATTGGAGACTAATAATATACTACTTTATGCAATAAAACTGATCAGGTTAAATTGCGCAATTGAGCATTAGATTTGAAGACATCATCATTTTTCCTCGAGATAATACGGGTCGAAAAAATCACAAACAAACAAAAGAAAATGTAAACTTACTTTAAACAAACACTCTTAACAGCAAGGTGATAGCAGTAGTACACGCTGTAAATTTCGCAGTACACGAGTAGGTTCAATCCTCCCCGGCACCAATGTAATTGTTACTCGCAATTTTATGTGCTGATTTACCACATGGTCGGCGGTGAAAGTTATCAGTCTGAGATATAAGAAAAAATATTTCTTTCCTATTTCTCAGACCGATTTTATAAATGGCATGTGAAGTCCATTTGACATTTCCTTGCCAATTCAGTTTCTTAGTTTACATTCAACTTCTTAGTTTACATAACATCTTCTTTTTTTATAAAAAATTATGTGATAAACGAACTCACAGTGGTGGTAGGTGGTTAAAGCCCACGGATACATGGAACGAATCAAAACCAAAGAAGGCTACAGGTGAGTTGTCACCTCTGAGGACTGAAATGGAATGTCTCGTGGCCTGTAATTATACTGGCTCTCTATACCCTCAGATTCTTCAGACTGTAACACAGTAGTGCATACAACACAGCTGAACAGCAGTTTAACTAAGGTTTAACTAGGGTTGCCACCCGTACTATAATATATTGTATCGTACTATATTTCAGTCAATTATACAATATATTATAGAAAAATAATATAATACGTAAAATACTATATTTTATCATTAATTCAATTGTCACGCTTTAATACTAACTGTGATTAGAAGTCTAGAACAAGTAAGTTTTCCATCATGAATGTTAAATTGAAACAAGAAAGAAAAAGAGCATACTTACTAATTTAATTAAAAAATTAATTTATTTTAATGTGAATCTAAATTGCTCAGACCTATAATTATTTTAAAGGTAAGGTAGTTAGATAATTGCTGACCAAAGTAAAGAGCAATAACATATATACATATATATATATATATATATATATATATATATATATATATATATATATACACATATATATATATATATATACGTGGAATATAAATATGGAAAAATGCGTAAAGGTCAAAAATAAATGTGTTCTTTTTCCCTTGAATTTCTACTACTATTGTACTATATTTTTTCATCTTTTTTATAAAAAATACTATATTTGTTTAAAAAAATATGGCAACCCTTTCTAAAACCGAGTCTACTATTACCAGTCTAGTACTACGTCTTACGATACATTACATTATTTCCAGGTCTCGGTTTTGTACTGATTTGGAAATTATATTCACTGATCATATTTTTGGATAGTTGGAGCATTTAAACCTTAGACAATATTTAATAAACCGGCGGATTCATAACACTTCAACTATAACAGCACAGTTCGTTGAATCATTAACCCGGTAAAGAGTTCGCTCGCGATATGCTTCTTCCAAATGTTTGCCGTAATTCTACGCTTTCACGATGCTTAGGCATTTATTAACTAATTAAGATTCGTTATAACGTTTAATAATTATCGTTATAAAACGGAAACAGATAGTGAAATTCAATACAAGAAATAGTATATGACTCAACAAAAACTCTTCAACAATGTAATTTTTTTACGTCTTAAAGCTATGCTGCAAATACATTATGGTTCATAATATATTTGGTATTATACGGTGCTGCAAATATATAATAACGGGTCGACTCGAACGGGAAAGGACCACCCTCTCACAGAATACAGCGTGAAATAGCAAATTGAAATTAATATTGTATGGTGAGTGTAGAGAACCGGAGACCTTTTTTCTGGAAACGAAACATTCCATCTCAGTTCTTAGGGGTGAAATCGCATCTGATTTTGATTCTTAGTCGAGGATAGATGTAGATGTCTACGGGCCACAGCATCCACTCACCATCAGGTAGATTGTGAGACAAAGATATGTGGCGCTGTCATCGCCCTACAGTAGCGTTTCGAACAAGCTGAACAAGAACCGAAGTCTAAATCACACTAACGAAGTTTTCGAACGACTCTGCATATAACAAGTTTCGTACTACCACAAGAAGCGTCGGCTGCTCCCTCGGCTAAACATCATGCCTTGTCGGAGATCTACCCGTTTGCAACGATAGTCAAAGGCATATTATAAACCTGTGCTCGATTTAAAGCTTATACAATAAGATCAGATCTAGTCTCGGATGCAATATCGAAGAGATATTCAAATGTTGTGTGCTGTGATTGTGTTCCACAGATTAACCCCCGTGTTGTGTTCTCAACACAAATTAGTTTTGAATATCTATATATAAGTTGTTGAATTTCGATATTTTTGTATAACGCAAACCAAACGATGTACAGTAATTTTTTATCATCGGTCAAATAAAAGGCAATTCACTCATATACCTTCACTGTACTCTTATATTGCTTAGTATAGAAACACATATCACTTGCAACGGCTGCCAATTAGGACACTGCAAACATTGCAAAGAAGAAGACAAGAATTTTAAAGAAATTTAAATACATTTTATACAAAGATAACAAGATAAAACTAGTTAGTCCTAAATCAATATCTTTAAAATGTGCAACATATATCAGACGACAAATTGACTAAAGTTATTCCGAGAATAACGCGTGGGAACGGCGCCAGGGCATCATCTTTTGCAGACGTGTCCGACCATATAGCATAATAATGTACAGTTTATAGGAAACTGTACATTATTATATACGAAGCAAGCATATCTTATTCTCGCGTTTCACCGTGTGAATGTTGAGTCATGTCATTAGATAATAATAATCATCATCGTCAGCTTTAAAGAGTACTTTTGGACATGAATTTACCAAAAAGTTGAAAGTTACCACGCCACCAGCTGCCCGTACTCATTACGTTGATTAGGCGTGTTAGTAAGCAGAGAGCTAATTTATTTACAAGGCCTTAACAACAGGGTATGAAAAAATTATTACAAACGATCCGACCCGGCTTTGCACGAGTGATTTCTGGATCTCGGCAACAGTGTAACCTACCTGGTCTAGTTGTGAATCTAAAACAGTTTCACCCACTCAAACACACACAAAATTTTCATCAAAATCGGTCCGGCGGTATGGAGGTGCTCACTGACAATTAAACGAAAAAAAATTATACTGGATGATTTTTTACCGTCTGGAAAAAATAGGGTGTAAAAGGTGAACGTAATAGAAGCCTATGGCACATTTCACTTTTTGAAGTGAAAACTTCTTTAGCGGCGTTGTACACTTTTTGTAATGGGTAAAAAACGTTAAACTCGCGTCAGGACACGTGACCCTGATCGAAAATGCGTAAGACGGATGAATATAGACAGCCAGCGTGGCGGAGGAGAGGAAGATCCCCCTCTCTTTCTACGGCGCGGCGAAAATGTATGCCTGCGCCTGCTGTGTTATTTTGTTGTGTACGATAGCGCAATAAATAAATCAAAGATGTTTTATAGGTACGGATACCGTGTACGAGCGCCTAAAACGATTTTGTACCTACATAAACACATATAACCACCCATATCCCTTGTGTGTGTATATCCCCATTCACACACGTACACAAATGCACACGCCTCGCACACACATTTTACACTCAGGTATGTCAATATGAATGAAATATAAAATCTCCCAAATTTTTGGGCAATCGATTCGCACTATTATTACCGAAGTCACGCACACTAATGCAGGCATGGTACGTAAGATATGCGCGTCACGTGGTACTCACGCACACATGAATCAAATACTGGCGTCACCGTGAACGGTGCGATGTGTTAGCAACACGGTATCTGTACCTATAAAACATCTTTGAAATAAATATTGTATTCTACCACATAAATTATGGTACATTTATACTGATAATTAAAGCAATTCGTGCAAAATTATTCCCTAACCATTCCAAAATATCAAAAATGCACAACGTTAATATTCAAGTTTTCACTTCTGCCGGCACTCCCGGAGTGCAACCCGTCGTTTTTTTTTTTTGCTTTTCATTAACATATTATGAAATTGATCTATCAATAAATACTAGTAAATTTAAAATTTAAAATCCATTTCAGAACTACATAAATAAATCAATTAAATACTATCGATATTAAAATAATACGCAGCCAATTAGTAGTATTTATTGATAGATCAATTTCATAATATGTTAATGTAAAAAAAACTGTTAAATATCATTGCCATAGGCATCTATTCCGTTCACCTGTTACACCCCATTTTTTCCAGACGGTAAAAAATTACCCAGTATAAAATATGTATAAAGATATTATGATTTCTTATATTTACGCGAACACTACACACATTGATTAAAACTACTTTTACGGATTTTATCGCGTTTTATTTATTTTATTAAAAATAAAATAAATAAAACGCGAAATTTTTAACATTAACTATATGGACAATATACTTAACATAGTAAAGCAATAGCATATACATAATAACAGGTGAACACGGTATCTGACACCCCCGCCTAGGTATTTCGTTCACCGTCACCAATCATTGGTTTTGGTTCCAGTGGTTTTTGAGTGTATTCACCGCTATCAACCGATAGCCTGGGCTTTATCAGTCAGCCATCAGGGAGCATCTTGTGCAGGTTTATACAACTTAAGCGACAAACGAAGTTCTCTTGATGGTAGGTGGTCACTGCAGTCCATGGACAGTCAGCAGTCAACTTCAAACAGAGGTGAAGGCTACAGATGCGTTGTCATCTTTGAAGACCATGATGGAATGCCTCACAGCCTTAATTATACTGGCTCTCCAAACTCTTCAGACCGGAGGCCCACAAATTCCTTTACAGAAATATTGTTGAATGATATACAATAGTTGGCCTGTTTAAATAAAAACTTTTAAAATGACACAAAATATCGTCGAATTTAGAAGGAACCACCGTAGTATAGTCAAAAAAGGCCAGTTTCAATGAAGAGCAGCCTACTGCGGAGGACAGAATTATAATGCACAAGTGCATGTGCAAGCACAGCTGCACTCTCTATTCTATCACTCTCATAGTCCGATAAGACGGCAATCTGACAGCACCGGAGGGAGATCAGGTACACATTCTTTCGGAGGTACGTGAGTAAACACTCGTCAACTTCCTAACTCCAAGCTGATACTGAGTCTCTTGACTCAAACGCAACAGGTCAAAAGCAACGCAATCTTTTTCGCTTCAAGAAAACCTATTCAGAAAAATAAGAATACCTGTACTATTCACTATAGACTTTTAATTTAATTTTTAATTGAACTTTCTACTCTTTTTGAACTTTTAACAGAGAGGCGCTGTTAAAAAATGTTTATATCACAACGCATTTACAGTAAATACTATTGGTATAATATATGAGCAATTACGAAAATACCTACATTTGAAAACAGGAAAACGTGATGATATTTATTTATTCTAACAGTTTGTCCTCTACGTAACACAATAGTGAAAGTCCTATCACAAACCGTTTTGTGGTTTTTGTGTGATACACGTGCAGACAGTCAGACAGACACACAACGTTTTCAAAAGCTATCTATAATTGAAATTGGCCCGACCCGGGAATCGAAGTTGAATCCTCATGGTCAGCAGCCGCGTTTACGACCACACGACCAGTAAGACAGTTACGTAGGAAGAATTACCGTTACCCTTACAGCCTATCAAAAGTCCACTCAGGCCTACCCTCATATAAGCGTGCAGGTTGGCAACACCAGCTTTTTTATTTTTCATTGTTATTATGAAGACGCTGCTGCCCTTCACATGGTTTGTTTTTATCCTTTTATTGTCTCTATCCGGGTAGTGAATACTCCTAAACCGTCATAACACCATCTCAGTGCTAATGTACTCTACCGGTGAATAAAATCGCTTGACTAACTTTGAAATATCGTATTACACTAGCTAGATGACCTTTTTTAACGTCTGGAAAAAATAGGATGTAAAATGTGAACGGAGTAGAAGCCTATCGCAATGATATTTTACAAAAAATAAAAACAAAAAATTAGAATTAAACGCTTGCAATTTTTCTGGGCAGCGTTCGGGAAATTATGACACATCTTCTCGTCAGGTATACCTGAAAACCTGAAAACTAAGCTGTACAACCAGTGCGTGTTGCTAGTGTTGACCTACGGAACCGAGACGTGATCCTTCACTGCTGGCCGTATGAGGACGTCGCTCAGCGAGCTATGGAGAGGGCTATAGGCCCAACGGATTAGTAAGCTGAAGTGACAATGGGCCGGCCATATAGCTCGAAGAACCGACAACCGTTGGGGAAAAAGGTTCTCGAGTGGCAGCCTCGTACCGGTAGGCGAAGTGTAGGGCGACCCCCACCAGATGGAGTGACGACCTGGTAAGACATGCAGGAAGTCGATGGATGCAGGTGGCTCAGGACCGTGCTTTGTGGCATATTTTGGGGGTGGCCTATGTTCAGCAGTGGACTTGTGAAGGGCTGTAATGATGATGATGATGATGAAATTTTTTTAACAATTTTTTTGCCCTTTGCCCTTGAGCCTTTGACCGTGCGCAGTGACAAGGTCAAAGATCCATACCAAATTTGTTATTTATTGCCTTTTATAACGTAGGGTGGATATGATAGCATTCTCTTTTTTGCAGTCTACTAATGTTTTAAAAACGAATAAATTTTTTAATCGATATATCACTAATAAACTACATTTCATTATAATATACTTGTGAAGGGCTGTAATGATGATGATGATGAAATTTTTTTAACAATTTTTTTGCCCTTTGCCCTTGAGCCTTTGACCGTGCGCAGTGACAAGGTCAAAGATCCATACCAAATTTGTTATTTATTGCCTTTTATAACGTAGGGTGGATATGATAGCATTCTCTTTTTTTGCAGTCTACTAATGTTTTAAAAACGAATAAATTTTTTAATCGATATATCACTAATAAACTACATTTCATTATAATATATTTAATGTCACGATCATAATAAGAATGAAACCCTAATACTTTGGAATATTCTCGGACGCCCTTCATGAGGATAGTGTGTGGAAAAAAGGACGAATAGCGAGCCTACGTTAATAGCTCACATAGGGATCAAACTAGAAAGTAAATTGGAATTTTGTGAGTGGTTATAAATAATAGAACACCTAGACTAAGCCTGTTTTTGCGAAACACAGGCCCTTTTGTAAACAGATTTAGCAAATGAGGTTAAAAAAGCTAAAGCTATTTCGAAAAAACACCTGAGGACTTGTGAAACTTAAAATGTATAACATAGTGATATTAGACACATTTACTATGTACCTTGTATGCAAGGTACCTAAGGGTACCCAGTAATTTTGTTACAGAATACACAGGGTTATTTTTCAAAGAGTAGCCAAATTACTTAAGTTCAAATATATAAATAATGATATGCCATTATTGCAGTTTTTGAAAATATGATCTAATAAGATTTTAACTTTTATTTGAAATTATCCTAAATTAAATGTGATTTATGGGCAACGTTTTTGACTACCGATCGACCGTTACGAATGTGTGCGTGCGCAGTAAAATCAGTTAAAATAATGCATTACCACGCATTTTGAATCTAAAAGATAAAAAGGACAGAATGTTTGAGATTATTTGTTGAATGTTTAAGTTATTGCAAAATGACCCTGTATATAATCAGCGATTGCTCGCGAGTCGCCGTATGTAGCTCCGACAGAATATGACAGGTAACGATGGTAACTCTACAGCTAAATAAATGAAATAAATTATGCTTAGTCGGTAGCTTTCGAGTTACTGCAATCCAGTGTGAACTTCCGTTTTTTTTAAATTATTATTTTATAATTAGTTTCTTATTTATTTTTATAGTTAAAATTGTAGCTACGAATAAGAATGTTCTTTCTTCTTTTTTAATAAATTTTATGGAACTGTTCTCAGTACCATTCCTATTTCCATTACTATAAAAAGTAATGACGAAGTCTTATAAGTTATAGAGTTATTACGTTTAAAATATTGCTAATATTTTCTTACTTATATCTAAAAATCAGATAAGTTTTTTTAAAACTTTTACTCCTCCCCCCCCCCCACTAGGATCTCCTGTATCGAGGCAGTTTACAAACATAAATTGCACGAGAACAAACAGACCAGACCCGAAACAATTATTTGTAGGCCATACAAATACTTGTTCCGTGCGGGATTCGAACCCGCGGCCCCCAGTGCAGCCACTCATTGCTAAGCCACTGCGCCACGGAGCCGTCCAAATGCTTTGAACTTGATTCCAACTCTAACAAAACGAACTTTAATCAATTTCTCTTCAACTTCCCTTTCTTTAAACCCTTCAATGAAATTCTAATATTTAGCCCCACATCTGTTATGAGTAACCGCATATTGTCAAGTTAAAATCATAAAAATACAGCGCTCTCGGATAAAACCTCTGTTACAGACAAAGTGATTCCAAGTGTTCTGTTTTCCTGAATTTACCTTTGCCACGGAATACAATGAAGGCGATAATACAAAGAACAGGCGAACCGATACGAAACAATCCAACATGATTGCATTAACACGCTTGGCACACATGCGTCCATTATATCTAACCTCGTGTTCACGTTTCAAAACCAGCTAAAGGGAAAGTCGACAAAAATGCAACTTTGAAACACAAGCACTGGCGCCGGAAGTTCGATCGATATTCGCGGTTGTGGGTATTTTGAAATCTATGTAATATAGTGCCGGAAAAATAGATGTTTTATTATTCAACGTACATAATGTAACATACGAAAATTGCTCCTCGTTATAACAACCAAAGCCTTCTATTAGATGGAACCAGAACGACCAGGTAAGAGAAGCAGGAAATCGATGGTTGCAGGTGGCTTAGGACTATGCTTGTGACATTCCTTGGGGCATATGTTTTGCAGTGCACTTGTGATGGCCTGTTATTATGATTATTATGGGGTATTCATAGAGTATTCTCATCTGGTTGAACTGAAAAATTATATAAAAAGAAATGGTAAATATACATAAATATATACTTAATATACTAACAGAAATAAAATTATACATAAATAAATAAAAGCTCAACCAGATGGAAGCCCTCGGCGGGGGAGACCAAACGGCCGAACGTTAGGGGGAAAGGGAAAGAAACCGGCGGACGATGCGGACGGTATCTAGGAGCACCGCCTTCCCCGCAGTGGTCCGTCACGGAGTCCCAGCCGCCTCAGATGAACCGAGAGGCTGACTGGGATTAACCGGTTTGCAGAAACGACAGTAATAATTTCAGTCAGCAAACCACTCCACATGTCGGTCACCTCGTGAGCCAGGTCCAGATATTTTGTTTGCATATGATTATTATTATTATTAGAATCCATCACAATCTCACAGAAATGAGCTAACTCAGGAAGGCATACACGTCCCCCAACATGAGCATCCATCGACTTCCTGCGTTTGTGGTAGCTACCAAATGAACCGCACCTACTAACGCACATGAAAACACCAAAAACAATATGCTCTTACACACACAGTGACACTCTATGTAGTAGGTTTGTAAGGATATGCCATTAAATCCCGTAATATATATAAAAATACGTGGGTGTCGTAAGAGACGACAGAGTGAAATGAACAGCAGGTGGGCTTCAGTATATGTAGTGGACTTTTGTAGGCTGTATTAAACTAATAAATGAATTATTTGTTTAAAGGAACAAACCTAAAGAAAGTTTTAACCTAAAGAGTTCACGTTCACACAAAAATTTAAGGAAGTTAATATATTATTTTGGCCTCTCAATACATTTATGAAAATGTAATGTAAGTACACCAATATGAAAGTAATATTCATTCTGTAAATACTAGGAACAGACACAAGCTAGTAGTACCAGTTACTCGACTCCACAGAGTCAGTAATTCATTCTTGGGGCGATGTATACGCTTTTACAACAAAATCCCAGAAAATATACAAAAATTGACCTACAAAAAGTTCAAAAACATTATTAAACTAAGTTTGTATAAAAAGGGTTATTATAATATTAAAGAATTTATGGATGATAATAACCCCTGGGAAGGGTGATCGCTACCAAGATATTTCTAATTTGTTCTGTAGTCACGTACATGATTGTAAGCTGTTACTTTAAAAAATAGCCCCGCTGGGTTTCTTACTGGTTCTTCCCAGAACATAGCTTTTTTCCAAACCAATGGTAAATTAAAAAAAATGACTCAATAAGTATTATTTTTAATCTATATTGAATAAAACAAGTTTCTGTTCCTGTTTGAAAAAAATGAATTAGATTTTTTTATGATAGGTGAGCGTGTGACCACGCTTGAAGAGTTAGACCCATAAAAACGGTTTTCATTAAAGCGTCGCGTTGATGTGAAAAAACAACAATTTGTTTTATGTAATAAGCTGAAAACTATACCACAGAATAAATAATAGTCGATGAACGAACTCAAACTAAATAACGATTTCAGATTCCAACATATTTTTAAAGTAAATGTCTAAATCTGAGGCAAGAACCCCATAACTTCGTCCGCAAACAACATTACGAATATCGTGCCCACACTTACCTTCCTAATTTAGAAGTATGACACACCGACAAGAAAGACACTAAGTATGCAAATTAGATTATAAAACTACAAATGCAAACAGACATTAACGCCTTCGTATTTGAGGAAATGCGATCATCTATTCTCCTGTGTCTATGCTGACAAGAAAGACACTAAGTATGCAAATTAGATTATAAAACTCCAAATGCAAACAGACATTAACGCCTTCGTATTTGAGGAAATGCGATCATCTATTCTCCTGTGTCTATGCTGACAAGAAAGACACTAAGTATGCAAATTAGATTATAAAACTCCAAATGCAAACAGACATTAACGCCTTCGTATTTGAGGAAATGCGATCATCTATTCTCCTGTGTCTATGCTGACAAGAAAGACACTAAGTATGCAAATTAGATTATAAAACTCCAAATGCAAACAGACATTAACGCCCTCGTATTTGAGGAAATGCGATCATCTATTCTCCTGTGTCTATGCTGACAAGAAAGACACTAAGTATGCAAATTAGATTATAAAACTCCAAATGCAAACAGACATTAACGCCTTCGTATTTGAGGAAATGCGATCATCTATTCTCCTGTGTCTATGCTGACAAGAAAGACACTAAGTATGCAAATTAGATTATAAAAGTCCAAATGCAAACAGACATTAACGCCTTCGTATTTGAGGAAATGCGATCATCTATTCTCCTGTGTCTATGCTGACAAGAAAGACACTAAGTATGCAAATTAGATTATAAAACTCCAAATGCAAACAGACATTAACGCCTTCGTATTTGAGGAAATGCGATCATCTATTCTCCTGTGTCTATGCTGACAAGAAAGACACTAAGTATGCAAATTAGATTATAAAACTCCAAATGCAAACAGACATTAACGCCTTCGTATTTGAGGAAATGCGATCATCTATTCTCCTGTGTCTATGCTGACAAGAAAGACACTAAGTATGCAAATTAGATTATAAAACTCCAAATGCAAACAGACATTAACGCCTTCGTATTTGAGGAAATGCGATCATCTATTCTCCTGTGTCTATGCTGACAAGAAAGACACTAAGTATGCAAATTAGATTATAAAAGTCCAAATGCAAACAGACATTAACGCCTTCGTATTTGAAGAAATGCGATCATCTATTCTCCTGTGTCTATGCTGACAAGAAAGACACTAAGTATGCAAATTAGATTATAAAAGTCCAAATGCAAACAGACATTAACGCCTTCGTATTTGAGGAAATGCGATCATCTATTCTCCTGTGTCTATGCTGACAAGAAAGACACTAAGTATGCAAATTAGATTATAAAACTCCAAATGCAAACAGACATTAACGCTTTCGTATTTGAAGAAATGCGATCATCTATTCTCCTGTGTCTATGCTGACAAGAAAGACACTAAGTATGCAAATTAGATTATAAAACTCCAAATGCAAACAGACATCAACGCCTTCGTATTTGAGGAAATGCGATCATCTATTCTCCTGTGTCTATGCTGACAAGAAAGACACTAAGTATGCAAATTAGATTATAAAACTCCAAATGCAAACAGACATTAACGCCTTCGTATTTGAAGAAATGCGATCATCTATTCTCCTGTGTCTATGCTGACAAGAAAGACACTAAGTATGCAAATTAGATTATAAAACTCCAAATGCAAACAGACATTAACGCCTTCGTATTTGAAGAAATGCGATCATCTATTCTCCTGTGTCTATGCTGACAAGAAAGACACTAAGTATGCAAATTAGATTATAAAACTCCAAATGCAAACAGACATTAACGCCTTCGTATTTGAGGAAATGCGATCATCTATTCTCCTGTGTCTATGCTGACAAGAAAGACACTAAGTATGCAAATTAGATTATAAAACTCCAAATGCAAACAGACATTAACGCCTTCGTATTTGAGGAAATGCGATCATCTATTCTCCTGTGTCTATGCTGACAAGAAAGACACTAAGTATGCAAATTAGATTATAAAACTCCAAATGTAAACAGACATTAACGCCTTCGTATTTGAGGAAATGCGATCATCTATTCTCCTGTGTCTATGCTGACAAGAAAGACACTAAGTATGCAAATTAGATTATAAAACTCCAAATGCAAACAGACATTAACGCCCTCGTATTTGAGGAAATGCGATCATCTATTCTCCTGTGTCTATGCTGACAAGAAAGACACTAAGTATGCAAATTAGATTATAAAACTCCAAATGCAAACAGACATTAACGCCTTCGTATTTGAGGAAATGCGATCATCTATTCTCCTGTGTCTATGCTGACAAGAAAGACACTAAGTATGCAAATTAGATTATAAAACTCCAAATGCAAACAGACATTAACGCCTTCGTATTTGAGGAAATGCGATCATCTATTCTCCTGTGTCTATGCTGACAAGAAAGACACTAAGTATGCAAATTAGATTATAAAACTCCAAATGCAAACAGACATTAACGCCTTCGTATTTGAAGAAATGCGATCATCTATTCTCCTGTGTCTATGCTGACAAGAAAGACACTAAGTATGCAAATTAGATTATAAAACTCCAAATGCAAACAGACATTAACGCCTTCGTATTTGAGGAAATGCGATCATCTATTCTCCTGTGTCTATGCTGACAAGAAAGACACTAAGTATGCAAATTAGATTATAAAACTCCAAATGCAAACAGACATTAACGCCTTCGTATTTGAGGAAATGCGATCATCTATTCTCCTGTGTCTATGCTGACAAGAAAGACACTAAGTATGCAAATTAGATTATAAAACTCCAAATGCAAACAGACATTAACGCCTTCGTATTTGAAGAAATGCGATCATCTATTCTCCTGTGTCTATGCTGACAAGAAAGACACTAAGTATGCAAATTAGATTATAAAACTCCAAATGCAAACAGACATTAACGCCTTCGTATTTGAGGAAATGCGATCATCTATTCTCCTGTGTCTATGCTGACAAGAAAGACACTAAGTATGCAAATTAGATTATAAAACTCCAAATGCAAACAGACATTAACGCCTTCGTATTTGAGGAAATGCGATCATCTATTCTCCTGTGTCTATACTGACAAGAAAGACACTAAGTATGCAAATTAGATTATAAAACTCCAAATGCAAACAGACATTAACGCCTTCGTATTTGAAGAAATGCGATCATCTATTCTCCTGTGTCTATGCTGACAAGAAAGACACTAAGTATGCAAATTAGATTATAAAACTCCAAATGCAAACAGACATTAACGCCTTCGTATTTGAGGAAATGCGATCATCTATTCTCCTGTGTCTATGCTGACAAGAAAGACACTAAGTATGCAAATTAGATTATAAAACTCCAAATGCAAACAGACATTAACGCCTTCGTATTTGAGGAAATGCGATCATCTATTCTCCTGTGTCTATGCTGACAAGAAAGACACTAAGTATGCAAATTAGATTATAAAACTCCAAATGCAAACAGACATTAACGCCTTCGTATTTGAAGAAATGCGATCATCTATTCTCCTGTGTCTATGCTGACAAGAAAGACACTAAGTATGCAAATTAGATTATACAACTCCAAATGCAAACAGACATTAACGCCTTCGTATTTGAGGAAATGCGATCATCTATTCTCCTGTGTCTATGCTGACAAGAAAGACACTAAGTATGCAAATTAGATTATAAAACTCCAAATGCAAACAGACATTAACGCCTTCGTATTTGAGGAAATGCGATCATCTATTCTCCTGTGTCTATGCTGACAAGAAAGACACTAAGTATGCAAATTAGATTATAAAACTCCAAATGCAAACAGACATTAACGCCTTCGTATTTGAAGAAATGCGATCATTTATTCTCCTGTGTCTATGCTGACAAGAAAGACACTAAGTATGCAAATTAGATTATAAAACTCCAAATGCAAACAGACATTAACGCCTTCGTATTTGAGGAAATGCGATCATCTATTCTCCTGTGTCTATGCTGACAAGAAAGACACTAAGTATGCAAATTAGATTATAAAACTCCAAATGCAAACAGACATTAACGCCTTCGTATTTGAGGAAATGCGATCATCTATTCTCCTGTGTCTATGCTGACAAGAAAGACACTAAGTATGCAAATTAGATTATAAAACTCCAAATGCAAACAGACATTAACGCCTTCGTATTTGAGGAAATGCGATCATCTATTCTCCTGTGTCTATGCTGACAAGAAAGACACTAAGTATGCAAATTAGATTATAAAACTCCAAATGCAAACAGACATTAACGCCTTCGTATTTGAGGAAATGCGATCATCTATTCTCCTGTGTCTATGCTGACAAGAAAGACACTAAGTATGCAAATTAGATTATAAAACTCCAAATGCAAACAGACATTAACGCCTTCGTATTTGAGGAAATGCGATCATCTATTCTCCTGTGTCTATGCTGACAAGAAAGACACTAAGTATGCAAATTAGATTATAAAACTCCAAATGCAAACAGACATTAACGCCTTCGTATTTGAGGAAATGCGATCATCTATTCTCCTGTGTCTATGCTGACAAGAAAGACACTAAGTATGCAAATTAGATTATAAAACTCCAAATGCAAACAGACATTAACGCCTTCGTATTTGAGGAAATGCGATCATCTATTCTCCTGTGTCTATGCTGACAAGAAAGACACTAAGTATGCAAATTAGATTATAAAACTCCAAATGCAAACAGACATTAACGCCTTCGTATTTGAAGAAATGCGATCATCTATTCTCCTGTGTCTATGCTGACAAGAAAGACACTAAGTATGCAAATTAGATTATACAACTCCAAATGCAAACAGACATTAACGCCTTCGTATTTGAGGAAATGCGATCATCTATTCTCCTGTGTCTATGCTGACAAGAAAGACACTAAGTATGCAAATTAGATTATAAAACTCCAAATGCAAACAGACATTAACGCCTTCGTATTTGAGGAAATGCGATCATCTATTCTCCTGTGTCTATGCTGACAAGAAAGACACTAAGTATGCAAATTAGATTATAAAACTCCAAATGCAAACAGACATTAACGCCTTCGTATTTGAAGAAATGCGATCATTTATTCTCCTGTGTCTATGCTGACAAGAAAGACACTAAGTATGCAAATTAGATTATAAAACTCCAAATGCAAACAGACATTAACGCCTTCGTATTTGAGGAAATGCGATCATCTATTCTCCTGTGTCTATGCTGACAAGAAAGACACTAAGTATGCAAATTAGATTATAAAACTCCAAATGCAAACAGACATTAACGCCTTCGTATTTGAGGAAATGCGATCATCTATTCTCCTGTGTCTATGCTGACAAGAAAGACACTAAGTATGCAAATTAGATTATAAAACTCCAAATGCAAACAGACATTAACGCCTTCGTATTTGAGGAAATGCGATCATCTATTCTCCTGTGTCTATGCTGACAAGAAAGACACTAAGTATGCAAATTAGATTATAAAACTCCAAATGCAAACAGACATTAACGCCTTCGTATTTGAGGAAATGCGATCATCTATTCTCCTGTGTCTATGCTGACAAGAAAGACACTAAGTATGCAAATTAGATTATAAAACTCCAAATGCAAACAGACATTAACGCCTTCGTATTTGAGGAAATGCGATCATCTATTCTCCTGTGTCTATGCTGACAAGAAAGACACTAAGTATGCAAATTAGATTATAAAACTCCAAATGCAAACAGACATTAACGCCTTCGTATTTGAGGAAATGCGATCATCTATTCTCCTGTGTCTATGCTGACAAGAAAGACACTAAGTATGCAAATTAGATTATAAAACTCCAAATGCAAACAGACATTAACGCCTTCGTATTTGAGGAAATGCGATCATCTATTCTCCTGTGTCTATGCTGACAAGAAAGACACTAAGTATGCAAATTAGATTATAAAACTCCAAATGCAAACAGACATTAACGCCTTCGTATTTGAGGAAATGCGATCATCTATTCTCCTGTGTCTATGCTGACAAGAAAGACACTAAGTATGCAAATTAGATTATAAAACTCCAAATGCAAACAGACATTAACGCCTTCGTATTTGAGGAAATGCGATCATCTATTCTCCTGTGTCTATGCTGACAAGAAAGACACTAAGTATGCAAATTAGATTATAAAACTCCAAATGCAAACAGACATTAACGCCTTCGTATTTGAAGAAATGCGATCATCTATTCTCCTGTGTCTATGCTGACAAGAAAGACACTAAGTATGCAAATTAGATTATACAACTCCAAATGCAAACAGACATTAACGCCTTCGTATTTGAGGAAATGCGATCATCTATTCTCCTGTGTCTATGCTGACAAGAAAGACACTAAGTATGCAAATTAGATTATAAAACTCCAAATGCAAACAGACATTAACGCCTTCGTATTTGAGGAAATGCGATCATCTATTCTCCTGTGTCTATGCTGACAAGAAAGACACTAAGTATGCAAATTAGATTATAAAACTCCAAATGCAAACAGACATTAACGCCTTCGTATTTGAAGAAATGCGATCATCTATTCTCCTGTGTCTATGCTGACAAGAAAGACACTAAGTATGCAAATTAGATTATAAAACTCCAAATGCAAACAGACATTAACGCCTTCGTATTTGAGGAAATGCGATCATCTATTCTCCTGTGTCTATGCTGACAAGAAAGACACTAAGTATGCAAATTAGATTATAAAACTCCAAATGCAAACAGACATTAACGCCTTCGTATTTGAAGAAATGCGATCATCTATTCTCCTGTGTCTATGCTGACAAGAAAGACACTAAGTATGCAAATTAGATTATAAAACTCCAAATGCAAACAGACATTAACGCCTTCGTATTTGAGGAAATGCGATCATCTATTCTCCTGTGTCTATGCTGACAAGAAAGACACTAAGTATGCAAATTAGATTATAAAACTCCAAATGCAAACAGACATTAACGCCTTCGTATTTGAAGAAATGCGATCATCTATTCTCCTGTGTCTATGCTGACAAGAAAGACACTAAGTATGCAAATTAGATTATAAAACTCCAAATGCAAACAGACATTAACGCCTTCGTATTTGAGGAAATGCGATCATCTATTCTCCTGTGTCTATGCTGACAAGAAAGACACTAAGTATGCAAATTAGATTATAAAACTCCAAATGCAAACAGACATTAACGCCTTCGTATTTGAAGAAATGCGATCATCTATTCTCCTGTGTCTATGCTGACAAGAAAGACACTAAGTATGCAAATTAGATTATAAAACTCCAAATGCAAACAGACATTAACGCCTTCGTATTTGAGGAAATGCGATCATCTATTCTCCTGTGTCTATGCTGACAAGAAAGACACTAAGTATGCAAATTAGATTATAAAACTCCAAATGCAAACAGACATTAACGCCTTCGTATTTGAAGAAATGCGATCATCTATTCTCCTGTGTCTATGCTGACAAGAAAGACACTAAGTATGCAAATTAGATTATAAAACTCCAAATGCAAACAGACATTAACGCCTTCGTATTTGAGGAAATGCGATCATCTATTCTCCTGTGTCTATGCTGACAAGAAAGACACTAAGTATGCAAATTAGATTATAAAACTCCAAATGCAAACAGACATTAACGCCTCCGTATTTGAAGAAATGCGATCATCTATTCTCCTGTGTCTATGCTGACAAGAAAGACACTAAGTATGCAAATTAGATTATAAAACTCCAAATGCAAACAGACATTAACGCCTTCGTATTTGAGGAAATGCGATCATCTATTCTCCTGTGTCTATGCCGACAAGAAAGACACTAAGTATGCAAATTAGATTATAAAACTCCAAATGCAAACAGACATTAACGCCTTCGTATTTGAGGAAATGCGATCATCTATTCTCCTGTGTCTATGCTGACAAGAAAGACACTAAGTATGCAAATTAGATTATAAAACTCCAAATGCAAACAGACATTAACGCCTTCGTATTTGAGGAAATGCGATCATCTATTCTCCTGTGTCTATGCTGACAAGAAAGACACTAAGTATGCAAATTAGATTATAAAACTCCAAATGCAAACAGACATTAACGCCTTCGTATTTGAGGAAATGCGATCATCTATTCTCCTGTGTCTATGCTGACAAGAAAGACACTAAGTATGCAAATTAGATTATAAAACTCCAAATGCAAACAGACATTAACGCCTTCTTATTTGAGGAAATGCGATCATCTATTCTCCTGTGTCTATGCTGACAAGAAAGACACTAAGTATGCAAATTAGATTATAAAACTCCAAATGCAAACAGACATTAACGCCTTCGTATTTGAGGAAATGCGATCATCTATTCTCCTGTGTCTATGCTGACAAGAAAGACACTAAGTATGCAAATTAGATTATAAAACTCCAAATGCAAACAGACATTAACGCCTTCGTATTTGAGGAAATGCGATCATCTATTCTCCTGTGTCTATGCTGATATTAAAAAAAATAGTTAAGCATACACGCAGGTGAATAGATGAGAGATATATTTTTTATAGTTTTTTTTTAAACGTTACCTTCACACTATGATTTTCTCCTATAGCGTGGGGGCTGTTTAAATACATAAATTTCACAAGGACAAATATTCAGACCAGGAACAATAATTTATAGGCTATACATATTCCTTGCGGGATTCGAACGCGCGACCCTTAGCGCTGCAACTCCTATAGCCTACTTTAAGCAGCTAAGCCACTGCGTCACGAAGATAGAGATATGTTTTTCCATTGGACTCTTACACAGAGTCCTAACTCAAAATAGCAGTATAATGCTGCTATGCTTTGTACGGTAAGTGACGAAAACCGTAGGAAGGTTTCCTTATGGATGACAACACGCCTGCATCTTGATAAAAATGATAACTTACATATTTGTGGTTACATTCAATAAAATATGCTAGATGTTTCAGCTATCAATTATTTTAACAAGATGTACATTAGCATTAGTGATTCACGCATCTCTGGCCCTGCCTTTTACCACGGGCATTGTCAGTTAAGGGTATAAATTATAGGATATGGCGAAACTTAAAAAAACAGTATGTTTCAATCAATACCTTGTTTTTAAAGGCATATTTTATGCAGTTATTACAATCTTTAATTTTAGTTTAATTTTTACGTGGTAGAGCCATGCTGCAGTTATATTAGTAGTATAGTTGTAGCACGAATAGGTCGGCTCGACCGGGGAAGGACCACGCTCTCACAGAATACCAGCGTGAAATAGTAGCTTAATGCTGCTGTATTTCGTATGGTGAGTGTAGAGAACCGGAAACCCTTTTTACTGGAAATGAGGCATTCCATCTCAGTCCTCATGGGTGACAACGCATCTGCATTTTGATTTGCAATGGAAGATAGATGTAGATGTCTGTAGGCCACAGCAACCACTTACCATCAGGTGGACTGTGTGCTCGTTTGTCACCCTATTCTATAAAAAAAATCTACATTTAAGTACTAAAATATAATAGTTATGCCGCATCTGTTGCACAAGTGTCAACCGTTGGAGAAGGCATGGAGTGGACACCGTTACGAGGGACGATCTAAGCAAGGCGACGTATACATGAAGCCGAAGGAAGCGGCGCATCTTGTGAGCGGGGTATATCCAGCAGAAATTATAGTATTAATTTGTAATTATAGTATTAAGACCGCTGTATGCCGATTCTTTTATATCGTGTACAATATAACAGACATGGTAACCCAAGTGTCAATGCCGAGAAACTATAAGAATACGCCACCGATGAAACGTGTTTAAATCAAAACATCGCATATTATCTTTAACCTTCATTGATATCTATCTCACACATATGAAAGGAAGACTTGGTTACGTCGAACTAAATTCGTTATTTCACTAATGTCGTTTTTTTATAAATATACTTAATCAATATTAAACATAATATGCCTGAATATAAACAAGTGTTTAACTTATAAAGCTATCTTACGGGTATTGTTTAGGCAGCCCACACACGCGTGTTTACGTGAAAGTTCGGGAAACTTTAAATAGATTGTCTGGATTGTTTCAGTTATTAAAACACGTCTGTTGAAATAGTCGTGGCTGCAGCCGAACCGTGGTTACCACACATACTTCAAAACTGTAGGTTAATTTAAAAAAAAAAAACATAAAAAGTAAACGTTCCTTGTTACATTTTTCAAAACAGTAGGGCCACATAGGACTCCTTCCGGCCGAGGAATATATCTGGGTTGGTGCCAGCTTCTTATCTATCTGCCGCAGCAGTAACTACACTGGTGTTTTTCGATCTGAAGGGTATAGAGAGCCAGTACAATTCCGTGGTAGAGCCATGCTGCAGCTATATTACTAGTATAGTTGTAGCAAGAATTGGTCGACTCGAACCGGGAAGGTCCACGCTCTCACAGAATACCAGCGTAAAATAGCAGCTTGATACTGCTGTGTTTTGGAATTGTGAGTGTAGAGAACCGAAAACCTTTTTTACTGGAAAAGAGGCACTCCATCTTAGTCCTCACGGGTGACCACGCAACTGCATTTTGATTCTTGATCGAGGATTGTTGTAGATGTCTATGGGCAACCATATACTATCAGGTGTACTGTGTGCTCGTATGTCACCCCTAACCTGTATAAAGAATTAAACTAACACATTTGTACTATATAATACGTTTTGAATAATATGTTTAAATAAGTTAGTTTTTTCTCACCAAAGGTTAGCTGGCAGAGAATGCCTTTTTCGACACGAAGGTCGCCTTTGTACAATTTTTTTAATGGAATTAAGAATTTTCTTTCTATCTATCTAACTATCTACAATTACGGGCTGTGGAGTATTCCATATTGGTCCTCAAAGGTGACAGTATCTATTAGCCTTCTTTACTTGATATTGGCTGCTCTCCGTGCTCCTGCTATCCGTGGTCCGCATTATTTACAATCAACTATTTACAATCAGGTGAACTATGAGTTCGTTTGGTCACCGTATTTTTATTTAAAAAATTACCAGTAAATACGTCTGATAAATATTTCGACTTCTCCTTCCTTCTTATGAAAGTGTCTTTATGTCGAAAATGGAAAGCTCTTGAGCACGTAGTCAATCTTCGGATAAATCAGCACATGGGTGGGAAAGTCAAGTATTGGCTTTATTTCCTAAATATTACCGATGATTCTAGTGTTAAATGATACTCTTTAAATGAACATATATTCTAAAATAAATGGTGTATGCAAACCAACCGCAGCATATCCCATCGCGATGCGACATAGGCTTCTTTGCTGGTACTAAAAGCATTAACACGACATGGAAAATGACAATTAACACTCGTTGAATGACATACGGTAGTTGTTTGTGCAGAAAACCTCTGGGGCCCAAGTCACATAGATAATAATATATTAATTCTTTACCATTAACCAAAGAGATTTTCTGCATTACATACAAAGGCTATGCGTTGGCCACATAGCAGCAAAGCAAGCTCTCATAATGAGTAGGCTTATATAATAATATATTTTGTTGGAACTGACTTAACGCAACGGCATTTAATACTTAACATGTAGCGGGTTTAAATAGTAAGTAAAGTTAGAACAGTAAATACCTATTACAGTTTACACGTATCTCGGTGGTCATAGCATCACGGCATACTGGTTATTTTATTTCTTTTTCTTCATCATCAGCCAGTAATAGACCATTGTTGGACATGGGTCTCCTTCGTCGTAGGGGGAATTCAATTAAATCATCACACGGATTTATAACTACAGTACCCGAAGTTCCGCACCTTCGACGTTGCTGTCTACCGCCGGTCTGGATTTTTCTTTGATTTATTCTAAGTTTATTGTAAAGATCTTATTAGTATGAATTACAAAAGGCGAAGACAATATCTTATGATATTCAACTATCTGTGCAATTTACTAAATAAAATAAGAAACTATTTAATAAAATAGAAAGAATATACTTAAATATAACGATTCGCTAACACAGTCGCTGCGGCGTTTGACGACCAAACATAATAGCAACATAATAGAGCCACGCTGTAGTTACATTATGGTTGTAGCACGAATGGGTCAGCCTGATCAGGGTAGGACCACGCTCTCACAGAATACCAGAGTAAAATAGCAGCTTAGTTTTGATGTGTTTCCTATGGTGAGTGTAGAGATCCGGAAACCCTTTTTTTACTGGAAACGGGACATTCCATCTCAGTCCTCAGGGGTGATATAAAATAAAAAAATAAAAAAACTTGGTGTTTTTATAACGCCACTACTAACACTTCCTGCGTCCGTTTGCTTCGTGCCGTGTGACTTATTATAAAGTTTTAGTACCGAAGATTAAGACTGTGATAGTTCAAGGACAGAGTGCTTATTGAAGTCGTATCATTATTGGATACCCGCCGACACTACTCAAATTGCTAATTGCATTTTAAGACCGGTTACATACATGCAGAATTCCGATGCATGATTCCGAACGCAGCAAGTCCATATTCGATTGAGTCCATATGAGATTTCGAAACGAAATTCCGTATGTAATGTGTAGCAGGCCTAAGTCGTAGCTTAGAGACAAATAAGAACATTGTTAGGAGAGCTTCATAGCTGATACGTTAGGTTTCTTCTAAAGATAATTAGATATTTGTGTCCATTGTCGAGATAATTAAAAGCAATACTTAAACAATATATAACTTAGCCTCAACATTTTAAGGGTAAATATAATGTCAAATGGCTTAGCAAGATCCTTCGTTATGCCGAAAATATTGCAGCATTAATTTTGAAATAAATATATGGTAAAGTTGAGGATTAATGTTAAGGATTATGTTAGACGAAAATACGATTTCGTAAAATTTTCTCGATAGAAAAAAAATCCAAAGTTACCTCCAAAATAAACAATAAACCGCTGTTATTCATAAAATACTTTAAATAAGATCATGAAACTTTGCATACTAACTGAACTAACTATAAAGCAGTGCTTATGTTATTTACTTTTTTAAAATACCAATATTTTCACTGTAAAAAGAAATTACCTAAACTATCGGCCTCTTGACGCGTGATTCCGGCCGCACGGTCACTCCGCTTCAGCCTTTAAAGGCGGAGGTTGTGTCGCTTACGATCAGAATATACATTACGCAACAGTACGACGTAAAATTAAAATGGGAAATTTCCGTGATAAAAATAAGAAGCGGCTGGCTTGGCGTTAAGAAACAGGCATAAATATGATAAACCTTTTTTTTTTTTTTTAATAGAAGAGGGGGCAAACGAGCATGCGGCTCACCTGATGTTAAGTGACTACCGCCGCCCATGATCAACCGCAACACCAGGAGAATTGCGGGTGCGTTGCCGGCCCTTTAGAAAGGAGTAAGCTCTTTTCTTGAAGGTCCCCAGGTCGTATCGGTCCGGAAAAATCGCCGCTGGTTAACTATTCCACAGAGAGGTTGTACGTGGAAGAAAACTCCTTGTGAAACGTACAGTGGTGGACCGCCAAGCATCCAGATGGTGTGGATGGTATCGGGACGTTTGCCGTGTCGTGCGTTCACGAAATTTGGCGGCTGGGATTAGTCCGAACAATTCCTCAGAGCACTCCCCGTGATAGATGCGATAAAATACGCAAAGAGATGCAACATCTCTTCGCAACGCCAGTGAATCGAGCCGATCGGAAAGCACTCGGTCGTCGACGATTCGAGCCGCTCTGCGCTGGATGCGGTCAAGTGGAAGGAGCTGGTACTGGGGAGCCCCAGCCCAGAGATGGGAACAGTATTCCATGTGCGGTCGAACCTGCGCCTTGTAAATTTGCAGGCGGTGTGCCGGCATGAAATACTGTCCCGCTCTGCTGAGCACGCCAAGCTTTTTAGAGGCCAATTTGGCCTTCCCTTCCAAGTGACCACGAAACTGCACGTCACTCGATATGTCGACGCCGAGGATTCCGATACTATATCCGATATCCGAAACCTAATGAAATATGTGTCTAACGACCTTTCTACTTGCAGTATTAGTGATTACAAACATGTCGGTACATAGCACACGACGCGCGGGCAAGTGGGGACAAAATTAGAATTTGAGCTGACTTACTCTATCCCTTAACTTGTGTTTTTCCAAACTTCGAAACATTTCACCAAGATTTCATGGTATAAAGTACCAAGGCGACATAAATAACCAAGAGTTCGCACCGAAACCAATCTTCATGTAGGTACTTGTTAGGAGAGCTTCATATTCATACCTGATAAATTAGATTTCTTCTAGAGATAATTAAATATTGTCTATCGTCGGGATAATTAAAAGCTATTACTTAAACAATATATTTATACTTAGCCTCAACTTTTTTACCTTTCTTTTTCTAAATTTCTAAATTACGTTTTACCAAGATTTCATGGTATAAAGTACCAAGGCGAAATAAATTACCAAGTGCTCGCACTGAAACGTACTTCATGTAGGTATCTACGTAAACACAAACAGAGGCGGTATGAAGACGAACGGTAAGCGACAGCCTCGCCGCAAACCTATTTCTCATAAACTAATAGCGCGATGCTGTGACCATGAGATAGTAATATTTGAGACTTTGAAGGGGATTTGGCGTTCAGCATCAGAAGTCTTGCTTCTTTGACGCTACTCCCCGTTAACGGTCTGAATCTTTTACGTGTAACGTAAACGGAATGATTTTAACGGAATCTGCCTGAAACTATGTAAGGTATTTCTGGTATTGTTTATATAGTCTCTTCTTACGATACCTATGAGACGATGTAGAGTGCATTCTCTGACAACGCAACCATACGCAAATTATTTACTTTGTCACAGTTAAATTGCTTTACTATCATATATATATTGTGTAGCTGAATTACTGTTTTATTACATCTATACTACGGGAATTATGGTAGTTTAACAAAACAAGACTGCGAGCTGCAGATTAGTCATTAAACTCGTTCACGGATCCGTCGGCTTGCAACTAAAGGGGCAGAGCTATATTTTGTAAAACGGATTATCCGCTCAAATCGCTTTAAGCACAAATTAACCGGAAAATCCGGGAACGTTCGTCGTCCTGAAACTAACACGCCGTTCGCAAAGCGCGAATGGTCTTACAATTGTTTAGAATCTGTTAACTTAATAATAACGTCGTCCAGACTGAATTTCAGTCAGTGTCAGCGGAGACTAAACATCTGCGCAGGACAGGATAGTGAACAAGTGTATGCGCAAGCTCGGACGCACGCTCTACGAGTATTCCCTCACTCTAATATTGCGATGGAACGGTAATCCGACACGATCTTACGTGCTTTCTGCGGCACGGTGGAGTATAACACCGCCAACTTCATGACTCCGGGCTGCTATTGAGTAATTCTTGTCAAAAAAAAACCTAATAACCGATTTTGATCCGACCCGTATTCGAACCCAGGACCATAAGATCATCAGTCGCGTTTACGACCACTAGACAAGAGGCAGTCCACTGTAAACTTATTTATTGTAAAACATACGCGCTGCTATTGGCGCCGATTGTCTTTGTGTGCGTGTGTCTCGTGTTACACTAAGAACCTTTCAAAATTTCACTGCTGTATGTAGGCCTCACTATAGATTAACTTATAGGAAAGACATTTGCCACAGTTGCTAGAGCAGACGCTATTGTCCAGCTCATAATTTGTTTCCATCAGTCAACTCTTAAGAGTTGACCTTATCCTCCTTTCCTTCCTTCCTCCTTCCTTCTCGAGTCCTTTTAAGGACGATACGGGTATACGTATACGATTAATATACACAGTCATATCTCGCGTAGGTATGGCATTTCAGATATTTTCAGTGTTTCATTACATCCGCATTTTTTTCGTCTGTTAATTTTAGGTACATATGCTACAAATAAATAAAATTAAAGTGTATGTCTGTAATATCGAATTAACTGCCTATTGAGCTGGTGAGTACTTGCATACCATTAAGACATGAATGAACACTTTTAAAATTTTTGTCTGTCTGTCCGTCCTTCTGTCTTTTCGGGCTAATCTTCGAAATGGCTGAAGCAATTGCAATGAAACTTCATGTGCAGATAGAGAGCAATGCCAGGTGCCTATATTTCATCCGGAAAACGTTGACATTATTTTATTATTTTTTAATTTTAATTAACAAATGGTCTGGGTATCGTTTTTAATGTAAATAACACAACAATAATAGATACCACCCTGGTAAGTTCTATTAATATAGCGTATTTAATTCGTAAAGTTTTATTTTACATCTACAACTACACCCAGTTATAGATGTTTGTCTCACGAAGAAGGTCCTCCGCTGTTTAGAAAAGGTCACATTATTATTTTCTTACAACACTGTCAACAACTTTTCTCCACTACCTTCCGTTCTGACGTAAATCCATAGTAATTGTAGTCTCGAACTTACGCAGACTTTCATAATTTTTTTATATAACAAGGGTGACAAAGTAGTACGCAGTCGACCTGATGGTAAATGGACGCTGAGGCCCATAGACATCTATCCTCGATTATGTATCAGAATCCATTCTCAATCCATCCAGATGGGTTGTCATCCCTGGGTACTATGACGAGAGTGGAGTGAGATGAAATGCCCTGTTTCCAGTAAAAGTGGTCTCCGGTTCTCTACACTCACCATACGAAACACAGCAGCATTAAGCTGACATTTACGTTAGTACTCTGTGAGACCGTGGTCCTTCCCCGGTCGAGCCAACCCATTCGTGGTACAATTATATAGCTGCAGCATATCTCAACCACGTATAAAACCGTATACCATGAAAATGGGTACCTCATAAAGGTAGTAAAGTTAAATAAATTTACAGCCTATATACGTCCTACAACTGAATACAGGAATACTTCTGTTTTTTTGTGTATTTCTGAAAGGGTTTTAAGGGAAGAAAATGTCCGCCACACGGTTCCAATGCGTTTTGGCGAACTTGACTTGACACGACTTCGCAATATTTCTTTCAATTTCTCCAACCCGCAGGTTTCCTCACGATGTTTTCCTTCACCGCCGAGCACACGTTGTAAATCTGCACTTAAAATTTTAACTAACAATTTCAATGGTGCCGGCGGGGAACGAACCGGGGTTGCTCACGTACTTAAATATTTATAGCGAGAGCTTACCGTCTAAGCTACTGTGCTTCTTCCTTTAGATTAAAAGAAAAATAATGAACACGCTTGAAAGATGGTATTAGCGACCGCAGTATCAAACATTTCCCAATTTCACCGCCATCGTCACCGGTCATGGTATTTTATTTCTGGTATTATAGATCGTTTTCCCGCCTTCGCATATATGCTTAGCATAGCTATGAAGCATCGTCTTGACAAAACAATTACATTATTTGATGATAAACCAAAGAATATACCTACTCACTCAATATGACCTCAATCAGTCAAGACGTTCGTGAGCTACAATAAATTTTTACATTATACATTAAACATTTTACTGAATAAAAAAATAACTTAACAAATTCTTCAATGATATTAGAAATGGTAATGACGATACTAGTATTCCCGTTAACCACTCCAAATAAGCTGAAAATGATTGAGGCATAAGCATTTTACGACGGTAGTCGAACCCGCTACTTTTTTGCACAGTCGATACCCTCAACAACTGGGTAACGGTGGATTAAATTAAAATTAAAAAGGTCTAACAGATTTCAGTTTTTTTATGAAAAAAATAATATATAATATATATAAACACTTATTCCAAATAATATTTATTTGAAGTAGAAACGTATTTTATTACAGTACAAATATCAAACATCAAAGGGCTAATTGCTCTTCAATTGATTTGTATCTATAGTATCCGAGATAAAAGGATCCCGGTATAACAAATTTGACGGCAACCTTTGTTCCACTTCAATAAACAATGAGAAGCTGGCAGACAACACTGGATAAAATGCTAATCGAGCGTAATTAGTTAATTTAAAGCGTCACTACTCACTACTATGTATCCATCAGTAATTTACATATCACAAAACAGGTTAAAAAACAATTTAAAACATCGAGTTTTTCGGTTTCCAAATCGAAAGGAAAAGACACCGTGGCGTGCTTTATTTTAACATGCTCTTATACTCGTAAACTTGTATGATTATATAGATTAATGTATTATTGTAACGGAATTTTTATATCATTTTTTTCCAAGTTCCGAACGTTTTATTTAGCTCTTTTCAGCTCTTTTTTAAACTGTATTTTAAATCATTATTCGTATTTATCAGATATATTATTATAATATATAACCTTATAATATTTAATTTTACTGTCTGCATTATATGATCAAACTTTAGTTTTGTCGTTATATGTTACCACGTTCTAATTAACTCGCTTTCTTCTCGTTTTGTCTGTTGTAGGTATACTAATATTGCGATTTTGAACTAAGAACTGAGCTATATACTTGAAACTTCTAACACAGCTTAAAACTAGTGGTAAAATTGCCATTTTAAGTTATTTACTATGGTTTCTCTTCGATATTAAGAAAATAATCACATAAGATGATTAAATGAAAAGTAACTGCAATATTTATCACACAGGACAGTCCTTATGACGAACGTTAGCATAGCCAATACACGAGTCCTCGCAGCGCAACTAATTCAATAATAAATCAATTTCAGCACTGCAGGGCTCAACACCCTGCCAACAACCGCACCACGTTCATAATATATACACGTGTCAATTATTACAGCTGAATGCGCTGAAAGTTAACTAAATATAAAACAAACTGTAACGGAGCGATTAGAGTAGACGTATTGAGTTCGTTGGTTAACTTCTATCATCATCGCTTGTAATGTACCGAGCGCGATAGAGGCTTAATATAATTCCATCTCTACACCTCATCCCGTACGACTCGTGAAAGTCCGCTGTGGAAACATGATCACATGGCCTGCGATATCTTTTATAAAATTCTAGCAACGACTATACAATAGCAACAACTACGCTGGAAGTGCTTATGCTAGTTGCGGCTTACGTTAGTAATCGAATGGCGAATTTTAATCCAAACTCACGAGGTTTTAGTATTGCAGTGCGGACTTTTTAACCGCTACGATGATATCGTTTATAAATGGTGATAAGTGGCGATATGACATCTAATATTGCATACAAATAAACATCCTTCTTTATTAGGTCATTAATTATAAACTAAGTAGTGATCGACAATTTATCGGGTAACCTACCCACTCAAACGCACACAAAGAATTTCATCAATATCGTTTGAGCCGCTTTCGAGTTTTAGCGAGACTAACGGTCAGTATAATTTTATAATTCATATAGATAAAATGTAGAAAATGCCAATACGCCTTCCACGGCAGTTATCGCCGAACATTCGAATCCAGGTAGGATTATTTTATATGAGAATGTTCCATTTCCAGATGTAGGTTACTGACGATCTGATAAAATGAAAAATACAACTGGTTAACACGCTACTGACTTGCAGTAATGTAGTTTGAATTTAAAACCAAGATTGCTTCTCAATATCAATTTTAGAGTTAGCATATTTAAATTAAAGAGCAATTTAAGGCTCATGAGCAAAACTACCAAAAATTTTATAGTACCTACGATAACTTTTTATTACCTATAATATACTTACCAGGTGGACTGTGTGCTCCTTAGTTACCTTTTTTCTATAAAAAAAACCTAGTCACCTGGAAATAAAAAAAGTTATATGTATCACAGAAAAAAGAACGGAATGAGATATTCGCCAACACACGCACATACTGTTCCCGGCACACGGCCTCTCCTTTTATAGGGAGATTTTTACCGTAATCGGCAGGATTGGTAGGCGGATCGACGTTCACAGTGGGAATGATCGATGTTGCAGAAACATCGATGATGACATTGGTGTTGATATCGATAGCTTAAGAGGATACCTTGAAAATGAATCGAAGTTTTGGAGGCGTGGCTTATTCCTCTGTCGATGAAGCCAACGGAAGACCGAGGGAGTGTCAAAATAAAAGTGATGCAATGACTTCATAGTACGCAAATTATGAGATAGCCATATTGAGCAAGCGCTCGGAAAAAAACTAAGTAAGCGCCAAACAACATTTTTATTTATTTTAACAAAACTTCGTTATGGATTAAAAAACTGGTTTATGAGAACTTAGATATTATGATTATTTACTATGCCTTAGTTTTTTGCCTTGTAGTGCTTTTTGCCGTGTAGTGGCGGTTAAGAATATCCACTACCCCATATCTTCCCGTGGGTGTCGTAAGAGGGGACAGAGGGAAACAGGCAGGAGATGGGCAGCAGCATCTTCCTGATAACAGCAACTGTACGAAAAAAAAAACTGCGGTTGCCAACCCGCTCGCCAAGCGTGGCAACTATGGCAATATACCCCCCATGAATAATTACACAAATTGACGGGCCCCAGTCCCCGGCGGCCCCGCTATTCCTGGCTACGGTGGCGACCATGGTAACGGCGGAACAGGGGGTGCTAAGAATCTCCGGTGGAAGTTCGGTTGCCACCTACGACGACTCGACCTGGCAACATTTAACGCACGCACACTGAGGACTGACGAGAAGATCCTGGAGCTGGAAGAAGAGATAGACAAGTTGCGCTGGAGTATTATAGGATTATCCGAGGTCCGAAGAGAGGGGGAGGACACGGTGATTCTCGGATCCGGCAACTTGTTCTATCACCGGGAGGGCGACCATCTGTCCCAAGGTGGTGTCGGATTTATCGTCCACAAGTCTCTCGTCAACAACGTTGTAAAGATTGGGAGTGTGTCGACGAGGGTCGCGTACCTGATACTCAGAATCACCAAACGGTATTCGCTGAAGGTCATACAGGTTTACGCACCAACCTCGGCACATCCCGATGAGGAGGTGGAGGAAATGTATGAGGATATTTCCAAAGCCATGCATTCCTCCAAAACCCACTACACGGTGTTGATGGGAGACTTCAACGCAAAACTAGGCACAAGAGAAAGCGGTGAGCTGAAGTTAGGGAAATTTGGAGTAGGGCAACGGAACCGAAGGGGCCAGCAACTGGCCGACTTTATGGAGAAAGAGGGACTCTTTATGATGAACTCTTTCTTCCAGAAGCGGCCCCACAGGAAGTGGACCTGGTCGAGCCCCGACGGTTCGACAAAAAATGAGATTGACTTCATTATGACGACCAGACGCCAACTGTTCAGTGATGTCTCAGTGATCGCAAGGGTGAAAACTGGCAGCGATCGCCGAATGGTTAGAGGCACACTGAACCTAAACGTTAAGTTGGAGAGGTCTCGTCTAATGAAGTCAACGCTCCGTCCCCCTCGTGCTCTAATCCAGAATCCCGAAAACTTTCAGCTCGAGTTACACAACCGCTTTCAGTGCCTACAAGATTGCAATGCAGTGGACGATATGAATGACAAGCTCGTGGAAACTGTCCATGCGGTCGGAGCTAAGTTCTGCAAGAACCGCCGCAGAAGAACACAAAAACTCTCCGATCACACTCTTAATCTCATGGCTGTTAGACGGGAGATGAGGCTGCAATCGTCAACAGATTTGACAGCATACAGGCAACTGAACAGACAGATCTCCAAATGCATGCGGCGAGAGTTACGCAACTTTAATACTGCTCGTATTAAAGAAGCGATCGAGCGGAACCAGGGCTCCAAAGTCTTTGCCAGAGATCTGTCTGCCCGTAAGAGCCAACTGTCAAAGCTGAAGACTGAGTGTGGCAGCATCGTTTCCGGGACACCTGAGATTTTGAGTGAGATTGAGAGGTTCTATGGGCAGCTGTACACATCATCGTTGGAGCCACACGCAAGTGTGAGTAACGATCCAAGAGCAAGTCTTATCCGACACTATTCCGATGATATCCCGGACGTCAGTCTAAGCGAGATTAGAATGGCTCTCCAGCACCTTAAAAACGGCAGGGCCCCAGGCGAGGATGGAATTACAGCGGAGCTTCTGAAAGCGGGTGGAACACCGGTACTTAAAGTCCTTCAGAAGCTCTTCAATTCCGTCCTCCATGGTGGCACTACTCCAGAGGCGTGGAGCAGAAGTGCGGTGGTCTTGTTCTTTAAGAAAGGCGACAACGCTCTCTTGAAGAACTACAGACCGATTTCCCTTCTGAGCCGCGTCTACGTGCTGTTTTCGAGATTCATTACGAATCGTCTCGCACGCAGACTCGACGACTTCAAGCCTCCCGAACAAGCCGGTTTCCGAAAAGGCTTCAGTACCATAGACCACATACATACCCGGCGGCAGATTGTACAGAAGACTGAAGAGTACAATTTGCCACTTTGCCTGGCGTATGTGGACTATGAGAAAGCCTTTGATTCCGTCGAAATTTGGGCGGTGCTGCAGTCCCTTCAGCGGTGCCAAGTTGACTGTCGGTATATCGAAGTGCTGAAGTGTTTGTACAGTAGGGCTACGATAGCTATCCGAGTACAGAACCAGAGCTCGAAACCTATCCAACTGCAGAGAGGTGTAAGACAGGGTGACGTTATATCCCCGAAACTCTTCATCGCTGCTTTGGAAGACGTTTTCAAGCTACTGGACTGGAAAGGATACGGTATTAACATCAATGGCGAGTACATCACTCACCTTCGATTTGCCGACGATATAGTCCTTATGGCAGAATCGCTGGAGGACTTAAGCACAATGCTCAATGACCTCAATAGTGCCTCCCAACGGATAGGTCTTAAGATGAACATGGACAAAACAAAGATCGCGTTTAATTTCCATGTCACACCTATGCCGGTAGTTGTTGGGAGCACTATGCTCGAAGTTGTTGACGAGTACGTTTACCTGGGACAAATAGTCCGACTAGGTAAGTCCAACTTCGACCGAGAGGTCAATCGACGGATTCAACTCGGCTGGGCAGCGTTCGGGAAATTACGACATATCTTCTCGTCAGGTATACCTCAATCTCTAAAAACTAGATTGTACAACCAGTGCGTGTTGCCAGTGATGACTTACGGATCTGAGACGTGGTCCTTCACTGCTGGCCGTATGAGGACGCTCAATGTCGCTCAGCGAGCTATGGAGAGGGCTATGCTCGGAGTTTCTCTGCGTGATAGACTCAGAAATGAGGATATCCGCAGTAAAACCAGAGTGACCGACATAGCCCAACGGATTAGTAAGCTGAAGTGGCAATGGGCCGGCCATATAACTCGAAGAACCGATAACCGATGGGGAAGAAAGGTTCTCGAGTGGCAGCCTCGTACCGGTAGGCGTAGTGTAGGGCGACCCCCCACTAGATGGAGTGACGACCTGGTAAGATATGCAGGAAGTCGATGGATGCAGGTGGCTCAGGACCGTGCTTTGTGGCATTACTTGGGGGAGGCCTATGTTCAGCAGTGGACTTGTGAAGGGCTGTAATGATGATGACTATGCCTTAAAAATAATTATATGAAATTATTCGTAAGAATATTTTAGTGTCATCAAGAAATGTAAATAATTAGAGCCTTTGCATTTTTTTTCTATTGAGAAAATTACATGATATCGTGTTTTTCTTTTATGCAATCCAAGGTCATATAGTCAAAAATCATATACCAACATTTTGGTTTGTAATCTATAAAACTTAAAAAAATATGTTAAATAGAAAAACCACCAAATTTTCGAGGTATCCACCTTAACATCGATGTTCGATGTTTATCCTACTCAAATCATCGATTTCGCCATTATCAATGTTTTGCACATTTACCTAATTGATAGGTTATAATTAAATTAATAAAAAAAATTGACGTTGTTTATGACTTATTATTAATGAAATAAAAGAAATTAATAAAAAATTTAATGTCAAACAGTAATTAAAAAATGGGAAGAAGTTAACAAATATCTAATTCATTTGTTATATTTTTTGCCGATGATGATGAATGTTATTTTTTTATCTTTAAATATTCCTATACACTCATAAATCCGGTATGAAAAAATTAACAATGGGACCTCATTTACGATTGAGACGTAGGTTTTAAATCTACTCCTATCGCGAAATAAAACATACGATTATAGAGAAAAAATTAACAAACTACACAAAAATAAAATAAAAGATAAGATAAGATAAGATAAGATGCTTTATTTGTCAGAATATGGTACATTACTGTTGTTACAAAAGAATTTTGATCCTAAATATTCTGCCGTTTCCGGCGTACAAATATTTTCAGATAGATAATTTTTCGAATAAAGTAGAAAACTAAGACACTAATTATTATATAGTATAAAGATACTTGCCGCAATATTTATGGAAACCAAATCTATATAAAACAATCATAAATCAATTCATAATACTTTAGTTAAAACATTTCAAAAAATTAAATTCAGCAATTCAATAAATACAATTCGAGTCTAATTTATCATTTAAGAAGTCATTTACTGAGTAATAACACTTATTTAAAAGAAATTGAAACAATTTACTTTTAAAGATTCCTATATTCATCTCTTTGAAACAAACAGGCAATTTGTTGTAAACATGTATTGCCATACAATATACATTTTTTGAGTAGAGTTGTATTCTTTGCTTTGGTACACACAATTTATGTATATTTCTACTAGTCCTAATTACAACATCATTGTGTTTTTCAAATAAATTACTGTTTTTGTGAACAAAGATACAGATTTCGTAAACGTATAATGCTGGAAGCGGCAATATTTTATGTTTACGAAAAAGGGGAATACAACTATCTAATTGGTGTGCTCCGCATAAAGACCGTACACATTTTTTCTGTCCACGAAAAGCTCTAATTAAATCAACAGAATTACCCCATATTATTAAGCCGTAACGTAGGATCGAAGAAACATATCCATGATAGGCAGAGTGCAGCCTCCATGTTAGCCACTCGTCTTAACCGTTAAAAAACAAAGACAAATTTATCTAACTTTTTACATAGGCTATCAATATGTGTCTTCCAATTACAGAACTTGTCTATTGTTACACCTAAAAAGTTAATATGGTTAACTTCTTCGATTATGTTTTTCCCATATTCTATTTTAAGTGGTTCTTGTTTACTATTATATGTCTGAAATCTTAACATCTTAGGTTTTTCGATGTTAATTTGTAAATTATTATGTCTTAACCAATCTATTATTGTTTCTAAGGTCCTATTTATTTCATGTTCGTAGTCAAAATATTTATTATTATTTTCAATATTAATGGTAATGTCGTCAGCATATAGCACACATTTATGAGTAGTTACGTTACAAAGATCGTTGATATATATTATAAATAATAAAGGTCCCAGTATACTTCCTTGTGGACTCCGCATTTATTTTCGCAATACAATCTACAGTTTTTTCTATTGCGTCCTGAGTAACTTGATACCTCAACGCATTGTCTTCGTTGACTTAAATAATCTTGTATTAATTTTAATGCATTGCCTCTTACACCATATCTGCTAAGTTTGTGTAACAATAATTCGTGGTCAACGAAGTCAAATGCCTTGGACATATCAATGAAAATGGATGTTATAGGTATTTTGTTGTTTAGGCTAGTTGTTATTAGTTTTATTAAGTTGAAACATGCTAAAGTGGTTGACTTTTTTTTTGTAAACCCACATTGCTCTGGTTTTAATATTTCATGTTTGTTAAAGAAGTTATAGATTCTGGTATGTATGGCCTTTTCATACACTTTTGATAGAACAGATATCAGTGTTATGGGCCTATGATTGTTTATGTCAGTTTTATCACCTAATGATTTCTTAAATTTACGCGAACACTACACATTGAATAAAACTATTATTTACGGATTTTATCGCGTTTAATTACTTTAATTTATTTTTATTATTATCCCGACGTTTCGGTTCATGGGCGCTGTAAAGCACCCGAAACGTCGGGATAATAATAAAAATAAATTAAAGTAATTAAACGCGATAAAATCCGTAAATAATAGTTTTATTCAGTTTTATCACCTTTCTTGTGTAGTGGTTTAACGACAGAAAATTTTAGTCTAGTTGGGAAAATGCCTTGAACAAAAGATAAATTGATAATGTAAGTTAGTGGGAAAGACAAATATTTGGAGCATTGTTTTAAGATTTTAGTACTAATATCATCATAACCTGTAGAATTTGTATTTTTTAAAGAATTAATAATTTTTATAATGTCAGTGTTATGTATTGGAACTAGATATATAGAATTGGGATAAAATGTTAATTTAGACGCATAGTCGTTATTGATTATTATTTTATTTGGTGTTTTAATGTAATTATTTAAATTTAGAAAGTAATTGTTAAACACTTCCGCTATTTTATCTGCTTGATAATATGTATTGCCAGTAGAGGTTATTGTAGTAATGTCATTAATAACTGCCATACACTGACCTCTATATATACAAGTACGCTGGACTGGCTATACCATACAAAATGACAGTGCCAATTTGAAGCGCCGCTAAAGGATGTCTAGAAAAATAAAATTGACATAATATGCCAAAGTATGTTGTCTTATTCATATTGTCATATTTAATAAATCTATATTTTGAACTTTTAAACTAAAAAACGAAAGTATTTTATGTTGTTTGAATGCGTTTAATATTAGTTACATAATAAGAATTATTTTTATTAATAATGAGAGGGTGAGTAATCTGTAAAACTCGTTACCAAAAGGGAAGTGGTATAACATTTCACAAGTAAGTGAATTTTCAGTAAATATTAAACAAATTAAAACTATTTGATAATATAAGTACCTACAAATTTGTTACTAATCTTAATATCATATATACCAACATGTTTGGCTGTATATTACTGAGTTTTGATAAACAATAAAATTCAATAGGGTTGTCGAGTTCCTTGTCTATAATACTTATCGATGTTCTTTCCTACCCATATCTGTTAACAAACAAAGTCACCAACAACAGATGATTATCAAATGTTTATTAATTAATAGGTTTCCAACTGAACCTAGACTAAAATTATGGCTTAAAATTATAAATATTGTAAATTGGCGTCCGAAAAAAAATGATCACATTTATTCCAAACATTTCACAGACGACTGTTTTATTAGACATGAGAACTGCACCACTTTGAAAAGGTGCAGTATACCGACAATATTTTCTGGTACTACCAGCACCAAGCACTACCAACTACCAAGTACTAAGTATTAGAATATTATTTCGAATGTTTTTTTATTTCTTCTTTCCTCATTTTCCACCAAACTCAAGGGCCGTAGCCAAGTGTCAAAATGTCGCCTGATGATGTCGAGCCACGTTGGATGTGTGTTAGTCGGCTGCGGCTAGAGGAGATTCCTCTCCCTGTACTGCTAGAAGAGGAATGTTGGTATGGCGATCGGCGATGCGACACTCGACTGTTTTTCGGGACTTTGGTAAGGCTGCACCACTTGATGCTTCCAAGTGCTCGTTTTTCCCTGGCTCCATTCACATATCGGGCTCGGTAATTGATAATTTCAGTTTTTTTTAATATTGTAATTTTAATTTCGAAAATGACGTAAATAACTGATAACTATGTAATTCAAAGTTTATATTTTTTTATATTATCTTGCTAGCTCATACCCGGCGCATTGCTGCCGCAGAAGAAATAATTGTGGAAATATCGTTAAAAATGTGGAACAATTATATTGTATAATTAGAAATGATAATACAATCATTGAAATAGAATGATATATAACTTTCTATAACTTTCAAATAAATAGTCAGTATAATACGCGCGCCACCTAGTGTCAGTTAATTGTACCATGCATATAACCTTCGCACAAGTGTAACCAATAAGTTGAATAAGTTTTAACTCAATCTGATGAACGGTATGGCATCGTAGTAAGTACGAACAAACATACATTTTATATAGTAGAAAATATTTTACTGTCGATAGACAGACCTGTAGTTGATTAGAATAAGCGTTATTATAGCAGCAGCAGCATTTGTTTTTTTATAGTACTAAAGCAAAATGAAGGGTTGACAATGAATTATTCTAGAAATTTTGTTTTTATTTTTATTTTGTGTACTTAGTTTAATCTTAATAATTTTAGTTGAATAGTTAAGGGCTACGATGGCTATCCAAGTACAGAACCAGAGTACAAAACTAATCCAACTGTAGAGATGTGTAAGACAGGGTGACGTAATGTCCCCGAAATTACCGCTGCATTGGAAAACGTTTTCAACCTACTGGACTGGAAAGGATACGGTATTAACGTCAATGTCGTGTACGTCACTCACCTTCGATTTGCCGACAATATAGTCCTTATGGCACAATCGCTGGAAGACCTACGCACTATGTTCAATGACCTCAATAGTGTCTCCCAACGGATAGGTCTTAAGATGAACATGGGCAAAACAAAATTCATGTGTAATGTCCATGTCACACCTATGCCGGTGGTTTTTGGGAGCACTTAGCTGAAGTTGTTGATGAATATTTTTATTGGGACAAATAGTCCGACTAGTTAGGTCCGTTGATTGAAGTCGGCCGAAGTTGAACTTCGACCGACAGGTCAATCTACGGATTCAACTCGGCCGGGCAGCGTTCGGGAGATCACATCACATCTTCTCGTCAGGAATACCTCAAAACTAGATTGTACATTGTACAACCAATGCGTGTTGCCAGTGATGAAATATGGATCTGAGACAAGGTCTTTCACTGCTGGCCGTATGAGGTAGCTCGAAATCGCTCAACGAGCTATGAAGAGGGCTATGCTCAGACGTTCAAACTTAGGAATGAGGATATTTGCAGCAGAACTAAAGTGACCGACATCGCCTAATGGATTAGTAAGCTGAAGTGGCAATTGACCGGCCATATAGCTCGAAGAACCGAATACCGATGGGGAAAAAAGGTTCTCGAGTGGCAGCCTCGTACTGGCAGGCGAAGTGTAGGACTGTGTAGGACATTCCCCCACTAAATGGAATCAAAACCTGGTAAGACATGCAGGAATTCGATGGATGCAGGTAGCTCAGGACCGTGCTTTGTGGCATTCCTTGGAGGAGGCCTATGTTCAGCAGTGGATTTGTAAAGGGTTTTAATGATGATGAATGATAACGGTATTATATTAATATGATACATAAATAGAATGGACGTTACGGGTAGAGTCCATCTATCCATAGAGTCCATTCTATTTATTTAGGTATAGGTAGGGTATAGAATTTTTATCGATATAATTTGGTACACTTTCTTATCCCTAGTATTAGTTCCGTGGACGTGCACTTCTGCTGTCAGCGCCAAAATGGCGGAAATCAAATCGCTTCATCATGTCACGGTGTATAGCCAGTCCAGCGTACTTGTATATATAGAGGTCAGTGCTGCCATATCATTATTAACGTTTTTTATTATTTGCCAAGCTGCCTTACTTTTGTTGTTAGAATTAAGTAGGTAGCGTGTATTGTCCAGTTTTTGGGCTTGCATAATGCATTTCCTTAAAATGTTTGTATATTTGTAATATATTTTCCAATTTCTCTTTTTGTTTGCTGTCGAAAGACGATATTTCAAATACAAACGTCTTTTATTAATGCTACATTTTTTAATACCCCGTGTAATCCACTTACTTTTAATAGATTTATTTGTTATTTTTACGATAATTTTAGGGAAAGACAAATTATAAAATAGGGTAAGAGTGTCATGAAAGTAGTTGAAAGCCAAATTAGTATCTTCAGTCTCATATACATCACTTTCACTATCAGACTTACTATCAGACTTTTCCGTCACCTTCGTTTATAATTTTTTATCAGTTATCCCAAGCAGTAAGTATCCACAGTCGTTTAACAGTCGAATGCAGTATGCAGTGAAACTGTCTATGCTCACGATCGTTTTGTGATTTATTTTCATAACCTTCAATTAAACAATAAACTCGTTACGACAAGTTCAAAAAAACAGCAAAATGTAAGTGAATTGTGTAGATAGTTATATATTATCCTAAAATTATATTAATATATATATATATATATATATATATATATATATATATATATATATATATATATATATCATTCATATATTATACTATGTTATATATTATACAATGATCATCGACCATCCCTAGTTCGCAGTTCTTAACGTCTCTTGACACTGACCACTAGGCTGTGTAAATATTTGACGTCTGGCGTGACGTGCTAGTTATACCGCTTTCTATCAGAAGTCATGACATTTTTCTAAGGTTTCACATAGTCACCTTTTACGACACTTTTAAATGACACAATTAAAATGTTAGCTCTCACTTTGCACTCCACCACGCTGACTGGGTAGACCGAACCGATCGATGGTTGAAGCAACAGTCTACCTGATAGTAAGTAGCTACTGCAGCCAACGTAAAATAAAGAAGGCTATATATGCGTTGTCACATCTGAGGACTAAGATAGAATACCTCATAGCAACTTTATATTATACTCGCTCTGTATACTCGTTAAACCGGGAGACACGGCAATGTAAATAGGTAAAAGGGTAATTACCCAGACGGACTTCTATACAGAAATGGAGTCCTATAATTTCAGGGTACACCAAATATTATGTGGAGAATTTGTTGTTAGAATATAACACCCTAGACCTAAAATTGATACATTTATAATAGTTATTTTTAGTGGGGTTCGCGTGGGCTAGTAGTCAGACCCGGTTTTTTATTTGATATAATTAGGGTGGCAAATGAGCCCACAGTCCACCTGATGATAAATGGATCCTGTGGCCCATAGACACCTACATTTTACCTCGATAAAGAATCAAAATGTAAATGCGCTGTCACACCTGAGGACTAAGATAGAATGCCTCGATTCCAGTAAAACGGGTCTCCGGTTCTCTACCTTCATACAAAATACAGCATCAAGCTGTGCAGCCAAATTCTGTGAGAGCATGGTCCTTACCCGGTCGAGCTGATCCTTTGTGCTACAACCATAATATTGCTGCAGCGTGGCTCTACCACGCATAAAATTCTTTTCGTGTGCACGGTTTGAATACAGTTCTGCTTATTCTTCAGAATTGTAGAGCATCAAAATTACATTACAAAAGTTGATTATTATACCTTTAAACTAAATTAAATGTTATGGTGGGCATACGAGAAGATAGTGTCCCATTTAAAGTTCGTAGGCCCTCATTACACGCACAACGTTGTGGCTTACCTACTAGGGTGAAATTATTAAACATTTTCTGTATAATTTAAATTGCCATATAGCGTCAGGTAAGAAAATACATTGTGATACATGTGTGGAATTTTTCTTATTTTTATATATGGTATAAAGTATATGGATGTGAAAGGAGTGATGAAAGGAGAAAGTGGTGCGTCAAAAACGTGCCAAACAGAAGTCTGTAGTTTCTACTTACCCTTCTGGGTAACAGGCGTGAAAGATTATGTTATGTTATGAAATTAATGGAGGTTTTTAAAGGTTTGGAATAGAATGTCCGACTTAAAAGTTATTCATTGACAAGTGCTTTCTTGTTGATTTTTCTAACCTAATTTGTGTTCCTGTTGATTGATCGTCAACAATTTTTTTTTTAAAGAAAACCTACTTTTTTCAAAAAAAAAACCTGCGATTCCTCTGTTATTGCATATTTTCGTACGCGGCGGAATCACCTAATATAAGCGGCACACAACTAGCACACGCATTTTCAGCGCAGTTATTGCTATTATATTCTCGTTGCTAGAATACCTTAACTCTCAGAGGTGACCACGCACGGTTACGGATGTCCATAAATAGCGGTAGCAATTTCCTTTTAGGAGTTTACTCCTTTTTAAAAGGTTGGCAACGCTCCTGCAATTCCTTAGTTATTGCAGATGTTTAAGGGTGACGACAGTCGTTTACCATCAAGTAAACCGTATCTTCGTTTGCTTGCTCTTCTATAAAAAATGTCTTGTTATAACGAAATGTCATTTACTAGTATTTAAATGCCCGATAAGCAACAATCAATAAACTAGTTGTAGTTTGGGGTTAGTTTGAGGTTGTTGAATTGCTAAAGTCTAGACAAACAACGTGGGCTCAGTCTGTCCTGTGTTATTATACATTCTCAGTTCAGAGCTTTTATATACAGTCGCAGGGCACAGTCTGTAATGATTAATTTATACAACCCGTCAAAAATATACCACGTCCTTTGACGTGTTATATGTACGATACTAGACTTATTTTTACTCTCTGATCTGTAATATCATAATATGTACTATGAGCCTTCGAATTGCGTATTCATTTTAAGACAGTGTAATTTTCGCTGTGAATTCTCAGATCTTCCTACCATTGCATGAGCGATTTAAAATATGCAGTATATTTTCTTCGAAACGAATACCACTTAAAGATCACTTTAAGAAAATTCCGAATATTTACTTTCTTCATCTTTTAGTCGTATTCCCTCGTTTTATTACACTTGAATCTGATTTCCAAACCGATAGGTATATATTTTCCCCTTATATATTTCATAAAATCAAGAATCCTTACTACTAGACTGCAATTCGCTTGGTAGTGGCGGCTTAACAGAATCCACTGGCTGTCCACATCATCTCGTGGGCGTCCTAAGAGGCGACAGAGGGAAATGAAGGTGGGCAGCAGCATCTTCCCGATTAAGAATCAAATAATAAATAACTGCGGTTGACCACCCGCCTGCCAAGTATACTATTGCAAATATGGATTGCCTCAATGTCTCATAGGGAGAGTCTCTATGGGACAATCCATGCGAGAGGCTTATGATCAGCAGCGAAATATGTAGGATGTAAATATAAATTATTAACGACATTTTCCTCAACTGAAGAGTTTAACTTTCATTCTTACGTGTGTTAAGGCAGCGTGGGCTGTTTAAGGTCTAAAAAATATGAAATTGTGGGAGTGATTAAAATTACAAAGCTCTAATACCACATGTCTATCTGCTTTAACAATCAAACAATAAACATTTTATACATGCTAGAGCCACACTGCAGATATATTATAGTTGTAGCACGAAAGGGTGACTCGACCACACTTTTACAGAATACCGGCTTAACATAGCAGTGTAATGCTGCTGTATTTCGTATGAGTGTAGAGAACAGGAAACCCTTTTTGCTGGAATCGAGGTATTCCATTTTAGTCCTCAGGGGTGACAGCGCATTCGCATTTTGATTCTTGAGGTTAAATAAGAATGTGAGGGAAATGGTCTATGGGCCACAGCATCTACTTATCATCAGTTATGTGTGCTCGTTTGCCACCCGATGCTAAAATAAAAACTAAATTTATGACTTATAATATACGAAACTGAATCCACTGTACCATCTCATTCCTCAGGAACTGTAATAAATAAACAGACAATGGAAGTAAATACTAGATGAATATTTGGGTGCAGTCAACTACTTCATTTGTCGAAGACCCCATAATATTATTACAATTGCCGTATCGTGGACATCGTCAATATTGAATGAAGCCACGACTTCTCTACAACTGTTAAAGGCATATATACTGTTAATTATAGTCTAGTAATAAAGTTGCGAACTATATAAGTCCCACAGCTGGATTCAGGCCTCCTCGTATATGTGAGAGGGTTTTAGGGCATGGAAATGTTCGCCGCACTGCCCGAATTATATAAATAACTAGTGATCCTGCTTCGCACGAATGATTTCTGAATCTCGACAGCACCACGTACCGTGTCTAAATCTAAGCCATCCGGTCGAGCCGTTTTTGAGTTTTAGCGACACTAAGGGACCGCAAATGATTTTTATATACAGAGATTATTTCACAGATATGCAGCTTTCCTCACGATGTTTTCCTTCACCGACAAGCATGTTACATAACTGCAATTAACAATTTCAATAGTGCCGCCGGAGATCGAACACAACCCGGGTTAGTACTGGCGTATTGTCAAAATTTACATCATAAGATCTCGGGTTCGAATTCCGGGTCGGACCAAAATTAGTTATTTTTTTTTATTTTCGGTAGAAGATTGAAATCAGGACTTTAACGGTGTTTCAACCTCATGCCGTTGGTAATAGGCATTTAACTCTCTCGGTCGTGTCAGATTATCGGATGTGCTTGCGCACACACTCGTGGATAATAATCCTGTCCTACGGAAATGGCTAGTCTCCATCGTGACTAGCCGCCGTGAACGAAATCAGTCTGATGGACATTATTAGTAATTGTACTAAGTAACTAAGAACTTTAAATTATAATATATTTAAAATTTAATACGTACAATGCGCGATTTGCGCAGCTCTCAACAGATTTGTACGACAGAGCGGCATAGGAAATACTTAAGTGAAAATGTTGCCGTCTGAGAATTGTGAACTGTGATACTACATACTCAAAATAATGAACCAGATTTAATAAGAACTGGTAGCGTGACCTTTTAATGTTGACAGCAGGTAATGCCCAACCTCTGCGCTTGACGTTCGAGATGTGAAATACATAATTACCAATATATATTTAGTTTTCTACTGAACAGGTACAATAATCTTCTTCAAATTCTACATAATATGCGTATACAATACCTTTAATAGCCTCTGACTTTAATATCGTACAATGTGTAGATAAGAATAAGCTTTTGTCCGTGTTCATTTCAGCAAGAAACTCGGTCTTTTCGTACCTGAAACAATTATTTTCATATTTATTTATGTTGAATTATTCATTCTGTTTAAAGGGGAGAGTGACACTAATGATAATCTTATGCTGTTGTCAGATACTCTTCTTCTAAAACTGATGTCCTCGTTACGGTTTTTATCCCGCGGTGTAGTACAAGCTCCTCATACGGCCAGCAGTGAAGGACCACGTATTGTTTCCGTAAGTTATCACTGGCAATACGCACTAATTGTAAACTGGGTAACTGATATCAGCCCAGCGGATCAGGAAGCTGAATTGGCAATGAGCTCAAAGAATATTTCTTTCCTATCCAGTTGATGGTAGCAACCAATGAGGAAGAACGATTCTTAAGTCTTAGCAAGCGCAGTGTTGAAAAACCCTCAACTAGATAGAGTCGTCCTCCAATGGTTCTGATAAAATACGCAAGTAGTCATTGAATTCGTATGGGTAAGGACCGTACTTTGCGCAGTTTTCCGTAGGGGACGTGGTAGAGCCACGCTGCAGCTCCTCGTACATTAGTTGTAGCACGAATGAGTCGGCTCAACCGGCGTAGGACCACACTGTCACAGAATACAAGCGTAAAATAGCAGCTAAAGGCTGTTGTGTTTCGTATGGTGAGTATGTGAGTGACCCTTTTTACTGGAAACGAGGCATTACGTTATAGTCCTCAGTGGCGACAACACTCGTAGACGTAGATGTCTATGGGCCTCAGTATCCACATACCATCAGGTGGACTGTGTGCACGTTTGTTTGTTACCCTTATTCTGTAAAAAAGGGGGAGCCTATATTTAATAATGAACTTGCGTAGTGATAGTGACAGCGTGATACTAATACAACGCATGCACACACAACATTTGCCTGAGTGGAGTCGCCCCAATCAAGACTAGGTATATATGCGTGTGGTTGTCATGTACGCGGATCACCCTGCCCTGCTTTGACTTTTTTCTTTTTTGTTACCTTACACTAACTTTTTTCCTGTATCGTGGAGGCAGTTTACAAACATAAATTGCACAAGGACAAACATCCAGACCTAGAACAATTATTTGTAAGTCATGTAAATACTTGTTCCGTGCGGGATTCAAACTCGCGGCCACCATTGCAGCCACCCTTTGCTAAGCCACTGCACTACGGAGCTGTCTACATTTAGTATGTTTTTTTTTTCAAATTGAAGTGTCAACCTAACTTACAGTCCACTTATATATAGAGTATCATTAGTAGCTACTGCAGCCCGTGGACACGAGCAACCAACTTTAAACAAAGACAGCTAAAGAAGATACGTTGTCAGTTGACGGCAGAATTAGTTAAGAGGGCCATATACTCAGACGGACTCTTAGACAAAAAAAAAACTTATATTCCAAATATACAATATTTTTATGTCATTTGTTATGACGATTGGTTAAAGAAGACAGATCTTCAGACAGAAGTGAAAGTGTCACCACTGTACGTATCCAATTTCGATTGGGACGCGAAAACCTAGTGTAGTAAGATAGTCCCGACGCAACCCCGACAATAAGCCGCCCCGACCCCGCACTCGACCTGCTTGCAGGTTGTCGACCCTACGCCTTATTGAGCTGTCACACGTGACTATTGCACGTAAGCGGTTAAGACGTTTGAGGAGGACCTTTTTAAACTTTAATTGGAAAACACAGAAAAGAAAACGATATCTCCATCTTAAAAGTACAGAGGTTTTTTCCGAACCAGTAAAAGTCAAGTAAAGCTTAAATGAAATACAATCAATATTCTTGTAATCTATATAAATAAATTCACGTGCTAGAGACATGCAGCTATATTATGGTTGTAGCACGAATGGGTCGGTTTGACCGGAGAAGGCTATGATCTCACAGAATACCAACATAAAATAGCAGATCAATGCTGCTGTTTCGTATGGTGAGTGTAGAGAACCGGAAACCCGTTTACTGGAAACTGGGCATTCCTTCCATTCTTAGTCCTCAGGGGTGACAACGCATCTGCATTTCTTGATTAAAGATTGATGTAGATGTCTGTGCACAGCATCCACATACCAATCCGTGGACTGTGTGCTCGTTTGTAAACATTATTCTATAAAAAAATAATAAAATGAGTCTATTCTAATAATAAAAATATTACAATGAAACTTATAAACGTCCACATAATCTTCCGTTAGCTCGCGAGATAAAACCGCACAACAGAAAACGTCCCACGCCACGTTCCATTATCGAAAGCTGTAACTAAAAAAATGCAATTACAGTCTTGTGGCTTCCGATAAGCTATGTTCTCCTGGTTGGTCAAAATCGTATAATAAACTAAATTAAACTTTTATTAAAAATAAAAATCTCGAAGAACTAAAAAGAGTTGACGGCTTCGTGGCGCAGTATTTTAGCAATGAGTTGCGGCGATAAGGGCCGCGGTTCGATCCCGCACGAATAATGATGATTTCTTATGTTTAAGCCGGGTTTTCACTATACGAGTACTCTCGGACCGAGTGCGTTCATACGAGCTAGATCGTATAGAAATCCACTCTGAACGTGGTTGACACGTTACGAATTCATCAGAGCCAAAGTAGGATTTAATTTTGTCTCTTTGTAAGCGATGACGACTGATCAACTGCTGCGAGGTATATTGAGGTTATGAATGATGCGTTGTATTGCAGCATTTCGGGCATCTTTGTTTTTATATTCAGTTAATTTCACGTCTCACAACACTTCTTCCGCTTCATATAGTTCCACAAACCTAGTAGTACCTAGTAGAGTAACATGTACGTTCCACTTTGTTTTAGTTGGCGCCATATATATTTTGTCACCATAAAATTATCCCAGTATACTCGTAAAAATAGAACCTCATCCGACTCCACACTGTTCGGATGACGCGGTCCGAGTACGCTCGGATTACGTGTTTACACACTACGAGTAGCGTTCGAATAGGCATCCGAGAGCACTCGGTCCGAGAGTACTCGTATAGTGAAAACCCGGCTTTACGCTGATATTTCTCATTGAAATAAAAGTAAGTAATTAATAAAATTAAACCCAAGCATACAACTGCAAAACTTCAACATACTATAATTTCATACTGCGTAGATCGGACCAAAAATTAATAAATTTAATGCGAGCACCTCAGTCGCCCTGTGACCACGAGTGGTATAAAATACTCGAAAGGTCGCGAATATAAAATAAGTTAAGGTACGCGATAAAATTGATGTATGTAAACTGCCTCCACGGTACAATTGAAAATCCCATTGTGGTGGAAGTCTTAAGAAAAATAAAACTAAAAGAAAAAAAAAGAATAAAACTAAATGAATAGACGTCGATGACTTAAAATCCAATCAATAAGTAACATTTTCTTTTCTGTAGGCGTAATCGAGACCTTACATTCGGTTACGTCGTCTTATACTAAAGAATCTATCAACAAACACCTCACTTCGATAATCTGGAAAAACGTCTTTACTCTACCGACCACAAAGTGCAAATTTCTACGGAGAACAGTTCTCACAATGCCTCCAGTCACGTTTATCATACAAACACCCGCTTCAGAAACAATCTCGATTTAGATTCGGCTTTCGTCACAAAAACTGATTTCGTAACTGTATTGATTACACTGCAATTGTATATTAAGGGCAGGCCATTTTTGTGATAGTAAATAAATATAATAATAAAAATATACGTGGTAGAGTCACGATGCAGCTATGTATATTATGGTTGTAGCACGAATGGGTCGGCTCGACCGGGGAAGGACCACGCTCAGAACACCGGCGTAAAATAGCAGCTTAATACTGCTGTATTTCGTATGGTGAGTGTAGAGATCCGCTCAACCTTTTTACTGGAGACGTGGCATTCCATCCTAGTCCTCAGGGGTAACAACGCATCTAACTTTTGATTCTTAATCGAGGATAAATGTAGATGTCTATGGACTACAGCATTCACTTACTATCAGGTGGACTGTGTGCTCGTTTGTTACCCTCATACTATAGAATAAAATATTCCGTTTGGTATTCGGTAAAATCTGCGTAAGCGGTTTAAAGCTCACTAAACCGCTTTAAGTTATACTCGTATCTAGCATTACATAATGTCTAAAGCTGGACAAAGACCCATCAAAACCCATATTTATTTATTTAAGACTACTTGCTCCGGCTACGCTATCTATTATTGTGGCGTCATTTAGATTTCAGATTACCATCAATGGTCATTTCTTTTATCGGTTTCAAAAAATAATTTTTCAAAGAAAGCTATAGATAAGATAAAATATAGCCTAGATCACTACTATCATTGTTCTCTTTATGTTCGTGAAATTTCATTACAATTGATTCGGCTATTGCGAACATGAGTCCGGAAAGACAGGCAGACAATTTCTTTAAATAGACAACTAGCAACTACATGAGACATTTACATATTACCGACAGACTCTTCACCCGCTCCGCCCGGCTTCTCCTGGGTGATAAGTGGATATAAAACCAAATATCATCAACGACCAGAAAATAAAAGAATGCGGTTGCTAACCTTCCAGACGTTGCAGCAATGACAAATTTGGAGATATTTGGATGATATTTCCCAGTTTGTTTCCCTCGGTCGCCTCTTACGACACCTACGGGAAGATTTATGGTAGGGGATATTCTTATACTGCCACTACATGGTTTCATGCCAGCCGTGGATATAAGAAGCACCTAAGTCTAACCAACGGCTGCACCTCGTCTTAGCCATCGAAAACACGTATATATGTATCTATTTTTATTATATATATACAAGGTAGAGCCACGCTACTATGTTAATATGTTATGGTTGTAGCACAATTGGATTGACTCGACCGGGGTCCCTCCCCAAAACTCTCACAGAATACAAGCGTCAAATAGCAGCCTAATTTTTTATATGGTGAGTGTAGAGAACCGAAGACCTATATAACTGGAGGTGAGGCATTTCATTTTGGTCCTAAAAGGTGACAATGCATCTGCATTTTGATTCTTAATTGAAGATAGTTGGTAGGTGTCTATGGGCCACAAGCATCCACTTACCATCAGATGGACTGTGTGCTTGCTTGCCTTACAGTTTACAGTTTAGTTTAGTTACAGTTATTAATGAGTCGGCTTGACCGGGGAAGGAACACGCTCTCACAGAATACTACCGTAAAATAGTAGCTTAACCCTAGATTCATAAACACACGTCTCTCATACACCCTCAAGTATAAAACTCTCACAGCGCGTGGCGCGAAAGAGATGGAAATACAAGCGTTTCAGTACCTTCCTAAAACGACGAGAGCTCACTTCGGCACCAGTAGTTTTGGCGCGTACACGAATATTTTCGGATATACTGAGCCCAAGGTGTTTGAGATACGTATGTTTATGATTAGTGTAACAACATTATAAAGTAGATAGTTTTATTGTTTGCCTTATAAAACGAAAAAACGTCAAGGAATTTTTCAAAAAAAAGGTATGTATTTATTCTATTACATTCTATGTAATTAATTATTAACTGCCATGGTTAAAATTTTGATAAGTAAAATATTTTACTAGGTATTAATTCGTTAATAACAGTTATTATTTATTGGTATACTATTTATTTTGTGTTATTGTTTTCCAGTATGACTTCTTTGAACGAAGATGAGATTTATGCAATATTATCCAGAGTGGGAGACGAGGAAGAAGCGGTTCTTCCAAATGATTTGGACAGTGAAGTTGAGGATATTTTAGAGACAGATAGTGAGCAACCTACAGATGCTTCAACCGATTCTGACGATGAACCTCTTCGAGTATCAAATATTAGTCGCCGACGTCGAATAAATTCTTCCGACTCATCGGATAATACCCGACCTACGGAAGAGATTAGCTCAGGCGAACGACAACAGGCAGCTCAAATAATTTTTCCATCAAATAATAATTTAAAAGGTAAAAATGGCCATAAATGGTCAGCACAACCTTCCGAAGCTCGTACTAGCAGAACACAGTCAAGAAACATTGTTCACATTATTCAAGGGCCCAAGAATGAAGCAAAAAATGCTACAACTCCATTGGAACAATTCAAATTGTTTTTTACGGAATCGATGGTGAGTATCATTGCATTGAACACAAACGTAGAAATTTCTACTAAAAGAGAAAAATACGCTGCAAAAACAGCAACCGTTAGTGATACTTGTGCTAAAGAAATATATGCCTTGATAGGATTGCTGTTGTTAGCCGCAAGGAAGAAAGATAACCATCTGACCACCGCAGAGCTGTTTGATCCCGCTGAAAGTGGGACAAAATATATTTCAGCCATGTCAAAAGATAGGTTCGATTTTTTGCTGAATTGTCTAAGATTCGATGAAAAATCAACTCGCGAAGAACGAAAGGCTACTGATAAGTTTGCGCCTATAAGGGAAATATGGGATATGTTTATTGCTGTATGTCGAGATAGTTACAAACCTGGCTCATATGTAACAGTAGATGAACAGCTACTGGGGTTTCGGGGACGTTGTCCCTTCCGCATGTATATACCTTCAAAACCTGATAAATATGGTATAAAAACTGTAGTTCTCTGTGACTCTAAGTCAAACTACATGATAGATGCAATACCATATATGGGAAAAGGCACAAACACAAATGGAGAACCCTTAGCATCTTTCTTTGTGAAGAAACTTTCCGATACTATTAGAGGCAGCAATCGTAATGTGACCATGGACAATTGGTTCACGTCAGTTCCTTTAGCAAAAGAACTACTGCAGAATCCATACAAATTAACAATTGTAGGTACAATTAGATCTAACAAGCGCGAGATCCCTTCGCAACTTTTGCAGCCAAGACAAACAAGATCTTCAATGTTTTGTTATGACGGAAACTCTACATTGGTATCTTACCGGCCAAAAAAAATTAAAAATGTTCTGCTTCTATCGACGGCTCATGGAATTGGCACTTTAGCGCCATCTGGTAAGCCGGATATAATAGAATTCTATAACTCGACCAAAGGTGCTGTTGACACGTTTGATCAAATGTGCCACAATATGTCGTGCAGCAGAAAAACTCAGCGATGGCCGCTTTGCTACTTTTACGGTATGTTGAATATGTCCATGGGCAATTCTTTTGTTATCCATGTCCACAATAATAGCCGTAATCAAAGAAAAACACTGACAAGACGAGCGTTTATCAAAGAAGTGTCGGATAAGATGATAGAACCCTGGTTACGGCGACGCCGCGAAACACCAACTTTGAGGCGATGCCTAAAACGGAACATCGATGCCATTTTAGGCGATACTTTGCCTGATGTGCCAGCCAACCCCGAAAGTCAAACTAGGAAGTTATGTAACTTCTGCTGTTATAAAAAAAAACGTGTGACCAGATTTATCTGCACCTCTTGCAAACGTCATATGTGTATGGAACATCGCGGTAGTTTGTGCCTAGAATGCTCGGATTGAATTTTTTAAATTGTTTTGCTCGTTTAAATCCTAAATAAATGTTCATTATTACTAATATTCGTCGTTTTTTTTTAATATCTACCGTAATCATTAAATTAGGTGACTTTAAAAGTAAGGTGTATCAGAGACATATGATTATGAACAATGTAACTCTAAATATAGTTTATGAATCTAGGGTTAATGCTGCTGTGTTTCGCATGGTAAGTGTAGAGAATCGAAGACCCTTTTTACTGGAAACGAGGCATTCCATCTTAGTCTTCATGGGGGACAACACATGTGCATTTTGAATCGAATCGAGGATGGATGTACATGTCTATAGGCCACAGCAACCACTTACCATCAGTTGTCTGTGTGCTCGTTTGTCACCCTACCCTATAAAATAAAATAAAATACACCACTCACAAAAGTTGGCTGTACCTGAGATGTTTGAACCATATAAATCTGTTGCCTATGAACGTCCTCAGCTTCATGTGGTTACGATTAAAAGAAAATGCTCGTGGAGCGTGTGCCCTTAACACCGAAGTCAAAACAACGAGTCCACGTATGTGCTTTCGGCACACAATGCGCCGACCGTGCGTGCAAACCAATTGGGTTTACGACTTGCTTACGCTAAATCAATAACCAGGTTAATATTCTGAACAATCGACGCTTTCCGTGCCATAAATTAGGGGAGTGAAAATTAAAACCTGTGTTTTCATTCTCCACTAACAACATACTGTTTTCTTTTTGTAAAAGTAACTAATGATCAACTGACAATTACTGTTAAAGCCTATCAAAAGTCCGCTTCTAAACATAGGGCTCTCCCATAGATTTCCGTGGTGCAGTTAAGGTGTGCACGTGTCGTTTTGCTGATAATACTGTATGCACGGATCACACTATGTTTGCAGCCCACATAGACGCCTAAATATATGCCAAACAGAAGGTGGTTTGTGAGTATTAAGATACTTCATAGATTTTAATTTTATAGACTTTCATATACATCTTATACAAATAAAAAAGCTGTAGGTCTACATTCCATTAGTAGAAGAAGTAAAAATGTAGTAGGTTTAGTAAGCAGACAAAATGCATATTAAAAAATCTTGAATAAAAAATATAGTTTCAGAGCTATCTGACGGCTACGTGGCTTAGCAACGAGTTGCTGCGCTGAGGGCCGCGGGTTTGAATCCCGCACGGAACAAGTATTTGTGTGGCATATAAATAATTGTTCCGGATTTGGATGTTTGTCCTTGACAAAATTATGTATGTAAACTACCCCCACGATACATGAAAGTTATATACGTCCTACAGCTGGCCACAGGCCTCCTCTCATTTCTGAAAGGGTTGTATGACAAGTAAATGTCCGATGCGCTATCCCAACGCACTTTTTGGCGAACTTCACATGTCTTCGAAATATTTTTTTTTATTTTTTAGATATGCAGGTTTACTCACGATGTTTTCCTTCACCGCAAAGCAAGTGGTAAATCAGCACTTAACCCTTAACTGGTATACATATTTTTAACCACATAAACTGTCACAGACCACATTGTAAACGGTATACATGGGTCTAATTTGACCGATCTATATTATGCATAATATTTTAAGTAGGTAGTGTATAAATTGTTTATGGTAATTTTTATGAAACATATTTCTTATTTACACGTATTTATCTTATTATTTATATAAATTTGGTTTGAAAATTATTTCAATATAATGTTAATCACACAATAAAATACAAATATTCAAGAAGACACTTTTATTGTAGACAAAAATAGACAATTTAATAATGATTTCTTATATTTACGCGAACACTACACATTAATTAAAACTATTTTTACAGATTTTATCGCGTTTTATTTATTTTATTTTTAATACCCGACGTTTCGGGTGCTTTCCAGCACCCATGGTCACGGGAGACTTAGGTGACTGACGTCCCGATGTCAAAGTTAACACGGAGTACCTTCAGCTTTTTTAATTACTGTATTTGGTCCGATCTACGCAGAATGAACTGTGTTTTGAAGTCTTGCAGTGGTATGCTTGGGCTTAGTTTTAATTTTATTAATTATAGGGTCCCAAGCAGATGGTAGTACCCAGCCTCCTTCTCTATTGAAATTAGGATGTTTTTATAACTTCAATAGCCTCACGTATCATCCTTGGTAGGAATCCGTGTTCTTTTGCGAGGATTTGTGTCTATCAAATCTGATGTAATGGTTGGGGCCGTCTAGGATATGATCGCAAATATTTTGCGAATATTTTAAAACTTTTGTGAAAACACAGTTAGTTCAAAGACAATAATTAAAAAAGCTGAAGGTACTCCGTGTTAACTTTGACATCGGGACGTCAGTCACCTCAGTCCCCCGTGACCATGGGTGCTGGAAAGCACCTGAAACGTCGGGTATTAAAAATAAAATAAATAAAACGAGATGAAATCCGTAAAAATAGTTTTAATCAATAGATAATTTAATTTTTTTTTCTAACTAAATCTTTAAAACTCAAAGTAATTCCTCCTCCACAAAACTAAAACTAAGACTTCTGGTAAAATTTAATCACATCATTTTTCTTATTATAAACAAAAACAAAAAAATAGGATCTAGGATCTTTCCAGTTAGTTCGTCAGTAAACAGGATTGCCCATGCTTGCATTGGAGATGTCGGCTTGTTTCGACGTGCTTCCTCTGCCAAACCAGGTAATTGGGTAACAATGTTTTCACGTCGAGTCCTCGAAGAATATAGAGGCGTCCTTGACTATTTAAACTAATTACGCCTGTACCAGTAACCTGTGGATGAACCACGTGATCGTGATGGTGGTGGCAGTGGTGGTAGTGGTTCACCATGAATGAATTCGTCATTTTGTGGAACAATCTCAGCAAAACTTCTCGCTGTATTATAACAACATGATGACTCCTCCGAGTTATCCTCCAATTCACTTAGTTCAGACACTGAGTCGTGATCAATCAGTTGTCGCCGTAGACAGAGTCGCTATCACACTCATCAAGCCACCGCAGTATTCGTTCTTCTTCATTTTCCGCCATTTTCAAACTTCACCTCCGAATTAAAAAGTTACACTTAAGATATACATGGGCCAAATCTGACCTGAGAGCGTACGTAATTACGAAAATTCGCGCCGAAACTAGTCACGCGTGCACTTGCGTTATACTCGTAGTGCTCTGTGCAATCAAGGAATACAGGGCGCATTGTGAGTGAATATCGAACTAATGTTTGACTTATGACCGATCAAAAGTTAGTCCGAGTCTGTTTCGACCCATGTATAATAGTTAAGGGTTAAAATTACAATTTACAATTTTATTGGTGCCAGCGGGATCGAACCCGGGTTTCTCGCGTACTGTGAAATTTACAGCGAGCGCTTAGCCCTTGAGCTGCCACGGCTCAACGACCGCGATACAGAAGAAATTCTTTTAAAAACTTCAAAAATTATGAAAATTGATAGTTAAAAAGATGAACAATTTAAAAAGATATAATTATGACAAATGATTAGGAACCCACTTGATGCTGTTAAAAGCGTCTTAAAAATAAAGTCTATTTTTATTTTACAAGAATAATAGAGTTAAATACCTACGGAACTGCCATATAATATGCAAAGACAAAACTCATAATTAAATACATTAAACGTTACACAAAATTATTAGCATATAATTAACATATTACATAGAATTTATTTTATTTTAATGAGTAGTTAAAAGCCATCGAGAAACCAGCAAGAAGCCTCGTGCCCGTTTAGTGTCTTGTTAATTGAATGAATTATTAAAATTAAAAGATACTCAGCGCCCCACTACAAATTCTTAAAGTAGGTAAACAGATGTAAATAATTAAAGAAATCCCTATGCAGGCAAGAATAATGCTCTTGAGTTTAATGTTTCTTTTAAAGAGGCTATATTTTAACTACTAAAATATTACATCAATTTATTGCTAGCTAAAACATTGATTTTACATAAACATTGATTTCATTTTTACGCTATTTATTTTAAAAAAAATGTATTTTTTTCTACCGCACTTGGCAGAAATCTACAGTTTTTTTGTACCAGGTATATCCAGGTATATAATATAAATATAATGTACTCTGCGTATAGTACTAACTAGCGATCCACCCCTGCTTCGTGCGAGTGATTTCTGGATCTCGACAACAGCACTACCTACCGGCTCCAATGGTGCAAAGCAATTGATTTTTATATTTTATTGTATATAATGTACAGATATTCTTTATCGTCTTTTAGATACATGCGAGTAGAAATGGGACGACGGATTCTCTTCTGCCGACAGCCAGTAATTTGATGTACATTGCGTTAGTTATTTAGTTAGTTTAGTTAGTTATTTTTTTAAATGTAGAATAAAGGTGACAAACAAGCACACAGTGCACATGATGGTAAGTGGACGCTGTCGCTCATAGATATCAACATTTAACCTCGCTTAAGAATCAAAATGCAGATGCGTTGTCACCCTTGAGGACTAAGATGGAATGCCTCGATTCAAGTAACAGGCCTCCGGATCTCTACACTCACCATACGAAACACAGCAACATAAAGCTGCTATTTTACGCTGGTACTCTGTGAGAGCGCGGTCCTTCCCCGGTCGAGCCGACCCATTCATGCTACAACCATGATAGTTGCAGTGTGGCTCTACCACGTAAAATATGTATAATACTTACTGATGGTAAGTGGACGCGGTGACACATAGACATATACATTTATCCTCGACTAAGACTCAAAACGCAGATGCGTTGTCACCCCTGAAGACTTAAGATGGAATACCTCGTTTTCAGTAAAAAAGGGTCTCCGAATCTCCACACTCACCAAAAGAAACACAGCAGCATTAAGCTGCTACTTTACGCTGTCTTAAATGTGTTCACTGGTCAGAGATTACCGACTTCCCGGACAGTCAGTGTTTTATGTCAACTACTCCTGTACTTTTACGGGAATATTTTTAGATCATCATGATTTCACATACATATTTAAAATCACTCAAACCTAATGGATGCATCTTTTCGTAAAAATAGTTCCAGTCAATATTCACGTAAATAGTTACCATATAGAAATCTTTACCACCACTCTAACAATCTAACTAGAACAGTTGATGAATACTTTAATGATAAGACATTATAACAAGAGCAGTGGTAACTCAGATGGTTGGCACTTGCTGTAAATTTCCAGTACGCGAGCAAACCGGGTTCGATGCCCGCCGACACCAATGAAATTGTTAATAGCAATTTTAATCATCATAGGAAATATCGTGAGGAAAGCTGCATGTCTGAGAAATAAGAACAAAAATTACGAAACATGTGAAGTTCACCAACACTGGATTGGACAACATTGGATCAGCTCGTCGGACACATCCTTGCCCTAAAACCCTCTCAGAAATGAGGAGAGGTCTGTGCCAGTGGGACATGTAAAGGATGTAACTTTAACTAACTTAACATCAACAACAACATAACAACATATTCAAATAGTACCTACTTCTCAAGCACAAGAGATGTCCCCTCTCGTCCGTGTCGTAACACGCAGGCTAGTTTATAAAGACGTGCGTGCTTCTCCACAAGCGTATCTAATTACCTTGACGCAACACGGCTAACGGAATGCCCTGTATGTAAAACTTGGCTACATAGTTACTTTACGTTGTGTAGGAAATTGATAATTAGTTTTATAAAACTGAAATATTAAATTGGTAATCTACATCGTAATCGAAATCATCAAAAAGGAATTAAGCCCTGCACTCGTAGGCAATGGTTTGCATGCAAGTTACATACGCCCACCGACACCTTGCAAGCAATCAGGCAGTCACCTACCATATAGCACCGCCTGCTAAGCCAATTCAACACTGTGCCATCAGGAAGTCACCTACCGCTTGCTAAGCAAAAACCAGCACGACTTTACGTGACTTAAGAATATTCAACATAGTTTAAAATCCAGGGTCTAATTGTTAAGAGAGCCCAGTAGTAGTTAAGTTAGTTTGTAAGTTAGGTAGTCTAGTATTTCTGTGTACTCACATTGTCACAATAGTTGAGTCAGCTTATAAACGATAGTTGAGTCAGCTTATAAGTTAAAAAATAAAAGTAATATAGGAAAAGTCTTCGTCTTCTTATATATATGTATGGATGCATCATTACGAAATACCGATATATCGTGTCATATCAGGTATACCTACTGTTACGAGCTTGAGGTTCGTGACAATAAAAATTGCCGATAAAATTACCTAAATTAACACTTTAATTCTCTTTACACAAATTAAAACTTAAAGCACTAATAATTAATCACACTAATTCACTTTATTTAGCTCCGAAGCTTCGCTTGCCTCGCCAAAATCAACACTTCCCCGATCGCATCTTGCATTTGCTATGCAACAAAGTATATTGTAAGATGCAAGCCACAATAAATGCAGGTACGGAACACGTACGTGTGATATCTTAGAAAATATCTAGTCTAAAGCCTAACTCAGCACTAACGTACAATACCTGCTTTTCCAATTGATGCAACATATTCAAGACACTTACATGCGGCACAGCTCTTTATTACTCAAGAGTCCTGATGAAAGGGATTGGAGAGTTCTTAATACGTGTGGGGAAGACTCGTCATTTCCGGCCGACTTTGCGGCGTCCCTTTAACACAACTTACGTTAAGATGATTTGAAGATTGAATAGCTAAGTGAAAGCCGAAACTTTATTTAGAACTAAAAATAGCAATCACAAAGTTCAGTGGTCAGAGTAGGATGTAAAATCGATAGTCCTGAATCTAATCTCAGTCAGATCAAGTATTAGTGTAAGAACACGCGTTAATAGTTAACGTGTCTAGATGGTTTATGATTTTCTCTGACAGTAATGCCCGGTTACTATAATCAAGGAACATTGCGTTTTTCGAACGGCCAGTAGAATTAGATACGAAACACATGTAAAAACCGTCACTACAACAAGCTATCCGTTAGACGTCTAACGAAGACTTAAAACGGGAGGACTTCAAGGAACTAATTGTTAGCCAAATATGTATGGAAATTATTACACTTTGAGGTATTTCTACAAATTTTTCGAACTGTTAAAAAGCTGTCAAATCAAAGTGACAGTGCGTTCATTATTTACTTAATAAACCCCCATTTTCGATACGTAACATTGTGCGTCCATTGATTTTATATCAATAGTTTTCATTACTTTTAATTTTGATACTAATTGTCCGCGGGTTGGGGCATTGGTGACCAGATGGTAACACAGGTATTTTTTTTACAAAAACCTACAGCATATATTAATATGACTAAGCTGACGCACCGCGTACATGATACAACCGCATCGACTACGTGTTCTTACCGCAAACGCGCAGCAACCGAACAGCGCTTCCTCGACACTGATCAGCTAGTAGGGATAGGGTTCCCTTCCTCGCAGACTGCAGTTCATTTGTTTTCACTATGGCAATTACACGTTTTATAAATTTTTCCTTGAATAAAACCGCTTACATACTTGTGTATTACTTTTCAACCGCATCGACTACGCGTTCTTACCGCAAACGCGCAGCAAACGAACGGCGCCTACTTGGCACTAAACAGCTAGTAAGGATAGGTTTCCCTCCTCGCAGACTGCAGTTAATTTGTTTTCAATATAGCAGTTAGACGTTTTAGGCTTTTTTTGCGAATAAAACCGCTTACCTACTTGTGCATTACTTTTACATAAGTTATGAAATTTTCAAATCAAAAATAAAACTAAAAAAAAATTATGATTACTTAGTAGCTTCTGAAGACGATGCTAAGATATAGTGTATCGAAGCATAACGAGTAAAGCTCCGCAAAAGCTATTAAGTGAGAGTTACTAGAATTCCTTTTTTTGGCTTTTGAAATCGATTTTTGTTTTTATTAAAAGTTTTATTTGACCCTATTGAGTGGTTCCAACAACTGGAATGTCGTTAAAATAAGTAATTTACAATCTTCACCCCTACGTTTCTACTACATTCCCTAGTTCTTACTACATCCCCATTTTTCTACCCTCAAGATTCTTTCTTTAAATGTTTATGAGTATGGAACTACCCTTGAAGTATAATTTAATTAATGAATAAAGAATCGCTTAAATCGTTAAAGCAGTTTCTAAGAAATCGGTGAACTTAAAAAATATACGCCTCGGCGTTTTTACGAACTTCTTCTTCTTCTTCTTCTACCTAGCGTTTACCCCGGTTGCTCAACCGGGCGTTTTTACGAACTAATATACTTTAATCAAATTACATACCAAAATGTTTTTTTTAATAGGAGAGGGTGACAAACGAGCACGCAGTCCTCCTGATGGTAAGTGGTTGCTGCGGCCCATAAACATCTACATCTATCCTCGATTACAAATCAAAATGCAGATGCGTTGTCACCCGTGAGGACTAAGATGGAATGCCTCGTTTCCAGTAAAAAGGGTCTCCGGTTCTCTACAATCATCATACAAAACACAGCAGCATTAAGCTACCATTTTACGCTGGTAATCCATGAGAGCATGGTCCTTCCCCGGTCTAGCCAACTCATTCGTGCTACAACTATACTACTAATATAACTGCAGCATGACCCTACCACGTATAATATGTAAAAAAACATTGTCTGCATGCTTTTTAAGCTTGTAGAAAATTCATAGGTTATTCTTCGAGGTAACGAAAGGGAGTTGGTGAAATTTTTATGTATCAAAATAAAAACTTTTTTAACAAAATTTTGTCTAATTCGTGTGCGGCGTTAAACAAAATGAATATCACACAAGTACAAGAGGTATGCAAGGAGCGAAAACGGGGTACGCATATTCCGTATGTTATTTAAGGCCCGCCCACACTATATATGGAACAAACGGATAGGCCAAAACCTATACGGAATCCCGTTTAGGCCGCAAAATTTCGAACGAAAACTACCGTAGGTGTGTGACGGGGACTTTACGATGGACTTGCTGCGTTCGAAATCCCGAATCGGAATTCCGAAACGAAACCCCGAAATGGAATTTCGTATGTATGTGGCGATCCTAAGAGGGTACGTTAATTGCAAGCCGGAGCAGTGACGTAGAGGCCACAGAGTACTTTCATATATACCGAAAGTGGAGAAGTCTTGTACGCAGTGTTTACAAATAGATTTAAAAATAGCTTAGAATCTGCATAGAATCCAAAACTGCAACCATCTCTGGAACAACGGGCCAAATCTGAGGCGATACCGAACAAAAAGAAACGTTACGTCTGTATATACGAACGAGCTCTTAAAAATTTATTTCAATTGACATGAGCGTCAAATATATAACTGGTAATTTTTAGGCCGCGTTTAATTAACAATAGATTTTTTTACAGTAAAACGGTGACAAACGAGTACACAGTCCATCTGATGATAAGTGGATGCTGTGGCCCGTAGACATCCACATTTATCCTCAATTAAAAATCCTTGTGGACTAAGATGGCTGACTCTACACTGACCATATGAAACACAGCAGTATCATGCTCCTATTTTACGCTGGTATTCTGTGAGAACGTAATCCTTCCCCGGTCGAGCCGACTCATTCGTGCTACAACCAAACTATAGCTGCAGCGTGGCTCTATCACGTACGAGGTGTGTTCAAAAAGTAAGGTGACTTTTTGAATTTCGCGGGCAACGCACATTCGATTTTCGATTTTTGTATTTTGTTGCGTTGGTACACATGTCCTGAGCATATGTTTCAAGTTTGAAGTGTATAGCATGTTTAGTTTATTTTTGACAGTTACAAAGGTCGGACGTACTTTGGTGTGCTCGGCGATTTTCTTCTATCAAAAAAAATGGATCAAAGAATTTGCATCAAATTTTGTGTAAAAAATTGAATTACGTGCTCCAAAACACTTGAAATGTTGACAGTGGCATACGGTGAGTCTACTCTTAGTAAAAAAAACGTTTATAAGTGGTACAAGCTCTTTCAAGATGGCCGAGAAGATGCCAATGACGAACCTCGCTCTGGACGCCCCAGCACGTCAACAACCGATGAAAACGTTGAAATAGTGAAGAAAATTGTTTTGGAAAATCGTCGAATCACTATCAGAGAAGTTGCGGAGGATGTTGGCATATCGGTTGGCTCTTGCCATGAAATTTTTTCGGATATTTTGGGCATGAAACGTGTGTCAGCGAAATTTGTTCCAAAATTGCTCAATTTCGACCAAAAGAACCGTCGCATGACAATCGCTCAAGAACTATTGGATGATGTCAACAACGACCCAGATTTGCTCAAAAGGGTCATAACAGGTGACGAAACATGGGTATACGGTTATGACGTCGAAACTAAGACTCAATCGTCCCAGTGGAAGCACACTGAATCACCAAGACCAAAAAAAGCACGCCAAGTTCGATCAAATGTGAAGGTTTTGCTTACAGTTTTCTTCGACTGTAGGGGTGTGGTGCATCATGAGTTCTTGCCACACAAGGTCGTACGGTCAATAAGGAGTATTACCTTGAAGTTATGCGCCATTTGCGAGAAGCAATACGTAAGAAACGTCCCGAATTGTGGGTAAACAATTCATGGTTTTTGCATCACGATAATGCACCTGCTCACTCATCGTTGCTTGTGAGAGGTTTTTTGACCAAAAACAACACTACAATCATGCCTCAGCCACCATATTCACCGGATTTGGCCCCATGTGACTTTTTCCTGTTCCCAAAACTGAAGAGACCCATGAAAGGACGAAGATTTGCAACGATTGAAGAGATAAAAACTGCATCGCTGAAAGAGCTGAAGGCTATACCAGAAAGTGATTATCAGAAATGCTTTGACGATTGAAAAAAGCGTTGGCACAAGTGTATTATATCTGAGGGGGATTACTTTGAAGGGGACAACATAAATATTGATGAATAAATAAATAGTTTTTCATAAAAATATAAAGTCACCTTACTTTTTGAACACACCTCGTATAAAACTTATAGATATGTGGTGGCGCTGTCGTCGCGCCACAAGCGAAACACACCGAAGCCTACATCGCGCTATCAAAGTTTCGAATCATAAACAATATATAATATAGAGCATCTCCGAACTATCACATGGAGTTTTGGCCGCTCCCCGGGCAGAACACCTTGCCCGGCGGGAGATCTCCCCTTTTCCTTCTAAGGCCACATATACTAAAATAGTACTAAAATTTGATGTTGCCCAATCATCAAATTCCTCCTCATATTGTCCAGATGTTCTGACGCTCACCGCGTTCTTGACGAAAGTGCCAAGTCTGATACTATTACAAAAATACCCGCCATATACTAAAAAGTTTTATTATTAAATTATACAATTTTTTTTTATTATACCTAATGTAAGCCAAATCATAAGAATAGGTTGGTGACACTTTCTTCCCATAAAATTGTAACAGAGAACATCGCTACTGGCGATTTTTATCGAATAGAATATTGAAATTGGCCCACATTGCAATTGCAATCAGTAAACCTTCACAACCATTAATTGTTAAACTGGCATTTGTACTAATAGAATGATATTTTTTAAATTAAATAAACCAACTGGTATCAGCTTACGACCTCGTCTGTGAAGCGATACCAGCTGATTGATTTTTACCCATATCCATAAAAACGGCCCTAGGCGTACCCGCTCGATTAGTTTATATTTATGATTGTTTTATTTTGAAAAACTTCACTACGGCAGCGTAGCAACTAAAGCATATCCTTTTCATAACGTAAGAAACCTATCACCAGCACGAGCTAATGAAGAAAATTTATTGTATAATGTTATTTATTTTAACCTTACTGTTATCACCTTTACATAAGATAATAAAGGGTGGACTCAATACCTAACCACATTCTCAGCCATTCAAATCGTGGTGTGATTAAATATTTTAGCAGGTAGAAATGCATACATACTGACTATAATATACATATAACATAAGAAGTCTATCATCATCATTACAGCCCTTCAGAGGGCCACTGAACATAGCCCCCCGCGCCACAAGGAATGCCACAAAGCACGGTCCGGAGTCATCTGTATCCATCGACTTCCTGCATGTCTTACCAGGTCGACACTTAATCTATAGGGGGCAGCGCTCCACACTTCGCTTACCGGTACGGTTGACGACTGGATGTATTACAATATTACCTGATGATGATTAGTGGCTACAGCAGCCTAGGGGACAACAACCAACTTCAAATAAAAGAAGGCCTCTGATTGGAACACAGTAGTGGGTGCGTTGCTACTTGGTGGCAGAAATAAATAAGGTGGTAGAATTAATTCAGAGGAACTCTTAGACAAAAGGACAAATCTACCGCTATAAATGCAAAAATAACAACACCATACTACTTGTTAGACAACATTACATAATATCATCATCATCATCATCATTATAGCCCTTCACAAGTCCACTGCTGAACATAGGCCTCCCCAAAGTAATGCCACAAAGCACGGACCTGAACCACCTGCATCCATCGACTTCCTGCATGTCTTACCAGCTCGTGACTCCATCTAGTGGGGGTCACCCTACACTACGCCTACCGGTACAAGGCAGCCACTCGAGAACCTTTCTTCCCCATCGGTTATCGGTTATCGGTTCTTCGAGCTACATGCCCGGCCCATTGCCACTTCAGCTCACTAATCCGTTGGGCTATGTCAGTCACTCTCGTTTTACTGCGGGTATGCTCATTTCTGAGTTTATCACACAGATAATCTCCGAGCATAGCCCTCTCCAATACACATTCTATACACATTACAAATTAGCACACCATCGAATACATCCCTGCTCAAATGTGTCCACAATTTCGTATTCCTTTTAATTAGCACGTAACAGCCAACTGTTGGATATGGGCCCTTCCTATTAAAAGAAAGATTTATAATAATCACGACGCTTGGCAAGCGGCTGGGTAATCGTAGTACTAGATGAATTGCACCTTTAACAATGTTCCACGTCGCCAGTCTGAATAATTTCCATCATAATATACGAGATGGTATACCGCTTTCTATACATAGGGAACAACGAAAGTAAGGCACTCATGCTGCTCATAAATGTTTGAATTTCAAATGTTATATTTTTTAAAACAAAAGAGACTTATAAATACATGAAATTAATTTTTGGCGGGAAGTCGCCATTCAGTTATTTTTTATCACAAGTTGATGTTCGCCATCCGTAGCAAAAATGGAAATAACGCAAAGATTTTAGGGCGATAATTTTTATGTATTAGTCGTTCACTTCAAGAATGCCGTTACCTCCCGCCGCGCCCCCTCATTCCGCGCCTCAAGCGTCGCCCTTTTAGTACCGATAGCAACGTCGAAGTGTACTTACGTCCGTTTTTTATGCTCCCGTACGTTCTCTAGTTTGTTACTGTTTTTGCTGTTGTTTTTGTTACTGTTGATTTTTTGTTTTTGTTTCTGTTGATATTCGTTAATTTGTTCTGTTACAATGAGTAAAAGAGGAAAATCTTTAATTTGATATATTTAAAATGTAAAATATCTTTTTTCGGCGGTAGGTGAAGAAAAAGTTAACACATACGTAAAATTTTAATTTGTATTTTAAATTAATTTATACAATATTCTACATAATTTGTTATATATTTGAGTGCTAATTATCACTATTTTCTTGGTAATCGCATTTGTACAACTGTGTATATGTGAATTCATTCCATCTAAATACACCACCTGCCAGCATATTACACACACTTGGATTTCATATATATCTTGACACAACACAATGTCTCAACTTGATGAGATTAGAACTGCACAGAACAGTTTGGAGGAATGCTTTTCAAAAAGGATGGCCGAACTGGAAGCACAGTTACACACGGGGGGATCCGCCAAGGACACGGTTGCAAAGGTGGCTGAGGAGTTTCGAACCTTCCGTGAACTCATGTTCTCTATGCTCGGTATGCTCCGTAAACAAATTAATGAGTGCTCCCATATGGTTGACGCTATTGAGACCAGGCATCGACGAAAGGCTCTCCTTTTCTTGGGTGTTGCTGAAGAGGAGAAGGAGGACTGCAAGGCTACAGTGCTAAGTATAATCCACAAAATGGAGATTAAGGACATCACAGCATCTTGCATTAGTGTCTGCCACAGGATTGGAGTAGCCACCAAAAATCGTCTCAGCCAATCCTAGTTCAATTTCTTAGCGTTGACTTCAGGTCATCAGTAGGGAGGGCGAAGTCTAGACTGAAAGGTTGTCCAGTTTCAGTAAAGGAGTTCTTGACAAAGTCTCGGCAAACTGTTTTTGGGAAAGCCCGTCAGCATTTCGGCATGCGTGCATGCTGGACCCAAGATGGAGTAATTGTGGTGAAAGTTGCAGATGGATCCCGGCATAAAGTCACTACCTTAGATGAGCTGACTACTCTTACGCAAAAACACCCTAAGGCGACTGCTGAATCCTCAACTGGAGGCGAGCGCATTGCAGGAAGCAATTCTAAACCACGTAAATAACTACGCAGTATTGCGTTTTATTGTCTTAATTCTCCTTTTTCCTTTTACTACAACTTTAAATTTATTCAATATTGCAGAATTACTTAGTATAATTTATTATTACTTTTTATCCACAGTATTAAACCTTGTTTTGCTTTTATGTAACCTTAAGCTTCTTTCTTTCTCATTTATTAACATTTTTTTTAAATTAGTTAATTTCTAATTTTAATATATTGGTTATATTTTGTCCATAGATTAATAGATTCGTAACAAGTGCATAGTGCAATTTAACTTTCGGTCGCTGGGAAGGTTTTTTTTTATTAATACATGATCATGGATACAAAGTCCTTTGGACACAGTATATTTGTCGTCTATGAGACACTTCTCTATGATACTTTTTATTTGTTCTAAGTTCTGCTATTTATTATTAGTAATCTTAACGTAGTTTAGTTGTAGTTGTCTTGCAAATCATTTTTATTTTTATTGTTTTGTGTATTATATTTGTCTTTTAATTTTTGAGTGTGTTAGCTGGCGGGTGGTGCAGGGATGGCAGTTTAGCAATCGAAATTATTACTATTTTTTTTACGTTATATAATTTTAATTATACAAATTTATTTATTCTTATAGTTTAGGTCTATATTATTTATTTATTTTTATATATTCCATTACATATAGATGAGTTCCGATGATGATTCTTTTCTTTCTGCCAACGAGTTTTCTTCATCAAATGACAGTTATTGCTCTATTACTGAAACGTTAGGGGATTTTGTGCGACATAAATTCGATGAATCCCGCTCTTTGTTTAATGTTTGCCACATTAACGCACAGAGCGTACCTAGTCATTATAGTGATCTGATTTAGGCTTTCTCTGACGCTGATGTTCATGCCGTCTTGATTTCGGAGACTTGGCTTAAGCCCCATCTTCCTTCTACCTCTTACCCTCTCTCTGGCTTCAGTTTGATACGCAACGATCGAATTGATAGGAGAGGGGGTGGGGTCGCTATATATCTTCGTTCTGACTTTTCTTATAAAATTCTAGCTTCTTCTTCCCCCTATTATACTGCATCTGCAGAATTTCTTTTCCTTGAAGTTTGCGTAAAAGGAGCCAAATTAGTACTTGGCGTTGTCTACTGTCCTCCTTCTGTCGATTACTTCTCCAGTCTTGAAACAATTCTGGAATCCTTGGGGTCGGAATACTCACATCACGTCATCATGGGCGATTTTAATACAGATCTCCTCACTCCGCACTTAACCCGTTCCTCCAAGCTCCTTCAAATTGTCGAGTCGGTTGGCCTCCACATTTTACCTTTACAAGCCACTCACCACAATATTAATGTGGAGGATACCTGGCTTGACTTAATCCTTACCTCTACTCCTTCTCTTGTCTTCTGCCACGGTCAACACTTTGCACCTGCTTTCTCCTATCATGACCTCATTTTCCTTTCTTACGTCCTTAAACCTCCTAAACCTCCAGCTAAAACTCTACACATGCGTTGTTTTAGTCGCTTGGATGTTGAAAAGCTTTGTATGGCTGCATCCAAAATAAACTGGAACAGCGTGGTTTCTGCACCCACTGTGGATGAAAAAGTTGGGGCTTTGAATGAAGCTATCCTTAAATTATATGACGTACATGCTCCCATCAAAAAAGTGAAGCTCAAGCGTCCACCTGCGGCTTGGATGACGATTGGGGTTCGGATTGCGATGAGACGTAGGGATCGCGCTTTCGGCAAATTTAGAAGAGATCGATGTGATCAAAACTGGACGCTTTATAAAGTTGCAAGGAATCGGTGCAATCAGATGATACGCAACGCCAAACGCCGATTTATTCTTAGTAACATCTCATCTTCTTCCCCTGCTAATATCTGGAAGTTCCTTGGAACTATAGGTATCGGTAAACGACACCGTTGTGAGTTTCAAAGGACGATTGGTCTGGATGATATCAATTTTCATTTTATCTCCAACAGTCCTCTTGATCACCAGACCAAGCGTCTTACTGTTGAACACTTAATGGGTTTACCTCGTCCTGATATTAATCTGTTTCAATTTTCTCCAGTAGCTGTAGATGAGATCAAGAAGATAATCCTTTCCATTAAATCTAATGCTGTAGGTTACGACAACATCAGCCGACGGATGATTATCTATATACTTGACCATATCCTCCCAGTCATCTCGCACATCATTAACTTCTCCTTGGATTCTGGTAATTTTCCCTCACTGTGGCGTAAGGCTTACGTTATTCCCTTACAAAAGATCCCAAATCCCACTTTACCCAATCATTTCCGACCTATATCCATCCTTCCCTTCTTATCCAAGGTCCTTGAGGCCTGTGTCCAAAAGCAACTTTCGCAGTTTATCTCTCGTAATAACTTATTAAGTCCCTTGCAGTCTGGCTTTAGGCCCGGTCATAGTACCGTTTCCGTACTCCTGAAAGTAACTGGTGATATTAGGGCAGGCATTGAGGACACTAAAGTCACTGTGTTGGTTTTGGTTGACTTCTCGAACGCCTTTAATACCATTAGTTATGACATTCTAATTTCCATCCTTTCCCTTTCTATGATCTCACCCGAAGCACTGGATTGGTTTTCATCATATCTTCGAGGGCGCCAGCAGTCGGTTCGCATCGATGAACTATCATCTTGCTGGCTTGACATACATGCTGGTGTCCCTCAAGGCGGCATATTATCTCCTTTGTTGTTTTCTATATTTATTAATCTCATTACTCAAAACCTTCAGTCTGCGTATCATCTGTATGCTGATGACTTGCAATTGTACACACAAGCGAGTATTGACGATATTTCTACAGCGGTGGACACACTTAACAGGGACCTTGAGTACATTAAGAACTGGTCTGACAGGTTTGGCCTAATGGTCAACCCTTCGAAGTGTCAGGCCATTATAATTGGTAGCCGTCCGATGATCCAGAGATTTAAAACAGTAGCTCTACCTCCTATCTTTTTTAATAGTACTGAGATTCAATTGTGTTCCACTGTGAAGGATCTAGGTTTATTAATTGATTCTACTTTGAGTTGGAAAGCCCAAACAACGACCGTTAGCCAGAAAGTCACTGGTACCCTGCGTTCTCTCTATCGCCTAAAAAATTTTCTACCATCTGAAATTAAGACAATGCTTGTGCAGAGTTTAATTTTTCCCCTAATCGACTATGGTGATGTGTGTTATTTCGACCTGAATGCAGACCTTCTCAATAAATATGACCGTCTTCTGAATAACTGCATTCGATTCATTTTCAATCTTCGAAAGTATGACCATGTATCCACGTATCGACCTCAATTAAAATGGTTACCTATTCGTCAACGCCGTAGTTTGCGTGCACTCACCACCCTTTATTCTATCCTGATGTTTCCAACTTCCCCTACCTACTTATCTCCTCACTTTCAGTTGCTTAGTGCTAGTCATGAGAGAAACCTCCGCTCTACGAACAACCTTCTTCTTCTATGTACATCCCATAGCTCTGGACTTGTTCATTCTTCTTTCCACATTCAATCTATTCTCCTTTGGAACGCACTCCCTCTCGAAATCAGGACGGCTAGCAATCGGTACGCGTTCAAGATGAAGGTTCGGGAACACTTACTTAATAAATTGGCAGAATCATCATCCTCATCATTGGCAGAACCAGCGTCCTCATACGGCCAGCAGTGAAGGACCACGTCTCTGATCCGTAAGTCATCACTGGCAACACGCACTGGTTGTACATGTGTATGTGTATTTATATGTGTATATATGTATGCATGTGTGTGTATGTATGTATATGTATGTATATATGTATATATGTATGTTTATATGTGTATATATATATTCTTATTGTTCTTATTGTAATTATGTATATTATATATTTTATATACATATATGTGTATGAATATTAATATAATTTTATCTATTTTTTGCGATGTACCGTTTATATCTTATGTATTTTATTTCCATGTATTACAATTTTTTTGTTATTTTATTTTAGTATTCGCATATTAACTTTTTATTACACCTACTTCATTCTATCTCTGCATCATCCCAAGGTAGAGGAGAGAATGCCTTAGGCATTAAGTCCGCCTATATACCACTTGTGTATATGAAGTTTTAAATAAATAAAATAAAACTATAAAAAAATATTTTATTTTATCGAACACGTTATTATTTCATCATCATCATCATTCAAAAAATATTTTATTTCATCGAACACGTTATTATTTAACTTTATTGAAAATATGAATACTAAAAAACATAAACATGATGACTTTTTTCGTCTACGGTACCGTCAGCTGTGACGTCGTAACGGTCTACGACGGCAAACTCGAAATGAACGCGTAGTACTCGGGATAGCACTGGTCGTCTACAATTTGCTTTTGGAAGGGAAGCACCTCATTTGTTTTATCAGAGAGTAGTATTGTTGTATCAGAGAGTAAGTTGATTGTGGCCGCGTTTCTCCCCGTGATAAAATAGTGTAATGTTTACAATTTTATTTTATTAACTTACCAAAGAAATATGAATTAAAATTTATTATAATCAAAAATAAATGACGCTAAATACATAACACTGTACACTGGATGGACGCTGTAAATAAAAAGAGGAATAAGTGACGATTAAAAATGCTTTAATTCGACTTCAGAAATCCTTGAACATTTTAAACGAAATGCGATCAAAACTTCGTCATGTTTACGTCTGAATATTGACTAATTCTAGTGCGCTTAGTTCATCTTTTTTTCTTATTTCTGCAAAATGTTGACTGATTGGTGTAAGACAAAGATCTTAACGAGACCCGGCTATATCGTCAAAGTCGCCCATAACCCATTCTTTCACCCGTCCAAATGTAATACAATTTCTACAAATAATATAACGATCTTTAAAAAAAACCTCAAACGCTCCACTCGTTGAGCTTTCAATTTTACGATTACCGAGCAATTACAGTACTACTAATAAAGCAGACGTTGATAACCCTATTTCACTGTTGGTTTAGACGACCGCTAGATAATCAAGCTAACGGTTATCATTGCAATGTTCTATAACCAATACGGTGTAAGATCTACTTTATTATATACAAGCGATGCCTGCAGCTTCATTTGTTTCATTTTTAGGATTCCGTAGTCAACTAAGAACCCTTATAGTTTCGCCATGTCTGTCTGTCCGTCTGTCCGTCCTCGCTTAATCTCTGTGACCGTTAGCACTAGAAAGCTGAAAGTTGGTACCAATATGTGTATCAATCACGCCGACAAAGTGGTAAAATAAAAAATTGGAAAAAATGTTTTATTAGGGTAGCCCCCCTATATGTAAAGTGGGAAGTGATTTTTTTTTAATTTCAACCCCAACGTGTGATATATTGTTGGAAAGGTATTTAAAAATGAATAGGGGTTTGCTAAAATCATTTTTTGATAATATCAATAATTTCGGAAAAAAAACAATGTGTCCCCCCCCCCTCTAACTTTTGAACCATAAGTTTAGAAAATATTAAAAAAATCTGAAAAGCAGAACTTTATAAGGACTTTCTAGGAAAATCATTTTGAACTTGGATGGAAACAACAGTACCCACTACCGGGAGCAGTTGCAGGAGCGCGGAGCGTTGCTGTAGCGCGAACATAATGGAGACCTTTAAACTCATAAGTGGGAACACTTATTGTGACGGACGGGAAACTACGGAACCCTACACTGAGCGTGGCCCGACACGCTCTTGGCCGGTTTTTAATGTAACGATAGAACGTGAATGGGGTGACTGGGGGAAATGAGGCTGAAGCTAGCTCCTAGTTTCAACTCTTAGGAGATTAGGTCAGTTAAGGTCAGACAAGCTATATTAAAGTTTTAGCAATGACTAGAATATAATATAATACAGGTTACTGACGGTTGTTAAAATAAAAATGTTATCAGCAAAATTTCGAAATCAACGAAAAAAATTACTTTGACGTAAAATCGAGCTGCGTTAGGGCCCAAATGTGTGTCTTATATATGTCGGACTTTTACTTGAGATTACTTTTATGGTCCTCTTCTGTAATACAAATATTTCAGTGTCCGTCGCGGGTCCCCATAGCAAAATACCATACGACATTATGCTATGGAAATACCTAAAGTAAACTGATCCAGCTGTTTCAACACTGGCAAGACTTCTAATTTTTACAGCATATGCTGAAGAACTAAGTCTGGTAGCTCGTTTTGATATATGGGGGTCTGGCGTGTGATTCTAAGATAAATGGTGGTATCGAAAAGTCTCAGCTTCTGCCCATATAAAATACATTGGTATATAGAGGTTTGACATTTGGAGTTATGAATTTCATACATTAAGTTTTAGTGCCATTTAAAAGCATATTATTAATGTTATACATATGGAATTATGAATTACATTATTAATATATAAAGGAATCCCGAACTATTATACGAAGAGCGCTTGAGCCACAATGGCTTACGCATGACATAAAAAATTCTGCCCTATTGTTAACGTGCACCCATTTATTAGGGAACATAGAACACTGTTACTACTCTCTGATAATTCACAGCCGCCAGCCGATATAAAAGTTATTGTTCGTCAAAACATAACGGAGCCTTCTGTCCCACGGGTCACCGTTAAAACAGTACGCTAGCATTAAAAGTAGATTAAGAACGATCGCGGATAAGAAGTACCGGGTAATTTTCTAAGGAGCCTCTTTGTTTTCCCAGTGGACGCAATCGTAAATAAATGTATAAATATGGGTATTGATGACATTTGGTCTGCCCTTACTATCAAGTTCCAATAGATTTCTTTTTAAAATAGGAATGGCAACTGATACGTCCACGCTTAAGCTATATTATGATTGTAGCACGAATGGATCGGAACGACCGGGGAAGGACCGCGTTCTCACAGAATACCAGTTTTATGCCGCTGTGTTTCGTTTGGTGAGCGTAGAGAACCGGAGACCCTTTTTACTGTAAACGAGGCATTCCAACTTACTTTACTTTATCGAGAATAAATGCAGATAAGGAATCAAAATCAAAATTCATCTGCATTTATCCTCGATAGGGAATCAAAATCAAAATTTTATCGAACCCATCGAAGACAAATGCTTTTCAATTTATCCTCGATGGGCCACAGAAACCACTTATTATCATGTGGACTGCGTGCTCGTTTGTCTTTTTTTATAGAATAAGGGTGGCAAACGAGCACACAGTCCACCTGGTGTTAAGTGGATGCTGTGGCCCAAAGACATTATACATTAATCCGTTGTCACCCCCGAGAAGATGGAATGCCTCGTTTATCTACTTCACATCCATATCCACATATATCTACTCTCTCTTTATCTCTCAATTTATCCCATCTTCAACGTGTCGCCAATGTAATCATAAATCATACGTCTAGAACGACGCTTATCAACTCTTCCTCTCACTTCTGTAGCATCAATTTGCTTCGTCACTGTCTAAATGTACAACGGTGAGTGGATTTTTATTTAAAGAGCATCGCTTCAAAACAAGCTTTTTGAAAAGTTTACAGTTATATCGACCATTATATTTACTTTTTCAAGCAGATTATTGAAGAATAAATAATTTTTAATATTGATCGCTGCTAAGAAAAAGTACATTATTACTCGAAAAAGCATAAACAATCAATACTATAATTCACACGGCTACGTAACTAACCGCTAACGGACGATAATTGTTACGAGAGACAATAACAGGGTTTTGTAAACATGTTGCTTGCTTACATTAACCACCATTCGGTCCTCAAATTTATTGACTATAATTGTCTGAACATATTTACAATCATCGACACGCCACTGTTATTTACTTGCCTATTTACTCATTTCTTTACTTGAAATCTTTTTTCTTGGCGGTGCAAGAATATCCACTAGTCGATATCACCCCGTGGGTGTCGTAAGTGACAACGGAGGGAAACAACTCAGGACATGAGCAGCAGTGTCTTCATAATAACGACTAAAAATAAAAACTGCTGTTGCCAACCCGCTTGCCAAGCGTGGCAACTATGGCAAATCCCCGTATAAAGCAATCTATGGGGGAGGCCTGTGTTCAGCAGTGAACTTTAATAGGCTGTAACGGTAACGGTTACTTTTTTTTTTAAATAGTAATATTAGATAGTATTAGTGACAAACGAGCAAACAGTCTACCTGATGATAAGTGGATGCCGTGGCTCATAGACATAGACATCTACATTTAAGAATTAAAATGCAGATGCGTTGTCACCCCTGAGGACTAAGATGGAATGCCACGATTCCAGTAAAACGGGTCTCAGGTTCTCTACACACACCATACGAAATACAGCTGCATCAAGCTGCTATTTTACGCTGGTATTCTGTGAGAGCGTGGTCCTTCCCCGGTCGAGCCGACCCTTTCGTGCTACAACCATAATAAAGTTGCAGCGTGGCTCTATGACGTATAAAAACTATTACTTAAAAATTTAATTTTCCTCATTAACACAAACATTATAAAACCATGTGTTTATGTAATACTAAAGTAAAGTACAAAATCGAAACGGACAGAACCTGAACTTTGTACAGGTTCAGAAAATATCGAGCAACTTGCGCCGCTCTACTATGCATAAATACATAGCGATTAACCGGCCTTAACTTATTGTTACTGCACAATACCTGAAAGCACAGGTGGCGTGATAATTATAAACCGTATCGATTCAAACTGGATAATATCGAACTGATAATCCTCCTCATAATAAGTAGCTCCTGCAGCCCACACGAACAAATTCGAATTAAGACAGCTTTTTCAGCGTTATCACACCTAAAAGCTAAAATAGAACATCTCTCAGTTCGTGAGTAAACCTGGCTCTTATCCTTCAGACCAAAACACAATATTGGATGCAGAACTGTTAAGTGACAAAAATAGTGTGGTCACTACCACGGTGGACTCCGTAGCGGAATAATAGGACCGAGTAAATTATTCTTACCACTAAGGAAGACAGTAAAATATGATTAATTCTCAAGAGTACTGCTTCCTGTATATCTAGGGTAAACGTAGCGCTCTCACTTCCTTACGTAGCATTCAAATCTCTTCATAATCTCTTTACAACAAGCGGAATGAAATCAATCACACCGTCAACATGCAATAATCGATAACTGTTACTCACACACAACTATATCTCAACAACAAAACAACAAAACAACAAGCTGTTAGCACACCTTTTCTGCCATCGTTTGTCGGAGTAGGTCCCAATCACTTACCAATTTCCACCACTGAGCTGAGCATTAACTACTGCGTTTTTATAGAATAATGGTGACAAACGGGCACACAGTCCACTTGATGGTCAGTGGAAGCTGTGACCTATAGACATCTACATTTATCCTCTAATAAGATTCAAAATGCAGATGCGTCGTCACCCCTGAGGACTAAGATGGAATGTCTCGTTTCCAGTAAAAAAGGATCTCCGGTTCTCTATACTCGCCATACGAAACACAACAGCCTTTACCTGCTATTTTGCGCTGGTATTCTATGAGAGCGTGGTTCTATCCCGGACGAGCCGACCCATTCGTGATACAACTAATATAGCTGCAGCGTGGCTTAACCACGTAAAAAATATGCTGCTCACAGGTTTGGCATTCTAAATCCTCATAAGTAACAACGCATCGTATTCACAGGTTCGGCATTCAGTTCATTAAGTCCTCATATCCTCATTGGTAACAACTAACAACGAATGGCGTTGTTACCTATGGGAAATTAGAATGCAAAACCTGTAAGCAGCATACTTTGTACCTTGATCGCAGGTGTCTATTGACTGCAGTAGCCACTTACCAGGTCAGATGGACTGTAAATTCGTTTGTCACATCAGTTTTTTTTTAATGACTTCTATCTTGTCTATTAGTAACAAAACTCGAAACGCGGAAGTGAACTAGAGAGAAACACAAACAATCTGTCTGGGAAATGGGCTATTTATTGATACTATTAAACCAAGCCATTCGCAGCCGGGTCACGCACGCGAACGTCGTCGTATCCCGGTAATAGACCGCCTTCGTATCGCCCTGCATTATTAATTCGTGCCGCCAGACTGTGGCTTTAGGTCACCGTAACACGGACGTTACCTGCTGTTTACTTATGGGACTACATGTTTTTAAACATTATTACTTATTTTTGAAATCTTTGGAAGGATTTTTTATTCATATAAAGTGGCTGATGTCATTATGGCGCTCAGGCAGTCACAAGAAAAAATCTTAAATAAAATAATTTACAAATAAATTAACTTATTAATTACTTAATCTCTTATTTTACTAAAATATTTAAGATTAAAGTTAGTAAAAATTACCTTGCCTATATCCGCTTAGTGAAATAAAGTGATGTGTCTTACATAGTTTGAAGAGCACTCCCGTCCTTACTCAATAGTGCACTATCCCCGTCACCACTGATCCCAGCACCACCACTCCCAACACCACTACTCCCAATACCACTATTCCCAACACCACCACTCCCAACACCACTACTCCCAACACCATTAATTCCAACACCACTACTCCCAACACCACTACTCCAAACACCACTACTCCCAACACCACTACTCCCAACACTACTACTCCCAACACCACTACTCCCAACACCACTACTCCCAACACCACTACTCCCAACACCACTTCTCCCAACACCACTACTCCCAACACCACTACTCCCACCACTACACCAGGAAAGACACACCACCGACGATGTGTTTCGCCTCTACAAGAGTTATCCTCATGTTAAAACTCTGCGGTGGTTGACACAGTTCTATTTATTATAACAAATAAAGTTTTTCGGCATCATCTGATAACGGGTCATATAAAATACTATTACAACTACCAATCAAGGACAAATGTAAATCACAATTTTTTTCTTTCTCTGGAGTTTTGGACACATTCTAACGAAATGTGATAAACATAATCAATGTCGCGTCCTGAAAGGATCAATCTCTCACGGAATACGAGCGTCAATAGTTGCTTAATGCTGCTGTGTTTCGTAGTTTCGTATGGTCAGTAATGAAAACTAGGGACTCGTTTATGTTTTATCAAGGCGTTATTTATCTTAGCATTCAAGCGTGAGAACTATCTACATTTCGATTCTTAATCGAGGGTTAACGTAGGTATGTATGGGTCACGGAATCCACTTATCGTCAAATGGACCGCGTACCTGTTAGTCACCCTTATTAAAAAATCGTATATTTATTAATGTTTTATTCTACTGTTCCTTATTTTTAAAAAAATAAGGATGTGCCAAGGTCAGGCTATCTAGTCAGCCTAGCCAGGCCTATTCAGGTCAGAAAGGTGATTAAATTGATAATTTAAAGATTTGGCCAAATAAATTTGTAAAATACAATGCTCAATAGAATACATCATTCAGAATTCTACGCTTTAAACAAAAATATACATTTTTTGGGGAATTGATTCCCGCCAAAACTTCCAAAGACAATTCGAAGTCAACGATGTTTTTTTCAGTTTAGGCCTATTCTATTACAAGCTTTTATGACCATACATCAATACACAACTAGAAATTTAGATTTAACAGACAAAGAACCATAAATATATTAAAGACCTGTCAAAAGTGCTAAACCTCTGGTATTGTAATCGTTAATTAACCTGCCAAGCGTGACTGTTAAGGGAAATCCTGCCTACAACAGGAGAGCCTTTAAGGCTGGCACAACACAGACCTCTACTGTTGCAGTTGTATTGGTAGTGTAGTTGTAGTACGAACGGGTCGGCTCGACCGGGGAAGGACCACGCTCTCACAGAATACCAGCGTAAAATAGCAGCGTAATGATGCTGTTTCGTATGGTAAGTGTAGAGAACCGGAGACCCTTTTATTGGAAATCAGGCATTCCATCTTAGTCCTCACGGGTGACAACACATCTGTATTTTTTGATTCGTAGTCGTGGTTACATGTAGATAGGAGTCTATGGGCCACAGAAACTATTTAACATCAGGTGGTCTGTGTATTTCTATCACCTTTATCCTATAAAAAAGAGAAGTAGGGAATATAATAACTTTTGAACTTTGCACTGAAACTACATAAACGTAGGAAAATATCACAAACAACCAGTATGTGGTTGAGTGTTACCGAATAACTTCATTAAATTATAGCTATTATTTATTCTAATTAAAGTTTTTATAATAAAACAGAATAAATAATAGTACTACGTAGTGATAGTAGTAGTATGGCATTTTAAAATGAAAGTTATTACAGTACTAATACGAAAGTTATTACAGTAATAAATACGATATAATATTGTAAAATACTTTTCTTCTGTGAGTTGATAAATATTCTAATTTAAAAACAATTATGTATATATATATATATATATATATATATATATATATATATATATATATATATATATATATATATATATATATATATATATATATACTATATAGACTGTAACTTTTCTTTAATTTTATGTTTTAATTTGATTTCCACATAGTATAAAACAAAGTCGCTTCCCGCCGTCTGAAGGCTTCGATCATTCAAACTACGCAACGGATTTTGAAGCGGTTTTCATCAATAGACAGAATAATTCAAGATTAAAGAGGTAGATATGCATTACTCGTATATAATATACATTTCTGTCCATATATAAGTGACTGAACTGCTCCTAAACGTCTGGACCGATTCTGATGAAATTTTGTGAGTGTTATTAAGTAGATTCAAAAATAGTTTAGATTTACATTTCGAACCGGTAGGTGGCGCTGTCGTCGATATTCAGAAATCACCCGTATATATATATATATATATATATATATATATATAGTGAATTTCATTTATTACGACCATGGTTGTAGCGATCATTTACCTATAGCGACGTTAAATCTAAGTCCCTTGAATTTAAAGCATACTTTAGATGAAAATTCATGTGGTTATAGCGACTTTGGATGTAACGCCGAGTTCGAGTGTAGCGACTGTTTTTAATGAATCATTTGTAACAAATTCCTAGAAATCCCATGCAGATATTGCGACCGGAGTCGGCCGCCAAAGACACAAAGATTTCTTTCTTTCACAAACATTTCTTATCTTTTGTTTACATCCACACAGAGTGGAGACCTTTACATTTTGTTTATAAATGTCAGCTAAGTAGGTAGGGAAGCGTCTACGTTTATTTCAGGCAATGAAAAACTGCTACAATATAAGAAGGTAAATTTTGACACTGTGTTAATGATCGTAATAGCTCAAGACTCAAGAGTATATCGAGCAGTCGCGAAATCGTAATGCCTTGGTTCGCGTCCTGTCTTCGGCCCGACTATTTTCCCTTTTTTTTCAAGTTCCCTTCTTTTGTAAGAAAATCTATTATTTCGAGCCCTTTTTTTAGTATTTTTCAAAAATACGAAAATTTTAAGCAAACTAATTGCACTCATGATTTTTTATTCAAATAACCAGCTCAGTTTTTTTTCTATTATGGCAATAAGATCAAAAAATATTATTTTATGTTTCATGTGTATGTAATTTGTATCTAAATGTAATTTCACCCAGGTACTATTATTTAAATGAGTTATTTTAAAAGTTAAAAAAGGAATATCCTTGCAAGAGGACTAGATAGTCTGAGATGTTTAATTTTGCGTTAAGTACTCAAGTGTTATCTTCAAGAGAGCGATAAGGCGGCGTATTCAGAAAGCGTGAACCGCAAGCTTGATATGAGCAAAGATAACTTTAATTATAATATCATAGACTTATGTTTTAATTCTTGACGGTCAATGTTCCTGTCTGTTGACTGTTGGCTATAATCTTTATATTACAGTAACTAGTCCCAGTTAGGAATCCCCATCGTTTTTATTACTTGATGGCCTGTAAAAATTCGCTACAGAGTATAGGTCTCTCCTGTTGTATGGTGTCGCTGATCTGCTTATTTAACTGATTGGATCAGCCAGGCGATACGACGAGGCAACTCAGCGAATCTTCTTGACACGCTACACTAGTCAATCGACGACCAACCACAGAAATCGCGGAAAAAAAGACTATTTTTATAATATTTTACTTTAGATGTTATGTACATGATACAATAATCGTTATAACTAAAACCAATAAGAATCTATATGAAATATTTTTCAGATTTCTCCAAATTTTTATTTGCACCATTTAAAAAACTTGAGAGTAAAAATTTACTCACTAAAAATAACAAATGGGATTTATTAATTACTATTTTGACACATATAAGCTTATAACTCATAAACTAATCGCTAAACCTGAGTGATGAAACCTATTGTAACCTAACATTGATTTTTTATAGTAATAAGGGTGGCATATGATCACACAGTCCACCTAATGTTAAGTGGTTGCTGTGGCCCTTGTGGCCTTGTGCTGTGGTTGTGTGGTAGATGTCTATATCTACATCTGTCCTCGATAACGAATCAAAATACACATGCGTTGTCACACATGTTATGTAAAAAGGGTCTCCAGTTCTCTACACTTACTAAAACAGCAGCATTAAGCTGCAATGTTACGTTGGTATTCTGTCAGAGCGTGGTCCTTACCCGAGCCGATCCATTCGTGCAACAGCTATACCAGTAATATAGCTGCAGCATGGCTCTACCACGTAAAAAAAATGTTTGAGTGAATATTTTTAAGCCGCTACTACACGGGGTACGAGCATGTCGTCCTATTGAGGAAGATAGTACTAGTAGATGAGCAACAGCATCTTAAACTCAAAATAGGTAATAACAATCTGCGGTTGCTATGCTTGCCAAGTATGGCATGGCAGAGTCTTCTCTACGAAGCAGTCTATGAGGAAGGCGCTTGTCCAGCAGTGGACTTTGATATGCTGTAATGAATGGACGGAAGGATGGATTGTTTACATACTTCTTTTATACTTTAATTAAATTTTAGTTAAATAATCTAAGTATCTAATCAAACGTGTACTGGTGGTGTAATAATATCTATTCAAATAGTTTTAGGGCAAATCGCCTGTTATCAACAGACGGACATTTACGAGGGCGGCACTGAAAATTTCGGGAATCAAGGAAGTAACACAAAATTACTACTTAAAAATGTATTTATTGCTTTTCGAAGTATTCTACGCGAAATTGGACACATTTTTCCATACGACGGAACCAATCATTAAAGCAACCGTTCCATCTAATAATTGATCTAATAATTCTATGTTTTCTTGTTCTAAAAACTCTTTTGTTCTGTGTGCGGTGTGAGAACTCGCATTGTCGTGATGGAGGATGATGCGGCGGTTGCAGTTCTCTTTACGGAGTTCAGAAACGACCTGCAGCAAAAAAATGCTAGCATACCATTCTGCATTAACCGTTCTTTGTCCCTCAAGAGGAATAGTCGTAACTAAAATAGGTTTTGGAGACAGACGTGGCCACCATTTTTTTTGCAACACTCTGTGAACGAACAATTTTTGTTGGCTTTAACTCATTTTCGAACACCCAAACTCGTGACTGGTTTTTTGTTTCAGGTTCGTACGCGTATATCCAGGATTCGTCACCTGATACGATGTTGTATACAGCATTTGAGGATCCTGCGTGGAATCTTTCGAGAGTTCTGACGCACCAAGTAACGCGAGCCGCTTTTTGCTCTTCACAGAGCGAATGCGGTATCCACCGGGAAAACAACTTTTTTACACCTAATTGTTCATACAAGATTATTTGTATTTGACTCATGCCAATGTCTAAACATGCCTGAATTTCTGCAGTTTTTGGACGACCTTTACGGGGATCATCACTGAGCTCGACACATCCACGTTGAAATTCAGCAAACTAGCGATAAATTGTGGTTTTGGATGGGGCTTCATCACCAAATGCAGAAATCATCCGGTCAAGACACTGTTTTTGTGTTAAACCACTTCGAAAGTCATAATAAATCATCGCTCTTGAATTTTCTCGAATCAATTCCATTTTCTCAAAGACTAAACAAGTTTGACAAAACCTTGTGACAAGACCGAGAATCTTTTTTTTAAATAAATAAATGGTATTCGATTTTTAAAACCAAGGAGTTTTCAATTAAAAAGATTTTAATATGACAGGAACAGTGGAAATATTCCATTCCCGATACTTTTAGTGCAGCCTAGGTAAATTATGTCACAATGCAAAAGCTAATTTTGGCTCGGTACACATAACACAGGGAATAATCTACAGCTACCAGCTGTTAAACACCAGTAAAGAGTAAAATAGCAGTTCTGTATGGTGAGTGTAGAGAACCGATGACCTTTTTAGTGGAAATGAGGCATTCCATCTTAGTCCTCAGGAGTGACAACACATCTGCATTTGGATTCTTAATTGAAAATAAATGTAGATGTCTATGAGCCACAGCATCCACTTACCACTAGGTGGACTGAATGCTCGTTTATCAACCTCTTTCTATAAAAAAATGTTATCCCGTATAACTCTGCAGGCATATAAAACAATTACAATCGTCTCGATCGGTTCCAACCGATTAAACAACTGCTATCGTAACGGGACCGTAGAAGTGCAACCCTAACAGCATGCAAAATCAATACCCACCCCCTTTTATTACAATGCACCCCTTGTGCGGAGTCTTTATTAGCCCGTTCCATGATGTCCCTTCGGTGCAAGCAATCTTTAAAGTTGCTATCATAAAATCTTTGAAATTATTACCTACTAAGGTTTTAGCACTTCTTTTCTGCCTATGTGTTCCGGGTTCGAATTCCGGGTCAAGCCAAAATAAGTTATTGGCTTTATTCTGCCAAGAAATTTTCAGTAACAACCCGGAGGAAGGAAGTTGACGGTGTTTCAAGCCCGTGACTCAGAAAGCACGTAAAGCCGTTGATCTCGCGCCCGGTCTCTTTCTGCCGGGCTAGCATGAGCAGGGGATAAAAATTTAATCCACCGATTATATCCACTGACAAGGGATAAAATTGTCTTATCCCTATGTCAAAGCTTTATCCACCCTGCGAGCATGGGCCTATGGTGGATATAATATTGACAGTAGATAAACTTATCCCCGCGCATAGATAATATACCATAGTATAAAGCTATAAAACTATACTAGCTATAAACTAGTTTTAAGATTAAGTAGATTTACATTAACTTATATTTTCTTTTACCTTTTGTTTATTATATTGCTAAACTGTTCATAATTTTTGTTAAACAATATGTCATTTATAATATTTGTAATATTTATTTCAAGCGTATTTCTGCCTTGTTTTTATTTTTCCTATTATTCTAATTCTTTCTTTATTTTCTTTTGTATAATATTTAAGTTAAATAAATATTTAAGGTAATTTTATACGTGGTAGAGCCATGCTGCAGTTATATTAGTAGTATAGTTGTAGCACGAATGGGTCGGCTCAACCGGGGAAGGACCACGCTCTCACAGAATACCAGCGTGAAATAGTAGCTTAATGCTGCTGTATTTCGTATGGTGAGTGTAGAGAACCGGAGACCCTTTTTACTGGAAACGAGGCATTCCATCTCAGTCCTCATGGGTGACAACGCATCTGCATTTTGATTTGCAATGGAAGATAGATGTAGATGTCTATAGGCCACAGTAACCACTTACCATCAGGTGGACTGTGTGCTCGTTTGTCACCCTATCCTATAAAAAAAACATTGCTTGTATCAAATCGCAGGTTCTTCTTCGCTTGTGATAGCATTTATTAAAAAATACGTGTTTAGAATTAAGCCAATTGTGAAACTGGACAATACAGACCCTTTGGAGGTGGTGTAAGGTATAACCTCTTGAAGAAATTGAAAAAAAATATATCCCCGCAATTACTGCTATTATAAGAAAATTACAAAATACTTCAAAATTGATGTCTACTCTAAGTCACAAAGATTTAATTTTAATTGAAAATGATGAAGCATGAAGAATAAAAATGTAATGATTTCAAACAAAACAAGGAATAAATAATTTTATAATCATGAGTATAGTATATTTAGCAAACTTTGCTAAAGAATTAACATATTTCTTAATTTAAACCTTTGAATTGTAACTTTACTAAGTTTGATAACTTTATTTTAAAACGTTATAATACTTACCTAAAATATAGTATAGACCGATTCTACTATCATTAAATTTGACTTGACCATGAACTCGCCTTGGGTATTGTTGACACAACCTATGTAATTAAATCATGGCATTGAGCTATTGAGACTTTTTTGGACAAGGTGGTTGTAATAGATGCTTACTTCAATATGGACTGGTAGTCCATCCACAGAATTAATAGGCTTTAAAACCTCATAGAGTTCTTTACACGAATACAAAACAATCTTTAAGCATCCGAAACCGGCGTAGAAATTCGTTGTCTGAGAATTCCAATAGATTAAGTATTCTGATCACGTATCGATCGCTGATGTAATTCTCTTTCTTGTTTTTCAATTTCTGACACGAAAATGTAGTTGCAATAGGCTCGAGACATCTTTTTTGTATTAAAATGGTTTGAAGATAAACTTAAACCCACGTCCGCGAAAGAGGATAAAATTGTCCCTTTCAAATGTCAAAAAGGGATAATTTTTTCTCTTTCCCTTGGCCTCATGCTACGGACGGGGAGATATATGTCCACTCGTTATGTCAAACGGGGATATACTATAGAGATAAGATAATTTTATCTCTTGTCAGTGGATATAATCAGGGGATATAATTTTTGTCCCTTGCCCATGCTCGCAGGGTGGATAAAACTAAGCAAGGGATAAAAATTATATACTCTCTCCGGGGATATATTCTCTCCGGCTCATGCTAGCCCGGCTGGTTGCATCGGATTGCCGTACCATCAGGCTTTATTCTATACCTTATGCTACACACTCATGCATCCAGTCCTGCGCAAATGGCTAGTCCTAGTTGCCTGACCACCGTTACCAAAATTGTTCTGGAGGACATCATTATAGAAATAACCGAAAAAAGGCCATCATTACTTATCATAAACAAAAAATCGTACGCAGCTTTCACCAGAATTCATTTATACTTAAGGTTGTGCTGGCTATCTTACGATAGGTGGTAATCTTAAGGAGTCTATACTCCGACTAACGTTTCTCGCAACCTTCGCCCTGGTTGTAAACCAAGAAAAAGATTGCGAGCAATAAAATTTTATGAAGTATGAATTTTTAAGATTCGAAAAGTTTTTTTTAAATATGTGCGAGAAGCTATGCAAGTCTAGGGAAGAGACCAGTATCACTGCGACCTAGAAGATCTATTGTGATCGCTGCTATGGTATAGTTCACGGCTAAGCCCTATGTCTTCAATGAATAGAAGGAGTTGCTTAGCTGTGAGCAATTTCACTTATTCTGGGCGGAATACATAGATTCCCAGATGAGTGTTACGTTTGTGCATTAAGGGTCCGCAATCAGTTAGGATGTGTAGAGGCGTTTCTTCCGTTATGGAACAGAACCGACACATCCTTGAGTTGCTTAGTCCCAGGATGGACATGTGCTTTTTAAGACAACAGTGTCCAGTTAGGGCTCTTGCCAGAATGCGCAGTTTATTTTTACTTAATCCCAGGGCTTCTAAAGCGAATTTACGATCAAAAGCCCGGATTAAGGTTTTAGAATGTTTTAAGCTTGGTGTGTCAGACCAGATCTTAAGTGATTTATTGTGATAAAGAGTTTCAAGGGTCAATCGGGCTAGGTTTCTTGAGATTCCACAAAATGGCTCAGGTCCAAATTGTGTGCACTTTGAGCCCCCCCGTGCAAGTTTGTCGGCAAATTCGTTACCTAGAAGTTTGATAGTTACTTACAATCAGACATACTCATGTCCAGTAGTGGACTGTTTGATAAATAAGGAAGGAGAGTAGACGTCAGGTTTCGAGGTAAAACACTTCTTTGAGCGAACTCGGAAAAGCGGAGTTAGATCGAACAGGAAAAATATTTTTATTATTTAGTCAAGCGCCAGTTTTCTATTATCGTCTCATTTTGTCAATTTCTATTATATAATAGAATAGATATCGTCAGAGATACTACGTACGAAACAAGCTGCTGGCGGCGTTTACTTTTAATCCAGGAGGCTTTAATATGAGGACTCCCTTAAAAAAATTTATTTTAAGAAAGTGTTCTAATGTCTCTCTTTGAAAAAATCAAATAACAATACACTTGTTGAAATAATACCAAACAACGTCCAAAAGCTGTAGATAAATAAAAATTTCTGTTTGTTCTTTTATAACACAAAAGTAAAAAAAATGTTTATATGGGATGATATCATAAAACATTTATTTTTATACAAACCATTGCATGTCATAGTTACGTGGCACACAGCAAATAGATTCTAATCGTTGATCGTGAAAGGGTAACCTCGATCGGAGGTCGAGATTCGATTGGAATGATAAAGTATATAATGTCAAATAACTTTAGAAATACATATAATACGGTACTTAGGTGACAAACGACCTTACAATCAATCAATTGTAAGTGCTTACGGACACTTGCAACTTGCAACCAACTTCAAACAAAAAGGGCTTCAGATGCGTTTTCACCCTCAGGACTACGGTACGGTAGTTATACAAAGCAGTGCGTTTGGTGGCATAAACCGTTAAGAGGGACCTATCCAGACGGACTCCAAGGCAAAAAAGGAATACTAGCACATAGCAAAAGTTTTGTGAAGAATTCAAAAATATTTAGTTTAAAAGAAACTGACTCTAACGACTATTAATAAAAAGTTGGGACAAAAGAATGTTTTGTTAAATTTTTGTTAAATTTACTAATAATAAGTTGGGACAAAAGAATGTTATGTTAAATTTTTGTTTTATTTATGACAAAATTTGGTTTTTTGATACGTGGTAGACCCATGCTGAAGTAATATTAATAGCTACAGTACACCCTATCCTGTAAAAAAAATATCAAAACCCTAAACTTTTGATAAAGAACCGGAAAAAGACAAAATTAATACTTTGTTTTATCATAAATTGTGTTGAAATAAGCCTGAGAAAATCTAGTTCTTTGATCAAAAACCTAGACCGATTTAGTTTTATGATAAAGTTAATGTAGGTTGCCATTTCTTTAAATAAATAAAACAATAAGATAACCTTACCCAAGAGCTTATATTTAACATAGACCTAAACAAGTTCAGGTTTTCGATTAAAAAACAGGATTTTTCCGATGATCAGAAGGAGGTCAGAATGATAAGATTAAGTGATAATTTTGTGTTCTTCCGGTTCTTGAACGAAAACGCCAATGTTTTTTCAAAGACCTGATTTTACCATAAACCTGATAATATTTAGAATACAAATTTCCTCTTTTAATGTGCGTGCCGCCTCTACGAGCGGTTACATGATATAATATATAATATCAAGTGTATTGTATGAAATCTCTAGAAACAGGCACTAAATGAATTAAGGTGAACCATAAAATAGACAAAATTGCTAAAGGTAAGTCATCAAAAAAAGGTTTAATTAAAAAACTAAATTATGCTCGACAGTAAATTCCATTTTATTTATACCTACATCGACTTTTGAGGAACGTCGTAATCGCATCAGTATACATACACATATATATAACATAACTTGAAGACGAAAAGTGTCATGACTGCATTTAACCGCAGGCTACATAGTATTATCTGTATTATGTTTAAAAGGTAAGAGATCAGACAGATCAAGTATATTTTATTTTAATCTAATTTGGAAAAAACGTTTGGCATTTGAGAATAAAATTAATTATACAACATTAGCGTTATTACGTTATTACAGTAACATTATTATGTGATTCGGCATTCAGTATATCAAAAGTTGATAGAGTTCTTTAACAATTCTCTCGAGTAGTATCGATTGCATCATAACATGATGTCAGTGTTAGATCATTGATGATGTATATAAACTCTAGAGAATAAGTATTACATTTTTAACAATCGGCTTTTTACGACGGTGCGTATTCACATGTCAATTACGACATGTGTACTAAATATATTATAAATCATTACGTACTAATGAATGAATATTGAAGTAGATTTCCTCTGAGAGTGTTCATAAGCAAGTAACGCTTATTTTTACTCTAAGTTTCGTTCCAATCACCTCTGTTATCGCACGTACCTACGAGCAAAACGTAGATAATAAAAATAAAATTACAAATACAAAATCTTAGATGCAAATAGTTGAGAACAGGGTAAAATTATGATTTTTTTTCAGCTTTAATTAAATGAGAATGACCAAAGTACTCTCCGTATTAAAAGTAAAAATCAAGTTGCAGTCTATATACATCCCACTTCGGGTTACAGGCCTCCTCTCATCAATAAGGTTTTAGGGCTGAAAAATAAATGTCATCGAAATATGTTTTTTTTTAAATTTCTCAGACATTCTGATTTACAGAATTAAGGTGAGAAACAAACACACAGTCCACCTGCTGGTAAGTAGATGCTTTGGCTCATAGACACCTGCATCTATCCTCGATTAAGACTCTAAATGCAGAAGCGTTGTCACACTTGAGGACTAACATGGAATGCTCGTTTTCACTAAAGAGTCTCCGGTTCTCTACACTCAACATACGAAACCCAGCAGCATTAAGCTGCTATTTCACGCTGGTATTATGTAAGAGTGTGGTTCTAAACCGGTCGAGCGTACGCATTCATGCTACAACCATAATATAGCTGCAGCGAGCCTCTATCTAGTAGTTTTTCTTCACCGCTGAGCAAGTGGTAAATTAGTACTTAAAATTGCAACTAACAATTTCGTTGCTTTCGTCTATCACTCTACTTTGTTTATAATCTCGTCTTTGATTGCAAACTTTTCCTTAAAAAAACTTGAGAGAAGATAGAAAAATGCACTAACTTATGAGAAAAATAACCCCTTATTCTTTTTAGCAGCACACGGTCCACCTCATAGTAAATGAATGCTGAGTTCATAGACACTTTAAACTATCTTCAATTAAGAGTCAAAATGCGGACGCGTTGTTATACCTTAGAACTAAGATGAAATGACACTCTAGTAATGTTCACAAAATGGCTCTCCGATTCCCGTCATACAAAACACAGCATCATTAATAATAATATTCCACAATATTCCACAACTATCACACAACGCCATCTAGTCCCAAGCTAAGCAGAGCTTGTGTTATGGGTACTAGACAACTGATAAACATACTTATGTGTTTCTAAATACATAAATATTATAGATAAATTACACCCAGACACAGAACAAATGATCGTGCTCATCACACAAACATTTGTCCTGTGTGGGAATCGAACCCACGACCTCCGGCATAGCAGTCAGGTTCACTAACCACTAGACCAACAGGCCTGTCAATTATACTGTTATTTTACTCCTGTATTATTTAAGAGCGTGGTCCCTGGTCGAGCCAAGCCATTCGTGCTGCATCATGCTATAAAACATAACATCTGGTGGCTAGATATTACAAAATTCCATTCTGTCAATATTTTATATGAAATAAAGATATTTCTATCCATCCATCTATCCATCTGTCTGATATCGACAAAAACACCACCTTTTACATTTTAGTATCTGACGAAGCGCCCCAGTTCTTAAGTACCGGTGCCCTGCCGCGAAGTGGGTCTTGAAACTGGTTCCAGTTACGTTCGTACCGTTACAAGGGTTAACGATATCGGCGACGAAGTGGTAAAAAGTGACATTTTGTAGAACATTTCAAGTATGTATACTGATTTAAAAAAACAATGCGAAAAGGAATGAGTGCAGGCATGGCGCTACTGTCACAGGCAAGTCAGACGATAATAATACGAGTCGATTGAAATTGTCAATTTTAAAATATCTTCTTCTTATTTCTCATGGCTAGGGTACGTGGTAGAGCCACGGTGCAGCTATGTTATGATTGTAGCATGAATTGGGTCGACTCAAGAAGGACCACGCTTTCACAGAATACCAGCTTAAAATAGCAGATTAATGCTGCTGTGTTTCGTATGGTGATTTTACTGGTAACGAGGAATTCCTCCTCCTACTCAGGAAGTCCTCAGGGGTAACAAGGCTTCTGCATTTTGATTTTTAATCGAGGGTAAATGAAGATGTCTATGAGCCACAGCGCCCACTTAATATCAGGTGGACTGCGTGCTCGTTTGTCACCCTTATTCCATAAAAAAAACGTATAAGACGCTTGCTGGTCATATCCCGTCGTAGAAAGAATTTGACTTAATCAGCATTACATAATATATATATATATATATATATATATATATATATATATATATATATATATATATATATATATAGGTATAAAGCCGTCGGTATAGATACTTTAAGCCTGGCGTAAAGAATTAGTTGTCGCCATTAATGGGAAGCCATAGGATTATTTAATCCCCATGTCGCCTATTAAGAAACTCACGAGACAAAATTGAGTGATGAATACACATGCTCAGCCATGAATACACAGCCACCACCTAAGCACCTCACACTGCTTGACGCAGGTTTCCAGCCGTATCTATCAGAATCATGAGCAGGTAAAGATCCGCCGAGCTACTTCAGTACGGGTTGACTACACATTTCAGAAACTATTATAATACATAGTACCCGGTTGACCGAGCTTTGCTCGGTATTTTTAATATAATTAATATACGAATAATATTTTTTGATCTTAGCGACATAATAGAAAAAACTGAACTGATTATTTGAATAAAAAATCATGAGTGCAATTTGTTTAATTTAAATTTTCGTGTTTTTTTTTTAAATACTAAAAAAGGGCTCGAAAAAATAGATTTTCTCAAAAAAGAAAGGAACATGAAAAAAAAGTTAAAAAAGTCGGTCGGTCGGTCTGGGCTCGAACCGGGGTTTTACGATTCTGTGACCGACCATTATACCAATTAAGCTATTTATAATCACTAACAATCCGTCAAAATTTACCTTCTTATTCTAACGATATTGTAGCAGTTTTTCATTGCCTAAAAACACGGACAAAAAGACATTTTCTAAAAATAAATCCTAGCTAGATCGATTTATTATCCCCGAAACTCCCTGGACACTAAATTTTATGAAAATCGTTGGAGCCGTTTCCGAGATCCCGATTATATATATATTTATATACAAGAATTGCTCGTTTAATAGTATAGGATAAGTCAAGGCACGACGAAAGATAGATTAAAATCAGACTGGAACTCGACCCCGAGGCCGATTAGGAACACCAGGGTATGCAGTTTATTCGTCGTCAGTACAGTCTATACAATTCCATGGCTGAACACACTAGCCAGTAGGACACCTATCCTGCCTAATTCTGCCGCTAAACATCAGTGCGGTCTAAAGGCTATGGAGAGCTAGTATAGATACAGACTATAAAGCAATCCATCTTGATCCTCAGAGTTGACAACGTATCTTTAGCCTTCTTTATGGAAGTTAGTTTCTTTGGAAAAAAATATAACATACTGTCTAACAATTTATAATCCTCCCCGCTGTAAGAGAGATATAAGACCATCGGTGAACTGGTTAGTGACTAAATGAGAAATGTAACTACTATAGAATTTGTAAAATGTGTGTGTGTGTGTGTGTGTGTGTGTGTGTGTGTGTGTGTGTGTGTGTGTGTGTGTGTGTGTGTGTGTGTGTGTGTGTGTGTGTGTTAAAAAAACAAGGCATGCAAAACAAATTACATGTCTAGTTGGATATCGCACTTGTGGCGACGCTGTCGTTGCGGTACAATTGAAACACACCGAAGCCTAAATCGCGCTATGAAAGTTCCGAAGTTTCCGCGTTATATGTAGAACAGCTCCAAAACATCACACGCAGCGTTGGACGCTCCCTGGGCTTAACATTGCCCGGTGGGAAATCTCCCCTTTTCCTTATTAGACTGACAATAAGAAAATAATATTACATACATTAAGAAACACTATTATTCTCTCTCTGAGAGGGGTTACTCTCTCTTCCTCCTCTTATTTATGGTCATTGATCTACCTAAAGTATGGTGTGTTTTTAGTGCATTAGTTGGTATCTTTTCTTATTTTCGTGCACCCTACAAACCTGTTATTCTTTTCAACCGTCTTCAAAAAAGGAGGAAGTTCCTCAATTCGACTGTATTCTATTGTGTGTTACCTCAGAACTTTTCTCTGGGTGAACCGATCAAGATGATTCTTTTTTATTCTCCCGTGTGGTCCCATATAAAGCACCATGCCCATATTAGTATGGAGCTGAAAGTCAGCAATGCCATGCAATACCCAAATTGCAGCTCTATGTCATATGATAACTTTTTAACGATATTTATATGATATCTAGATTTAATGTCATATAAAGCACCGGTTCAAAAGATATTGGACATTAAACAGGATAACTTCCTACTGCTTTTTTATACATTTTATCGCTTACAGACAGCATTGCTATTAGATTTTTTTTCTAATTCTCAGCAAAAAAAGATAAGATTATTAGCAACTCCTGAGGCAGAGTTGTAACTACATGCCTCTGTATTCGTTGAACGCGTAACCCGCAGTTCAGGCCACGTAACATTTTGTATCACAAACGAAATATCCGAATCACAAAACACAGTCAAGTCCTTATTAGAAAAAAGCCGAAGTCACCGAATAAAACGGTACTAGATATCAATATCCATAACACGAAGCCAAAGTAGATTTTTTATCGAGCAGAAGAGTTTTTTCAGATTTTAGCAGTTGGTATAGCGAGGCGACCCGCTCATTTAAGAGACGTTATCCGATCAAGTTTTACCCCCTTGCCACAGAACAATATTACTCCTATCGGAGAAGAATGACAACTTCATACAAAATTTAAGAAATGCTATATAACCACTAGCTCCATCTATCGTCAGCCTCCTGCACTTCTCGTGTGGCGGGAAATTTGAACGTGGTCTTTTTTGGTTTTTTTATTTGAGGCATTTTTGGGTTGCCTTCCCAGCGCTAAATAAAAGAACAAAAATTACAAAATTTCTATTTATTTATTCAAAATAAAAATAAAAAAACATAAATAACTTAAGACAAAATTTCTCCAGCAGCTTAGTTCTTTCTATAAAGACATTTGATGGGTTTAAACATGAAAAGAAAATCAATATTGATTACAACATTTCAATTACTTAAGAGGGTAGAGTAAGTCAGCTCAAATTCTAATTTCGCCCCCACTTCCCCGCGCGTCGTATGCTATGTACCGGTATGTTTGTAATCACTAATACTGTAAGTAGAAAGGTCGTTAGACACTTATTTCATTAGGTTTATCATATTTATGCCCGTTTCTTAACGCCAAGCCAGCCGCTTCTTATTTTTATCACGGTTATTTCCCATTTTAATTTTACGTCGTACTGTTGCGTAATGTATATTCTGATCGTAAGCGACACAACTTCTCCCTTCAAAAGCCTAAGCGATACTAACGGGGCGACAGAATTCAAGCTCAAGACGCCGATAATTTAGGTAATTTCTTTTTACAGTGAAAATAATGGTATTTAAAAAAAAGTAATAACATACGCACTGCTTTATAGTTAGTTCAGTTAGTATGCAAAGTTTCATGATCTTATTTAAATTATTTTATGAATAACAGCGGTTTATTGTTTATTTTGGAGGTAACTTTGGATTTTTTTTCTATCGAGAAAATTTTACGAAATCGTGTTTTCGTCTAACATAATCACTAACATTAATCCTCAACCTTACCATATATTTATTTCAAAATTAATGCTGCGATATTTTCGGCATAACGAAGGATCTTGTTAAGCCATTTGACATTATATTTCCCCTTAAGTAAACAATATATATAAGATTTACAATCATGGATGAATTGATATTATGGCACAATCACAAATCACAGAATGTCTACAATAACCCAAATATCAATATTTTAATCAAAAACAAGTTAATTAATAAATAAGCTCCTACACACAAGTGCAAAATTCACAAATAATAATTTTGTTTTGATAATATTTGGTTCTCCATCTATTTTTTTTATAGGATAGGGTGACAAACGAGCACACAGTCCACCTGATGGTAAGTGGTTGCTGTGGCCCATAGACATCCACATCTACCCTCGATTACGAATCAAAATGCAGATGCGTTCACCCGTGAGGACTAAGATGGAATGCCTCGTTTCCAGTAAAAAGGGTCTCCGGTTCTCTACACTCACCGTACGAAATACAGCAGCATTAAGCTACTATTTCACACTGGTATTCTGTGAGAGCGTGGTCCTACCCCGGTCGAGCCGACCCATTCGTGCTACAACTATACTTTTAATATAACTGCAGCATGGCTCTACCACTTATAAAATTTCCCTTAATTGACAATAAAAATTTTGTCTCTATATTTATGCAATATATTAAGTATTGAATGAGCTTATAAATAGAATAATTTTAATTCAAAATTATAAAACATATTAAATATTAGATTACAAAAATATTCGTTATATAATTTTAAAAATTTTCATATAGAGTACTTTCTTTTTCAGGTTCAACGTTGTCTGTTATGCTTTGATGTTTGTGGTTGTTCTTCAGTGGATATAATGTTGTCCTTTTTAAAGATCCTGCTTGTGGTTTTGCAGCAATAATTTGCGAGGAGCCAGCTTATGATTCCACAAAATAAAATGGGATTACACTTTGTTAGTCTGGAAATAAATAAAAGCTGAAATAAATTATAGTATCATAAAATTATTATATAAAATTAAATTAACATTATATTCACCGACATTACTTTCGCAGTAAACCGGACCGTGCTCACGGCGCTACATACGCTACCCTCTGCCAATACAAAATAAATGAATGGATCTTGTTCATCCAACTTGCTCTATAATACACCCACTATTACAATTAATATAACAAAATAAGATAGTAAATACAATAACTATGTGAAAAGAAGTCTAGTATTTATCTATTGTTTGAGAACCATTCGATGCATGTATTTCTACTGTGTTGTACAAGTTGTGCCTTTAAATTTGATAGGTTTAGGACGAAATGTAATTATTCATAGATTGTGATGCTTGAACTTTCTTCAGGTTTGTTGTTGTTTTAAAAAAAATATTTGATTATTAATAGAGTTATAGACTTCAATTCTTTGGATGCCTTGTCCGTCCAATTATTATAAATTAGTTTAAAGCATTTACAGGATTCAAACTACTGCATGTGGTCTGTCCATCCATGTTGATCCAGATGATGGTCATATGAATAATCATCATCATCATCTTCATTACTGTCTATCAAAGTCCATTCCTGAATATAGTAATCCCCATATAAAATATCTGAGTAATCCTTAAAGAAAACTATATACATTAGTTATATTACCATATACATTATACACTTTACTTACATCACATGGGAATGCAGTTCTTAAGAGCTTTTTCTTGATTGCATCATTAAATTAACCATCATGAAAATGTTTTTCACACAGCATTCTGGGCTTATTATATAGCTTTGTCCGGAAAGCTGAAGTAGTATACTGCTCTTGGGAAGGAATATAATATTTCGCCCACAATTTACAGCTGAAAACAAAAGATATAATTATTAAATACAAATATTATCAAAGTAGGTCCAATGGTTTACAAACCCATAATTTGTTTTTAAATGGTTAAAGAGAAACAATAAGTCGGACAAGAGATTTACTTTAAGGTTAGAACTTATTAAATAGTGTATATGTATATTGTATACGTACCGCAAAATATACTTTACTGCGGGTTTCGGAAACCTAAATAATTTAATGTAGTCAATGGTTGGTAAGCTGTTGCACTTAGAACACTTTTTCTATTTTCTTTATCCGCCATTTTCACTATTTCGTATTTCACTACGAATCATTGACTAACACATTGCACATCATATAAACGAAGGACATTAATCTCAACTCAGCATCGTAAATTTGCAAAATCTTAGAAAAAGACACAAGCAAAACAAACATAACAATTAATCATGAACAACAATAATTTATACGGCGGCGCCATATTATGAGAAATAAGAATTATATACTGATCTCATTTAGATATTTTGGTGCTACCAGTAAAAATATAATTTTCTACTCATTGAAAATCAAAACAAAAAGAAAACATTTATTTTTCTTTTACTGTCAAGGATATGCTAATATAATAATGTAGAAAAATACGACAGGCATAGTTATCTTCCTATGGATTATTATTTCTATTTTCTATATTCAAAATTTTTGAGTGTAATTTATCTTTAGAAAAATCTTACTAATTATAAAACAAGACATTTATCTGACAAATGGCAATAATAAAATTCAGCCCCCGTAGGTATTTCATTCTGTCCATACAGAGTTGACCGGGCCTGCCCCTTGCGCAGTCAGAGTGAAAGAATGAGTGACAGTCATTTTAGTTTTTTGGAACGTTTTTGACTTGGAGCTACGTCTTTTGAGCCATTACTTCATTAGGTTTTTGCTTGAATTATATTTGTTTATTTGAAGTCTATACATATATACTTATACACTACCACAAAGTACTTTTTTACTTTTGAGTGTCTGGAGACATCATTTAGATCTTTATTCAACTCGTTGTTGATTCAAATGTAAAATAATAATCGATATTGGAATCGATTACTTTTTTGACCCATATACATGGGCCAAAGGACGTGATTCCAGACCGTAATAAATAAAGCATGAATTAATGATTTAAACGATGATACGTACCGCAATGTCAATTGAACGTCTTATTTTTTTATTTTTTATCCAGTGCTTCAAATGATTTAAAATTAACAACATAATTCTAGTTTTTATTTATTAGAGCAATCTTATAATATAATTTATCTGGGCATTTCTAGGGCACAGATGGGCATTGTCATTTAATCAAGATCTGAACAATAGTTTTTAAGTTACCCTTAATAATGCGTATTTAATTGACTTCGACTATATTGATGATCTTTTGATTTTATTTATATTGAAGTCGCTTGTACAAAATATTTAATTTTACCACTTGTTCTTCTTTTGTGCTGTCTGGAAGACATTGCTATGTAGCAATAAAACCGCCTTTTGTTTTTCCCTCAATATTTGTTTATTTTTTGTTATTGTTACCTTGCCTGGGTGTACAATAAAGGGTATTGTATTGTATTGTATTTTACATATAAAATAAACGAATACCTTTCCAAATAGCCTCCTCAGGAAATAAAACAACTAAGATATTTACTAATATAATAAAAAAGCATAACAATATGAATCGAGGGTTTTATTGTATCCTACTACTATCATACGAAACGATATTAAAAAAATCTGACCAATCTAACACAAAACACAATAACTCAAGCATTCAGTCCCGATTTAAGTTTAACTGAATGCTATAACTGCTGAATCTTCCAATTTCGGACATTACTTTTGCGACTACAAAACAATTTTCAACTTGGTAGAGCCATGCTGCACCTATATTAGCAGTATAGTCGTAGCACAAATTGGTCGGCTCGACCAGGGAAGGACTACGTTCTCACAGAATACCGGCTTAAAATAGCAGCTTAACGCTGCTGTGTTTTGTACAGTGTGTAGAGTACAGTACGTAGTGTAGAGAACTGGAGGCTCTTTTTACTGGAAATGAGACATTCCATCTTAGTCCTCACGGGTGACAACGCATCTGCATTTTAATTCTTAGCCGAGGATAAATGTAGATGTCTACGGGCCACAGCATCCACTTACCATCAGGTGGACTGTGTGCTCGTTTGTCACCCTTATACTACAAAGAAAAATCTTGCGTTCTCGTCATATACAGTGAGTTAAAGTAGAATGTGTTCTTTATTATTATAAAATGATACAGTATAATTAATAACTGCGGTTGCCAGTTCGCCTGCCAGCTGCCAGGCGTGGCAACTGTGGCTAATATTCTCCCTACGAGGCAATCTATGGGAGGGAACTATGTTCAAGCTTTGAAGCAATAATACCAATACAAAATTATTTTCCTAACAATATACGTCAACAATTTAATTATAAAACACCGGTTAGCGGTGTGGTCACACAGAGTAGAAAATTCAATATAGAACGACCTTTATCCTGATGTCAAAGGTCACCTTTATGAAAGGTCAAGTTGCAAATGAGAAACTACTTAGTATGTTATTTATATATGGAATGAAGTTATGGATAGCTCCTGACATTGACGAGGCAATATGATCAACGAGGCAATAATGTAGTCCGGCTTCTGAGAATGAGTTTCATAATCGCTGTGAGCCGAGGCTACTTATAAGCAATTCGATTGCCTTAAATATTTAACCGCCTTCAACAAAAGAAAGTTTTCAACTCGACTGTATGTTTTTTCGTGTGTATGTTTTACGCGATATCTAGGTCAATTGTGAATCAATTTTTAAGATTATTTTTTTTATAAAATATGTTGTACTTTAGGGGTTGTGCCAAATAAACTTTGACAAAAAAGGTCACTCGAAAAGTTCAGGCGAAATTGATATACCAGCTTAAAATAGCAGCTCAACGCTGCTGTGTTTCATATGGTGAGTGTACAGCAAAAGCCATTTCAATAAAAACGAGGCATTACAACTGAGTCCTCAGGGATGACAACGCATCTGTATTTTGATTCGTAATCGAGGATAGATGTAGATGTCTATGGGCCGCAGCAACCACTTAGGTACTATCATATAGACTGTGTGCTCGCTTGTCACATTTATCTTATAAAAAAATGCGATATTAATTATTCCACTCTAAAGGGTAAAAAATAACTTACTAAAAAGAAAAGCCGAACAAAAAGAATAAAATAATTTTACATTTTGGTATTATTTTATACCGTTCTTCTGTCTTAGAAAACATTAGGAAGAATTATAGGCAATACTTCAGAATCAATTATGTGCAAATCATTATTTTTAGTTCTTTGAAGTCGGATTTTACACTTAATTGAAAGTTAATTTTATAGTACACAAAACAGGGTAATCGAGTCCACTTATGTTTACTATGTGTTACGGTAAATTTTAGGACACAACGCGAGTGGTTTTTTGGTGAGCGTAACGGTCCGTGTTAATTTAATTGCCAGTCCAAAGTTCAGTTTTAAAATAAAACAAAATTCGGTTTCACAGAAAAATAAAGTACCAACTGATTATAATAAGAGACATGGTAGCTCAGGGCTCAGATTTAGGAAGTCGATACGTGCAGATTGGCCTATGACCGTGTTTTGTAACTATCCTTTAAGAGACCAATGTTCAGCAATGGACTTGTGAAGAGCTGTAATGATGATGATTATTACAGCCTCCGTTAAGTCACAACATGCAGCTATAGCGGTTTCAATCAGAAAGATAGCGCCATTCAGGAGTAAAAGTAATTACCTTAAACTAACAGCCTATATACGTCCCGCAGCCGGGCACAGGCCTCCTCTCATTTCTGATAGAGTTTTAGGGCAAGGTAATGTCCGCCGCGCTGCCCCATTGCGTGTTGGCGAACTTTACATGTCTTCGAAATATATTTTTTTTCTTATTTCTCACGATTCAAACATGCAGGTTATCTCGCGATGTTTTCCTTCACCACCGAGTGAAGGAAAACATCTACATGGTAAATCAGCAATTAAAATTTCAATTAAAAATGTAATTGGTGCCAGCGGGTATCGAACCCGTAATGCTAGCGTACTGTAAAATTTACAGCGAGCGCTAAGCCCCAGAGTTACCGCGGTTCTTGGCCCCCATTCAGGAGTAGCAGGTAGAAAAGTACCAAATGAAGTGGACGCCTACGATCCGCTGGCAATCGTGCTGTAACCGACGTCGCGTGTAACACAAGTAGTTAATACTTTTACACAGCGAAATAGAGCGTGAAGTCTGTTATTCCACTGTTATGGTATGTTAAAACCATCGGTTTTCGGTATCGCGGCGTTAAGGCGTAGTGCTATTGACACGTGCGATAACGTACGTACGGTAATTAATCTTTAAAGATACAGTAAAAGCCGATTCACGTACACATGAAATAAAACTAACTATACGTGAGTTTGAACGCGTTTAATTTTACCTTTTTTTTTAATTTCAGACATTTCGAGCACTTTACATCTACCAGGGTCACAGGGAGGATTGAGTAGTTAACGAAGACAACCTTCAAATTTCCTTTTTTTTATTCTGGTCCGATCTACGCAGAACGAGCTTACAGTATTTTAAATTACAATTTATAATGATGGCCTAGTATTTTTTACGTGTTAGATCCATACTGCAGCTATATTAGTAGTATAGTTGCAGCACGAATGGGTCGGCTCGACCGGGGAAGGACCACGCTCTCACAGAATACCAGCGTAAAATAGCAGCTTAATGCTGCTGTGATTCGTATGGTGAATGTAGAAAACCGGAGACCCTTTTTACTGGAAAGGAGGCATTCCATCTTAGTCCTCACGGGTGACAACGCATTTTGATTCGTAATCGAGGACAGCTGTAGATGTCTACGGGCCAAAGCAACCTTCTGCTATAAAAAAATGATCAGCTGTGAACTTTTGATATGTTGTAAACGGTAACGGCTAAAGCGGAGTGAAACTTGGGAGAAGACTGCAAAGCTACTGATAATTGTAAAGGTAAACTTTCCTCCTCCCAAGCTTGCTGCCTGCAAAAGAAGTTCGATTCTATTTTGAATACTTCTATATTTATATCTCTCCCATTAGGATTTGTTTTATTCGCCACACTTGGCTGGTAGATTTTCAATAGCAATACCAGACGTCTAGCACCTTTTTTTTTAATTTTTTTTTATTTTGACGCTGCTCCCTGTAGTCGATCTGGATATTTTAGGGCTGACGTTAATGGGATAGTTATACTGCCATCTCTCGGTAGCATTGAAATCGTTCTTACATTACCGGAAGGTGGGTAGGTGAGTGGGTACCATTACCTATTGAATATTCTTACACTGCACCACACTGTAAACCTTAACGGGATCAGCTCATGTCCGGTTTTTAATTACTAACAAATGAAATTTCCAATCGTCAAACACTGAATGCTTATGTCCAGTCTCAACGCTGCCACAGTTCGTTACAATTTCTATTGTTATAAATAGTTTCATATAAATTAACTAACTTCTAAAAAATAAGTTGCGATTTGAGTTCGGTAGTCCTTAACCCTTAGACCCTTTAACTGTTTACCAACAGCGATTTTTTAAAATAAAAACAACCTGATGTAACTCTTTCATAATACAACACCTATATTATGGAATTTGACCGGCAGCTGATTACTGCTCCTGTTTTATTGTATACAAAAGTGGTGCGATTTTGTGCAAGAAATGTCTGGTAGAAATAATGGAGTGCTCCGATGGCGATGTAACGCGATGCGATGACGATAATCTGTCCGCTAGGTGACTTTAGATACTGTCGTTATCGACAGTCTGCTGTCTCAAGTTGCAGTCAAAATCTCACAAAAACTATCAGTATGACGCAGTTACACACTGCGAAGAAGTTTTTAAACAGACTATTATATAGAATAATGTCTTATCACTTGACACTGGCACAAGTATAACACTACCAGTCCATTACAAAGAAAAAAAACCACCTATATCATGCAGAAAGCGGGAACAAACATTAGCAAACATACGCCGCCTTAACAACCGCAAATACGTAATTACACGTAATCAATTTGGCCGCATTAATCGGGAGTTGTTTGCACGCACGCACAAACTCCACGGATCGCTTAGCGCCTAACGCCTTTTTTATATCGTTCACTTAGTACTGTTTGTAAGCACAAAATTAACAAGAAACTCAAGTTTAGTACCATTAGACGCTAATAATTAAAGTAAGATTTTCTGTTACTAACACAGTGGATCTACTTTGTTCCACCAATAGACATAAAGATGAATCTATACAAATGTATATAATTGAAGCGTAGACAGAGAAACCTATAGACTAACGATCAGCGTGGCCTCGAGTGAGAAAGGACGATAACGTAGTTTTTGGGTTATACTATAATCTTTATGACTTTTAAACACATTTAGATAAAAATTTTAATTGTTCTAAGAACTGAACTAACAAGATTCATCAATCTTAAGCTCACAAAACAGCTTTTTTCTCACTTAAACCAACTTGTAAACTCCTTAGATCGCTATGAACCGTCAAAATTGTTTAGCAAAGTGTAGTTTGCTAAACAAAAAACCGACACGGAGAAAGGGACAAACAATCGCACCGCTCGGTCTCACTTCTATGCAAGACGTATGCATAAATCTATCTTTTTCGTGTGCGAATGCGAAAAAAGGCGTCCATAGGTTTCTCTGTCTACGAATTGAAGTGTCTGTTTGTAATGTCAAAATAACAATTTTTTACTGAATGCGTATAAAATTATATACGGTAAGTACTTATAACCATAAAAGATTTTTTATTTTTTTGTCTTTATCTGTCCGTTTGTTCAGGCTAATCTCCAAAATGGCTGAACCGATTTTGACGTGACTTTTACTGGCACATTACTGATATTTTAGGGAGTGTAACTTAGATTATTTCTATTTAAGAAAAATAATTAGGGTTCCGCGCAAAAAAAAAACTTAAATCCCATGAAATACAATTGTAATAAATTCCATGCGGACGAATTCGCGGAGAACAGCCAGTAGTACATAATAATTAATATCAATGACAGAAAATGACTGCGTAATTTCGATGCACCACGATTATGTAACAGAACAAGATTTCGTGACGAGCAATTTGAGCGAAACCTTATTATGACTAGAACAAAAATTGTCGAATTTCATCATTCCAAGAACCCCATTCCAATAAAATAGACCTCTGCGTATGGCTGCTACTCCTATTTAAGCTCAATTATTGCACTATCACTATCAATCGAAGAGTAGTTGCGTGTTCGCGAGCGTCCAGCACCTAAAATCGTAAGTTCGAGCACCAGTAATGCCTGACAAATACTCCGTTTTTTTCCTATAACAAGAATGAACCTAATGCATGCGATAGCAAGTGGATATTGTATTTCATAGACAAATATTTCTATTGTCGATTGCTTATATGTTTGTACATTTATATAAAGTCAAATGTGGTGCACGTACAAATTACAAACGAACACACCACAAACTGCAGATGCCTTGTCACCCCGAGACCAAGATGTACCTAATAATACCTCATTACCAGTAAGCAACCCCTATTGTTAAAGGTGTAATTTAAAAAAAAAACACGAATGCGAAAAAATGTTTATTGAAAAGATATAAATTTTGTAGCCTATATCACTCCCCACAATTAAGACACTGCATATAATGTTAAAATTCATAAAGCCGCTTAGCCTAAACAAAATCCCAAAGAAATAGACAAACGTACATATTCTCGAAAAACATTACCCTCCTTCTGGAGCAGTCGGGTAAAAAGAGCCAACGGTTGCAGTCACTCACACGACATTATTATGCTGCTACTCTACTTTGGTGTTCTTGGAGAGTATGGTCCGTCCCTGATTAAACAACTTATTCGTGCTGCAAACATATAATATATATAATAATAATGTCCTCTAGACCGCATTTCGTTCACGGCGGCCTGCCTCAACGGAGACTAGCCATCGGCGCAGGACAAGATTTTAGTGCCCAAGTGTATGCGCAAGCACAGGTGCACTCTCTATTCCCTTACTCTCACAGACCGATGGGACGGTAAACCGACACGACAGGAGAGAGATCAGGCGCAGCACCAACGGCTTTACGTGCTTTCCGAGGCACGGGGGTGAGACACCGCCAACTTCCTGACTCCGGGCAGCTATTGAAAATTTCTTGACGGAAAAACTCAATAATTAATTTTTAGCCCGACACGGGATTCGAACCCAGCAATCATAACAATGTCTTAGGTTCTACCAGGATTATTATAACTGAAACATTAGTTTAAACAAAATGCTGCCTCCGTAATACATAGCGTAATTTACATTATTAATTTCCAGACGTCCATTGTTTGCTTCATTCCATTCAACGTTATTTATGGTATTGCTTACATTAATAAAACTATTGTAAAGTCAATCCTAAAACTAAAGGCTTAGAATACCTATTATGTTTATGACATAAGCTTTTGTGAGACGGACAACCGAAAGACAAACATTTGCGCGACGATAGTTATTCAAGTGAACTTGAACTTTGTTACTCGATAACCGGTAGCATTCAGGCGATTTTTAATAGGTTATCTAACATTCGGCCTATTCAAAAATGATATGATAATATGTATGGTCTTAAAATCCACTTATTTTAATATCATAACAATATTAACAGTATCTTGTTATGATATTAATTGCTGTACGTTATTCTCATTAAAACAAAAAACGGCTCGGACTGATTTTGATAATTTTTATGTGTGTTTGAATGTGTGTGTGTGTGTGTGTCCCTGGATGATTTAGATTCACAATGGGAGCCGGTAGGTGGCGCTGATGTCGAGGTCCAGAAATCACCTAGTTTATAATAAAAACACTACACAACTACCAAATTAAATTTTCATACTCCTACTCCCCGTGGTATAATGGATGCGTTTACTCGCTGAATGTCCATACTTACCAGTCATTTTATCACCAGCATCTTTTGTAATGAGTTCTGTTGTTAAATTATGCGAAATGTTTTCATTATTCACTTTCTTAATAACGAAAGTAATAAAGCTAACAGTCCAACTAATAGTAAGTGCATGGAGTATAGAGGTAAGGAGAACCATCTCTGTATATTTAAAAGTATATATATAAGTATATATATATATATATATATATATATATATATAGGAGGGGAGGGGTAGGCAGAGACTACAGACTTCCATTTAGCACGATCATGACATACCTCTCTCGCCTCTTCCACATTCATATATATATATATATATATATATATATATATATATATATATATATATATATATAGGAGGGGAGGGGTAGGCAGAGACTACAGACTTCCATTTAGCACGATCATGACATACCTCTCTCGCCTCTTCCACATTCATATACGTCCCTTTCCGACTCTTCCATTCACTTCTGCAACATATATTTGCTTTGTCAGTCTTTACGCATTCATTTTTTCTACATGACCAAACCACCGAAGCATTCCTTTTTTAATCCTGGTCACAGCATCATCTTGCAAACCACACTCTTCTTTTATCACACAGTTTCTCACCCTGTCACTCAGATTCAGCCCTAACATACTCCTTAGCGACCGCATTTCTACTGCATTTATTCTACTCTCGTGCTTCTTCTGCCACACCCAACTTTCACTACCATATGTGAAAGTAGTGACTAATACAGCATTGTGAAGTTTTAAAAATATTAAAAAGTGCTAATAAAATAAATAAAGTGTTAAATAAGAGTGGCGCCACTGTAGCTAAGGGGTAAATTTCAAAGAACACATAACTTTTCATTGCACAAACTTAACATAATTATTTTTTATGATAATAATTATTTTATTGTTTTCAAAGTCACTCTCAACGTGTTTCACGACGACATTTTCTAGGTTATATTTACTAAATTATTTTTGACAACGTGAGTAGTTGAGGTTTTAAATACTGCAGTTTCATCAACTACTCTAGTCAACACAAATATTAAATCCCTTAACTCAGCACACTTCACTCCGTCGACAACTTCTAAGTTCATTTCACACACTCTAGGTACTCTAGCGCTGTTGAGAGTTTTTGAAGTGTTATTTACTGCTCACAGTTGGACACTTTTTCAACCATTCTCCATGTCAGACGGTTCTCCCTTACCTCTACACTCTAAGTGGCTACTGCAGCCCATATACATCTGCAACTAACTTCAAACAAAGAATGTTACAGATGCATTGTCACCTCTGAATACTTAGATGGTATGCCTCGCAGCCTGTAATCGTACAGGCACTATAACCTTCTGACCGGTACAATGCAGTGCATGCAAAATAAGAGGGCAGTGAAGAAATTATGTTTTTGATACCCTCCCTCCCTATTTTTGAAATAATTCTATTTAGTAACTAGAACACTGCACATTAGTACGTTATAGGTGGGACCTCCTTTTAAGTATTTAAAATACTTGTGACAGAAGGCCACACTCTGTCATAACCTTATTCTATTATACCACGGATATACCCAGACGGATTCCAAGACAGAGGAGTGCTTCCGCGTGGGTAAAGCCACGCTGAAGTTATATTATAGATTTAACACGAATGGTTTCGGTTCGACCACTTTCTCACAGAACACTAGCGTAAAATATTAGCTTAACGCTGCTGTGTTTCGCTTTCGTATGGTGAGTGTAGAAAACCGAAGACAACGAATCTACATTTTAATTTAAAATTGAGGATGTGTGTGCCTTTGGGCCACAGCATTCACTTACCATCAGGTGGATTGTGTGCTCATTTGTCATTGTCCTTAAAGAAAGTAACCCCTACCGCCTGAAATAACACTGGCTCTCCACCTTGTCATAAACTAAATATTACAACTTCTGTCGTTCGTTACGGACATGCATTTATTCAGAACGTATCCTCAAGTAGGTGAGCGATCGATGCATTATTGAGTATTGAAACGGCCGACGCTTATGTACATTTACGCAGTTTTAAGTGACCTGGAATATTAAAGAGTGCAACCTTGTGCGTTTTGCGTCTTATCGTCGCGACAGTATTTTAACGACAGACTGTATATGTACTTGGCTTTGAAGTCATAAATTCATTACTTTTCATATATATTTGTTCCTAATATAGTAGCAATCTTCCCCAGCTTCGCAAGGCTGATTTCTGGATCTCAACAACAGCTCAAGCTACCAGATCCAGCGTCTATAAAATACTGGTTGGATCGAGAGTAAAGGTTTTACCCTAGAGAAGCGTCGTAACTAATGGTAACGAGGCAACCGTTGTGGTTTATAGGATTTTTAAGAAAAGCATCATCACCATATATTTGCGACGAATTGCTAACTTTCTGCGATATATTATATATATAAAGATATATCTACATAGATTCAAACCGTGTAGTGACAATGTAAGAATATTCTATACCGCATATCATCCCGTGGGTGTCGAATAGGCGACAGATACTATATATACATAAACTGAAACAGGAGATGGGTAGCAGCTTTCTGATAATAAATTAAAATAACTTAAAAAAGCCACCGGCGGTTGGCAACGGTAGTTTTTTCAAGCGTGACAGCAATGACAAAAACCTACCTATGAGGCAGTCTATGGAAGAGTCCTATATTCAGCAGTGGACTTTTATAAGCTATTATGTATATATTCTGTAAAATGAGGCAGTGCGTCAAGAAAGATGTTCCCTGAGAGTGTTTTCAAATGTAATATTTATGTATATATAAAACTAATATTAGTAATATGCCATTAATTAATGACGTAAGTTCCCAGCTTATGACATTAATTAATGGCATGTTTCATACCCCAAACAATCTAAAGAATTCTCGATTCAGATTCTTGAAATCTGACTTAATATACGCCAAAACATTCTAGTGATAACCGAAAGATTGTGGAGTCATAACATACACTTTTTTATACATAAACTTTTTAATTATCTTTATTAATATTAATAATTATTCTTAAATGAAAGAGTCACGTTGTAGCTACATATCTCTCACAGAATACCAGCGTGAAATAGCAGAATATTCCTGCTGTGGTTCGTACAGTGAGTGTAGAGAACGGGAAACCCTTATACTGTAAACGAGGCATTCCATCTTAGTTCTGAGATGACAACGCATCTGCATTTTTGTTCTTAATCGATGACACGTGTAGATGTCTATGGGCTACACCGTTATTTATTAATTTACTATCGGGTGGACTCTATGCTCGTTTGTCCCCCTTATTCTAAGAAATAGGAATAATTGTGATTTCAATGGTGCACGGGATTATAGTTTAGAAGCATTAATGCAAAAATTCAAAACTTTTATTTCGATTGTCTAAATGGAACAAAAGCAAGGATTTTTAAGAAGAATAAATAAATAAACAAAACTATACTACTCGAATGATGGCGTCATTTAGTAAACAAATAGTATTGAGTAATGTTTACGTATCGACACTTATTCTAATTAAATGCTTTGTTCAATCAGCACAGGAATAAATAAAACAGCCATTGTACTTTGCATCCTGATGTTCTATTGAATATTTATTATGGAAATATATTGAGAAAATAAGAATTCCGATGAACGCATAACTATGTAATCCCATCTTCGTACTGAGGTACGAAGATGAAACGGTGAGCCGTTTTAGCGCAAGTATCAACATAGGAACACTGCCTTTGTTCAACTGTGTTAAGGAAACCACAGTCGAATGCTGTAAACTTTTTAGTTTATATAGTGCAAATTTTTAGTTTATATGGTCATGGAACACCAATAATTATAGTAATTCGCAATAAGGATTTTTTTCAACTGTGTTTCAATAAGATTAGGGTATGATGGGGCTGACACCCCGTTGGGGATAAAAGCCCCTAAATAAATAAAAGAGAAAAAACTTAAGTTAATAAACCTGTCTTATAATCGTTGATTATCGCTTAATTGAATTAAGTATTAAATATCTCTATACCTGTCTCTTTCTAACGTCATTCGGTGAAAAGAGGGAAAGCAACTTCAAGCATTTGTTAAATGGACGTCGATTTTTATAAGTATGTATATGTTTAGTGTTTCACGTCACGTAGTGCTTCGGCATCATTTCACGTAGATTAATTGAATTTCGACATAGTTTTAAATAGAAGTAGGTACCTAAAATCAGAGGTTTTGAAGAAAACGCGGAAGTAGAGTAGCCGTAAAGGTAATTTTATAAATGTATCGTTCTTTTCTATTAAAATGAGAAACGGACATACTAACCATGTGTGTCCATTATGCCACTATAGCATCAAATATTATGTATTTAAGTGCTTACTAAATTCCTATAAAACATGTCTTCTGTCGTGTCTCCTAAAGTAAGAATTTAACGCTGAGTAAAACCTGAGAACAAAAGAGGACGGTACAAATTGTGCAAGGACAGCATGCAATTAACCGATTTTAAAGCCGGTAAAAACTTCATAATCATTGTATGTATAAATGAAAATCTGGACAATCATGTAGATAGTTCATCTTTACCGGGAATTATATGTTGAGCATCGAACGTTGTTCTGACGATTTACTATCTAGGGTCTAACCACCGCTTACCGCCAGGTGGATTTGTAGGCAAGCACTAGCTTATTATAAGAAAAAAAAACGAATAAGTAAGTCGAATTTTTGACAAAAGACAGACTTATATCGGTCTACAGCGCGGTTGGTACTTTTGCTGCAAATATAAGTTTGTGGTCGCAAATAAATATTTAACTAGAAATTAACGATTTTCGGATGTTTTCTTTTACTTATTGCTATGAGACCCTGCTACTTGCCAAATTTTATAATTCTATGTCAACCTGAAATACCCTATATGGTTTTGATGAGTGAATTTTCGTGCATCAAAATAAGTGACATAAATGGCCTTATCTCTTGATTGCGTTGACTCCAAAGCTTAAATTTAAACTTACTACTTACACTTCCAAGGGACCATAGACTAAGATATTGATTTTGACTTGATACCAACCCTTTCGTGAGCAAAAGGGTCTTGCCAAGTGATCCTAAAAGGGTTCCGTTTTTTTCAATTCATGGTACAGAATTCTTTAAAAGCATAAGCCCATAGACAACTATATTATATTTATATTAAAAAATATCGAAGCTAAAGCTCGAAATTGCATAGCAAACCAGGGCTAACTAAGCCCACATAAGCAGCACCGATTCAAAAGTATCGCGTTCTAGAACACATTAAAGTGAAGACGATCCGTCACATGACGCCCTGCTGTCGCGTACTGTTCAACAAATATGACTTGACTAGTCAGATTACACAAACATAATGTTAGCCAGACAAAGCCATATGTAGTTAATGGCCCCCCGACCGAATTCCGATCACGGCGGCCAGCTTCTACGGAGACTAGATCTGTGCAGTATGATCTGTGCAGGACAGGATTATAGTGCCCGAGTTAATGAGCAAGCACAGGTGAACTCTTTATTCCCTCACTCTCATAGTCCGATGAGACGGTTATCCGACACATTCGAGAAGAGATCAGGCGCAGAACCAACGACTTCATATGCTTACTGAGACACGGGGGTGAAAAACTTCATGACTCCGGGCTGGCACTGAGTTACTTGATAGAAAAACTCAATCAACTCAAGTCAAAATTCGAACGCCATACCTCATGACTCATGATCAGCTGCCGCGTTTACCACTTACCGCTAGACCAACAAGGCAATCAAAGTATACATATGTAATTAGCGACATTACAAACACAAGTAACCTATTCTGTCTTTAATAAAACGCTGTAGATTTTTATAGGATAGGTTGACAAACGAGCACACAGTTCACCTGATGGTAAATGTTCATCATCTATCCTCAAATACGAATTAAAAGGCAGATGAATTGTCACCCGTGGGGACTGAGATGGAATGACTCGTTTCCAGCAATAATGGTCTCCTATTTTACGCTGGTATTCTGTGAGAGCGTGGTCCTTCCCCGGTCGAGCCGACCAATATACAACAATACTATTAATATAACTTCAGAATGGTTCTACCACGTAAACAATTTAACATTAGATTCTTTGAACATCACCTTTACTTTATGGATTTTGTTAGGCCATCAAAGCATGGAAACCTAGCAACACAAATCGAAATCTATACAAATTAATTAAAATGAAGTGGCTATCTTTAATATTAAAATACGAGTAACTGGCTTCTATCAATCTCAGGGGGTTGTTTGCATACTATTAAGACATAAATAACCATTTATAAAAAAGTCTTTCTGTCATTCAGTACGGGCTAATTTTCGAAATGGCTGAACCAATTGTGATAAAACTTTTTGAAAGATTAGATTCTTTGAACATCACCTTTACTTTATGGATTTTGTTAGGCCATCAAAGCATGGAAACCTAGCAACACAAATCGAAATCTATACAAATTAATTAAAATGAAGTGGCTATCTTTAATATTAAAATACGAGTAACTGGCTTCTATCAATCTCAGGGAGTTGTTTGCATACTATTAAGACATAAATAACCATTTATAAAAAAGTCTTTCTGTCATTCAGTACGGGCTAATTTTCGAAATGGCTGAACCAATTGTGATAAAACTTTTTGAAAGATAGAGAGCAGTGCCACAAATAGGATCTAGCCAATTATTATCCGAAAAACATACTTTACAAGCCGCGCAACGTAAGTCTAGCGCTGAATAAAACGTGGAGGGGACGCGTACGAATTAAATTGCACGAATGCGACTGGAGAGCCAATCAGCGCGTGCGAACGATACGCACGAGCCAATCAGCGCGACTTATGCGCAATAAGCCGATCAGCGCGACTTATGCGAAATAACGTTTACCGCTAGACTATCTTTCCGCTACTTATATTTTTTTTTTGAAAAAAAAAACGAAAAATTGATAACAAATGTTCTTTGACTATCTTAAGCCTTTATAGCGTTAAATTGGTAGATTATATCCAGGCGAAGCCGTGGTGGATTGCTAGTTCAAAATAACCATTAAAATATAACTTAGAGTTGCCTTTACTAGTTAGGAAATACCCTTGCAGTTGGCTGCCCGAAATCACCTGTATTCTGTAACAAATCAAGAGATGAATTGCATTGAGTAGCTCGGACGACTTGAATAATATAAATCTTTGGCCGGAGTTGCGGAAAATAGCTCGTTGCAAACTAAAACAGTAACAAGGCAGCCTCTGTCGCAAAATCTCTTGACATTTCTATCTAGGTTGACAGAGTAAGCTTTGGTAAAACTATACAATCATCTATATATTTCTTATTCGGTTCAAAATTAGCGGCAGTATTCTATTATATTTAGAACGCCTTCAAAAATTGTTTAAAACATGGGTATGAAGTGAAGTGGTGGGGAATGAAGTCCAATCATTCTTTGACGTTTTTAATTTGAAAACATGATATTTTTTTAAGAATACCAGCGATCGGCCCCGGTTTCACATGGGTGATTTTTGATTTCACGGGGATGAAACTGGCGGTATTACTTTTGTTGTTTGGCGTAACTTCCTGAATGAAGGCTGCTACTGAGAATTTCTTGACAGAAAAACCCAATAACTGAATTAGCTCTACCGGGATGCGAACCCGGGACCTCATGTTCAGCAATCGCAAAAATTTTTCTTTGTTGTACTGCGTAAATTTATCAGTAACGATTATAAACCGATGTCTTTTTAGACCAAAATGTTATTTTAGGTTACCGAATACATGCATGTACATACCTCTGTATTATCATAATAAAAAACAACGCATTTTCCAAAGTAATTCCCATCGGCAAACATCTCCCATCAAAGTACTAAATATCACTGCCGGTTGTGATGATTTTCGTGTCTTTAACTATACGTCCTAGCATGCCTCCGTACACTGAAGTATGTCACTGTAATATTATTTCTTGCGTTCTTTTCTTTTATATTTATAATTATTAAATCCTCTTAATTATTTTGAAAACTACGATGAATTCAGACGAAAAAAGATTATTAGTATTTCTTTTTCATCCGTTAATGTCCAGTATGAGACATGGGCTCTCTCGTTAGTTAATGCAACTACTTTTTGTAGGTCAAACGAAGCGAAGCGAAAAGCTTTCGCTAGAATTTGGAAACTGTCCCCGCGGATATAGTCGGGCAGGAGGGTTACATCGTCATAATAATTATATCACTAACAAAGTTAAAGTTAGATCTTAATACGTGCCACACCCGGGTACAAGCTTTCTCTTATTTCTGAGAGGGTTTATTTATTTATTTAGTCTTTATTGTACACGCGAACAATAAGGAACACAGATAGAGAACAATTTTATACTTAAACAACAGGCTGTCTTATCTCACTCTGAATGCGTCCAGACACCCTTCCAGACAACCTTTGCAAAGAGGACTTATGGAAACAATGATTAAAGCAGAGGGTTATTGATCAATAAGCTCGCCGCGCAACTTTAAACGTCTACGATACATTTCTATTCGTCAGACATACAGGTTTCGTCGGGATGTTTCCCTTGACCGCATACTGTGAAATCTACGGCATGCGCTTAGCCTTTTAAGCTAATCGAAGACAAATTATTACTGTGTCTGAATGCTACCACTACACCAACATACAAAGACGTGCATAAAAAGCATAACACAAGAGACCGGTGATGACAATGTTCTCCGCGCCCGGTCTACTGCTAACCGTAGACTTTGAATTGCCTAATAAAGGTATATTATCTATAGTTGCTAAGCTTGACAGGCAAGTCATAAATGGTTGGCAATCAAATGTTTTGCAAATGAGCATCACTTGCAAAGCATTTGATCCATCTCCAGTTTCAGTTTCCGTCTGTCACGTCACCTGAAGGCGGTGTACTCAACTTGATGGAACCTAGTGCTAAATGGCAGACTAGTACAGCGATAAGAAAGCGTTTTATAGGAGAGGAGGCAAACATGCATGGCAAGTGACTACCGCCACCCATGAACATCTGCATTACCACACCAGTAGGTTGTTGCCAAGCATTTAAAATGATTAAGCTCTTTTCTTGAAGGTCCCAAATTCGAATCAGTCTAGAAAAAAATTTGGTGACAGTAAATCCCGCTATATAGTCATAAGAGTAGCGAATTCCTGGTGATATGTATGGTGGTCAAGATGTACTGCCAACAATTGAGATAATGTAGATGTAATTAAATTGCTCCCTTGCTATGTGGTGGAATTTGGCAGTTGGAACTAATCAAACAATTCTATGTAGCACTCTGATGCCAATTGAAAATAATCAAGATGATATAGGTATAGTTAAATAAATAAATAAAAGTTAGTACATAATAACAAAATGTTTATGTTAAAGTATGCATGCAACATCAATTCAAACACCTGAGAAATTCATAGAAATGTCCATAAACATACAATTCAATATTCATCAAATATATTCTTTAATATGAAACAAATATAAGTAAGAGTATTCCTACCTAGTTGAAAACTTGAATCCAATATCAAAGAATACAATCTGCCACTTCAACTTGCCTATGTGGACTGCAAACAAAACCTTTCTTTTTGTCAAAATTCAGGTGGTGCTATAGTGCCCTCAGTGTTGCCAGATTGATTGTTAGTATATATTATACAGTACTGAAGTGTTTGTAAGGCTACAATGGTTACTCATGTACAGGACCAGAGTACAAAACTAACTGCAACTGCAGAAAGATTCAAGACAAGATGATGTTACATCCCTGAAACTTCAATTTGATTCACACTTTAATGATTGAAAAATGTTTTCAAGCAATGGGGCTGTATACTCAATTTTGATATGGATTTCTAGAGGATTGTCTTCCAAAGATCGACCATGCACAAGACAAAGATTATAATATTTCACATCTACATCACATCACACCTATGCCAGAATTGTAAAGAACACTAACCTTGAAATTGTTGTTATGTTTACCTAGATCAAACTTTTCGACTTGTTAAATCTTACATGCCCGAATCTTGAAGCCCGAATTGGCAAGGAGCTGAACCAAATAACACAAAGAACTTATAACTGGTATGCAAGAAAAATTCTCAAGTTACATCTGATAATCAGGTGTTGGGTGGCCTCCCATTAGATGAAGTGACAAACTCATAAGACATGCATTAAGTAAATTGATACAGGGGGTTCACATGCATCTTTTATGGCATTCCTTGGGAAATATTTATATGGCACTCTTGAGTGGACTTGTATGAGGGGCTGTGATGATGATTAACTGTACCAAATATGATATCTCTGTTAATACAGACTGATTTACTAAAAAGAATATTAAAAACAAAAGGCTATTTTTAAAAGAAAATTTATTATGTAGATTTTTTTTATAATGTCTGCTGACTGTGACTGAATACTTAGTAAAGGTAATCAGTTTTCATTAACCATTTTACACTTTTACTCCCTTAGTCTTATTTGATGAATAGGTTGCAAGAAATAATTTATTCTAAGGATGAGTTTACTATGTACACTTTATTTCTTACCTTCTTCTTACCTTAACACAAGGTTTTTTTCTAAATTTGTTTAATTATTTAAATAAATAAATAATTTAGGAAATATATTATTAAATAATTAATAATTAATTTCCCAATTAAAACCAATTTTGTGACAAAAAACAAAACTGAGTTTAGATTAACTACCGCTTACTACTAAAATGGGAGGGGTGGCAAAATATCGTTTGCATTATATTTACTAAAACAGTAGTTTTTTTCAAGAAAGAGAAAGAGAGCGAGAGTAAGAATATAATTAAAAAAACAATTATAAATAAGAATATAAATAGTACAGTATCACTTAGTAACATTTTACAAGTGTTGCAATAAAAACATTTTAGGAGGTATAAATTACTTAATAAAATTTGTACATGTTTTGAGTATATATATTAAGCAAGGTAATAAGATATTAACATAAAATTCCAGAGATTCAAGAAAAACATATTTCTACTGAATTTTTTTAACTTTTTTGCAAAAACAACTTTTTGATTTCCTTAAAATAGCTAAAATTTGGATTAAGATGGAATGCCTCACAGTATGCAGTTATATAGTGCTACATATTTTTTAAACTAGAATACCTATGTTGATTTAATAGTTTTTGGTACTAAAAATAAGTACTGATGATGACGGTACAATTAACATACTGTTCTAGTATCTGATAGATAATTATTTTCAAAAAGTCCCTAGGTCCCTCTTAAAAATAGTCTACTCATATTTACGTCTATTTAGAAAAGAATACATAATGTATCATTTATATTTATAGAATGGTCTTCGGAGATCGCATAGCTGAGAAAACAGCACAATATTTTTATTTTTTATTATAATGGATTTCCGCAAAGTAACACCTGATTCTATCAATTAGCACAATATTTACTATTGAATGAATCGAATAAGAAGTAATATAAAATATTTAACTAACAGACAAAATCAACAAAATTTACAAGTTCGCAGTCCATCTCTCTTGAACTTCAAACCCCCAATTCAATAAAAGCTTCCATAAAGAACACGGCTCACAACTTGCGGATTATCACAACGTAAAACGTGTGATGACTATTGGCAAAAAATTTAACATACCTTCATATCCGACACGATTTGCTGGTACAGGTTCCATAAAGGAGAGCAATCCTTTTCCGTAGTCCCCTCCATTGTCAAAAAACACTGATCAAACACAAGAAAACACAAGAAACACGATCGAATCACCTCTCACAGTAGATTATGGTCGCGCCATATCTCGTATCCAACTGTTGCATTGCCGATAAAGATCTCGCTGCACACGTTTAGTTGCCTACATTTCACTATAGAAACACAATGGAATCATTTCAAAATATGATATGTAACAAATCAATATTTATAAACAAGAATACCCTCCATAAAATCCTAACAGAGGGAGAATACGACGTATCGGTGCCGAATACAATTAAAATAACAATATTAATAATAACTGTAATTAATTATGAATCAATTGAGCACATATTCATTCACGAAAACAATTTTTATTATGAATTTCATACACAAAACATGCGAATTAAAGACTACAAGAGCCCGCGATTCCCTTACTAAAGAGCGACAAGCACATCAGCCGGATTCGGTTTGTTTGGCTTTGCTTTAGCTGCTTCTGAACGGCGTTCCGATTCGTCAATTATTTCAAAACATTGCCATTGTAATAAAAAGCAAAGAATAAAAATTGTAATAACGAATAGCTAATATTCGTTTTTCGTTATATTTTATTAATATGTTGTAATAAAGTTATCAAAAATACTCCTTACTGGTTTTACTAATTCAGTAATAACAATTTTTAAAGATTCTGCTGGAAAGAGATCTATCTTCAAGAAAAATCAAACAGTCTATTAAAGACTGACTGAGGCAGCATTATCTCCAGGGATTTTGAATGAAATTGAAAGATTAAACGGACTATAGACTGTACGCATGGTCGTTAAAACCACGTGCAAGTGTGGGAGAAGTGTAATTCGACACCATTCCGATTATTTCTAAGTCGTCAGCCTGAGCGCAATAAGTATGGCTCTCTTGTAGTTTAAAAACAACAAGGCCCTAAGGAATTATAGTAAAGCTTCTGGAAGTGGGTGAAAAGCATATTGTGTCTATAGTTATAAAGTTACGTTTATTAAATTTATTTTTTTTTGGGTTTTAGGACAAGACTCCAGAGTACACTCCTCGAACATTGCCAAAGAAATGGAAGCACTCGGAAAAACTAACATCCGAAAGACTGAAAAAATTAAAGACTCTTCGGGAAAAAAGTAGGCGTTTATCGAAAAAAGTAGCTAAACAAAAAAGATTATTGCAGAACTTAAAACAAAGTCAATGGGTGCGTTTGGCAGAAAAAAGCGCTAGCAAGCGCTTATAAGCGCTAAAATAATTTTCGGCCAGGACACGATTGCTACTTCAGTAGCGCTGACACAATCCGCCATTTTGCTTATTTAATTTGTTTGTTTTGAAGTAGAGTTTATAAGTTGTTTTGTGCAATATTAGTTTTAAGTCATATAATGACATGAATAAACATATACATGCTATTAAAAAATCATGATTATTAAGTTTTTAATATGAATACTTCACAAACATATATTTAAATTAGGTTATGTTCCCCGGTTAAAACTAACATCGTGTCCTGGAGTAAAATAGTTACTTACGATTTGACAGCGCTTACCGCTTACGATCGCCATTTTGCTTACAAGTGCTTGCTAGCGCTTTTTTCTGCCAAACGCACCCTTTGATAAGTTAAGAAGATGGGAATTAGTGAGGATGGATGATGATGATGTGGTTCTAAATAATTGCCGTTTCTTGGAATTTGTTGACCCTGCCAATAGAGACTTCTTGGAAAATTAAAATGTACTGCACTCAAGATCTCAAATACTTGATTGTAGATTTCACCCTAATAATAATTTCTGTGTTGATAATGACCACGATTATATTTTTAAACCCTCAAAATTGACCACCTATACTGAAGAAATTATTTCATATATCGGTGGGCTTGTAGCTTGTTGTTAGGAAATTTAAAAAAAAAACTATAAAATGTGAAGATTATCCGCTAGTGCTTATTAGCGACAAATATTTAGGTCTTATATTTAAAAAAAGATAAAGGTGGGTTATTCACTCACGAAGTCAGAACATAAGAAATGGCAGTTATTTCGAACCACATCATCATCATCCATCCTCACTCTCCTGCCCTTATCGCAATTAATTTGAGTTTGGCAGCATGTTTTCTCGACCGCATATCCGTATTTCGATGAAAAAGTAATAGCAGCGTTCATTTCTTTTCGCTCAGAAGCAAAGTAAAGGTAAATCTTAAGCTCACAAAACACTTTTTTCTCACTTAAACCAACTTGTTAACTCCTTACATCGCTACGCTGTTAAAGTTGTTTAGCAAACTGTAGACTTTGCTAAACAAAAAAAGACGTGTGGCACTCGGGGACTGCCGCGGTAAAGCTATTGCATAGCATTTTGTATTAACTTATGCAATTATAATTATTTATTTATTTTATTTATGCAGTATTTCTTTTTCTTTGATATTAATTCAAGTTACACTTTTTGAGCGTGGTGACCGATAAGAAAACAATTTTTTTCTTTTATTAAATAAATAATAAATGTACTTTGTTCATTCATATTCAAAACACTTTATACACAAATTTTACAAGTACTAAGCTATTCACTGTTGTACATAAATACCTATACACCTATATAGTTTCTCATAAACAGCTGCTTATGTATTCGTCCGATTTCGGAGCAGCTCGTCTCGATTCGTGATGCACGCCACACCTCCGTGCCCGTCGGAGTGGGGAGCGTGAGGTTTTTTCGTTACGGAATAAATTTCTGGATTCGGTCCCCGCGCTCAAGGCCCGCGATAGAAGCTATGCAATAGCTTAAAAACCGGCACGGAGAAAGGGACAAACAATCACACCGCTCTATCTCATTTCTACGCAAGACGTATGCATAAATCTATCTTTTTCGTGTGCGAATGCGAAAGAAGGCGTCAATTTGTCTATAGGTTTCTCTGTCTACGTCTATAGCGCTTTTTTTGAATTTCTAAGCGCAAAAAAATATCTAGTGGAATCTGGCGGAAAATTTGATATTAGTTGGCAGCACAGTGTGATAAAAAACACTAGTGAGCCTACCGTTAGTGATTGTTTGGATATTCTCCGACCAAAATGTTGCTGATGCGTTAATTGTTTTATCTCCCTTTTGCATTATAGTATGTAGCTAGTTTGCTTTTCATTATTTTAATCCTCTAAGCTTTAGTACTTGAGAAGAACTGGTTTTTCCCACGTTCGAGTTTCATGTTAGTTTTTAGCTCAGTTTTGTTTGTTTCGTGAAAATTTTAAATGAAGTTGCCACCGAGGAAGAAGGCTTATAGCCGAAAATATTGATTTGAGTAGAGAGCAAATGGAGTGGAATTTAATTGGTTAAATAAAAAGGTAATGGTGATGATAAAGTGAAATTTTGGGCTCAAGTCTCCAGATACAAAAATGCGGCTGGGATGAATGACTTTCTGGAATTAGTGGACTTAGCTATCAGCATGCTGTCACGTCAACATTTAAACGCCGAAGTATAGCGGATTTTCGTTTTTATGAACGTTGTCAAAAGTAAGCTACGTAAGCGGATGTCAACTGAAATAATGAACTCAAATATATTGATACGTCCTCAATAAAAAAATAATAATAAGCAAAGCTGCCACACATAAAGACTTACCTGAAAATATCCTCGACAAATTGCTAAAACTGCGAAAAAGAATAGGATAATTGATAGAATCAGGCGTTACTTTGCGGTTCCATTATAATAAAAAACATTAATTACTTCGCAACCTTCCACTAACTAAATACAATGATGTGGCATTCAAAACAAACAATTCGCTTGGAAATATTTGTAATAATAAAGATAAGTTAAATATTAGTCAAAAATCGGGTGTTTATAAACTTGTATGTGACGAATGCCACGCCATTTACGTGGGTCAGACAGGTCGCAATTTCGGAATGTGCTATGAAGAGCATTTGGCCGTGTACAGAAATTGCAATCCTGATAAATCCCATTTTGATAAACATCTCTTGAACACTGGACACAACCTAGCCAGCCACCATTCCTTTGAAGTCTTACATACTTGTAATAAAGGGCTGCGACTGTGTGTGCTGGAAAAGTTGGAGATTTTAAACATAATAATGTGACAATGCACTGCTGAATAAACAAACAAAATGTTTCTAATTCACCTTTGTTAAACATCTTTAAGGCTAACCTTTAATAATAATTTTAAAATTAATAATAATAAATAACTATAATAATTTCATTAAAAAACAATAATAATAATTATAATATTAAAAAAATATTAATCATAACAATAATGATATTTATTCGCATGTTTGTTATTGCACGGCGCGGTCACTCGCTACTTTAGTGGGGAGCGGTTGTGTCGGCGTATATAAATAGCAGCTGTTTCGGCTCGCCGCTCACCACCGCCTCCCTCCCCCGCTTTCCGGAGGGTTGCCCATATTTGCTTCAGGCGCGAAAAAAAAAAACTCGCCGCTCACTTAGCGGTCAGCCGCTGTAGAGTCTACATCACCTGAGGATGCCTCGTGTAGACGCGAAACACGTGTCGTATTATCGCCGATGGTGTGTCTTACCTGGAATAGTGGCATTGGAAGTAGTGGTGCTGGGACTAGTGGTGACGGAGTTAGTGCATGCAATTGAGGGAGGGCGTCAGGTGCTCTTCAATCCAGGTAAGATACATCATTATATTTAGTTAGCGGAAGGTTGCGAAGTAATTAATATTTTTATTAAAAGAATAGGAACAGTAGTAGGCTCATTATCGGCATCTGTAGGTGAAGATGACCATGAAGGCGTAGTGGAATTGTCTAATTTAGTTGATTTTAGTAACTCATATAACTTAAATAAAGGAAGTTGTCTTTAAATAATCGCAATTTTTCTTATGTTCTTAAATATTCACATGATACAATTTAGTGGAATTTGGTGGATTTTAAGCAAATTGTAAAATATAGCGCAATTTTGGTAAGGGTTTAGTGCTTCTTTTTTTCTTCATACGTCAACACTAACTTCAACTTGTCAGTAGTTGTCAGTTGTCAGTCAGTGGTTGTCAGTTTTGTTACTTATAAATAGTGTCCTCAAAAATTTAAAATCTTGTAAAATGTTTCTATTATAAAAAGATTGTATAAAATCGTCAACAATAATGTCTAAAGTATTTAACAAAGATGGTGTAAAAGCAGGGTGTATTTATAGAATAGCTCTTGAAAACTTTGTGTTAGTATATTAAATTTTTACGCGCCAAATGTTTTATTGAATTGTTAGAAGTTTTCACTGGTTTTATCTTTTACAGAACTTACAAACAAGTCGAGTTCTATCCCAGTCAATCATTAAATTTGATTATAGGACCGAATGGAACTGGTAAATCGACTTTTGTTTGCGCTATCATATTGGGTCTATGTGGGAAAACTAGTGTTATTGGACGGGCTAAAAAGGTTAGTAAATAATCGTTTCTTTATGTTTTTTCGTCTTCTTTCTTTCGTATAAATGCGCTATACTTTGAATTGAAAAAAAGTTAGATTGGTAAAGAATAAATATTTGGTAGATAGTCATTTAGTATTGTGTACTAGACCTTACACTGGTCAAATTATAGACATCTGTTACTTGCGTACGGTGGGGGTGCTGGTAACCCCCCTACCCTTACCCCCTTGTGGAAAAGTATATTTTATGAGTAATGAGTTTACAAAAAAAAAGAAAGTTGTTAAAATATGTAATGATTTTTTTAACCTGACTCTACAGAGATATGGACCCAAATTTGTTCCCTCCTCGTCTACGGTATTACAAACATACTCTAGGGGTAGGGAAGATAATACTATGTGGAGTTGGGTGTGCTGATTTGGTATTAGTACAGATTCAACCTATCATATCTATAAAGTCAGAAATACTCATATACACTCACATCTATCACCCAGAGGGGTGGGGAGATAGAATCTACAGACTTCTATTTGGCATGATCCTGACACACCACTCTTGCCGTCTTTACATCCATATTGGTCTACACATACATGCTTGTCTTTTATATATATGGCCAATTTGATCAATAAACTTTTGTTTAGGGCATCCCTTCCCAACTCTTCTGTTCACTTCTGTTCACATAATTTTGCTTTGTCACTCTTTTTTTTAAATTATGTGCAGCAGCTATGCAGGTCTAGGAAAAGAGACCAGTATCACTGTGACCTAAAAGCATCTATCCAGATATTGTTCAATATTTTTTTTTGACAATCTGCTAATGATTGACGCATGATTGAACAAGTAATAACTTTACACCCCACCACTATTGTACTCGACACATAGGGTATTGTTTCGATTCTGATTGAAAAATTTGATTCTGAAAATGGTCTAAAGATTATAATTTTCCTCAAAAAGCGTTAATGCTTCTTGATAAAGCTCTTAAATTGATGCTTTTTAAATTGATTGATTGGAACAGAAACGGCACATCCTTGAGTTGCTTCTGAAGCAAATGTATGTATAATGTTTTAAGCCAGGTGTGTCAGTCCAGATCTTAAATGATTTGTTGTGATAACAAGTTTCAAGGGTGAATCGGGCTAGCCTTTTTGAGATTCCGCAAAATGGCTCAAGTCCAAATTGTGTACTATTTGAGCACTCCCGTGCTAGTTTGTCGGCAAGTTCACTGCCTACAATACCCATGTGACCCAGAGTTTATCTTAGGACGACCCTTTTGTTACATCCCAGTGCCTTTACATGGTTCAACTAGCTTTGAGTTCACTAAGTCTGACCTCAGCACTAGCAGTGCTACTTGACTATGAGAGTTTATAGCATAGAATAGCATAAGCACTCACGCCTGTCACTCAGAGGGGTAGGCAGAGACTACAGACTTCTATTTGGCACGATCCTGACACACCTCTCTCACCTCTTCCACATCCATATGAGAATTTATATAAATTAAATGGTTAACCATTATGCAGTAGTGTAATACGTCTATATGGATGTTGGCAATGTATTTCGCAGATTGATTGACACAAATTGACATATTTGCATTTTATTATATGTAATTTTTAGTAAAATATATTTTTATTGTAATTCACTTACAATTTAATTCGACATCCAAAAAAAGTGTAAAAGTTTCAAGCTTAGCTCTAATGTTCTCACCCTGAAGTTCTCAAAAATAAACATTGTCGAAAGTGTAAAAATTTAGTTTTCATGACAGGTCGCATAACAACCAGCGATGCACCTAATTATACAATATTACAATTTACATAAGTGACTATAATATGCAAATTATATTAAGTTATTTAGTTTAAACGAAGTTTTGGGTTGGAACTTTAAATGGAAAAATAATAGACACATTTTAATTACCGGGGAATTTAACTGGCCTTAGTTATTTGGAGTTAGCAGAACAAGAGAAGTGTTAAATCCAATAAAACACCGTAATTTAGGTAAATACGTGTATTGTGCTAGGTAGCAAGACTAATGACTAATGACAAAAACTAGTTTACTTAACTAACATTATTTCTTAACAATGTTATGTAAGTACCCACATTCATAACTATTTATCACAATTCATGATATATAACATACCTTTCCCCCAAGCATGTACATTCAATATTAATTTTTAACTCAATAATCAACTTCTAATACTTAACATAATCTAATACACTAAATATATATTTATATTAAAACAGGTAAACTTAAGCTATGAAATTATTACATCTCTCATATGGTGACTTAGAATGAACATTCATTTTATTCCTAATTTTTCCCCCAGAATAAGTTATTTCCGTATTAGTTGGTATACCTAACATTTCTGCCCATTTATCCTGACTAGGTATTTCAATAGTCTCTTCTCTTACATCATTATTGGTCTTATCTTTCCCTATGTTGTCGTCAGTTATTTCTTCTGTTAAGTCATTGTCCAATAGTGTAGTGTAGTAGTACCACTATAAACTGTGATATCTTGCTCTTCGGACATCTCTTCATCCTCTCTTGCACTCAAGTCAGATTGCCTTTTGTTAATTACTTGATCAATATGCCTATTTACTAAAGATCCATCATCTGTAGCAATCTCATAACTAGATGGTCCCTTTCTATTTACCACAGTTCCTGGTAACCATCTTGGCCCATTACTTATATTACATAATTCCGATACATTACATTTTGGCCCGTCTTTGATTCCCTGTTAATTTTTTTAATGTTACTAATAATTTGTTGTGTTCTCTTTCTTTGCTGGCGATTATCGGGATGAATTGTATCTAGCAAAGTTCGTAGGCATCTGTTCATTAAAAGTTCTGCTGGACTCTTTTTAGTTGCTGTACAAGGTGTAACACGCAAACCTAGTAAAATGTTAGGGAGTTTAATATCCCATGGAACATCATCCATCTTGCGTAGTTTGTCCTTAATGGTTTGGACGATCCTTTCAGCCAAACCATTGGTAGCCGGGTGATATGGTGCTGTAGTGACATGTTTAATTTTATTGGCCTCAAGAAATATTTTCATTTCTGTCAATACAAATGGGGTTCCATTATCTGAAACCAAGGTTTCACACAATCCGTGTGTTGCGAACATATCCCTTAAATGTTGGATAATTGTTCCAGAGGTCATATTGTTAACCATAAAAACCTCTGGCCATCTCGAATAAGCATCGACGACAATCAGAAATGTTTTATTTTGAAAAGGTCCCGCAAAGTCTACACTAATTCGAGACCACGGTTTAGTTGGTGTTATCCATTCACAGCTTGTTTTAGGGGGCATATGCCTGTTTTCTAAACATTTTGAGCATTCACCCACTAAAACTTCAATGTCATGATTCAATTCTGGCCACCAAATGTAACTTCTTGCCAATGCCTTCGTTTGCACGACACCAATGTGTGTCTTATGTAAGGCACCCAGACAAGGCTCACGCAGCGATGGTGGCACCACTACGCGGCAACCAAATAAAATACATTCTTCATGTAATGAGAGTTCGGTACGATGTAACCAATACGGACGCAGTTCACTGTCCGTGACTCTTTCCGGCCAACCGCTTAGTATATAGTGACTTACTCGTGATAAAGTTCGGTCTCTCTTCGTTGCCGATGCTATGAGATCCACATCCACTGGAAAATCAGCAGGTGTCTCTGCCATAAGCAAAACATCACAAAGCTGTTGTTCTGGTTGGTCTGGAACTGGCTGTGGCCATCGACTTAAACCATCAGCATTTCCAATTTCTCTACCAGACTTATAAACAATTTTGTAGTTGTGTGACGTAAGTATTAACGCAATTCTAGTTAAGCGAGGTGACAGGATCGCTGGCATCGGCTTTTGAGGATCAAATATACCAAGCAAAGGCTTGTGGTCTGTGATTATCGTGAAAGACCTTCCCATCAGGTAATTATGAAATTTTAATACCCCAAAAATTATAGCAGTGGCCTCTTTATCCAATTGGGAATAATGTCTCTCATGCGCATGCAAGGTTCTTGAGCCCATCGCAACAGGCCGCTCTGTTCCATCCTCCATGACGTGTGACAACACAGCGCCAACGCCGTATTCAGAGCTATCACAGGTAAGAACCAATGGCTTATTAAGATCGTAATGAACAAGAGTCAACTCTGAAGAAAGTAGACGCTTGGCAGTATCGAAACTATTTTATTCTCGGTCAGTCCATTGCCACATTTGTGACTTATCAAGTAATCTATGTAGAGGTTCAAGTATAGTTGCTTTGTGAGGTATGAACCTCTCATAAAAGTTGTAGAGGCCTAAAAATGCTTGTAACTGTTGTATATTTTTAGGTTTTGGAGTTTTAAGAATCGATTCAACCTTGCTCTGAGCTGGATGAATACCATCCGCATCGATTACAAAACCTAAAAATTCTATGCGTCTTTTAGCAAATTTACATTTATCTTTATTAAGACGTAATCCAGCTCTTTCAATGCGCTCCAATACTGTTTCAAGACGTTGAGTCATTTCTGTCGATGTGCGACCGCTGATGATGATGTCATCAATAAGCACGGCTACACCTGGTACGCCGGCTAGTAGTGCGGTCATCAGGCGTTGAAATATTCCCGGACACGCCTTCACGCCGAATGCCAATCTGTGTACGGCATACAATCCTTTACATGTATTTAAGGTCAAGAGCTTGGCTGTGGCATCTGTGACCACCACTTGCGTATATGCTCTGTCTAAGTCAAGTGTCGTGTAATAAGATCCACCTGTAATAACTGCAAAAACTTCACTAGCCGTGGGCATTGGGTACGTATCCGACTCAGTAGCTTGATTCACAGTACTTCGATAGTCTCCGCAAAGTCGTATGTCTCCATTTTTCTTTACTAAAGGAACTACTGGTGTCGCCCATTCTGAAAAAGATAAAGGGCGCAGTACCCCCTCCGCCACTAAACGATCGATTTCCTTTTCAATCCTTTCTTTTAACGCGAATGGCACTGGTCGAGCTTTTAAAAATTTAGGAACAGTGTTAGGCTTAATTTGTATGTTCACCGGGTTCCCTCTATATGTACCAAGCCCTTCTCTGAAGACTGTATTATATTTATTAAGCACTTTATCAATATCTGTCATATCAATATCAATAACATTAATAGTATTTAAAGTAATATCTAATGCTTTAAACCAGTTTCGACCAATAAGATTTGGGCCCGTGCCCTTCGCTATAACAATATTCAAATTACATTTAATGTCTTTAAATTGCACTTGCATTGTAGCTTGACCCATTACTTGTACAGGGGAGTTGTTCCACGTACGTAACTTATGAGGCAGTATATCTAGTATAGTTCTAGAGTGTAACTCCATCCATGTGTGTTCGTTCATTCAAAATTGAGAAAGCGGACCCAGAGTCCACCTCCATGATCACTGGCACACCATTCAATAGAAGTTTTATTCTATATGCCGGTACCCGTGAAGTCAAACTCTCCAAGTTATAAATGCCATTTAGATGTGTATCTAACTCTTGTGTATAATTTTTTTTTTCCACAACTATCACACAACGCCATCTAGTCCCAAGCTAAGCAGAGCTTGTGTTATGGGTACTAGACAACTGATAAACATACTTATATATTTCTAAATACATAAATATTATATATAAATTACACCCAGACACAGAACAAATGATCGTGCTCATCACACAAACATTTGTCCTGGGTGGGAATCGAACCCACGACTTTCGGCATAGCAGTCAGGGTCACTAACCACTAGACCAACAGGCCAGTCAGAATTCACATTGCCCCTACGGCTTTTCTTTTTAGATGTGCAAATTTTTTCAATATGCCCCTTTTTCTTGCAAAAATTACCAACAGCATTTATGAAACGACACACACCACCATGACGATCGCCACGTCGGTAGCAGAATATAATATTATTTTGAGATTTCATGGCATTGACATCCATGGGCTCATATGATGATGTTACAGGTGAAGTAGTGGAAATTGAATCCCTGGAGGTGGCAAAGTTAGTGCTTGTCACACTTTGCATCATGTGGACATCCCTCACTGCACTTTCAGATGATAGCATGGCATCCACTACATCCGTATACTGTAGATTGTCTTTTTTTAGCAATTCATACTGCAATTTCTTATCACTCATACCGCACACAAGTCTGTCACGAAGCATACGTTCCAAGTCCGTAAAATTGCACCCCGCACTTATTTTTCTAATATGTGCCATATATTCTGATACTGATTCATTTTCTTTTTGATCACGTTTATAAAATTGGAAAGACACTGAAATCTCGTTTGGTTTTGGACTATAATGCTTCGTAAGAATTGTTACAATTTCCGCGAATGTCACATCACTAGATTTTTTAAGCGTAATTAATGCCAAAATAGTCTCATATACATTTGCACCACAAACCGTGTAAAAATTCGCCCTTTGAACCGCGTCCGAGACGATTCCATTCGCCTCAAAACAGTACATTAATCGTTCTATATAATTGTCCCAATTATCACTTTGTAAATTAAATTCGTGAAATTTTACTGATTTACGTTCCATTGTTCCACTTTTTACACTTCGTCGCCACTGTTAAATCCAATAAAACACCGTAATTTAGGTAAATACGTGTATTGTGTTAGGTAGCAAGACTAATGACTAATGACAAAAACTAGTTTACTTAACTAACATTATTTCTTAACAATGTTATGTAAGTACCCACATTCATAACTATTTATCACAATCCATGATATATAACAAGAAGCAAAGGGTTTTTTTTATTTTATAACAGCACACAGTCCGCTGATGGTAAGTGGATGCTGTGATCCATAGATATCATGATTCTTCTTCGATTACGAGCCTACTTCCCCGGTCGAGCCGACCCATTCATGCTACAACCATAATCTAGCTTCAGCGTGGCTCTACCACTATGTAAAACGACTAGCACATCATAGCACAGTCTTTCAAAAACAATCTTTTTATAATGAATACTAAAAAAGCACTTCAATTTGTCATTTCAATTACATTCATACTAATATACATATTACTAACAATACTTTTAGTTTCTTGTTTGTAGAATAATCTTAAGAACTACTGATCCAATTTTAAAAATTATTTTACTAAGTAAAAGCTAATTGGTTAAAATAATATATTACATGTTTGACCTATATTTAATTTTAAAATGTGCCCATATTTGTTACATGCATCATAAGAAGAGACAGAAAATAATTATTCTGTCATACATAGTCATATCAGCTGTGTTCAGGATTATTACAGTAACCTTTTTTCATTTGCTGGCCTTAGGATACTGAAGTAGTTTTCTACACAAATAAAATCATTGGACTGACAGTCGTCATACTAATAATTAGTTAAAAAAGTAATTGCAACAGCGCAATGTAGAGTAATGTTTTGGCAGTCTTGTAATAGGAAGAGAAGACGGTCCAAGCAAAAAACACATCCTGTTCAGTTCATTTTAAATTTAATCAGTCAAAAGTTTATGCCTGAATATAAAACTGTTAATGATGTAACATTGTTTAATCACAGGAATCAATTGAATATTTATTACTAAAGTATAGTTCTCTATATTTCATAATTGGCTCCTACCTAATATATCACCAGCATAGAACTTATACAAATAAATGTGCAGATCTATATTAATGGTTTTTGGGCAAGTACTAGTTCAACTATCAAAGACCACTGTTAGACTTTGCCAACTCTACCATGCCAATGGTAGAGTTGGTGGACTACCCCATATAGTATCATGGATGACGGCGGGAGACAAACCGGAGATGAGCAGCAAGATATTGTTGATTATAGATTTGAAAAATATGCAGTTGCTAACCTACAAAAAAGTGTAGTTATTTTGTGTTTTAAACTAGCCAGCTCCCACAATGTTGTTCCCTATGTTTGCCACAAACAATGTAACATAACATAAGAAACATAAATGAGAACTAGTTTATTGTTGGAAATTTCTGTACACATTTTTTAAATAAAAAAAGACTTCTCACTAATGGTTCTGAATCATTGTTGAAAACAATTTATTGCGTTCTAAAGTATAAGTTAAATCTTTAATATCATCAACATCTATTCCATCCATTATAGCCTATCAGAAGTCTACTACTGAACATGACCCCCCCCTCCCCTCCCCCATACATACATTGCCTCATAGGGTAATATTTGCCGTAGTAATGCCATGTGTTTAATTTACCTATTTCACTAGTTCCTTCTTGCTACACCCACAGGATGATATCATTCAGTGGTATATATATATCACTCATATATATATAATTTATATTTCCTAGATATCGGAATATGTTAGAAGTGGTTGTGAAGAATCAACTATAGAGATAGAACTATACCAGCAACCTGGGAAACGGAACGTCATTATCACAAGGACCTTCAATCTCAAGGATGTTTCCAATTGGGCAATTGATCATAAAACTGTTAGAGAGAAACAGGTGCAGGAGCTAATAGCCTCTTTAAATATACAGGTAATTTTATTTATAAATAGAATACAATATACTGGTTCAGAAAAAACCCTCTGTCCTGAGAAGAACCAGCAAGAAAGCCAGCGGGATCTACAATTACTTTGTTAATGTCATGTTTTGGCAAACCTCAAAATCATAGTTTTTGTCCATAACATTTAAAGGTAATCTATTTATAGTAGTTGTTTACATATAGTACAAAAACAATAAAAAATTTTTTTATAGAATTAGGGTTACAAACTAGCACACAGTCCACCTAATGGTAAGTGGGTGCTGTGGCTCATAGACATCTACATTTAACCTCGACCAAAATACAGATGCGTTGTCACCCCTGATGACTAAGATGGAATGCCTCAATTCCAGTAAAATGGGTCTCCGGTTCTCTACACTCACCATACGAAACACAGCAGCATTAAGTTGCTATTTTATGCTGGTATTCTGTGAGAGCGTGGTCCTTCTCCGGTCGAGCCGACCCATTCGTGCTACAACCATAATTACCACACTGTGGCTCTACCTGATATAATAGTATATTCTTAGTGTAGACTTGGACCATTAAAAACACCAACACAGATAAAGATAAAACAGCTCCTTGCCTATACACCATTATTTACAGCCCATCACGAGTCCACTGCCAGACAGGCCTCCCCCGGTGAATGCCACAAATCACGGGCTACAGTGTTGACTTTTGTTACTACTAATATATAAAATACAATATACTACTTTTATTTTGTAATGTCTTGTACATTATAAAAAAATGATACAGGTGGACAATCTGTGTCAGCTTCTTCCCCAAGACCGGGTGCAGGACTTTTCCAAAATGGATCCACAACAGCTGCTTCGTAGCACTTTAGCTGCAGTTGGGGGGCAGCAGAGTGTCTCACAACTGGACGAATTGATTGAAAGTCGAAATAAGCAGAGGGGTTTGTCGACTAAGTTGCAGAATAACGCCCAGCTATTACAGGAGCAAATAAGACTTAATGAAAGGTAAAAATTATTGAATAGAACAAAGACAATTCCTTCACCCGGTGTATATTGAGTACGTTGTTTTCATAAAATGTAAAAAACCAATTTTGATATAGGTGAAAAATTTAAATATCATATGCATATGTCAACTTGTGGATAAGGTTAAACCGTGGATAATGTAAGAGGTAAAAAAGCAAAAACTGAAAAGACTTAATTTCCTGCAATAGATAGTAGTATGTCATCTTGTGTAATGTGCCACTTTTTTTTATTAAACTTAAGTGACAAATGAGCTATCACTCCACCATATTATAAGTGGGTATAACAGGCCACATCAGTAACCAACTAGTTACGTTTGCGGCAGCTTGGGTAGGGTTGAAGTGGAAGGAGAGGAAGACTTTCCTATATTAATTTATTTTCTAACTTACAAGTTAACTTAACTACTGTGACGATGTGAGTATACAGAATTGCTAGAGTAGTTAACTTACAAACTAATCTAATTACTACTGGGCTGTCTTAACAATTATGCTTTGGTTTATATACTATGTTGTAACATGCTGGGTTTTGTTTAGCAGGCGGTAGGTGACTTCCTGATGGCGCTGTGTTGATTACTCTTAAGTCACGCGCTGTTATTTGCTTAGCCTGCGATGCTATATTGTAGGTGACTTCCTGCTTGCTTGCAAGGTCTTGGTAGGCATATCTAACTTGAAACGAAAAAGAAGTAACAGATTTGTTACTGCTTCACAGTACTAAAACTAAATGCCTCACAGCCTGTCATTATACTGACTCTATACCCTTCTGGGTTATGTTTAAAAAAATAATGATAGCAAAATTATTACAATTGTTCCAAGTCAAGATGTTTGTCCATTTGCATTATTTTTTATAGGATTCGGATGACAAACAAGCGCACATCCTACCTGATGGTAAATGGTTGTTATGGCCCATAGACATCTACATCTATCCTCGATTACAAATCAAAATGCAGATGCGTTGTCTCCCGTGAGGACTAAGGTAGAATGCCTCCTTTCCAGTAAAAAGGATCTCCGGTTTTCTACACTTATCATATGAAACAGCAGCGTTATACTGCTATTTTACGCTGGTATTCTATGAGAGCGTGGTCTTTCCCCGGTCTAGCCGACCCATTTGTGCTACAACTATATTACTAATATAGCAGCAGCATGGCTCTACCATGTATGTTGTATGTAAAACAACTCCATAATATAGAAATAATGCCTAGTGTGTGTGTTTTTTAAGTCCTACATGTGATTACTGATTAGATTTGGTAAGATGAAAGTAATAAGGAATTACTGTTGTTTACAGATTAAAAATTGTGATTGACGGAATGAATCAACGAAAGGCAATTGAAAAAGAAATTGAAATTTGTGAGAAAAAGAAACTTTGGATTGAATATCAGGACCTACGAGAAAAAGTTGTAGAGTATACAAATGATAAGAAGGAAGCTGTTAAATTGGTGAACTCCCATAGAAGTAAAATGGAGCCGCTGGAGAACATAATTGAAAAGGCTAAAATTGGTATAAGCAAGCTGGAACAGGAAAAATTGTCAGCAGTATGTATAATATTATTTCATAATGTCATGTTTTTATATCTCCTACCTTTTTTAAATGATGTTCTTCTCACTGTAAAAGAACGGTAAAAGAAACTTCGCAGGTATCCTCTCTTTAGCTGACGTCAAAAAAGTAAGAGGTTTCCAATTCTCTAGTAATTTTTTTGACTAGAATATGTCTTTAAATTTGCTTCCATAGTGGGAAGTAATTCAAAAAATTGATAACAGAATCGAGGTATACAGTTTGGTTTTGCAACTACATATGTATCAGCTAAAGGATCAAACATACACTTTCGAGGTGTTCCGTATAAATAAGAGTAATAAAATACGAAGTCCGCGCTAAAACATTATGTCCATTTAATTTTAATTTAATTTTTTGTGCTGTCTCATAACTTTGTGAAATAATAATACATACATAAAGAAATCATTAAATTCCTAAATCTGAATTTAGTAATCTGCTAAGACAATATCTGGTAGGACAGGATTGTAGTGCACGAGTGTGTGCGCAAGCAAATTCAAATCTGTATTCCCTCACTGGAAGAACCCAGTAACTTTTTCTTGGCCCGGGATTCCAACCCGGGAAAGATTAACTAACGAGGCAGTCATCATAATACCCTCAAGCCAAAGCAACATGGCTCTTAAAATAAATTAAGCAACTCGACCTTTTAGCTGGTGAGTTTTTTGTAACATGGAGAATTGAATATAAACAGATACCTTAAACCAGAAAGCATTTTGCAAAGTTTACCATGAACTACCTTTAAAAAAAAAGAGGTAGTTTATTTACGTGATTTCCTTCATACAATTTAAACAGGAAACAGAGAATAGTTTTAAATGGCTGCTGCTCCAAAATAATAACATTAACATTTGGTGTTCTACAAGGATCTATCCTTGGTACATTGTTTTTTGTCCTCTTTGAAAATCATTTATGTGAATGTTTTAAGCATTCAAAATTTTTGTTATATGTTGATGATCTTAAGGCTTCGAAGGAACACTCGATTGTTATGTCTCCTCTCTAACATTTTACACAACCCTTCCTCTCCCACATACCTCAGAAGCCGATTTTCCTTCACCCATCCTCCGGACAAACCATGCAGATCCGTTGTTAAAACTCTTCTTGACTTTTCCGTCTATAATTCCGGTTCTTACTCCCACTCCTTTTCAGTTCACGCGGTAAGGTTATGGAACTCACTACCGTCAAATATAAGAAATGCCGAATCTTTATTGGTATTCAAGAAACGTCTTAGAGATAACTAGTTTGCATCCTGTTAATTAATATATATTATTCTATTATATTAGCTTAGTTTATATATATCATATGTAACCATGGTATTTATTATTATTATTATGTATTGATTTATTTTATTTTTATTTCTTGTTTTATTTTATATAATTTACGTAACATTGTGTATTTATTTATCTTTTAGTAGTACTAATGTATGCACTAAGTTTGCGATTTCAATATAATTTCCTTTATGGGTCTATTGGAAGATATTTCAGCTAAATATGGAATAAGTAGAATCTTTGTACGAAATTACTATAAGACTGCTTCTGTATCTTGATGTGTGTACATAAAATATATAAAAAAACATTATTGAATGAGGAAAGGAGAGCTTAAAATTATTAAGGAAATGAAACAAATTGCCTAAAAAAATAAACTTCAATTAGGTATGACAGTGTCTTACATACCTTTCACAAAAACATATAAGTGATTAAATGGAATACTATACTTTAGTTCGAAATCTTGGTGTTATTTTGAACCAAGAATTCCACTTTAATTTACATTTAGAAAAAATTATACGCAAAGTGTATATCAATATCCTGGTTATAAGATCATCAAATAAATTCATGTAAATTCAAATAAATAATATACTTGTGTTATATGGGATTGCATCTATGCAAAATCTAGTGAGGCTATGGGAAAAGTACTAAGCAAGATTTTTGGCATATACTGTCTTAAATCTTTTAATTTAAATTACATGTTAAATATAACTGAGTCATAATGAGATTAAGACATTATTGTTGTGTGTTATGCTTTTGTTTTATATTTTTGTCATATTTTGTCTGCATTATCGCAAATATTATATATGAATATTATTTTCAGAACAGAGAAATCCATACCCTAAAAGACAACATAAAGGAAACAATCAACACTGCTCGTCAGCAAGAATATCTGCTAAAGGATATAGAAGCGTCGCTGCAAGAAAAGTTAGAACGGCACAGAAACAGAGAAAGAGAATTGATTGAAGCTAAAGCGAAGTTGGAAAAATTAATCACCGACAAGACTCGCTTAGTTGAGACTGTTGGAGATGGTAATATATTTTTAAAGTGTTCTTATTTTGTCTTTTTTTTTAATATATCTGTGATAATATAGACACCAATGTTATACCTTTGACTTTCCGCTAAGTTTTAAGGTGGTTAAAGAAATATGAATCTCAAAACTTTCATTACAATAAAGATATTAATTAATTTGCAACCTTCCGCTAACTAAATACAACGATGTGTCTTACCTGGATTGAAGAGCACCTCCCGCCCTCCCTCAATTACGTGCACCAATCCCGTCACCACTAATCCCAGCACCACTACTCCCAACACCACTAGACCACTACTCCCGGCACCACTACTCCCAACATCAATATTCCAGGAAAGACACTCCATCGACGACAATACGACACGTGTTTCATCTCTATCTGTCTGATCTGTCGTCGATGGTGTGTCTTTCCTGAAATATTGGTGTTGGGAGTAGTGGTGCCGGGAGTAGTGGTGCTGGGATTAGTGGTGACGGGATTGGTGCACGCAATTGAGGGAGGGCGGGAGGTGCTCTTCAATCCAGGTAAGACACGGATTGAAGAGCACCTCCCTCAATTGCGAGGAAGGTTGCAAATTAATTAATATCTTTATTATAATGGATTTCCGCAAAGTAACGCCTTATTCTATCAATTATCTCAAAACTTTCTTCTAACAGCCCTGTACTTTTAGTACATTAGAATAAAGCATTTTTATGTCCTTTAAATTATTTACTTTAAATAAAACTTAAGAATTACTCCTGTAGTTTTCACGATAGCATTTAACAAACATAAATTGTGAGTGTACCATCATACCATATATCAACCAGAAACAATTATTGCTTTATGTTCTTGTAGGTCTTATACAAACACTTGTCACTGAGTTGCCGAGCCATAAAATTTTATTTTGTTTGCAGAAACTCAAATTAAAATGGAATTAGCCGAGTTGCACAAGCCAATAGCGAAGACCAACGCGGCTATAGACATGCTGAGGAAACAAAAATTGGACGTACAGTATGATCTAGAAAATAACGTAACGCCGCAGATACGATTGTATCAGAACAAGTAAGTTGTTTATAATAACATTGTTAAAAGGATTGTGACAAAATAACCTGAGATAAAGATATGTATAGAATCATTTAGCATGAGTCTCTAAAAAAATGTTATATATTATAGCTGTAAATTGATTATGCTCAGGATACTTTTCAAAAAGTTTTCCTGCTTGATGACGAAAGCTGATTCCACTATCAGTAACGTTTCTTTACGTGGTAGAACCATGCTGCAGTTATATTAGTAGTATAGTTGTTGCACGAATGGGTCGACTCGACCGGGGAAGGACCGCGCTCTCACAAAACACCAGCGTCAAATAGTAGCTTAATGCTGCTGTGTTTCGTATGGTGAGTGTAGAGAATCAGAGACCATTTTTACTGGAAAGAGGCATTCCACCTAAGTCCTCACGGATGACAACGCATCTGCATTTTGATTCGTAATAGAGGATAGATGTGGATGTCTATGGGCCACAGCAACCACTTACCATCAGGTGGACTGTGTGTTCGTTTGTCATTCTATCCTATAAAAAAAGTAAAGTCAAAATTTTAGGATGAATATATATGATTTAGGCTTTGGAGTTTGTTCGTCTGTATTAGCAAAACCGGTACAGAACATCGAAATGGCGACGTCACGTTATTTTGATGGAAAAGTTTATTTACCCCTATCGAACTTAGTCTCGTGAAATGTAATGTATATTCATCCCGTGTAAAAATTACTGAAATGAAACAAATTTCCAGTGGACAATCTAAATAATGAATTAGATTGACATTTGTTTTGTTAAAAAGAATATGCACCTTTTTTCAATATACTCCCGGCCTCATTTTTTACGTCCTAGTAAAAAATTAGCTCCACCTATCACAAAATTACAAACGGTCAAATCAGGACCCTATGGTATGTGTATAAAAATTTATAATAAAATTCCCAAATGTCTACAAAAAGAAGAATCGTTGTATAAATTTCAAAGAGAGCTAAAATATTTAATTGAAAAAAGTTTCTATTCATTGTCAGTTTTTCGGTGAAAATAATAATTGTTTAATTTGATTATGTCATTGTAAATATTGTAAATGTTTATTAAACCTAAAAGTAATGTTTAGTTTAAGTAAATAACATTAAATTCATCTTTCTAAATTAAATAAATTAAATTGATATATAACATAATATAATATATTATTGCTACGCCCTATCAGGGCTCGTGTTTGGCTCTAATATATCCAACATAAGAACTATTTATGTAACCACATGAACGCAATAAAATGTTTGAGTTTGAGTTTTATGATAGTAAAATGCTTTATAGAGTTGCTGGTATAATTTATTCTATTTAACGCTGCACCAACCTGTATATTGTATGCACATAGGTTAGCTTGGCCAGATAAGCACCACGCTAGCTCAGAATAGCAGCGTAAAATAGTTGAATAAGATAATGCTACTTTTTGTCTTATTATGGTAAATAAAGAGAACCTGAAATCTTTTTACTGGTAACAAGACGTTCAGTAATGTATTTACACTAGGGGGCACTAGGGGCTAGTGCCCAGGGCGGCAAAATTTAGTGTGATTTTTTTTAACTTTCAGCTATGAAAATGAATGATTTTTATAAATTGGAAAGTTATTGGTTTGATGCCGATTTTCAATAATCGAGTGCTTATTGGATCTTCACGTTTCGTTTCGTTTTTCCTATATCCTAAACAATACACGCGTAAGTGCGTAAGGAAAGCAGATTTGGTTTTACCAAATTCATTTTATATACATCTAGATATTTTTGAGAGCATATTATTTATCTACGCTCAATAAGAAAATGCCTAATTTTTAAATCAATAAATTGAATCTTTAATATAATACAACATTCTTTATTCAAGAATTTTACTACTAACATCCTTCAAAAAAAAAAAATACAAAAGTTCAATTACTTTTCAAAATAAGTTGAAGTTGTAAAAGTTTTGTTTTTTCAAACGATTTTTTTTTAGTTAGTAAATACGTATGACGACTTATTGAGTGAATCACAGAGTAGCTCCATCTTTTTGTTAAAAATTTAGAATCGTTTGGCAGGAGGGTGGAGGGGAAGAGTGGCGGGAGAGGGGAGTATCCCTTAGTTTTTGTAAGCTCCAGGGTGGCACTTAAGGTAAATCCAGCCCCGAAAACATTCCACCTTAGTCCTCAGGGGTGGCAATGCATCTGTATTTTGATTCTTAATCAGGGTAGATGTAATGTGTCTATGTGCTCCAGCATTTGTGTCAGTGTGTATGTTTGTCATCTTTCTATGTAATAATAACATACACATTCACACACACAAGAAATTTTTAAAGTTTGCTAATTTGATAATTTAAGTTTTTAGTTTCAATTTTTTTATATGATTATAAATATAGTATAGTCTTGTGTTATGTAGAATGTTGTCAAAAGTTTGGTTCATTAATTTCTCTATTTCTGTCCCCAGAATCCGTAACTTAGAAGACGTGGACGTGAAACGTTTGGAAGTGCTGCGCACATACAGCGAGGATTGCTACAAGGCGGTCATGTGGTTAAGGGAGAACAAGGAAATGTTTCAGCACCCCGTTTACGAGCCTATGGTGCTCGAAGTAAGTTTTTTTCTTAATATTTAACATCAATAGTCACACATTCTTTTTAAAGAAAATGCGTGACAAGGACACCATAGAATACTATAATACACAGTAGAATGTCTGTCAACCTTATTTTGTATGAGGGTCGGCGTCGCCGGGAGCACGCGTACAAGCAATTATACGTCGTATTATCACTACTACAAACCTGATTCGCTTTGTTGACAGACTGAGTAAATTTAAATATTTAGACTTGATTAATGTCATCATCATTGAAAAAAATCGTTTAAATTTTAATATATATTTATTTGTAAATAGTGTGCAATTTGGCATTTTCTAAACAATTTGCATGCGAAATTTGGAAACGATTGTAACGTCAAAACACATCTCGTGTTGACATTTATATGCGTGAATTGACATGTTAGTGACATTTTAGTGGCTACACGGGTTCCACCCACTTCTCCATTTTATTATGTATGTATTATAGTATTCTATGAAGCACACAGTGCACTTAATGGTACATAAATGCTGTCAACTGTCAAACTGTGAACATTAAGTAGTGATCGTCTCCGCATTTTTAATTAGTAACAATAGTACAAAAGTGACCGATCGGAAAAAAGTGCACTAAAAATAGCAAACAAACAGTGTTGATAAATTTAAACTAATAATCCTTTCGTGGGAAGTGCTAAGTACAGTGAAATAACCATCGAAAGTTTGCAAAATTATTTTGAAGTTATTAAATACCATAGACAAAAATTTGAAGTCCAACTACTGTCAAAACCCACAAAAGTTGCCAGGTCAAGCCAAAATCTACCAATTTGGTAGAAAATTGGTACCAAGTATGGACGAACAAACAAAAATGCTGTTGGCCACTATAAAGGAAGAGATTGAAAAACAAAATGATAAACAAACCCAAACCATAACCGAGACTATCAGCAAAACTATTGAGGAGCAACTGTTACCAATAAAAAAGGCAAACGAAGCTATGAAGTCTGAGATTTTGCTACTAAGATCGAAAGTAAAATATCTGGAACATGAAACGAGGAAAAATAATGTCTTACTGCATGGGGTTGAAGAAACTGAAAATAATCCAGAATTAATGAGTACTGTAATAGAACTATTCAACATTCCCTGCACAACAGAACAAGCGGAGATAGAGAAACACGACTGGGATAAATGGGAACTTAGCAGCATATACAGAGTTGGGAAAAAGACAGAAGGCAAGATAAGACCTATAAAAATTTCATGTACACTAACATGGAGAAGAAACGAAATCTTTAAAAAGAAGAAAAAATTCCCAGACGGAGTCTACGTAACAGGAGATCTGTCTAAAGAGGAACTGGAAGAAAGAAAGACTCTTATCCCAAAAATGAAGGAAGCCAGAGCATCTGGAAATAGACCAATTGTTACGAGCTTGAGGTTCGCGACAATAAAAATTGCCGATAAAATTACCTAAATTAACACTTTAATTTTCCTTACACAAATTAAAACTTAAAACACTAATAATTAATCACACTAATTCACTTTATTTCGCTCCGAAGCTTCGCTTGTCTCGCCAAATTCAATACTTCCCGATTGCATCTCGCAGCGCCTATAAATATAAATTAGCAGCGAAATATCCAGAATATTCAAGTAAACACGCGCAAGGTACCGAGAGTTGAGTTTCAACTTCAAGAAGTTTAGTTCTTCGGTTCGAGACTAGATGGCGCTAGTGCCGTCGATTTGGGCGCGTAACACTGCCCCCTCCTAAGACATGCTCGTCTCGAGCATTTTCGGCCCCATAATAACGCGCCAGGCGATCCACATGGACGATCTTAGGAGTCCCTCTTGCGCTTTTCTGTATCCGGTAGGTTACATCGTTGATCCTGGTCACAATCCGGTACGGGCCGTCCCATTTAGCTTGAAGCTTAGGAGATTTCCCTTTGCTGCGGACTGGATTGTGCAACCACACAAGTGAACCTTCGTCGAACCCTTTGTTGTTGATTTTGCGATCGTACCGGGTTTTCATCTTTTCAGACATTTGTTGGCCCGATTGTCTGACGTGCTCATAAACGTCATTCATTTTGTTCCGCAAGTCATTTGCATAATCGGTTATACTGCGTGGAGCATCAGGTGGTATCCCGGTGATCAGGTCTGCAGGCAGCCGTAATTCACTTCCAAAGTTTGCGAAAGCTGGTGTCACTGCTGTACTTTCGTGAACAGCGTTTCGATATGACAACAAAAACGGTTGTATGTGCTTGTCCCAATCTCGTTGCCGATTGTCTACAACTTTTGCTAGGTACCTCTCCAATGTCTGATTAAATCGTTCTACCATTCCATCAGATTGCGGGTGATAAGAAGTCGTTCTTGTTTTATGAGTACCCATAACTCGGCAAGTTTCCTGGAATATTTGAGACTCAAAATTCCTTCCTTGATCGCTGTGAATCTCTAAAGGTACTCCAAAACGACAAAAGACTTCATGAACTAGTTTATCTGCAACTGTTGAAGCTTCTTGATTTGGAATGGCGAAGACTTCTGGCCACTTAGTGAAGTAATCCATCACAACCATGAAATACTTGTTACCGCTTTCACTCTCCGGAAACGGCCCCGCCACGTCAATGGCTATTCTCTCCCATGGTGCACCAACATTGTACAACTTCAATGCACCTCTACTACGAGTCTGAGGTCCCTTTACAGCCGTACAACTTGTACATTTGCGACACCAGTCCTCGACATCATTTCGACAGTGGACCCAGTAAAACCGTTCTCGGATCTTCAGTAGAGTTCGTTTAACTCGCAGATGGCCTCCTGAATAATCATTATGGTACAGCTGTAGAACATCCGGTACTTTAGCTTTAGGGACAACCATTTTTAAATGACAGCTGTCTCCCCGAACATTTTCCCATTTACGGCACAGAACTCCATCCTGAAGCAGCAAGCTGTCCCACTGGGCCCAATAGCTTTTAGTGGTCGAACTCATCGCTGAGACGTCGCTCCACTTGGGCTTGGGAGCACTGGCCTTCATCCATTCCAGGATCGGCTTGATGTCCGGATCTTCCTGCTGTGCACGTTGTAAGCTGTCCTTCCACTCGTTGCTGAGGTGGTCTGCCCTGAGCATCCTCACGGATACCACTTCCTTACTCTCTTGCCTAGTACAATGTTTCCAATCTTCAGGACAAGGTCTTCTTGACAATGCATCTGCGTTGCCATGAGATTTCCCGCTGCGTCTGATAGTAAAGTCGTATTCCGGCTGCTGCTGGGCGGTGATGTTAGCTGCACTTCCCTTCTGAGATCGTTCACATCCTCCTTCCCTTTCTAGGGTTCGCTTAGGGCAGCTGGATCGAAGATGGCCCCTTTCCCCACAGCCATAGCACCTAGGGCTGTATCCTTTATTGTGGTCGCGAACCGTAACTGCTGCAACCTCCCTAGCGCGAGGGGAACGACGATCCTGCCACCGCCAGGCGGTGCGTTAGCTGCACTACCCTCTCGAGATCGATCAACTGTCCTTTCTACAGTTCGCTTAGGGCAGCTGGAGCGAAGATGGCCCCTTTCCCCACAGCCATAGCACCTAGGGCTGTATCCTTTGTTGCAGTCGCGAACTGTAGCTGCTGCAACCTCCCTGACGCGATGGGAGCGAAGATCCTGCCGCACGGGTTTTCATTGCTGCGTTGCACGCGATCTTTAAGCTGCCCGCGAAAGACGTGTTCCAGGTGAGCGTGGCCATATCTCGCTTCCAACGCCTCAAGGAGCTGCTCGTAGGTCACTTTCTTACCGAGAGCTTCCAACACAGTTAAGGCTTGGTCGCGCAGGCCTAGGGTGAGTGCAGTCATAGCTTGGCTTTTATTCCAGCCGTTCGCCTCCATGACGGCCCCGAACTGGATTTTGTAGGCCGACCAGGAAGAAGTTCCGTCGAACGGCGGCACTTTGAATCCACGTAGCGAAGGTGTTGTAGCTACTACGGGAGCTGTTGCTCCATCCCCAAGTTTGAGGTTGTCCAGCGTTTTCTTCACGTCAGCCATTACGTTGTCAACCCGATTGTTTACTTGGTCGATTCGGGTTTCAGCTTCCGACAGGCGGTTGTCATGTTGAGCAACCTTATCCTTCACCTCCCGTATCTCTTTCCCGAAGTTAGCGTGAATGTCCTTCACGAGGAGCATCTGCTCTTCCTGTCGGCGGGCCTGTTCCTCCTGATGCTCTTTCAACCAACGGGCCTGTTCCTCTTGTCCGCCCCGCAGCTGCTCTTCCAAATGACGGACCTGTTCCTCCTGTCGGCGAGCCTGCTCCTGCAGCATCACCATCAGAGCACCTAAGTCCGGTGCTGCAGATGTAGGAGCTACTGACGGGCCTGCAGCCGGCGGCTGTCCCTCCGACGTCTGCAGCGTTGCACCACCAAATCTTCTTTGGTCCGTCTCCTGCTGGCGTTGACTTCGGGTACGGACACCCTCCGTTTCCTCCTTAGGTAAAATCGGCACGATTTGATCCCACTTCTGACACCAATTGTTACGGAGCAGTAAAAAGGAATGGCAAACTAATTATACGAGACAAAATGGAACCTGAAAAGAGGAAGAGAGCCCAATCCACCCCACCTTCTACTCCCCCAGACAACTTCAGCAAAGCCCCTGGAGAACCCAAGTTATACCAACCTGCTAAAATGTCGAGAATCAACCCAGCAGAAAGATTGAGAAGCCAATCAAGTCCGAATACAGAGGAGACATCAAAAAACTAGAAATAGGCGGTAGTCGAAATAAAAACAGTAAAACAACGAATACCACCAAAACCAAATTAACATTCCCCATACCCGGCTGATCCCCGTGGGGAATTAGACCACCCTACAAAAAACCAAACAAACATACACTACTAAACAAACATACACTATAAAGCAACAAGAAAAACAACAACATTAACAACAAAGAAAAATGTAATGCCCCCTTTAAAGAAAGTATACAAATTGCAGCACTTAATGTTCTAACCCTAAAGTCGGACGAGAGTCTAACAGAACTAAATAAAGCATTAAATGATATCAAATGGGACATTCTGGGTCTGAGTGAAGTAAGACGAGCTGGAGAAAACATACAAGAATACGAGGACTTCCTTTTATATCACATAGACGAAAAACAAGGCCAAAATGGGGTGGGATTTATTCTCAAAAAGCACATGGAACAATATGTTGATGAGTTCATAGGAATTTCGGAACGTTTAGCAGTGCTAAATATAAAATTACCCAATTACGAAGATATGTGGTCTATTGTGCAAGTTTACTCTCCAACTGAACAAGCAGACAAAAAGACAATTGAAGAATTCTATGAGAATCTAAACAGTGCTATAGAGAGACATATGCACAAAAACTTAATAGTGATGGGAGACTTCAACGGCCAGACAGGTGAAAGCTTGCCAGAAGAAAGACGTGTTCTCGGACCTTTTACGTATGGAACTCGACGAAGCAAAAATGGAAAAAGACTCATTAATATGTCCTTCGAAAACAACCTCTATGTTCTAAACAGCAAATTTAAAAAGAGAGGTTCAAGGAAATGGACATGGGTATCACCAGGAGGCAAATACAAAAATGAAATTGACTTTGTTCTCACCAACAAACCAATGTGTTTCACCGATTTAAATGTTGTTAACAAATTTAATTTCAACACGAACCATAGAATGGTCAGGGCAGATCTCACACTACGACATATAAAGACACAAAGACCCAGGAGGAACCTTGTTGGTAAGTTGAGTATTCAAAACCTAAAATAAGCTGCAAATAAACTGACCGAAAGATGTGCAGACTTTGAGAAAGAAACCAAGAACCTAGATATTCAACAGAAATACGACTGGTTTGAGACTTCAATCAAACTAGCAAAAAGTACCTGCACTAATAAAGAAAAGAAGAAAAGCTATTTATCAATAAAAACAAAAAATCTACTCGAAGCAAGGCAACAAGTAATCAGTTCCAGAGACACAGAGAATCGTAGAAAACGCATATCAGAGCTGAGTAAAGATATAAAAACAGAGTATGAGAAGGGATAGAAAACAAAACAGAAGAAAAAAATAGAAGAGCAAATCATTAGAACAGGAGGAACAAAAAAAGCATATAAAGAACTGTCAGAATCAAAAGATTGGGTTACAAAAGTTAGAAATGAGAAAGGAATAGAACAAAATAGAAGATCAGACATAAAAGATATTGCTACATCGTACTATAAACAATTATATGAGAACACACAAGAAGAACCTGGCGAATTAATAGTACTAAACGATGATGAGGATGACAGCATACCCTATATACTGCAACGAGAGGTAGAAGTAGCATTACAGTCCCAAAGTAAAGACAAAGCCCCAGGGCCAGATGGCATTGAAAATGAAATCCTATTAATGGCAAAAAATGACCTGTTACCAATTATCACGAAACTATTTAATGAAATTTTCGCAAACGAAATTATCCCGATACAATGGACGCAATCTAATATCTATAAAAAGGGTGATAAACTTAATATAGGTAATTATCGCCCGATCAGCCTTATGTCCAACTTATTCAAAATATTTGGGAAAATGCTGCTAAGAAGACTGGAGAGAAAATTAGACGACAACCAACCAGATGAGCAAGCAGGTTTTCGTAGAGGGTACTCAGTATTGGACCGTATATATGTTATGAGGTAGATTATAGAAAAATCCCATGAATACAACCAATTATATTACATGGCATATATAGACTACAGCAAGGCTTTTGACTCTTTATTTCACAGTAACATATGGCAGCAAGTACATAAGGATACTGAGAGAGATATACAAGAAAAGTAAAGCATGCATACAGTTAGAAAAGAAAGGAGAACCATTTAGCATACAAAAAGGTGTGCGACAGGGCGACCCGCTATCCCCAAAACTTTTTTCTGCGGCCCTTGAGATGATATTTAGAAGACTAAATTGGGATGGATATGGAATCAGTATCGATGGAACTTGGTTAACACATTTAAGATTTGCAGACGACATCGTTCTCTTTGCAAAAACCCCACATGAACTGAATGTCATGGCAAATGACCTGGCATTAGAAAGTCACACGGTGGGATTGAAAATGAACATGGAGAAAACGAAAGTAATGACCAACGGACCTAAGAATGAAAACATAAGGATTGGCCAAAGTGAGATAGAATATGTTGATGAATACATGATCACAATGACAAATGATCTCACCCACAGACAACATGGAAAAAGAAATCAACAGGAGAGTAGCAAATGGATGGAAAAGATATTGGAGCATGAAGGAAATAATGAAAGATAAATAACTGCACATATCCATTAAATCTAAAGTGTTCAACACATGCATTCTTAATGTATTGATGTATGGATGTCAAACATGGGCTCCTACTAAGTTAAACAGTAAGAAATTAAACATATGTCAGCATTCGATGGAGCGAAGAATGATGGGAATCAGGAAAAAGGATCGAGTCAGGTTAGAAGACATTAGGAAAAACACAAAGGTTCGGGACATAGCAACAAAAGTCAGGAAATTAAAGTGGAAATGGGCTGGGCATATGAGTAGAGGGAAGGAAAAGTGGAGCAGGAAGGTCACAGAATGGTACCCCAGGAATGGCATAAGAAAGAGGGGGAGCCCGCCAAAGATGGGAGGACGACCTGGTCAATTTCGCGGGTGTGACTTGGAGCCGGGTTGCCAAGGATAGAAACGAGTGGAAGAGGTTGGAGGAGGCCTTTGCCGATTGGCAATCAGCAGAAGACAATCTAGATTTTATATGACTTAGATATTAAGAAATTGTATTACGTACTGTTGAATAAATGGCTTTATTATTATGAAGCACACAGTGCAGCTAATGGTATATAAATGCTGTGGGCCATAGACATCTACATTAATCCTTGATTAAGAATCAAAATGCAGATGCATTATCACATCTGAGGACAAAGATAGAATGCCTTGTTTCCAGTAAAATGTTTAAGGCTTTGAAATAATACTAGTTTTTACGGAATTTATCGCGTATGTTTAACTTTTTAAATACCCGACGTTTCGAACGCCTTACAGCACTCATAGTCACGGGCGGGACTGAGATGTTCAACGTACATATGTCATAGTTAACCGCGGTTACCATAGATTAAAATTTAACTTTTGTCTATGGTAACCGCGTTTAACTATGACATATGGACGTTGTACATCTCAGTCCTGCCCGTGACTATGAGTGCTGTAAAGAGCTCGAAACGTCGGGTATTTAAAAAGTTAAATATACGCGATAAATTCCGTAAAAACTAGTATTATTTCAATGTGTAGTGTTCGCGTAAATATAAGAAATCATTATGTTTAAGGCTCTCGTGTGCTATGGTGTCATTGTTAGACTGCTCTGATGATGCTGGAACTGCACAGCAGTGCCAACGTAGTTCGAAGGTTGATAGAGGTAAAGATGGACCCTGCCATCTTTAATTTTTAAAATTTTAGTTTTTAAAAATCTGTAATTTTTTATATATACAATTATTGCTTCTATTTCATCACACTAGCACAAAATGTACAAACTGCGTCTGATAATAAGCAGTTTATTTAAACGGTCAAACCATGGCGCCTTTTTTAAACTTTAAACTTTTCTCATCCTTTAAAAACTAATTTTTTCTTCTATTATATTTTAAAATATAACCGTTTTTTTAACACAATATATTTTCTCAGATTAATTTCACAGACCCGAAATTCGCCCGGTATTTAGAAGCTGCGGTGCCGGCGAGGGATTTGGTCGCGTTTACATTCGAGTCGACACGGGACATGAACCTGTTCCTGCAGAAGGTGAGGATCGAAGGTGGACTGAAGAGGGTCAACGCTATATGTAGTTCGACGAGGTTTAACGCACAGATGGGTGATATTAGCCAATTGAGGTAAGTCTTTCTATTACAATTTTCCTTCATACGTATCGCAGTCCTCAGGGGTGACATTACCTATGTATTTTGGCCCTTAAGGGGAAATATAACCTCAAATGGCTTAGCAAGATCCTCCGTTATGCCGAAAATACTACAGCAATAATTTTGAAATAAATATATGGTAAAGTGGAACTGGGCGGCAGGAAACAAGCTTCAAGACGCCGATAGTTTAGGTAATTTCTTTTTACAGTGAAAATAATGGTATTTAAAAAAAACAAAAAAACATAAGCCCTGCTTTATAGCTAGTTCAGTTAGTATGCAAAGTTTCATGAACTTATTTAAAGTATTTTATGAATAACAGCGGTTTATTGTTCAGTTTGGAGGTAACTTTGGATTTTTTTTCTATCGAGAAAATTCTACGGAATCATGTTTTCGTCTAACATAGTACTTAACATTAATCCTCAACTTTACCATATATTTATTTCAAAATTAATGCTGCAATATTTTTGGTATAACGGAGGATCTTGCTAAGCCATTTGTGGTTTTATCCCCCCTTAACAGCAGATAGGGGTCTATTCTATGTTTTACAACTTCCACACACGATCACGTGGAGTCATCTCTTTTTTTAAGAAATACCTGGATTCACTATTAAGAAATACCTGGATTCACTATGGTAATGTTGTTGCAAAATAATTAAAAACTCGCGAAACATGAATATAGCCCGAACTAAATAGGACGAAAAATTTTGTTTTATAATTTTTTATATAAATTACATTTTATATTAATTCTAAACTTCATTTTATAATTTTTTTATATAAATTACGTTTTATATTAATTCTAAATTTAATTTTATAATTTTTTAATATAAATTACGTTTTATATTAAATTCTAAACTTCATTTACTTTTTAATTTTTCAGTACCGCCTCATATATGTTTAATCCAGGCTTTTGTATTAATTCCGCCATTTGAATTTATATAATTGTGTTATATAATTATTTCAAATTAATTTCATTCCAGTTACCTCGGCTTCTACACCTATCTTGTTGACACGATAACTGGTCCAGACCCGATACTAAGTTACCTGTGCAAGCAGTACTCCATACACAAAATTCCGATTGGCAACGACCATACATATAAAAACAGCGGAAAGGTTCCAGCCAATATCACTTACTTCTTTACAGGTAAAGTAAAATCAATAAAAATTTTGAAAAAGTAAGTCGTTCCTGTCAATAGAATGTCAATGGAAGCAGGTGGTCCAGGACCGTGCTTTATAGAGTTCCTTAGAGGAGTAGCCTCCTAGGAATTCTACAAAGCACGGTCGTAATATTAATAACGATGAGGTCATCTTTGTGATTATGAGTATTAGATGGTTGAATTCATTAACCATTCAAGTGTGATAAAGATATTAATAGTTACTTTGCAACCATCTGCTCAAATTAAATAAAATGATGTGTCTTCCCTAGTTTGAAGAGCACCTCCCGCCCTCCCACAATTGCGTGCACTAATTCCAGTACCACTACTCCCAACACCACTACCCCAAACACCACTACTCCCAACACCACTACTCCCAACACCACTACTCCCAATACCACTATTTTAGGAAAGACACCATCGATGACGACGTGCTAGGATTAGTGGTGACGGGATTAGTGCACGCAATTGAGGGAGGGCGGGAGGTGCTCTTCAAACTAGGTATTACACATCATTGTATTTTATTAAGCGGATGGTTGCAGAGTAACTATTAATATCTTTATTATAATGGACTTCACCAAAGTAACGCCTGATTCTATCAATTAATTCAAAGTGTGATTTTGTATCTGTGGTGGGAATTGCTTTGCCTGTGGAAATCACTCTGCAACTGCATTATCTTATTTACTATGATAAAATTTTGTAAACTAAGATCATTATCGTCATCATTACAGCCTTTCAAAGTCCACTAGTGAACATAGGCTTCCTCCATTGTTTGGTTCCTAGGGGTCATGCCATAGTTGCCACGCTTGCAACCACAATATTTTATTATTGTGTATTGTTATCAGGAAGATGCTGCTGGCCATCTCCTGTTTTAATTTCGTTCTGTCGCAGCTTCTTGCGATAATAATAATAATAAATACTTTTATTTCTCAAAAATTTTAAATATACATGTCTTTGAGACGCCCCAGAGAGTAATTTCCATACTACATACATTTTACAATTTTATAAGATTTAAAATTATTTACATAATTAGTGAGGAAAAAGTTTATAACTTAAAAAAAAAACGATAACGGACCTGTTTGTTCTTATTCTCTTATGCCGCCTCTACACGACACAAAAATGAGATATTAAAATAAAATACTTCGGCTGATAATTGATACTAACATATTTACATAATTTTATATGAAAATATTTATTAAAGTCATAACAAACGTTAGATACTCGCGATTAACGATATTTACAAAGGTGAAAAGGCTTTGTATACGTAGATAGATGTAAGATTGTTTCTTCCTTGCGTCAATTAGACAGCATTGTCTATGCCTACACCTACACATTTTATTAACTTGATAGGGAGATATTGACCCTTATTGTGCTGACGTAAAGTCTGATTTCGCACAAATTGCTGTAATTTCCATTGAAATATCGAGCTTCAGGAACTTTCTCGCGCAAACATGATACAAAATACATAAAAATACTAATTATTCCAATAATTTGTGCATCAGTGGTCCACGAGAATTCTCTTCTACGGACTACTCGGCTGAGCAGCGATCGGGAGATTACGACACATCTCGTTTGTCATATTTTTATTCTTTTAGGTGGACTACTCCATCTAGTGGGGGGTTGCCCTAAACTATGCCTCCCGGTTCGAGGCTGACCTCGAGAACCTTTTTTCCGGTTGTCAGTTCTTCGAGCTATATGGCCGGCCCATTGCCACTTCAGTTTACTAATCCGTTGGGCTATATCGGTCACTCTGGTTTTACTGCGGATATCCTCATTTCTGAGTCTATCACGCAGAGAAACTCCGAGCATAGCCCTCTCCATGGATGTATCTCGCCCCCACTAGATGGAGTGACGACTTGGTAAGAAGACATGCAGGAAGTCTATGGCTGCAGGTGGCTCAGGGCCGTGCTTTGTGGCATTCCTTGGGGGAGGCCTACGTTCAGCAGTGGACTTGTGAAGGGTTGTAATAATGATGATGAAGGAATGTCAGAATCTCAATCAATGTCGTGTAAATAGTTCCATTAAAGAGAAATTGTGTGATAAGAGAAGAGTGTGGTTTGCAAGATGATGTTGTGACCAGGATTAAGAAAGGAATGCTTCGGTGGTTTGGTCTTGTGGAAAGGATGAATGAGGAAAGAGTGACAAAGAAAGTTTATGTTGCAGAAGTGAATGGCAGAGTTGGAAAACGACGTCCTAGGCGAAAATTTATCGACCAAATTGGCGATTTATTGAAAACGGGCCAAATTAAGAGTACCCTTAACCGACGAGCATTTATGCGTAGGTATATGGATTGAAGGAGGCGAGAGAGGTGTGTCAGGATCGTGCTAAATGGAAGTCTGTAGTCTCAGCCTACCCCTCTGGGTGACAGGCGTGAGTGCTTATAATATAAAGACTATTTTTTATTTTGCCATCATTAAGGATCAAATTTCTCGAAATGTATATGACACCCAAAAAAATGTTATATCGTGGTGGACTCATCCTTTTCTCTTTCTTTCTAAATGAAAGGAGAACTTTGCCCACTACTAGCTGTGACTTTATTAAGCGAACTTCAAAGACCTTTTGTCGAGGATTTTCTGCATGATGATCTCCATAACGAGGAATTATGCAGATAAACTGAAGTAACTGATATAGTTCTTTAGATCAATAACTTGAAGCGCCAATGAACCGGCAACCCTACTATCAAGCGCAGTGAAGACTAGATAAAACTTACAGTTAGACGATAGATGCAAATATTTAAGTACCGTGTCTCGTAGCAATAAATTGGGGCGGTCTATGTTCAGCGGTGGACTTGTGTCGGGCGGTAAGAATGATAATATTTTGGTCCTTCGAGCGGGATATATATCCATTCCTGATATGCAACCATTAACCTGAAGGCATGTTTTTATAAAAAAAACAAACAAAATATGTTTCTAAAAACACCTGCATATTCATAATGATTTCTTATATTTATACGAATACTTGACATTGACTAACTACTGATTTTAACTAATTTCACTGTTTTTATCGCATTTAATTTAACTTATCATTTTTTAATTCCCGACATTTTGGGTGCTTTACGGCACCCACAGTCACGGAGATTTGAACGTGGTGCGTTTCCGTAAAATTAGTTTTATTCACCGGCATACCTTTTTTTTTTTTAGAAAACCACAGATTCACAGTCCGCGTGTCGGCGTACAGCGGAGCTAAGTCCAGCTCCACGATAGAGATACGACCGGCCCGCCTGCTCGCCAACACCGTAGACATGGATCAAATTAACAATTTTAACACTCAGTTAGTGCTTTTTGTATTTCCAGTCCGTATTTATTAAAGTATCATCTGATGTTTGTTAAAATACAAATACGCTTGTGTGAAATTAAGAACTATCTCCCTGCCTTTCTTTTTTTGGAAGAAAAATCGCTCTATTGTTTAACCGATTATTCTCTGGCAATGCTAACGTTAAGTATTACGAGGAAATATTACCAAAGAAAAAAAAGGAAAAACCTCTGAACCTCTACGCTAAGGTTGTCATAATCAGTTTTTATATATATAACCAACAGACATTAGATATTGTAATAAAGATTGATGGGATCATACCTAGCGGGCGTGAAGTATCTTCTAAACAACATTGGCGAATTATTTGATATCAAACTACATTTGATTTCAGGCTATCGAAATTACAAAAAACCGCTCAGTCTCATAAAACGAAAATGCAAGAACTGGACAACAAAGTGTCCGCGCTGGAAGTCAATTTGAACGAGTTAAATCATAGAAGAAAAAAGATCAACGATGGCGTTGAAAAGGTAATTAATATTAACTATTGGTCGCCTAGTTGTCAAAATTCGACCGCGAGTCGTTCAATTTTTAAGTTTGAATAATAAGCAAGCTGTATTTCACTTTCAACTGGACATTAAATAGTTAATAAAATAAATGAAGTATGCAAACCAACACGACACCGCCCATCACGTTGCGACATAGGGCAGCCTCGCTGCAAATCCATTGCTTGTACTAAAAAATCAGCACGACGCGACGTACGGAATAACGACAAAGATTTAAGCGCCCATTACATTAACCAAATTGCAGAGTGCTAGGTCAGCTAGCGTGCTTTATTTTTATATTTATATAGGCAGTTAGACAGCTAGTGATCCAATCTAGTGGGATCGCATGGACTTTGCCGCGCTAGCTCATCTCGTACACTAGCTAGGTGTAAAGCGTTCTAGCGTTCTAGTCGGCGTGCGCTCCTACTTGACGTTTTTTTGGTATAAGATAAAAATGACGTGAAAGTGACGGGAAGTGCTCTTAAATACGAAATGAATTATACAAAAACATGCCATTTCTTTTGGATAAAAAAACGTAAGAATTATAAAAACAAGGATATAAGAAATGATAGAAACAAAGTGCTTCTCAAAGTTTACAAAGGATTCACATTGTTTATATTTGATAGTTTTTGTTTCAGCAATAAATATTCTTTGACTCAATATTTTTGCGTTTTTTTAATTAATTATCATTAAACTTGACACCATTGCTATAGCAATGCCAACTTTCTAGTGTTTTGATGGTACCATATTCGTTTAGCGCTTTTTGAAAGATGCGTTTGGGACGACAATCACTACCGAAATGAAAAGAAGTTAAACTAACTAGTGAAACTAATAGCTAATAGCTTTAATGTGATGAGTGTACTCTCTTATATCGCGCTACAGCACTAAAACTAGCGCTCTGCAAATTGGATAATGTAATGGGCGCTAAAGACTTGTGGATTAGACTAAGCGAGTTGTCTGTACTGTACTTTATACTACTTAACGAGTGGGTGAGCTATAACGGTTATTTGCTTTCTACCCTCACTCGTAACAGAATTTAAAAAGAAACTTGACCGGGGACAAAGTTCACCAAAAATTTAAATGTGAGGGCAAGCACTCCCTACAATAGAAGAGGTATGTGGCCAGTAATGGGATTTTTGTGCTATCGTTGAAGAAGGATGATTGCAAATAAAGCTGAAATATATAAATCATTTTTGGAATTTCTTGGGGAAGATCTATGTTCAGTTAGAACTTATAGGTATCTGTGATGATGATAATGATAAAATAAATAATTGTATTTTTATGTGTTTCTGTGAGATATGAAAATAAATTTAGCTTTTCATCATAACATCATCAACATTACAACCTATCAAAAGTTCATTATTGAACATAGTCCTGCCTCATACATTGTAGAATGGAGTAAATTTTGCCATATTTGATAGAATCAGGCGTTTACGGAAATCCATTTTTTTAAAGAATATTAACAATGCTATAAACATTACTAATATTCCCCTTAACCACTCGTGGTAAGCTTAAATTGCTTGTTACGAGTGGTTGACGCCAGTAGTCGAATAGTGGATTCGAACCCACGACCTTTTTAGTTCGCGGTCCGCGCCCTGCCATTAGGCTACTGTCGCTTAAAAATATATATATAATAAATCCATTGCAATAAAGATATTGATTAATTTGCAACCTTTCGCTAACTAAATACAATGATGTGTCTTACGTGGATTGAAGAGCACCTCCCGCCCTTCCTCAATTGCATGCACTAATTCCGTCACCACTAGTCCCAGCACCACTACTCCCAGCACCACTACTCCCAACACCACTACTCCCAACACCACTACTCCCAACACCACTATTCCCGCACCACTACTCCAGGAAAGACGCACTATCGACGATAATACGACACGTGTTTCTCTTCTACACGAGGCATCCTCAGGTAATGTACACTCTATGGCTACTGACGGCTAAGATCTTCTATCTTAGCGTCGATCTTAGTGCAGTTCCTTTCTGTCGCTTCTTACGACACTCACGGTACGATATGAGATAGTGGATACACCTTCCCTACATGGCGATTTTTATATTAATTACATCCTTAATTTCCAGGTCCGGACAATCTCTGCTCAAATTCGCTTACAAACAAAAAAAGTTCAAGATGTAGAGAACGAACCCACTTTGAACATAGAGCAGGAAAGAAAAAGGTGCAAGAAAAAGCAAGGAGACTGTGTGGTCAAGTTATGCAAGCTCCACCTGGAGTTAAAAGGCACTATGCGGAGTCTCCAGGATAAAGTTGTTAATATGGAGCTTTGGAAGGTATGTTATTTGATTTTTAATTTTTTTTTTATAGAATAAGGGTGACAAACGAGCACACAGTCCACCTGATGGTAAGTGGATGCTGTGGCCCATAGACATCTACATTTACCCTTGATTAAGAATCAAAACTACTCACTACTAGCTCAACGGGTTAGTAAGCTGAAGTGGGCCGGCCATATAGCTCGAAGAACCGACAACCGATGGAAAGAAAGGTTCTCGAATGGCAGCTTCGTAACGGTAGGCGTAGTGTAGGGCGACCTCCTAGATGGAGTGACAACATGGTAAGACATGCAGGCAGTCGATGGATGCAGGTGGCTCAGGACCGTGCTTTGTGGCATACTTTGGGGGAGGCCTATGTTCAGCAGTGGACTTGTGAAGGGCTGTAATGATGATGATGAGGAATGCACGCCTGAGGACTAAGATGGAATCCCTCGATTCCAGTAAAACGAGTCTCCGGTTCTCTACACTCACCATACGAAACACAGTAGCACTAAGCTGCTATTTTACATTGGTATTTTGTAAGTGTGTTCCTTCCCTGGTCAAGTCGAGCAATTCGTGCTACAACCATAATATAGCTGCAGCCTAGCTCTACCACGTGTAAATATTTTTTTTATTAAAACAATAGTGACAACCTTACTTATGATCCACCTGATTAGTTTAGTTTAGTTTACGACGCGCTGTTTTCCGCAACTCCACGTCTAAGCTCGTATTTTGCGTGTAGGCGGGAATAATGTAATTATTCGAGCCATGATATTTCCCTGAAGAAGTTCAACAGTCCTTTGATGTTGCAAGCAACTTCGGGGAGAGATCCCGGCGTGCCGAGATGTTTAGCCCTGTATGAAGAGACTTCTGGACATGTCAGCAACACGTGAGCCGCCGTTTCTTCCTCTCCCATGCATGCCCTGCACAGGGCGCTATTAGTAACACCTATGGTTAAAGTAATAAATTATCATTATTATTATTGGGGTATCTATATAATTTTCTCACCTGGTTGGGTTCTATAAATATATAATTATAAATTAAAATGAAAAGATAAATGTAGGTACATAAATATCAATAAAATAAAATAAATACAAAAACTACATAAATAAATAAGATCCAACCAGATGGGAGCCCTCGGCAGGGGAGACCAGACGGCCGAGGGTTAGGGGGAAAGGGAAAGAAACCGGCGGACGATGCGGGCGGTATCGAGGAGCACCGCTTTCTGCATTTGAGCCCGGAGCGGTCCGTCACGGAGTCCCAGTCGCCTCAGATGACCCGAGAGGCTGACTGGGATTAGCCCATTCGCAGAGACGACTACAGGAATAATTTCGGTCGACACACCACCCCACATGTCGGTCACCTCGTGAGCCAGGTCCAGATATTTTGTTTGTTTTATTATTATTTTTGGGGTATCTGTAGTTTTCTCATCTGGTTGGTTTCTATAAATATATAATTATAAATTAAAATGAAAAGATAAATATACATAAATATCAATAAAATAAAATAAATACAAAAAATACACAAATAAATAAAGATCCAACCAGATGGAAGACCTCGGCAGGGGAGACCAAACGGCCGAGGGTTAGGGGGAAAGGGAAAGAAACCGACGGACGATGCGGGCGGTATCGAGGACCACTGCCTTCTGCATTTGAGCCCGGAGCGGTCCGTCACGGAGTCCCAGTCGCCTCAGATGACCCGAGAGGCTGATTGGGATTAGCCCATTCGCAGAGACGACTACAGGAATAATTTCGGTCGGCCAACCACCCCACATGTCGGTCACCTCGTGAGCCAGGTCCAGATATTTTGTTCGCTTATCTGTTTCGGCTTTCACGAGGTTCTCGTCATACGGAATGGTATTGTCGACCAAAAATATCCTTGACTGTGCCCGGTCCATCAGCACAATATCAGGCTTATTCGCAAGAATAGTCCTGTCTGTGATGATGGCTCGGTCCCAGTAGAGCCTGGCGCGGTCATTTTCGAGCACGGCTTCCGGCAAGTACTTGTAATACGGCAATTTCCGGTCCACGAGACCGTATTTCAGAGCGAGCTCCTGGTGTAGAATTATGGCTACTAGGTTGTGCCTGTGCAAGTACTCAGAGTTAGAAAGCGCCGAACAACCGGATATGACATGCCTAAGTTCCTCACCGGGATGGCGACAAGCTCGACAGACGTCGACGGTGCCATCCTTTAGGATGTATCTCCGATAGTTGTTGATCTTAATAACTTGATCCTGTATTGCACAGACAAAACCCTCGGTTTCCCCGAAGAGGTCACCGAAACGTAGCCAGTTGAGGGAGGCGGCTGTATCTACGGAGGGCCCATGTAGAGCCCTGTAGTACCTCCCGTGGAGCTCCTTCTCCTTCCATACGGTCTCCCGGTTGGAAATGCTAAGCACTGCTGGGTCCTGCCATTGCTCGTTGGCCAAGGATAGAGGGGTAAGCCCTTTATCACTAGAAATGACGTCATTATAGAATGGATCATCCAGTCTCACCAGGAAGTAATGACGGAGGCTGCACACTTCACGATTATGCATAGTGAGCGTGCTCAGAAAGCCACGCCCACCATGCTTTCGCGGCAAGTACAGCCTCATTACCGACGATCTCGGATGATGCATCCTATGGGACGTCATGGTAGTGCGGACTTTTCTATCCAGGGCGTTAAGTTCAGTCTGAGTCCACCTGAGTATGCCAAAGGTATACATAAGGACAGGTATGACCCAACCGTTATATGCGTGTGTCTTATTCACACCGGACAAAAGGATATTAAGCACTTTGGTCAAGCGTGCATAAAACACGTCGCAAACTGACTGTTTCATACCAGCCTCATCGATACCGATGTTCTGTGACATACCCAGGTATCGGTATGTTTCAGCCTCGGAAAGGGTCCTTAAGTTGACGGGCATAGATAAATCTATGCCCTCAGAGTTAGCAACCCTTCCCCTCTCAACATGGAGGACCGCACACTTATCCGTCCCCAGCTCTATTCCCATGGAACTGCTAAACTCACAAGTGATTTTTAGCAATTCCATAAGATGGGAGCGACTGGAGGCGAATAACTTGAGGTCATCCATATAGAAAAGGTGGGTCACTTTTGTCCCTCCTTTCCGTAGCTGAAATCCCCTCCCGGAGCCCTCCAGTAAGGTACTGAGAGGGTTCAGAGAGAGGCAGAACCAGATTGGACTCAGACAATCGCCCTGGAAGATACCCCTTCTTATCCTTATGTGGTTCTCCGCAGCCATCATCCGCTCGCCCAGATGACAAAGGATCGTACTCCACTGCCCCATACACTGCTCGAGGAAGTCTCTAACTGTACAGTCTATCTTGTACAGCTTGAGGATTCTCTTTAGCCATGTATGGGGCACCGAGTCGAATGCCTTTCTGTAGTCTATCCAGGCGGCGGAGAATTTCCGACGGTTGCGTTTCACCACTTTGCCAATGACCGCGTCAATCAGGAGTGGTTCCTTGGTTCCACGACCACCGCCCCGACATCCATTTTGAGCGCGCGACATCACCTGATTTGAGTCCAGGTGACGAGTGATTCTCGCGCTCAAAATGGATGTTAGTGTCTTGTATATGGTCGGTAGACGCGTGATGGGGCGATATTTGCTCGGGTCTGTGGTACTCTGGTCTCTAGGAACCAAATGAGTGATTCCAGTAGTGAAGAGGCTTGGGAGCGACTTCTGGTTGAGAGCCTCTTGAAACTGTCGGGCGAGCACAGAGTGACACACCATGAACCCCTTCAGCCAGTAGTGATGCAGCCCGTCACGCCCCGGACTTTTCCAGTTCGGGGCCCTACGGACCGCCTCAGCTACGTCATCCGGCGTTATGATGACGGGGTGGGCGTAATACCCGCACACTGGCTCGCCACAACTTCCGTCCAAGGGCCCTCGCTGTGGTTTACGGGCTCTGACCACAGACCGCGCCAGAATGCTACAGTGTCGGCCTGATTTGGTGCTGGTCCCGTTCCACTTACCATTGGTCGCTCCAATGATTCATAGAGCCTCTTCTGATCACTCTGGAAGAGACGATTCTGGTTGAACCGTGTCGACCTCTCGGTATATCGCCGAATCCGCTTTCCCCAAGCAGCGATTCTCTGCTTCAGATCATCTATGCGCTCCGTCATTTTTTGCGTTATATCCGGCTGGGACAAACTGACATTTGTCCCAGCAAACGCCATCCTGACGGTGCGTACAATTCTTGGCCTGTTATTGCCTGATCTGAAGCATATCAGTCTGCCGATGAGAGCTCTAGCCTTTGCGATACGTTCCTCAATTCTTCTTCTCCATGCTGGGATAGCGCTACTATGGCCAGTAGCGCGTCCAGCCGTGGAAACCTTGGCGCCTATGATACGGCAGACTGCCAGCGCAGCGCCAAAAAGAATTGAGTCCGTCTCGCAAAGGTCCCGGCTGGCTTCCAAATAGGTCACCCGCATTGGGTTCAGAGCCCTCACGACAGCCCGATTCCGCTTGCTTAGGGCTATGCGGGCAAGACGCGGTCGATTTTCGAGAGGCGTATTGCGCGTTTCCACAATCGCCTCTTCCAATGTACTCCTCATATGCTCTAATTCCAGTTCCTGGGCGACTGTTCCATCATCGTTTGAATCAACCACAACTGGGGTATTCACGGCGGCATCCACGTTTGCGGGTTGCTCTAACATTTGTCGCGCCGCATCCTCAGCCGTAGCATTTTCATCCGACGAGGGAACAGCCTCACGTCGTAGCCGTTCGAGTTCGGCGACATCAAATATATTTGAGCGCAAGTAATACCGAACTCGGTCTGCCAGGTTTTGCTCTGTGATGGTTAAAGATAGCTCCAGCTCAGCAAAAAGACGATGCATCCTAGCCCGATACGCCAAACATCCAGTTTCTTCCCCTTTTGCCCTAAAGTACGCCCGCAGTGCGTTTGCATTCATTGCTTGTGACCAACGCATGCGACGTGCTCCACCAGCGGTGGGTGCCGCTTGCTGAGTCCGAGAAGACCCAGCCGACACCAAGCCTTCTGGTGGGGATGATGGATGCGGAGGGCTGCTAGGTGACCGTGCAGCTCCTCGCGCTCGGCTGGCGGCCCGCATGCTGCCGCGTCCAGCGCCAGCTCCAGACGCGCCCCGGCGACCCCCAGGCAGCGGCCCTTTGCGCACTATCTTCTTATCCATCATCCTTATTATTATTAATAATAATTATTTTATTATTATTAATAATAATAATTATGTGTGGGGTATCTATATAGTATTTTTTTTATTTTGTACTAATTTATAGTAGAATATAGTTCTGGTACTGATTAAGTAGACTTGGTACCAAATTTATCAGTTAAAGTTCCCATCACTATTTGTCTATTAGCAAGTGTCTCAACCTGGAATTTAACCAATTAGCGTGCATTTCAAACCGCCTTCCCTGTACCGCTCACCTCAGACTTTTGACATACAGTTTGGATGCTGAAGTATATACATTAGGCGTCTATTCGGGCTGTGTAGTCGTTGGTGTGCTCGTTTTCACCCTTATTCTGTAAAAAATCGTTACCAATATCGTATTTTGTTTTCATTTCACAGGTTAAATTGGATTTTAGCAGAAATGCAATAGTACAGCAAGAGGCAGAATTAAGAGAACTGAAAAACGACTTGAGAAATGTCCAAGTAAGTTGAGTTTTCTGTCTTAAGTGTCATTATTTTCTTTTATTATTTCCTTTAAGTATATCAAGCTACGGATTTTATGAATATATAAATAACTGTATGAACAACAGGTAGAAACCCCCTCCCCCACGCCCCTCCGCTAATGTCACCTACATTCAGCTCAGGGCCATACTTTGTGGCAATTTAATCTAAAGAAATTTATTTGCCACTATGCTGAATATTTTTTTACCCGACTGCCTCAGAAGGATGGTCACGTTTTTCGAGTGTTTGTATGTATGTATGTTCTGCACGCTTTTTGACATCCGTTTCCGCTTCTGTTTCCGCAACTTTTTTGACTTTGAACTTTGATGACGGAAAACTTTTCCCAAAGGTGCCGACCTCAAATTGGGAACGAAGTCCAACCTACGTTATCATCAATGATGAATTCGTCACTACAAATATTAGAATCGATTTTGCACCAGTAACAAATGTGACTATCTCTTTTATAGACGTAATCCACCTTCAGTAGTATGTGGTGGAAATTAAATGCACACAAATATCGTAATCTTTTACCGTTAGTTCGCCAATATTTATCAGCTCCTCTAAGCGGCGTCACCAGTGATCTATATTATTTAGCGAAGCTATCCTTACATATGAAGAAAATCGAAACAGATTTCAAAGTGTAAAAGCGGCCAAACCTTTACTTTTCATAAAATATAACTTACCTCTACTTAATTTTAAATGTTAATTTAATATAAAAAATATTTGTTATAAATTGTACTTTTTACATAGTATTTACACTTCCGCTTCTGCTTCCGTTTCTGTTTCCGCTAAATTTACTTTTGAGTTCTGTTTCTGCTTCCGTTACGACACTTCCGTTGCCTCAGTAGTGACAACACATCTGTAGCCTTTGTCTGAAGCTGGATGCAGGTGTCGGAAGTGCTGCAGTAGCCACTTATAATCAGGTGGACTATAGGTTCATAAATCACTTTGATTTTATATAAAAATCTTGTGCTTATTTAGCCTAAGTAGTTCGTCCTGCTAAAGTACTGCCGCAATTGTTCTTGAAGCTGCTTTGAACTTGGATTCAATGATTCACCCAAAGTTCACGTTCGAGGCAGTTTCAGGCCCCCAGTAGTGGTTGGTTAACTCTAATGATACATTTAAGAAAGAAAGATCCAACATGAGCTGGCTCCTTTTGGTAACACCTCTTTCAAAATATGAGACCTACACGCAACGTCACTTGATTGGCAAATGAATGCGTTAAATCAAAAGTTATTTTTTCAGGCAACACTAGAAAACATAGAAAACACGTTGACTCGAACAATAAAAAGCGCTAAAGAGAAATTGACTGAAGCAAAGAGATCGTGTAACAACAAACTACCACAAGACCCTGATTTCCCGTACAAAGAAAACTTCGAAACATTGCCCTCTGATATCAGTTCCTTGCAGAATCATTGTTACGAATTACAAACCAGGATTGATTGTATGGAAAAAGGGGATGAACAGGTTAGTTTTCATTTTAAATGTGATTGGACCATGCTGCAACTATATTATAGTTGTGGCACGAATTGGTCAGCTCGACCGTTGTAAAAGACCACATTGTACACGCTCTTACGGAATACCAGCGTAAAATAGCAATTTACTGCTGCTGTTTCTTATGGTGAGTGCAGAGAACCGAAAGCCCTTTTTACTTTGTTTACAAGGCATCCCATTTTAGCCCTCAAGGGGACAACGCATTTGCATTTTGATTCTTAATCGAATATAAATGTAGATGTCAATTCGCCACAGCATCTACCTACGTACCCATCAGGTAAACTGTCTGCTTTTTATACAAAAAAAGGAAATTGTTACGCCATACTTTACCTCACAAATGAAAAACTGCTTGGTTGCAGTGATTCTAGGCGGCAGGTTCGATTCCCGCGCAGATAAAAGTTTGTATGGCCTACAAATTGTTCCTAGTCTGGATTTTAGCCCATTGCGATTTATTTATGTAGAACATCTTCATGATCCGAGTGTACACATTCTAGTTTATACATATATTGTGAAATTCACAATGAGAGCTTACTCCTTTAGTTACCATTACTATGCACAAATTAGCTCAAATGTTTTAATTATACAGTTTTGTCATAAAACTTATCATGCTTCAGTTGGCTTTATATTTTATAGACGATTTACACTTCGACAAGTACAGTAGCAAGTTAAGTTACAGGACAGTTGACAATAAACGGTGAAATGGATAGTAGCGTTCAAATGTCTTCGTGGCGAGTTTAGTTATAAAAGGGTCGAACACGAACACGTTGCGTCCTGTCAACTTATGCACTAACTAAACTCGCTCTTTCACACGAACGGCGACTTATCCCATTCAACTTAATTATTAACTTGGTAATTAACTAATTGCCGTTTTCGATTTTCTACTTGACTCGCCAGGTTCGCAAGTTAACTCGCTACTGTACTTGTCGAAGTGTAAATCATTCTTTAGGCATTAGCTCTATTATTTTACCTTCTTTGTCAGCTTACTAAAGTTCACTGCGGATATATAGAGAATGTTATATATTAGACTTAAATTAAGAACGAAAAATTTAGCCGGTCTTTTCTTTCTTGACTTTTAACAACACAATTGCAGGTTCACCTGTCTCCACCCATCGATTTACGCATGTCGTAAGTGGGGGCCCAAATATTTATGTAACTATATTAACGTCCAAATATTTATATAAGAGGTTTAATTTCTATTTGACAAATCTCTTGGTGTGCCTTACCTGAGAAGCAAAAGGGGGAAGAGTAATCGTTCCCTGCCGAGACACTACCATGGAACGGCCGACGCTCGTGGGGCCGCAGATGTGTGCGAAAAAAATCCCTTGGACCTGCCAATATGCGAGTAAGGTGAAACACCATGGGGTTTTAGTCCGTTTGAGTACGACATAACTCGTCCTCGACCCTGCGAGGAGGGTATGCATAGCGTTGCGTGCCATAATGATTGCCTGGTAAATGACAAGTTACCACTAGTGCCATTTAGTATCGAGTAGCAGAACTCGGAGAGCTTTCTAGAAAATTCCATACTAGAACTTTCTACACCTTAACAGTCGTGACCGGTATGTACTCGAATATTCTAGATGTTTCAGTAGAAGAGGCCCTGTATAAGGCCGGAAGGACCGCGACCGAGTCAGTATTGAATTGACGGATCAAGCGAATACTTCGATGCGATACAACTGCGAACTAAATTGATCAGTATTATTAGTATAAAGTATTCGGTATTACTATAGGGTCGATTTTGGTAATTCAATCGGCAGTTTTATATATTAGTCAATAGGCATTCTACATATACAAAAAGTGATAAATTTCTTCGAAATTCTGTATAATTATGTTCACATAAGGTACTAATTATATCAAGAAATGGCGCTGTATTCGTCAAACATATATTATATAACTTGTGTGTTTTGCAGGTTTTGAAAGAGTATGAGGAGAGGGAGCTAATGATAGCAAAACTGAAATCCGATGTCAGTACTTCCAGTGATAGGAATAAGGACTTACAGACAAGAATGAATGAACTGAGGTAGGAACATTATAATTTAATCGTTTTTTGAACTTATTTAACCTGCCAATTCAGGCTTGGTTTCCAATTCGCATTCGGTGCATTCCGAACCTCCTCCGTATAACGGGAATAGTTGACTATCTTTCACCGGACGAAAAAAATTACAAAATGGCCTTACTTCAAATAACTTAAATTTATAATTTAAAAAACCCCCGAAACAAAAGAGCTGGTGATCTTTAAACTGCTGAAAAGGCCTTTAAAAGAAAAACTAAATCTAAATCGGTTCATTCGTTTGGGAGCTGCGGTGCCACAAACGGACAAACAGATATATATATATATATATATATATATATATATATATATATATATATATACAGTTTTTTTATATAGAATAAAGGTGAGAATCGAGCAACACAGTCCACCTGATGGTAAATGGAAGCTGCACCACCCATAGGCATCTACGTTTATCCTCGATTAAGAATCAAAATGCAGATGCGTCGTCACCCCTGAGGAATAAGATGGAATGCCTCGTTGCCAGTAAAAAGGGGTTTCCGGATCTCTACACTCGCCACAGCGAAACGAAACACAGCAACGCAAACCCTCCCCGGTTGAACCGACCCATTCGTGCTACAACCAAAACATAGCTGCAGTATGGCTCTACCACGTATACCCTGCTGAGGACTTCGATGAAATGCCTCACAGCCTATGACAGAACAACAGACCGGAACAAACCAATGCATTACAACCAGACCTGGAAAACAATAACGAAGCTATCTCCTTCCTTTTTTAATGTATTTTTTTTGCAATCTGTATGCTCATAACTAGTTTATAATTTGAATATTGTAATTTCTCGTTGAGTGAAATGTATATTCCTTTTGAGAATAAATATCTTTAACCAGCTGTTAGTGTAAAGAAATAGTAGATGGTCAGAAGCCTCATGATCTTAAATCCTTGGTGATGCCACACATGGCGGCATGTAGAGTGTATTAGTAGAGCCACACTGCAGCCATATTATGGTTGTTGCACGATTGGGTCGGCTCGACCAGGAAAGGGTCACGCTCTCACAGAATACCAGCGTCAAATGCTATGACTAACTGTATGTTCTTCTTACACTGTGCCTCTGTTTGGCAATGGACTTTTGATAGGCTATAATAAATTATGAACTAATATTTAAAAAAAAATTTGCTATTGTATTATGAAATAACATTACAAAATAAAAGAATTTGATTCAGAGTATTTATTATTCCTACTAATTTCATGTGAATATTTTTTACCCGGGGTTCCTTCAGACGGACAAATATATAAAAAATTGTGTTAACAGATCAATTTGGCTGCCGCCACTGGAATCATTGTTACGGGACATTGACAAAAGTTTCGGCGAAATGTTTGCGAAATTGGGTTGCGCTGGCGAGATCAAACTGGATAAAGATGGCAGTGATGTAAGTAACTTTGTTGTTTTATATGTTCTTGTATGTAGATCCTATACAAAGTAGTTCTAGGTCTAGGAAACATCTTACTGTTTATAAAAAACGAAAGTTTCAGAAAAAGGATATATCCGTATATTTGGGAATTGAAACATATTCCTCTAATGTCTCAAATTGCTAGAGCAAATATGTTTTACGATACTGTATATATTTACCACTGCCATGTTTTCGTTTTGGGTTTTTCTTTCAAGAATTAATTATTTGAAAAACAAGGAACCTTATTAAATATCCACCAAACAAAGGAGGATGGCCAAATTTCTATAGGAGCTGGATTTGACTTTTTTTTGTTACCAACAGAATCACATTTAAAAATAATATCTAAATCACCAAGATTTTTTATAATAACGTCAACAATATTTTTAAGGCTGAATCAACAAATACCTTTTACTTTTTTTATTATATTTTATTAAAATATAACATTGGTATGTCAAAATTACAATCAATACAAATGATATAAGATTACATTAGATTATTAAAATTACAACTGAAAATACATTTACATTATTTTTACATGTCAAACAAGTCAGAAAATGAACATTTCATATATTCTTCTATATTATAGAAAACGTGATTCATAAATTATGTTTTTGTCACTTGTCGAAACGAAGTCTTGTTATTTCTTGAGGCAATTTATTGTACACTTTGATTTTTAACGAAAAACCTTGCTTGGACGCTTTATCCGACTGCGACGTAGCCTAATAGTGTAGTTAAAATAATTATATTACCCAATAATAGAACATCTCAAAGCGCACCCTACGTATGTGCACCATACTCCCTAAAGTTCGATGTCAAATCAAAAGGGGCCGTCTGTCAAACCATCTCGTGAAGTTGACCGTTTCGACAACAAATTATGACCGATAATTCAATAAAAACTACACCTACATGTATTGCACTAGCTTGCACAGTATGTAGTGTAAAAAACAAGGATGGCGTTAATTATTATCACACGAAGTCTTTCCTAAAAGATTTCAAGGCTTTTTTGTAGTTTGACCATTTTAATTCTAGCTGAAGAGAGTTAGTCGCTAGATACCTACTGTCTTTCAGTCTTCAATACTAAAGTTGCATATGTATTGAAAAATCGAGTAATGGTAGGTTACGGAAATAAATGAAGTGTAATGGTAGAATTTATAATTTAGGGGTACTTTAATGAAACAAGTAGGCTAGACAAAATTACTTACAATTACACAAAGACAAAATTATTACATCAAGGAGTGATGTTGGCACTGGCGATATTGTCGGCTGATGCCTGGCCCACCCAAGGTACCACACAAGCGTCATAACATGTGCACATCACCCAACTGTCCTTCGATTCGATACCCTCTGTGAAACCTGACATGTTCACTATAATAGGACCTTTCCTGTTGAATCCATATGGTCCTAGTGCAAATAATTTAACTTCATACATGCGACTTAAAGCTCGTTGCAGTGTTTGCTAAATAAAAATATGTGGTGGAACCATACAACAACTATTTATAACACCATAATAGGGCATCTCTCAAAGCGCAGCCTACATCTGTCCTATAAATCCCAACAAACATCATGTGTAATATCACTGCATTTATTATTCTAAAAGTCGTCGGCATTTTATAAGTCCTTTCTTAAAAATAACACAGTAGATAGGTGCAGTGCGGGCCCTTTGTTTATTAAAGTTTTCATTTATTATAATAATTATTAGTATAAATTCCAAACATCATTATAATATAATGTCTAGAGATACTTACCCATTTATATAATTATAAATCAGAAGGAGATTGTGAATTAAAAGAGATAAAAAAGGGTGCCAGAGCATTAAATTCAACTTTGCTCGGCGTTTATTTATAAATTACACATATAACATAATATATAACAGAAAATAAAAGCACACAGTAAAATTGAAAAAGGTAAAATAAACAACATTACAATTTTAATTAGTAAAGTAAAGTTACAGCCTATATACATCCCACTGCTGGGCACAGGCCTCCGCTCATTTCTGAGAGGGTTTTAGGGCAAGGAAATGTCCGCCGCGCTGCCCCAATGCGTGTTGGCGAACTTCACATGTCTTCGAAATAAATTTTTTTTATTTATTTCTCTGACATGCAGGTTTCCTCACGATGTTTTCCTTCACCGCCGAGCACGCGGTAAATCAGCACTTAAAATTGCAATTAACAATTTCATTGGTGCCGGCGGGGATCGAACCCGGTTTGCTCGCGTATTGTGAAATTTACAGCGAGCGCTAACCATCTGAGCTACAACAGCTCTCAATATATAACATAATATATAACAGAAAATAAAAGCACACAGTAAAATTGAAATAGGTAAAATAAACAACATTGCAATTTTAATTGATCATTATTAATCATCATTGCGACAGTCCACTGCTCAACATAGGCCTCCTAAACTAAATATATAATGTAAAATATTACACAGGCCTTTCGTGAATTGTCACCCCGTCCCGTATGGTGTTGTAAAAGTCGACAGAGTAAAATAAAAATATCAGGAGATGAGCAGCGGCATCTTCCATAGAATACCACAAAAAACTTTGGTTGCCACAAGTGTAGCAACAGTGGCAAAAATCATCATTATTATAACAATATTAATACGCATTAAGGTTATAATCATCATTCTGTATTTTCATGATATTGAATATTACCATCAAGTAACTTTAATAATATTACTTGATGGTAATATATCATATAAAAAAGATGCAGGTGGATCAACCTCATCTCGATGCTATGCCCATGATAGAAACCAAACTAAAATAGCAGCTTAATGCTGCTGTGTTTCGAATGGTGAGTATAGAGAACCGGAGACCCTTTTTAATGGTAACAAGGCATTCTATCTCAGTCCTCAGGGCTGGTAACACATCAACATTTTGATTTTCAATTGAAGATAAATGTAGATGTCTATGGACCACAGCATCTACTTACCATCAGGTGGACTGTGTGCTCATTTGTCACCTTATTTCTATAAAAAAGAGAAAATTACTTTTTATTAATTATCCTCTCTTACAACTACAGCATCAAGGAATGCTGCAGGTGCTGGTATTGTCGGCTGATGCCTGGCCCACCCAAGATACCACACAAGCGTCATAACATGTGCACAGCACCCGACTGTTCTTCTACCAACTAAACAATTGCAGCAATACTCTATTATAGCTTCCCTTCCAGACAAATTATTTTCAATTAATATATAAATATAATATACTTTTCTCGAAATGTGTCTGGATTTGATTTTGCCTCTTATAAGTGAATTATTTCCACTTCCTCTCAAACAATACTCTGTTACATTAATGTTTGCTTATTTCAATTCTATACCCTCCGTGAAACCTGACATGTTCACTATAATAAGACCTTGCCTGTTGAATTTGATATGTTCCTAGGGCAAATAATATAACTTCACTATATTCTAGGTGGGGGAATATAATATTAGTATTGGAATGAGCTGTAATACTAGTAAAATCAGATGTTCGTCTATTCATATTCATACTATTTATAAAATCAGATAAATTATTATTTAATGGAATTCGTTCTCTAATCACATTTATGATTTGCTCAGCATCATTCCTGTTTTTTAATCGAACACCGAATTTATTTAAAATGCTTGCAGCTATGGAAAACATTTGCATCATATGTGGAACAGTTTTATTAAAAAAATCTTGCCGAAATATTTTAAAGTCTCGTTTGAAGTACCCGTTTACAATTTCCACCACCCATTGGCATATGGTCACACAACGACTCCTGTTAACTTGCTCAGTGGTGAGCTGATGTTCACCCTCAAGCAGGGATTCTGGCATACGTGTTCTGTAGCTGCAAGCTTCTAACAAACTAATTGAATCTCTAAATCCCCTGTCTAGAATAAAAACATCGTTATTTTGAATGTATTGTCTGAGAGGAGAGTTTTCATCTCTGAAAAGAGACTTCATTATGTCTACATCAATTGTGGTAGCTTTGTATGGGCCAAAGCAGTCTAAAATGTAGCCATCAGGTGTCACCAGCAAAAATGGTTTTAACAAGTTTTTGTATTTATGTAAGGAATATGTGTCCTTTTGGAACATATTATTGGAACTTTTGTTTATAAAAATATATGTCCCATCACATATAACTATCGCATTTTCATTATTTTGATTATAAATTGCATTTGTAATCATTAAATTGTGTTGCAATAATTGCTCACGTGATATGTGTTCAATTCCCAGATTTCTAGGCACAAAATCTTGTACCAATATTTCCCTAACTTTATCCATTAATCTTTCTAATGTTCGCCTTGGAACCATTAATAACTGTGATAACCGATCATCTGATTCACCAGTTCTCATCTTCATTAGAAGAGCACCTAAAACTAAAATGCCTCTATTTGTTTCTACAAGACAGGGTGTTTCATATAGTAAAAGTTCAAATTGTTGTTTATTCATTCCGAGCCAATAATGAAACAAATGCTCATCAATTCTTTCAACACTTTCCATATTCGAGAAATCAAGAAATGTGTTGAAAGCATTTATAAAAGAAAGAGCATGTTCCACTTGTTCAGTCGTAAATGTTCTCAAACTATTTTGAGAATTGAACAACATATCCCAATCAGTACTAAATGTATGCTCTACACAAATACGAGCATTTATAGGCAAGTAATATTTGTGTTTGCTAAGAGTTGTTGCTCTTAGAGGGTCAGAAACTCTATGCAAATCTGTGTTCTGGCAACCAGAAAAAACACAATGTGCTGCAGTGTTTGCCGCTCGTCTATACTGCGGCAAACTAATCACCCGAGGTATTTCGTCATCTTGCTGGTCGGTATTTGGTGGGCTTTGAGGATCTTGGGGTTGAGGCTTTGGCTCCCGCTCCAGCTCTGGCTCTGTGTGCTGCATATTGCGTGTTGCAACTCTCTTGAGTCTCAGCCAACAGGGATGACAAACATGGTCTGTTGAAGTTGCCTGAAACAACCATACAGCTTTGTCTTAATATAAATGTTTTGGCTAATTATTATTAAACCCGAGCAAACAGAAACACTTTTACAAACAATATATAATTGCAGTGATAAATTCACTATAACATTGATACCAAGACAAAACAAAAAAAAGTACAAAATAAAAAGGTAATTATTACCTGCCGCGGGGTGATTCTATTTTCAAGCTCAACATGTATTGCTTGTTGCAACTGAGATGGATTATCTCTCACAACAACATTACGTTTACGAGTCCTCAAAGAACTTCCACAAAGTATGCAAACATGCTTGTGGCCACGGGAAGATGAGGCACCAGGTTCATTAGGTAACCCGGAGTTGACATGCTGTACTGCCAATTGCTGACAGGCATCACATACGTAATCTTCTTCAGTGATCTAAAATAAGAATTAGAGTTGTATTATGATGATTTATTATGTTAGTGTAATAAAATAAGTAGGTATGTAAATACGTACTATTATTGAAGAATTCTCTCTCAGATCGCACTCGCAGATCTTAGAAATTACTCTTGTATCAAGCTAAAAAACGAGATGGTGGCGAAGTTTATCAATGCATATGTTACAATTAACACAAAGCAATCGCACACCTAGTTGTCTTTGTTGTGTTTGCATGATGTTTCTCACAGTTATCCGAGATGTGAAAAAATCAGTCCGTAGAAAAATACCGAGGTCAAAACAACAGAAGGAAATAAGAAATAACCAATAATACTGGCGCGAATCGATGATCACAGAGTAAGCGATGACAAATGACGTTCCGTTGTACATATGTAATTGAACAAAACGTTAAGCTTACTATGACCTACATAATTATTTTTATGACAAGAATCCAATACATAATAAATCAGCATAGTAGTTGATTTGATGTCTACATACTAATTGAATTGAATTAAAATTAACAACTATTTATAAAAACGTGAATAATTATAGTCTTTGAATACCAAGTCCTTTCACACACGAAATGAATCGTCATTAGGTGCGTTCTGAAACTATAATTTGAAATAATTTTGAACAGTTACAAAAATAGAAATAAATGGATAACTTTTTTTTGTGGTGACTTAGAGAGGTATTTCTAGTGTGTTTTAAGACCTTAAACAATAAGGGTATTTTACATAAATATTTCATATTGGGAAGCTATCATTTCGTTGTCTGGTACGATTTGGCCATCCTCCTTTACAAAACATAATAACATAAAAGAATAACATGAAGATTATCCTGATAACAACTCTAAATAATAAAAAACTTGCATTGACAAACCCGTTCGCCAAACCTGTCAACTATGGCAAAATCACCTCCATCCCCTCCACCATGTGACACAATCTATGGGGGAGGCCATTGTTCATCAGTGGACTTTTATAGGCTGTAATGGATGGATGTATGAAGACTTCGTCTTGAAACAAATATCGGTTCAGTTATGGAGGAGAAAACAGGGGAATATGAGATGATAATATTGTAAATTTTTATGAAGTATAATCAAGGTTTCTTTCTCGGAACTGGTTCAGCGACTAAACTATTATTTGAGCGAAACAAGCTTTCTTAGTGCTTGAAAAACTCCAGGATTATTAATTATCGGAATAAACTTACTTTGTGCAACATTCAAGGAGTTTCGACAGTAAAGACTATTTCACTTCATTTTTTGCATTGAGATCTAATAGAACAGCAACATTGTTGTATTCCTAAAACAAAACTAGAGCAAAATTATTAAGCGATAGGATTTTGATGGAGAAACCTATGCTCAGGGTGTCTTTGCGTGATGAACTTAGAAATGAGGATATTCGTAGTAGAATCAGAGTGACTGACATAGCCCAACGGATTAGTAAGCTGAAGTGGCAATGGGCCGGTCATATAGCACGAAGAACCGACAACCGTTGGGAAAAAAGTTCTCGAGTGGCAGTCTCGTACCGGTAAGCGTAATGTAGGGCGGCCTCCCACTAGATGAAGTGACGACCTGGTAAGTTATGCAGGAAGTCGATGGATGCAGGTGGCTCAGGACCGTGCTTTGTGGTGTTACTTGGGGAGGCTTACGTTCATCAGTGGACTTGTGAAGGGTTGTAATGATTAATGATGATGAATAATGCAAAAGTCGTTCAAGCAGTCGGGCTTTAGGGCGCACTTAAGGAACAATCATGTTATTGGATGAATAAATATGAAACATGCAGGAGGAAATAGATGCAGTGTGACTTACGATCGTGCTGTGTGCCAGTCTATGGGCGGAAGCTGTAATGATGATGCTGATGATTATAATAAATCATCATGAACCTTGGTTTCTATTTCATGCAACGCAAATATTGCACGCAACGCAAATACACATACAATAAATGCAATATACGCGCTTAGACGTGGAGTTGCGAAAAACAGCCCGTCGTGAAACAAACTAAACTAATTACTTAAATGCAACAGAAAATCTCTTAGTACAGTTCGGGAATTTTAATGTTTGTTATGATGGCAGTTATTGTAATTGAATTTTGCTTATTATTAAGTTAAGTCGTTTATGAACAAAATATTTTAAAGCTACGAGGTCTTGTCTTCTTTTTGCTTTAATAAAACAAACACAACAAACAACGAGGCGGCCATATAGCTCGCCGACAATAGATAGGGAAGAAATATTCTTTAGTGGTCAGTAGTTTTGTACCGATAAGCAAAATCTAGGGCGGCACTTTACTACATGGAGTGACGATCTGGTAAGAGATACAGGATTTCAATTGATACAGGAGGTCTAGGACCGTGTTTAGTGTCATTTCTTGGGATAGGCCAACGTCGGATGGGTGAATTTAAAGACACAATTAAATTCTTTGATGTGGTGGGTTTCGGTCTTCCAGGACGATTACGACAAGTACGGCATCAGCATCATGGTGCGGTTTCGTGCATCGGAGCAGCTGCAGCAGCTCACCAGACACGCGCAGTCCGGTGGGGAGCGAGCTTTGTCTACCGCGCTCTACCTCATGGCGCTGCAGAGGCTCACTACTGTACCGTTCAGGTGAGACTTGGAACATGCGGTTTTTTTATCAGCTATTTTCATATTATTTACCTATCATCAAAAAACGAGGAGGTTCCCACTTCGACTGTAGTTTTTAGTTAGCATGTTTTACACGATGTTTTCGTCAATTGTAAACTGATTTTAATACTTTTTCATTACATAGGCGTCATGAGTGGTCTTCATAGAATACTGTAATACATACATAATAAAACGGGGGAGTGGGCGGAGCCCGCGTAGCCACTAAAATGCCACTAACACGTCAATTCACACGCATAAATGTCATCACGAGATGTGTTTTGACGTTACGATCGTTTTCAAATTTCGCATGCAAATTATTTAAAAAATGTCAAATTGCACCCTATTTACAAATAAATATGTATTAAAATTTATACGATTTGACATGAACATTAATCAAAAGTCTAAAATGTGTAAATTTATTCAGTCTGTCAATACAGCGAATCGGGTTTGGCGACGCCAAGCCTCGTACAAAATAAGGTTGACAGCCATTCTATTGTGTATTATAGTATTCTATGGTGGACTTTATATAAAAAAAATGTATGATGAAATGTTAAATGTAATTATTTAAACGAAATTCTACTTTCACACTTGGCCGTTGTTTCATTTTGCATAAAAGAGATCTATTAAAACCATAAGATAAAAGCGCATCTTACAACAACTAGAATAGATTCTTTTAAGCCGCCACCACACGCCAAAAACTGAAAGAAATATATTAATTTTCAAAAAATTCGGAATCTTCTAAACTTAGGACATTTTTCCTTCAATACACGCTGACTTAGCACCGACTTTCCTTACCATTACAATCTAGCATTCAATTTCTGAACAAAGACCGTCCCCAAAGATTGATATTTGCCACAGTTGCCACGCTTATCAAGCGAGTTGGCAACGGAAGTTTTTAGTTTTTTTTTATTGGATAGGATGACTAACGAGCACACAGTCCACCTGATGGTAAGTGGTTGCTGTGACCCATAAACATCTACATCTATCCTCTATTACGAATGAAAATGCAGATGCGTTGTCACCCGTGAGGACTAAGATGAAATGCCTTGTTACCAGTAAAAAGGGTCTCCAGTCTCTACAATCACCGTACGAACACAGCAGCATTAAGCTGCTATTTTACGCTGGTATTCTGTGAGAGCGTGGTCCTTCCCCGGTCGAGCCGACCCATTCGTGCTACAACTATACTTCTAATATAACTGCAGCATGGCTCTACCACGTAAAAAATTAAAGTTGTGTTTAATTTTTTTATAATATTTAATTTTGTTATTGGAAAGACAATGCTGCCAATCCTAGATGCCTACTTTGTTTCTCTCGGTCGCCGCTTATGACATCTACCACTGCACAGTTTTTAATATAACCATTATATTGATATGTATGTTAAAGCCTACGCCAAAATAAAGTGCTTTTTCTCTCTTCCTAATGTCCTCTAGAAGGTGAAATGAGATTATACTCTCTTACTTCACTTCCACACGGCACGAAAGGAATAAATTAATTTCCACATAATTTACTAGCTTGTGAGTTTTAATTCTTCGACACGTATTGTCTTAGCACATAGAGTTCTATTCTAGCCTGTTACTTTATTAAACGTAATTTTTTTGAAAGGTCTCCCCCAAGTAATGCCATAAAGCACGGTCCTGAGCCACCTGCATCCATCGACTTCCTGCATGTCTTACCAGGTCGTCACTCCATCTAGTGGGGGGTCGCCCTACACTATGCCTACCGGTACGAGGCTGCCACTCGAGAACCTTTTTTCCCCAACGGTTGTCGGTTCTTCGAGCTATATGGCCGGCCCATTGCCACTTCAGCTTACTAATCCGTTGGGCTATGTTGGTCATTCTGGTTCTCCTGCGGATATCCTTATTTCTAAGTGTATCACGCAGAGAAACCCCGAGCACAGCTCTCTCCATAGCTAGCTGAGCGACTTTGAGCGTCCTCATACGGCCAGCAGTGAAGGACCACGTCTCGGTTCCGTAGGTCATCACTGGCAACAATGTGTAATATGTCGCATTTAAAAGAAAGACAGGGACATTTATTTAGCACAACAGACAAAACAGGCAGATTATTAATATACACAAATACTGGGTGAAGAAAAAAATAGGGTGTAACAGGTGAACGGAATAAAAACCTATGGCACTGATATTTAACATTAACTAATTATGACATTGTTTTCTATCAATAAATACCATTAATTTGAAAGAAAAATCTTTCGGTACTATTTAATAAATCAATTAAAAACTATCGAAATTAAAATAATACTTACCCAATTAGTAATGTTTATTGATAGATCAATTTCATAATGTGTTAATTTAAAATAAAATAAAAAAATTGTAAAATATCATTGCCATAGGCTTCTATTTCGTTCACCTGTTACGCCCTATTTTTTCAAAACGGTAAAAAAATCATCCAATATAAATAACAGACACACAAAAGAGTATTAAATAATAACGCAAAAAACAGATCATGAACAAATGCAATATAAAAAACGAAAGAAAATGAAATAAGAAAATGATTACGTTTCAGGTGCGTGGACGAAATAAACCAAGGCATGGACCCCATCAACGAGCGCAAGATGTTCCAGCTGCTCGTGAAAGTGACGACGGAGTGCGACAACGCACAGTACTTCCTGTTGACACCCAAAGTGAGTTCATTCTATAAACCCTTCAATCCCCATAAAATTCCCATGCATTCGAATGCGCCTGGCAAATTCCGAGCGGTCGCATGCGACCGCAACCACCCACAGCACTTAAAACAATTAGAACTTATATTTAATGTCGGCAGCGTGAAAATCACAATTATTTCTATATATTACTCGAAATTATTTACGTAAAAACATAGATTATATTCACACAAAAACTTTTATAACAATTTTATAATAAAACACTAATAAAACACTAGAAAAATCCAAAAATCAACAACATCCAAATGAAAATCGCGTACGTAATGAACGTAGAATATAAATTAATATCCATAGACTAACTGTTTTTTTATTCCACTAGAGGATAGAAAATTTCATTTTGATTCTATAATGCCAAATTTCCTCAAAAAGGGCAATGCCCAGTCTTCATAGACACTTCGGCCATGAGTGCCCACATATAAAAGCATATAGATATGATAATATGCAATTAAAACAATGAAATGGTAAAGGAATTGCTTTAAAAAAAGTCGGGGTTTTGAAAATATTTGAAGTTTTTATTTTCACAAATGCAGTTTTTTTAACAACTATTTTTATCGATTTTATCGCGTTTTATTTCTTTGATTTTTAATTCCAGACATTTCGGGTGCTTTCCAGCACCCATGGTTACGGCAGACTGAGGTGACCGACGTCCCAATGTCAGCGTTAACCCGGAGTACCTTCAGATTTTTAATTTTTATTTATTGTCCGATCTACAGAATGAACTTACTGTGTCTAGAAGTCTTGCAGTGGTATGCTTGAGTTTTTAATTTCATTAATTACAGGGTCCTAAGCAGGTGGTAGTACCAAGCATCCTTCCTAAAAAAGAATTTATATATTAGATATTATATAGAATTAATATAATAAAATACACTTTACGACTAATAGTGATGACTTGCAATTCTAGCCCTAAGTAAAGATCAGCTAGGGCTTAACTTTATTCCTTCCATAATGCTGCTCCTCTGGTTATTACAGAGTTCTATCCGGTAGCAACCATTAAATCTTATATGCTCACCATAATAGTAGCGAGCTTGCTTTAATTGGTATGTGACACAAGCAATTAATATTAAGTCGCTGTAAGTTAAAACAGGAAATTCCCTAACATTTTAAAGTCTACATTTATATTTCTAAAGTCTGCCTGCCCTAGCTCTATTTAGATTGTTTTCCCTAGCATACTCAGAAAAATCATTATTTGTCTCCATATTTTGATGAACTATTTCAAGTATTTGAGCCGCATCATCCCTGTCCCTTATTTTTGTGTGCAATTTATTAACTATAGCAGAAGCCACAGCAGTCTATCATCAAATGTGTAGAAGCCCTGTTAAAGTAATTTTGATGAAATATTTTAAATTCAGTTTTAAAAATGCCATTCACCACCTCTAGTACCCATATCGACACATAGTCACGGCTCTGGATTTATTAGCATATCTTGTCATTAACTGAGATTCACCATCTGCTGGAGACATTTCTGCGACCCTTAGACATCCACATCTATCCTCAATTACAAATCAAAATGCAGATGCGTTGTCACCCGTGAGGACTAAGATCATTTTCTCGTTTCCAGTAAAAAGGGTCTCCGGTTCTCTACACTCACCATACAAAACACAGCAGCATTAAGCTACTATTTCACGCTGGTATTCTGTGAGAGGGTGCTCCTTCCCCGGTCGAGCCGACCCATTCATGCTACAACTATACTTCTAATATAACTGCAGCATGGCTCTACCAAGTATAACACACATACATAGTACTTGTCACTATGTATGTTTGTTATCGCAATATGTAGTTAATCACAAAAAAACATACTTGCAATGCTGATGGAACTGTTACAACCTGGTAAAAAACATTGTGCTTTTATATAATTAGTTAGCAGTACACTGTGTGATGTATGATCTAAGCTTTGTTGTTCTGGGTGCAATACATTACTCACTTCAGATTGCAACGAGGACGGACTAGATGATTCAGATGGTTCCCGTTCTGCAGTTGAACATGATGCTGTTCTATCAGTTCATTGCCAGCAATTATGATATACACGGCATGACAACTGAAATAATGTAAAATACAAAAAATGAAGTCAAAGTGAAAAAATAAAATAGATTTATTTCAAACTCAAATATAAATAAAATATTTATCAAGTTAAATGTTACTGCACAAGGACGGATTTAATGCCCTATATTATTTAATAATTAAGGACTGACAGACTACCAGCAGTCCAAAAACAATGAAAAATCAACTGTCTCCTTTCTTGGTAGTTGATAAAACTGGTTAATCTTATAAATAAGCTAGTATGTTTGTCAGATATAGCTAGGGCAGATGTGAAAAAATAAAACAAGTTCTTGAGTTGATATACAATCAGTGTAAAAACATGTATAATTATCAGATATATGGATCACATTTAATAAATTGAAATGTTAAACATGTTAAACACTTACCTCACGTAGCGCAAATAATTCCTCACGTGGAAAATCGAAGACAAACAATGTGTGTGATCTTATTCTCATAAGTGTCAGTGCCACAGCTGATGTATATATGTTCAAGACGAACTATTGGTGCATTTTGCGAGTGCCACACTACACGTTCACTGTACTCGAAACTTATACCTAATAAAGAAGCTACAATTATTATATTGATATTATTCAAGTAAACTCAGTTATAAAGCATTTCTTAGAGGAAGACATACCACATCGTGATATGTACCAACTATTTACCTGCTGTGTTCGAACCAATTGTTGAGAGATCAACAATTGCATTTTACTTTTACAACAGAACAATAACACGATAACAACACGTAATTTAATTCTTGTGACATAACAGTGACAGCGGCCTACCTGTCGGATACGATGTTGCCACTTAACGGTCATAAAATCTATGGAATGATATCGATTTTTATTCGATTAATAATATCATAAAAAGAATAATCTTTGACGCGTTTTAAGTTCTGCACGCTTTTTAAAATATAATTTCCTTTATTTATTGAAACTCTATTTCAAATGTATTTTTAAGAACAGTTAGCTTGTGCTGTATTGTTTTGTTATGCTTTAGAGAATTCGTGGTAAATCAGCTGGAAATTAACTTCTTGAATTATCATAACATGATTCCATTTTAAATGTTATGTTAAAAACAGATAAGAATAACAGTTAACTTGTGCAGTAGCGTTTTGTTATACTCTAAAGAATTCTTGGTAAATCAGCTAGTAATTCGCTTGTTTAATTATCATAACTATAAATGTGAAGGTTGTCAATGAATTCAACCGAGCCTATAACAACGGTTGTTTTAGTTTTTAATGGTTGACTGCCGCTTTTGATGACTTGAAATTAATAAAAACCTATTTTGCGCAATAAGTTTTTTCTCTTTGGTAATGAATAAACCACAGAAACCCCTTTAATGTATAATAGTCCTTTTTTTGATACAAGTAGCACATTTTAAGGAACCGCAAAAACAACTTTGTTATTTATACAAACACTATGAAAAACAAAATAATTTGTTGCTGGCGATAATGATAGTGGTATTTTGACTCGATTTAAAATATATGCTTGTTACTACTGAACTCTTCATGGGCCTGCGAGTCCGACTCGCACTGAACCACTTTTTTTCAACATTTAGTTTTATTCTAATAAATAGTTTTTTCGTTTAAGCGGAGCTCTTTTACTTTAGGTTTATTACCTCTTTATCTACAATAATCAATGAGTAAGTAAAGTGTGTAAATACGATTCTTAAATTGTAAAAATAATAATTGGATTTGAACATCTTAGGTAGGTATTTAGTTTTATTTATTTAGAAAATATTAATCTCACAATTATTTATTGTAATAATATAATTTATCACACAGCTAACGCCCTCATTAGCAATGTAATGGTGAAAGAATTTTCAAAATCGGTCTAGTAATTTTTGAGATTAGCCAAAAAACGTATTCATTGAAAGTAGCGCCCTCTATAATAAAATTAACCCTATATTAGATATCTAAAATTATACATAACAATCTAGTGGTGAAAGAATTCTTAAAGTTGGTCAAGTACTTTACGAGTTAAGCGAATAAAATATTCTTTGATAGTAGCTCCCTCAATAATAAAATGCATCCTACGTTTTAAGCACCATAGCAAAAAACGATTCAACATAGCCTAATCCGCACACACAGTAAAAACATAACCATCCTTTTTCGTCTGTAGTCGGTAAACATTTGGTTATAACGGTTGCGTATCTACTGCTTTGGATAAATATCCATTGTCAACGGTTATTTTAAACCTATATCATAACATCGTAATAGTTATCGAAAGATCATATATGCATGGTAATAATGACACCATAAGTAATCGATCGAAAAGGGGAATCGATTTTTTAATGATTTTTGTGATTGGCAACATTTTTTATTTTATTCACAGACTAATGAATTACGTATTTACCTAATTTTATTTTTATCTTTTCGGTACTTTTAATTTGTGCAAAAATATTCCCATTGTTTTAGGATAAATGAATACCGCGATTAATAACCATAAATAAAGATATATTTTTTTAACAAATGCACATTGTTGGGCGTTACATGGCCTAATATGGGCATCCCCCTTTCATATTGATTCTATAATGCCAAACTTCTTCATAGAAAAGTAGTCTCTAAATATAAGTGTTTATGGGTTAAAGTGCTGTGGTTGGGTGCGGTCAAATTTGACCTCTTGAATTTTGACGGAATATCGAAGCGGTCAAATTTGGGCGCTTGGCGTTTGAGAGGTTAATGATAATGCTGTACAGGTACACTAAGAGCGAGGAAGAAGAATGAAACGGAGACATAGGATAAAATAATTAGCCATCATATAACTTTATTATTTTCTAAACGTTACATTCACACTAAGTTTTTTTTACTCTAAAATGGGAGCAGTTTACATACATAAATTTCACAATGAAAAACATCCACACCCAGAACAATTATTTGCAGGCTATTATTTAAAAAAAAAACTGCAATCATGTATGTTACAAAATTAATCAACGCAAAACAAATTCTCAGGAGTTCCGTATTATAGTAGTATCCATAAATTCCTTAATATAAAATAAGCCTTTTTCATACAAACTTAGTGAATTTTTGAACTTCGAGCAGTTCAAATTAAAAGAACCGAATTATAGAAAAGGTGATATTTGTTGCTGATAATGAGGCGTCACATCTTAGTACATACATTTGGATTTTTAATCGATAATAGATAGGTGTCTAGGATGACATCATTTACTTACCATCATTTGAACTATGTGCTTACTTGACATCCTTATTATTAAAAAAACTACATTATCAATGTAGATATTTGGATAGTTTTCCAAAAATTGCTGTTTTTGACACAAAAAAAAATTGGATGTGATTTAAATATGATATCTTATTCAATTTATTATGTCAAAATGCGTACTTTTGGCTACAAGGCAACCAGCAATGGTTCATTTTCCATGGGTATGTTCCAAAATAGAACCCAATGTACTGTCCAATGCAAATGACGTCATGAATCGACGCTATACTGGTGATTCGTTCCAAAACAAATTATGACGTCATACATTTGCGCCATATTGAAAAAGTTTTGGTGATTATTTTGTCATTTTGTGCTCCAAAAATCATTATATCCTAATGGAGATACCAGCAATTATTCTATAATTTTTTGTATTTGAATAAATAAATACAAATTCTGGCATGCTTTATTCAGCGCACACAAAATTAAAAACTGTTTTATTATGGCCGAATATCCGAAACAATATGGCCGCGGCACGCCAGTACAATATAGTGTCAATTGATGACGTCATTTGTATTCGGCAGTATACTGAAAACGTTTCGGAACATACCCCATTTTTAATGCGTACAGCAAAAGAGTGGAATAATTTGCCGGCGTCTGTCTTTCCGTCCGAATACAATCTGTGCGTCTTCAAGGCGAGAGTGAATAGGGTTTTGTTACGCTAAGACAGTGCGATTTACCATCTAAGGCTGCATCACCACTTACCACCAGGTGGGATTGTGGGATTGTCAAGCACTGGCCTATAGAAAGTAAAAAAAGGTAAAAGGCAGGTTTGTAACTGGCATGTTAAATTAGATACTGGTAGGTTAGATTAGAAAAAAACCTCATGCGAATTATAAATCGGACAATAATCGTAAAAAAACATAATCCAAATCAGATATTTTTATTATTAATCGAAAATTCGTATTTTAAAACACAATTATAAAGTTTCACTTTAACCTAAAACTGAAACAGTTTGATAAATGACATTTGAGTGTCAAATTTTTTAATTAAACTTACAATTCCAGTTCTTTTGGGGCTGTTATTAAAATAATTATAAATGTCTCGTAGGAGAGTTTCGGGCTCTCTAGACAATTTTAAACAGGCATACGATGTACAGAAATGGAGCGTGTGACATATACATTTCAATACAAACAAAAGAGGGTTTTCGGCAACTAGACGGGATGATAATGAGTTGTGCTGTTCCATCATGGCATTCGCACCATCAGCAGCAAATCCGATAAGATTTTCCATTGGGATGTTATTGTCAATCAAAACTTTTAATATGTTGGTGTAGCTTTACAGTAGTAGCGTCTTCAAGGGTTATGAGACCAACAAATACATCCTCATTTTTCCTTTGAAAAAACAACGTGCTAGTATGCATAAATGCTTAACACATCCCTAATTTTAAGTTTTTGTATCTTTTTTATTATCATCTGTTTTGCAGTTGTGCCAGTCACATTTTTTACAATAGCTGTAGTGTTTGTTCTGTCGCAGCTAATATTTTTTGCGATTTGTGTATCGGGACATACGTTTCTAATTAATTGTTGCTAGTGTTCCATAATGTTCACAGGAATATTATATTCAGCTATAAACGCTGCAAGCAAAATGTCTCCTCTTTTGACTGGTTCAATATTCTTATTTGAAATAAATCTGTCAATGTTTGGGAGCTAAATCCACCAGTACTTGAATTTACGTGTTTGTTTTCGTGTGTCTGAAAATATCATTCTTCCCAGCACTTTTAATTGAAAGATCTATGTTACAAAATGTACAAAAACAAAGTAATCGCCTTTATTACTAGGTCTCAACCACGCCTTATAGATAGTGTTACGAGCTTGAGGTTCGGGACAGTAAAAATTGCCGATAGAATTACCTAAATTAACACTTTAATTTTCTTTACACAAATTAAAACTTAAAACACCAATAATTAATCACACTGATTCACTTTATTCCGCTCCGAAGCTTCGCTTGTCTCGCCAAATTTAATACTTCCTCGATCGCGTATTGCAGCGCCTTTATATAGGGCTCTTCCACGAAAACATCCAGAATATTCCAGAATATTCAAGTAAGTGCCAGATGTCAACTTAGCCGCGCAACAATAGGAAGAATCTTCCATCCAATTTCGATTAAACTTTTGCATCACTCTGGGTTTTTAGATGCCATAATGTTTCATAAAAACAAAATATTTAATAAAAGTTTGTATCTATGTTTTTAAATATTTACGTATTACCTACGCACATAACACACGACGAATGCGAGCGCGAAGTACCTTGGACAGCACGCAAAAATCTCTGTGGGATTTCTCGAGCAGAGCGAGTGATACTTGTAATGCTGCCAAACTAATTACGTTCTGAAAAAATAAATGCCATTAAAAACATAACTTGTAAAAAAACCAAGTCTCGCAACTCAGTTCTTCTACCGTAATAAGTTGTGAGATCCATGTAATACCAAGTCGGTTAATTTATTCAGTTCCTACTTAAGGGTCCTTCTGTTTTAAGTTATTACGTAATTAGCTAACCTAACAACATTTTATAGTGACCATATCAATGTCAAAAGTCTTTTATGTTTTAAATATATAGATTGACTTGGCCATCGCATGAAACCACAATGTATCTCACAAGTAATACGTATTATATTAAATTAGATTGCTTAATGCGATTGCCAAGTCAATCTATATATTTAAAAAATAAAAGACTTTTAAAATTGATATGGTCACTATAAAATGTTGTTAGGTTAGCTAATAACGTAATAACTTAAAACAGAAGGACCCTTAAGTAGGAACTGAATAAATTAACCGACTTGGTAATTACATGGATCTCACAACTTTTTACGGTAGAAGAACTGAGTTGCGAGACTTGGTTTTTTTACAAGTTATGTTTTTAATGGCATTTCATTTCATTTTTGTATATAAGATAGTCCTAATTTTTTACCTTTCCAGTACCTTCTACTTCTTGAGTAAAAACAACGTACCTATGTACACCTGTAATACATATACAAGTACACTGGTTCATTCACTGCAAATGTAACTTTGTAATTCTATATATTTATATGGGATTACAAAGTTATTTATGCAGTTAGTGTATCTAGAAAACTTGACAGAAATTAACAAATGTTTTAGTTTTTCCTTCATTTATATACTAAACACTAATTGTATTCTAAATTTGAAGCTTCTATGTCTGCTAGAAGTGCCTTAGAGTTTTGATGATCGGTCAGTCAGTGAGTGACAAAATTAAGAAACTTTGACTGGTTACAATTCTTAAACTACTGGTTCAAATCGAATGAAATTTGAAATATACTATTTCTATACAATGCTTACTCGGTTACTGAAAATTCAGGCTTCTAGTTTTATCGACCACGAAGTTATAGGGGGTCGAAAATGACCTGAATTGCTTCGAGAAAAGATGGTACGGCCGTGCCGCTTTTTTGCTCGACTTGGCGGGGGCACTACCGTGCCCCCAGATTTATCATAAAGAATAGAATCATGTAATGATGTGCGTAACGCGCTACCTAATCATATATTTTGCTTCGTTCTGTTTTAAGTTGAAAATTATCGTAATTTTATCGATAGAGTTACAGTCCGCGCGCGAGCTCGGAGGAATCTAAAGGAATGTTGACGTAAAGAGTTGTGATTTAGTCGATATTACGTTATCGATAATAACACAATATCTTTAGCATCCGCACGCGTGCATTGAATTAAGAATTATGGAATAATTGTTTGAGGATAGTACCTATGTGCAATAATGTGCATGGAAAAAAACAAATGGTATAAAATTTTATTATAATGAACTCTACAAAATTCAGAACGTTAAATCGAATTATTCATTGTCGTAATAAGAATTGTCACTATTTGAAGAACTTGACGTGCTATCATCGTCACTCTCCTCACGTACTTCGATATTAAATGAGTCAACAGCGTTCTCTATTAAGCCATCCTTTTGCCAGTATAGTTCTTTTAATGCTGTGATGTATTTGTCATAACCACACCAATCTTCTTTCATTACTTGTGTGATAGCTTGTTCGGTAATCTTCTTCAGTCTCGTCAGAGAAAAAACAGAACTCGATAAGCGTACTCTCGCGTCGAGGTCGACACTAGTACTGGGAGCGTGCGGGGAGTGAAGCGACGGTCGGGCGCGATGCAAACCCGCCCGTTACCTCAGCCCCCGATTCCTAGGAGCTCGCGCGCAAACTATATCAAAATAGAAAAATCTATATCCGGTGCTAATCTGTATAACATACCGAAAATATGTATTAATACGGAGGAATTTGTATATATAGCAACACTGACGTGGCGGGATGGGCACGGACTTCGTGTTGCATTTGTGTCGCGTACAATTGAAAATTATTTAAGGTGACAGGCGATGTAGAAATGATTGCTTCCAAAAGTTTTTGTTTCTTGATTTCCTTCTCTCTAGATTTATGAGTCACATATTTTACACAGATTGTAGGCTGGTCGAAAGCCCATTAATAAAGTTTTTCATTGTATTTCATAATATTATAATGTATAACGCTCTAATGTTCTACTACTAAACTACTATAATGTTCAACGCAAAACTAGGCACAAGAGAAAGCGGTGAGCTGAAGTTAGGGAAATTTGGAGTAGGGCAACGGAACCGTTAGGGGCCAGCAGTTGGCCGACTTTATGGAGAAAGAGGGACTCTTTATGATGAACTCTTTCTTCCAGAAGCGGCCCTACAGGAAGTGGACCTGGTCGAGCCCCAACGGTTCGACAAAAATGAGATTGACTTCATTATGACGACCAGACGCCTACTGTTCAGTAATGTCTCAGTGATCGCAAGGGTGAAAACTGGCAGTGATCACCGAATGGTTAGAAGCACACTGAACCTGAACGTTAAGTTGGAGAGGTCTCGTCTAATGAAGTCAACGCTCCGTCCCCCTCGTGCTCTGATCCAAAATCCCGAAACTTTCAGCTTGAGTTACGTAACCGCATTCAGTACCTAGAAGATTGCAATGCAGTGGATGATATGAATGACAAGCTCGTGGAAACTGTCCATGCGGTCGGAGCTAAGTTCTGCAAGACCCGCCGCAGAAGAACACAAAAACTCTCCGATCACACTCTTAATCTCATGGCTGTTAGACGGGAGATGAGGCTGCAATCGTCAACAGATTTGACAGCATACAGGCAACTGAACAGACAGATCTCCAAATGCATGCGGCGAGACTTACGCAACTTTAATACTGCTCGTATTAAAGAAGCAATCGAGCGGAACTAGGGCTTCCAAAGTCTTTGCCAGAGATCTGTCTGCCAGAAAGAGCAAACTGTCAAAGCTGAAGACTTAATGTGGCAGCATCGTTTCCGGGACACCTGAGATTTTGAGTGAGATTGAGAGGTTCTATGGACAGCTGTACACATCATCGTTGGAGCCACACGCAAGTGTGAGTAACGATCCAAGAGCAATTCTTATCCGACACTATTCCGATGATATCCCGGACGTCAGTCTGAGCGAGATTAGAATGGCTCTCCAGCACCTTAAAAACGGCAGGGCCCCAGGCGAGGATGGAATTACAGCGGAGCTTCTGAAAGCGAGTGGAACACCGGTACTTGAAGTCCTTCAGAAGCTCTTCGATTCCGTCCTCCATGATGGCACTACTCCGCAGACGAAGAGCAGAAGTGCGGTGGTCTTGTTCTTTAAGAAAGGCGACAACGCTCTCTAGAAGAACTATAGACCGATTTCCCTTCTGAGCCGCGTCTACGTACTGTTTTCGAGAGTCATTACGAATCGTCTCGCACGCAGACTCGACGACATAGCCCAACGGATTAGTAAGTTGAAGTGGCAATGGGCCGGGCATATAGCTCGAAGAACCGATAACCGATGGGGTATAAAGGTTCTCGAGTGGCAGCCTCGTACCGGTAGGCTTAGTGTAGGGCGACCCCCCACTAGATGGAGTGACGACCTGGTAAGACATGCAGCAAGTCGATGGATGCAGGTGGCTCAGGACCGTGCTTTGTAGCATTACTTGGGGGAGGCCTATGTTCAGCAGTGGACTTGTGAAGGGCTGTAATGATGATGATGATTATAATGTATAATATTTTACGTATAAAATTATCATACAATTGTTCTTTGGACACAAAGGTTAATTAGAAGATGTAATTGCAATTTAAATTTTAGCTAACTCTTTGTTGCTTTAAGTGTGTAGAGAATGGGCCTTGATGCAGTTTAATTACTTTATTTATTTATTTTATTTTATTTTTTATTGCATCCTTAACAAAAGAATATAAAGGGCGGACTTAATGCCTTGAGGCATTCTCTACCAGTCGACCCATGGAGTGGTGAGAGTTTGACGTAGGTGCAATATAGAATAAGATAACACAATACAAATGATAATTAACTACATAATATATACAAACTACTAATAAATAAATTATACATATATGATCTATCCTTACATATATCAGGTGTCTAATAACAAAGGCGGCAAAGTCCCATATCATTATATGGGACTTTGCCGCCTTTGTTATTAGACCCCTAATATATAAATATATAAATAAGTAAACATATTTAAATACATACATAATTAGTATATACAAATGACTATGAATATATACGTCTGTTTGGCAATACATATTAGTTTGTATAGATATTAGTTGAGTCATGTAGAATGCGTTGTCTTTAATAAATGATCACGGACCATACTTTTTAAAAGCGTACTTATTGGGAGCTTTTCTGATGTCATCGGGCAAGGAGTTCCAAAGGCGTGTAGCCTGAACTGTGAAGGAGTTACCATAGAACTCGGTGAAGTAAACTGGAGTACAGATTTTGTTGTTAGAAGAAGAGCGTAGGACCCTATCATGAGATGAGGAAAGATAATGAAATTTACTTACTTTACTTTCAACTTACCATATGAGTTCCGTTCCGTAAGGTACAAATGGCAATTTTTTGAAAACTACCCATTAATCTTTCTAGTAAATGAAACATTCAATGAAATGAAAAAAACAATTTCTAGTAAATGAATCTTGGTATATATTTTAGTAAATTGTAGATATTTTTGTTAAATTTTAGCATTAACCATTATTACTAAAATATTACAACTGACCAAAAATTCTGTATATTAATGCTTATTAATCGCTTCTTAACGGTCCCGGTGTGTGATAAAAAGCGACAGAGGAAAATCGAAGCAGATGAAGGGCGGCAGTATCTTTCTGATAACGACGCAAAATAATAAAAAAATTCGGACGCCAATCCGCTGCCAAGCATGGCGATTAGGGCAAAATCCCTCCTCAGACAATCTATGGAGGCCTGTTCTGCAATGAACTTATATAGACTGTAATGGACGGATGGATGAAAGCTTAAAACTAAAATTTCATATGTCACTATAACACTGCTCATTAATATAAAAAAACTTTGATGTCACCACTTACAGCTACTTACGAACTTGGAGTACAACTCGAAGATAATGGTTCACAATATTATGAACGGAAATCACATCATGAACTACAGGAAGTGGAAATATGAAAAATTCGTCGAAATGGCGCACACCGACCAGCAAACTTCTACACAATAAATTGTCTTTTGAATTAAACGAAAATATTTTTTCAAATTACTGTATCCAATCAGATACTTAACAGAACCAAAGCATTTTAATAGTTGTAATTATTTTCCATTTTCTTAAAATATATATTTCTAAAAAAGAACATCATCATTCTCTAAACCATTTCCCATTATCTGGGGTCGGCCCGAAAAAAGAACAGTATTTTAGAAATAAACGGGTAATGTTTTAAACAAATAATTGCTTATAGTAAGGCCAGCGAAACAAGCTAAAAAATGTCAAACTCTAATGATTTACTTTATATTACGACAGATAATGGTAACTTTACTTTCGTAAAAATTTTTATACATATTTTTAGTCCTATATAAAAATGTTATCAACCCCTGAAAGTTTGTTAACTTTCTAAATCTCGTCGCACTAATTAAGAAAGGAAAATTCATAAAAAAAAAAATTCTGAATTCAATCAGCCCAAAGACTGCTAGACATGGCTAATTTTCAATGTACGGAGGATCTGCCTTAATTGTCACATATAGCAGGCAGTTTGATTATCTCAGTATCAGAGATGTTTCGCGACTTTTACGTTATTCCCCGTGGACGGATTAAAATAAATTACAATGCAAATAAATAATTCTAGACGAAACGAATTGAAGCAGTTGGGTTTTCGGGCTGATTGTTTGTGTCAGTATTTTCACGGCGAACGCGTTTTGCATAAAGTCATCAAAAACGTTAAAACGATAAAATAGTAAAGGATAGAAATAGGAGGATGCCATATCTTTTTGCTTTAGGGAGGCATCCATATAACACGTTCGTTTTACTTTTAAAATTCTACAATATATACCATGTATATCAATTATGGATTCACACATACGTGAAGCAAGCAACTGAATGTTAATTTAAATATAGTAAATAATAGGTCCGATTTTATAACAAAATTGTGCGATTACTGTTATTATTCGTCACATTGGCTCCTGAAGCTCTCACATATGACTTGAATATTTTCCCTTCTATAAATTTTTCCGTTTTCACCAACTAATGATATTAAAATTGTATAGATTTATACAACGACACAGATACTAAGTATCTTTATTGAAATTATAAAAAGGCAAGGCGATAAAATTTAAGAAAGAGATAGTTGACTCAATCAACACGATATTTCTAAAAGTACGCCAGATTGACTTCAATAGTCCTTTCTCGACGTAGACTCACTAGAACTAGAAAGGATTTTGAAAAATTCCACCCGTGGGTTTGGTGAGCTTGTTTATTGATGTGTTATTTATCTACATACGTAAGAACAATTTTTCCAATCCAATTAATTTCTAAGATATTTGAGAGTATTTTATTAAATACCGTGTAGTGGTGGTGTATGGATCTCCAACTAACCAATGGCGTCTGGGTGTCGTAAGAAGCGATAGATGGAAACAAACCAGGTGATGGGCAACGGCTTCTCTCTAATAACAACTCGATAATAAAAAAACAGCATCTTCTCGATAACAACCCAAAATTATTTTAAAAAAAAAACCTCCGGTTGCCAACCCGCCTGCCAAGCGTGGCAACTACGATAAAATCCCTCTTAAAAGGCATCTATGGTGGACCTGATTCCAACAGTTAACTTTTATAGGCCGTAAGTTGAGTAGTAGTACTAAATAGTATCACAAAAGTCCTCCGAGCCGGATGTGTTCTAATTAGTTTTAAAAACGATTCCCCTCCTGCGAAAATTGTACAAATGTGTATATCTTTTATATAAATTTTTTTTTCAGACTATGGGAAAATTAAAATATTTGAAAATATATAAAAATTATCTCATATGAGACTTCAGAGAAGGGTTAAACACAATAATATATTTCCCATAGTTGATAGTTTTCAACAGTACAATGAAATCGCGGTTTGAAAATGGGAAATCATTTTCGTTATTTCCAAGGTTCAAATTTGTAATCATGACATTTGAATTTTTTGTTCATGTACATTTGTATTTTTTGAATTTGAACGAACTTGTATTATTTCTGTCAGCCCATTTGTATTAATTATTTAGTGATGTGGATATAAAATATTCGTGTAGTTACCTTGTTTGAAACTTTTTTCCGACATTTTGTTTATGTTTAAACGGTCATTTTATGAATGATCGAAATTATTTATAAGGTTTATAAAAATTTATTTCAAGTTTCGCTGTGAAACTTCGTTAATATTAAATGAAACAAAATGTGAAAAATTGTACAAACTGTTTTATTTCTAAATAAATATTTTTAAGGGCGAAATTTATTCTTTATAATTTAACCTTTTATCGTACAACAAACAATTTTCAATATACGTTTCCAATATCTCATGCCTCTGATTGCATTTAAATTGATTCAGTTTTCAGTTCAAAAAAAAGGAAGTACTCAATCGACTGTATTTTTTTGTGTTACATAAACCTCTTTTCTAAGTGAACCGATTTAGATGATAATAATTCACAAAATCTTTATTTCACAACACAGTGGTTTGTAACTGTAAACAGAGGTTGGGACCATCCTATTAAGTAATAATAATACTTGTGCCAGGTGGCCCCGCTCTTACTTACTTTACTAAATATCTTTAAATGTGTTTGTGAAGACAATTTGGAAAAACACTTATAAAAATAATTAATGTTAACATTATTAGAGAGAAAAACAAGGCAAAACAACAATCAATATTTTCAATTTATATATTACCTGAAATAGATTAATTCTGAATTTTAATAAAAAAAAGCATGAGAGCGTGTTCGCACGCGCGCATATGTGTGTGTGTGTGTGTGTGTGTGTGTGTGCGTGCGTGCGTGGGTGTGTGCGTGCGTGGGTGCGTGCGTGCGTGGGTGCGTGCGTGCGTGGGTGTGTGTGTTTGTGTAAAAATATATGTGTATTGTGTGAGTGTGAATGTGTAAGTTCGTATAAATTGTCACAGTTCTCGTTCACCAAAACCTATTTCAACATATCAACATAATAAATATAAAATTAAATCAATTAGCATATTGCAATAAACATTCTGTGTCGTTATATGTTTTAGTATATAAATACTTTGTAACTATTTGTTTACATTTGTATGTGTTCAAGTGATATAAATCCAAATCTTTGTTCAGCCTATTGTAGAGATGAGCAGATTGCGATAAGAACTGACGCTGAGCAAATTTGGTTTTTACGTATCTAGTTACTGCTACCCTATCTTTTCTTCTTCTCGTCATTATTTCTGAGTTAAAAGGCATTTGTGTGTCCGTAAAACTATTGATAGAATATATGTCTTATTAAAAGAAGCTCACTCAACTTGTAAAGTTCTTCAGTTGGAAAACGAAATGGTTTAAAATACATAACTTTGAGTAAACGACGCTGACTTCTTTCGATTTCTAATAATTTTGTTTTAGCTGCACCTCCACAGACTGAGATACAGTACCCTATTATGGATTGTGCTAATGCAATATATATTTGATTTAGTAATTTTTTAGAGGCGACATGTATTAGTTTCCTAAATATCCAAATTAATTTCCGTATCCTATTACTCGTACATTCAACTTGAGAGTGCCAGTTCAAGTGTTGGTCCAGAACAACCCCCAAATACTTTATAGATGCAACCTTATCGATAACTGTACATTTACAGTTAGAACTATTAGAAATACCACAATAATGTATTTTTAAACTATTGTTATTATTTGGTTGCGTTTTATTATTAATCGTAAAGCATACCATATTTAGTTTTTGCAATATTTAAGGAAAGAAGGTTACTCTGGAGCCATTTTGAAATTATTAATAGAATATATTAATAATATACGTATTTAATTGACTTCGACTACATTAATGATGTTCTCATTTTATTTATTGACGCACGGTCAGTTAAAATGATCAGTTGAACTGACGTACGTCCAAAAACTGATCGTGAGTGTGGAATCTTAAGTTGAAATTTTCAACTGAGGACAGCCCACGGATTTTTTCGATCGCACTATTAGTTGAAACTGTTCAGTCGAACTGACGTAAATCCAAAATCATGAGTGCGAAATCTTAAGTTGAAATTTTTAACTGATGGCACTCCAAGGAGTTTTCTGGGCGCGCCGTAATCCGCTGGCTTCAGTTCGTTTTAATTACTGGTAAGTACCTACTTTCTTAGTAGCTACATACATTATTTCTATGCTATTTAGATTTTTTTTTTATAATTTTATATATTTAGAGAATTTCGTTTGACGGAAGAGAGGTAAAGGATCTTAGTAATGCTACGTAGAACCATCGTGTTTTTCTTCAATTAATTTTCAAAAAGGTTCATGAAGACCTAGATGACTATGGATGATATCACCTAGCTGATGGTGAACTCTGAAGGTGGGTATAGGATCTCAGTGACGCCACTAGATAGGACGATCGTGTTTGAACTCATTTGAAAGGGCACATAAAGACCTAGGTGACTATTATGATCACACCTTTCTGATGGTGCAATACAAATGTGTACCTATATGTGTTGTGTAACTTAACATATGTACTAACATATATAATACAATACGAAAAATTTACTATTTTATAAAACTCAACATATTTGATTATCAAACAAATCAAATAATTATTTTATTAATTCTAGACTTTTTCTTTTTTTTAAACATTACACCCACACTAGGATTTTCTCCTGTATCGTGGAGCCAGTTTACAAACATAATTTGCACAAGGACAGACCTTTAACAATTATTTGTAGACCATACAAATACTTGTTCCGTGCGGAATTCGAACCCACGGCCCCCAGCGCAGCAACTCATCGCTAAGCCACTGCGCCACAGAGCTAATTTTATCATTTTTGTACAATCTTATGCTGGGGCCCCACTAACGAGAAATGCTGTTAATTATAGCGTTGATGGACGCTGAATGTAGCTGTGTCGACGACATAACTCGTTAATTTGACAATGCCATTAACAATGCCGTTTGGCGGTAACTCGAGTAGCGGTACATCAAAGAGATTAACGCACGAAATAACACATTGAAGCGGCCGCACTACGTTTGTCTGACTGTGCACGATGAGCACAACAAGGTCGCACGTATGGCTATGATGGAGCGGAATAACAAAAACGTTATTACGTTTCAGATTCTGCAAACAGAGCCATGTTTGTGGGATCCGAGACTCAAACATTTTAAGAATCGTACAGCGCAAAATGATGCTTTGCGAAGAATTATCCAATTATTATCTTTTAATACAACTATCGATCGAATTAGAAAGGCGAAGGAAAACCTAATGGATTTTTATAGAAACATTTTTAACAAATACAAAAAGTCTTCCAGGAACATTAACGCCAACTTTAACGCCGTTCAATGGCATTGAAATTTAATGACGTGGAGCGTTCAAGTGTAGTTCAGCGACAGTAGGCTAATGGCAGGGCGCGGACCGCGAACTCAAAAAGGTCGTGGGTTCGAATCCGCCATTCGACTACTGGCGTGAACCACTCGTAACACAAGCAATTTAAGCTTACCACGAGTGGTTAAGGGGAATATTAATAATGTTTATAGCATTGTTAATATTCTTAAAAAAAAAAGCAAGACGTTTCACGTTGGTACCAGCATTAGCGCGTTCGCTCGACGCTCGACGAAGGGGCGGGGCGACACCATTGTCGCGCAGTGGGCTACGCGTTAAAATATGAATATCGACAGTCGATATGTTTTTCAATAAAAAGTTTTAAAAAAAAAGTCTCGAAAATCATTTAATTAACTACAACTCAATCTTCTGTACTTTATTCTATTAATTTTTCCCCTATTTATTTATTTATTATCTTTAAAAAAAATTATTTTGTATAGTATATCACTGTGGTATTAAAATTACTATAATCTACGCAACTTATAACTACTTTACTAACTGTATGTTTTGGCGGGAACTTGACCGTCGACGGATTTTTGCTTCTGTTTTATTGCTGGCTTGAAGTTTAGGAGAACGGTTAGGCGTCTTATGAACTTGAGTTACTGTCGTCATCGACTGTCTGCTGGGTAGATAGTTTACCCCCGTTCTATCTAACTAGCTGCTACATCTGTAGCATCTGTGCTCCTAAACATATTTAACAGTAGAACATAAAACAACGAGTATTTTTGAAAACTCTTAGGGGAAAATATTCTTCTTCTCTTCTTCTTATCTTCACGCACAATCCCTAACGGGGTAGCCAGAGAGAACAGATCGCCAAGTGTCACGATCCTTACATACCTAAAATATTGGTACACATAATCGTCTTATTTAAACTAAACAATAATTAAAAGGAACTATAATCGAACATTTATAATTTAATTTGCTTAATAAATATAATAGGTAAATGAACTATACCAAAATTAGTTACGGTTGTTTTTTTTTTTTAAATAAAGCCGATATATCGATATTTTTTTCGATTTATAAAACTCCGATATTGACTTACTGTATATTATCTTGCGATATATAAAACTCCAACATTGATATATTTATAATTATCGATATATCAAAAATAGGATATTTTAAAAAAATATTACAGACCTAGTTTGGACTGACCGTGTGTGTGGAAATTTATTTGGCTTAAATCCGTTCGAACTGATATCAGTTCGACTGATGACTTTAACTGACCGTGTCATAATGGTCACTATATTGAAGTCGGTTTTACAATTTTTTTTTAAAAATTTGTACTTGTTTTTAAATTCGGCAGAATAATGTTAGAAGTAGTAGAGAGGAGTATTTGACAACTGCTTGCTATTAGAAGTTTTGATACACCAGTGAGTCTTTGATATTGGTGGATTATTAAGAATATTAACACCCTTAGTTTTTCCTATGGATGTTGTATGAGGCGACTATGGGAAATGCCAGAAAAAGTTAAAGGCTTCCGATAGGTATAACAAGATAGAAAACGCTATAGAGTGCGGTTTGCAAGATGTTGTTGCGACCAAGATTAAAAAAGGAATGCTTCGGTGGTTTGGTCGTGTAGAAAGAATGAATGAGGAAGGAGTGACAAAGCAAATTTATATCGCAGAGTCAGAAAGGGACGTCCTAGGCGAAATTTTATTGACCAAATTGGCGATATATTGAAAATGGGCCAAATTAGGAGTACCCGAGTACCCGAGTTAACCGAGGAGCATGTATGCGTAGGTATATGGATGTGGAGGAGGCGAGAGAGGTGTGTCAGGATCGTGCCAAATGAAAGCCTGTAGTCTGCCTACCCCTCTGAGTGACAGGCGTGAGTGTTTATGTTATGTTATTTATATAACGCTAAGCTAAAATGTCTGCCCCGACGCGACGGCGAAGGTGCGAGACGTTTGGCACTGCAACTGCTGATAAATAAATAATCAATAAAATTATGTTTAAGGGCTCCTTTCTAGGACCGTTTGTGTAGGTAACACCCCTTGCCTATTATATAGCGTTACCACGTAACACTATCCACTACTGTGTTCCGGTTTGCACGGTAAAATTACGGGCTGTGGGGTATTTCAGTACAGATGAATTGCAATAGTCACTCATCAGTCAGTGTACGTAAATCTCGTTTGTTGTCCTACAATGTTATCTAATAATAATAAAAGTCTTTATTTGTCTCAAAAAATTACAAATTCATCAACATCAACAAACAAATCTTACTATGGCATGGTAGTCTGCATATAGTAAGTAGTAGGTAGTATCTAATCTTAAAATTATAATAAAATCTAAGCTAAGAAAGAGCCTTTTATTAAACAAGCTTGTAGTCAGTTAGTGCCAGTGGCTGCCTGTGGAGCAGCCAGTCGCGAAATTTTTTGCGGAACGTCGGCAGCGAGTGCTTTAACAATCGATCGATCGACTGATCTAAATCTAAAGATATTCGTTAAGAGTACTTGCCTTGTTCTAAATTGGACAACAAGCCTTGTTTCTCCAGCAGGGCTGTCGACATCGAAGTCACATCCCTGCTGTAGAAACAACAAGTCGACACTATAAGTGTGGCATTGTTTGTAATTTAAGTTCACTATGGTATTTATTACCTCTCACTCGCACGCCCTTAGCAGCTTTCCCCTCGCCTGTCAAGGTCTTATGCTATTTGAAACCGCCTGTCATTTTACATATTTATTTTTAAAACGTTTACGCCTTTGACTGCCGTCTCGGTCACTTTGTACGGAGTATTGCATTTAAAACGTGACCGACGGCAGAGAATGTAGCTCAAAAACATATCCAAATTTCAACTATACAGGAGAAAGTTTATTTTACCTCATCAACTATGCTCCTTTCAATTCACCTGTCACATACTTTTGCTCATGCAATCGCCTGTCAAATTTTATATTCAAGATTTACAATAAATAAACTACATTCTATTAAATTTTTAAGCTTACAGAGACAAGTTTATATACTCTATTTATTTTACAATTTAAAAAACAAAGTGGCTGATGACGTGCAGGGCTGACGCCTGCCAGGTTACGGCTATTGCCCTTAGCGTGCTATAAAAGCTAAGTGTACAAATTTCCAACCATACAGAAAGACCGTTACTCGGAGGGTCCATCTATAAGGAATTGTATTGATTCGTATTGGTCTTATCACCACCACCACCAGTCCAACACTGGACATGTGACTTAAAAGAAAAGAAAATGGCACATGTGTTACTTGCCTAGCATGTTTTAAAAGGCGATTTAATGAAGTATTGGTTATCAACCGACTTTAAAAAAAAGGTTCTCAATTCGACTGAATGTTTTAATGTGTTACCTCAACTTTTTTGTAGGTAAACCGATTTTGATCATTCTTTTTTAATTTGAAACCTTGTGCTTCTCCACCATATAAATTTCATCAAGATCCGACCAGTAAGTTTTTGAGTTATCCTTAAAAATGTGTATTTAATTGACTTCGACTACATTGCTAATGTTCTCATTTTATTTATATTGAAGTCGGTTGTACAAAATTTTTAATGTTACCACTTGTGTGGTTGTATGGACGATGGCCATTTATAATCCGTTACACAATTTTACAACCCATATTTTTTTGTATAAACGTGATCAGAGTAGCTCGCTGTTCTTTAGATTGCCCACACCCTCAGGGAGTACTGGCATAACGCTATGTATGCATATACTTTTTTAAATTAAATGTTCTTTTACAATTCTATCAATATCGAGATTAATGTATTAATACTCCTCATAGCCAAATGTAGTATGTATTTTTCTATCGAATTTTCGAATCGCTTCATGGGTCGCACAATGTTAGTCACCGCGACCAAACCGTCGCGGTGACTAACATTCGTTTATAAAATGTGAAGGAAAACCGAAAAATCGTAGTCTCCGCCACAAGCGGACCTATAATACACTCAACGACCTGAAACAGCGTATAATGCGTGTGCGTATGGTAATTCTCGCAAACTTAAGATAGGAATTACAAATTTTTGATAATAAATATAGCTGACGTTACTTTAAAAGAAGCACATGCTGTATCTTGTAATTAATCATTTTAATATATTATAGAGATTAAGAAACTATTAATTAATTAATAAATAAATAAATAAAGAGTAGATTCTTGTAATCAAAATTAAAATAGCATGTTTTCTATTGCTGCATTTGCACTCCTTTCCCGGTCCACTGCTCGTCAAGTTTAACTTCACATTCGAGGTCCCTTAACGCGGATTTCACATCGAAGCCGAACTCCTTCCCAAACTTGTGATAAGACCTGTCCAGAATGCTCTGGATGCCCAATTCGTGGAATTTGGAATTATACTCGCGACATCTGGCAACCATGTTGCGTATCGCCCAACAACCGTTTTTCTGAAAAAAAAAAGTAACGATTTTTTTAATAGAATATGGTTTACAAACGAACACACAGTCCTGTCGTCGCGCCACAAGCGAAACGCACCGAAGCCTAAGCCTATTCGTACAGGGCATCGTATCGTAAGCGTATCGCAATACGCACTTAGACGAGAGCAATACGAGCGCGTACATGTTCGAACAAGTCCGTACACGGAGCGGTGCTGCAGCGAATCGTAGGAGATATTTATTGTTATTAGGATAGTCGCAGTGTACTGGCGTAAAAAAACAAGCGTAAGAAATTTACTGTTCATTAATTTCTTTAAAAGTTTCACTGAATTTTAATTTTTTTAACTTCTTACGACTTTTAATTTCAATATAGGTCGCGCCACGAAAGATGAAATTAAATGGAAGTGCGCAGAAGCGAAAAATAGGTGTCGGCACGGTGAGGTGTGAGGTACGGGGAAGCCTAACCATAGCAACGGGCGACGCGCTACTCCTACGTCGTTTCTTCCTGCGTCCCGTCGCCCGCGCACCTTCTTGTGACGTCTTGTGTACTATCGATATCGATTTTATAACAGGTATCGATATCGACTACCTGTTATAAAATTTTAAATTTTTGCGATTATAATGATTTCTTACATTTACGCGAACACTACACATGATTAAAACTACTTTTACGGATTTTATCGCGTTTATTTTTACTTTTTATTTTTAATTCCCGAAATTTCGGGCGCTTTCCAGCACCCATGGTCACGGGGGACTGAGATGACTGACGTCCCGATGTCATTGTTAAACCCGGAGTACCTTCAGCTTTTTTACCATAAACAATAATTAAAAAAGCTGAAGGTACTCCGGGTTTAACAATGACATCGGGACGTCAGTCATCTCAGTCCCCCGTGACCATGGGTGCTGGAAAGCGCCCGAAACGTCGGGAATTAAAAATAAAAAGTAAAAATAAACGCGATAAAATCCGTAAAAGTAGTTTTAATCATTTTGCGATTATTTTTGTACTTTTAAAAATATTGTATATAATATTTTAAATAGTGTGCAAATATTTATTACTTTATAAATTATTTTGGGACTATTTAAAATAGCGTAATTCGTAGTATATTGTACAAAGTTGTAAATATTTTGTTATTTTCTACAAGATGATTTTTTTTGCAAATTATTGCATGTAAAATATCCTTATCATCGAAGGCTATCGCATAGTATAGTTTAAACAGCATATACAAATACAAAAATACAAATATTTTATTTCTTTAACTAAGTGTACATAAAATGCAGAATAATATTTAGAAGCAGTTAAAACCTAACGATGATAAATAAATATATCGTTCCGTTTTCGTGGAGACTTTTTTACATATTAAAATGCCATAATAAAATTTTCATTTTTCTGCTTGATTGTACATGCGCAGTGGACTCTATTTAATTTAATCTTTGGTGGCGCCACCTATACCTAGTATGAATAGGACTGAAAAAGTGATTGAATTCATGAAACTGGTTAAAGCGTTCCCTTGTCTATATAATCATTCAATAAGTGAATATTTAAGGACAGATAAAAGGAATGAAGCTTGGGCAGAAATCCACCCAACACATCTGATACCGTTGACGCCGTGATTTCAACGGAGATCTTATAAAACGATATTTCTACTCGACGATTCCTTTGTAGAACACTGCAGGTCTAGTACGCGTTGCGTCGTAACGATACGCTTACGATACGAATACGCTTACGACTCGTGTGCGAAGAACCTACTCTCCGAGCTACCACACGGAGCGTTGGTCGCTCTCCGGGCTGAATACCTTGTCCGCGGCGGGCGATCTCCCCGTTTCCTTCCACGTCTAAACACCCAATTGCATAAGGAGATGATGTGGCTCCATAGGACATCACAGCTACCTTCGATTAAGAATCAAAATGCAGATGCGTTATCAGTTATCACCCCTGAGGACTAAGACGAAATTCCTCGTTTCCAGTAAAAAGCGTCTCCTGTTCTCTACATTAATCATACGAAGCAAAACAACATTAAGCTGCTAATTCAGGCTGGTATTGTGAGAGCGTGGTTTCTTCCCTGTCGAGCCCATTCGTGCTACAGCGTAGCTCTACCACGTGTACATTTTCTAATACATTCAATAAAAGTAATTTTACGGATTTTATAGCATTTATTTCATTTTATTTGTAGAGTAAATGTTTATAGTACCCATGGTCACAAAGTGGTTCAACGGACTGATGTCACAGTTAGCCCGGGCTACTTTAAATTAAATTGTAAATTAATGTAATAATTGTAAATTAATGTTTAAAAAAGTTCCGCTAGGTTTCTTGCTAGTTCTACTCAGGACACATGTTTTTTACCAAATGAGTGGCAAAACTTAAATGAGTTTCAATAAGTACTCTTGTAAACTGTATAGAATAAAAGTGATCCTATTATTATAGTAGCCGAATTACTTAGAAATTAGAAATATTAAGGTAAAAGGTTGGCAGTTTCTGGTATACAGAGTAACAATAAAAATAAAATCAAACCTGAACACTAGCGACATCTGGGTGAATCTTTAAACATTCAACAATGGCTTCAGGTGCCCCGTTCTCGAGGAACTCCTTGCTGTGTCCCGGCTCGCGCAGGGTTAAGGCTGCAACGCACTTTAGCGTTAAAGTAGATGCTGTTGGATTACTCTGAAAATAGATCAATATTTGAAAATGTTACCGTTACAGCCTATTGAAAGTCCACTGCTGAAACACAGGCCTCTCCCATAGATTGTGCTACATAGTTGGGATTTTTGCCATAGCCACCACGCTTGGCAAGCGGTTTGGCAACTGCAGTTTTATTTTTATTGTTACTCCTGATTTATTTTCTTTTTTCTCCTGATCTGTTTTCTTTTTGTAGTGGATTCTTACACTGTTTTTTGTACAACCTACACATTTTGTAAAAAAACTGATATTTAATATTTTCAGTACACATAGTTTTTTTTTTATAGAACAAGGGTGACTAACGAGCACACAGTCCACCTGATTGTAAGTGGATGCTGTGGCCCATAGACATCTACATTTATCCTCGATTAAGAATCGAAAAGAAGAAGAAAGAAGAACTAAGATGTAATGCCTCGTTTCCAATAAAAAAGGGTCTCCGGATCTCTACTCACTATACGAAACACAGCAGCATTAAGCTGCTATTTTACACTGGTATTCTGTGAGAACGTGGTCCCTCCCCGGTCGAGCCGACCCATTCGTGCTACAACCATACTACTAATATAGCTGTAGCATGTTGAAACATCAATAATTCTAGTTCCTCAAAATAATGTATTATGTATAAAGTTATATAAGCTTAAACGTAACGGAATCAATAAATCTTAAATAATTTTTAAGACCACTGCTAATCATTTTTCCAAGAATACGTTTGCTGGCATGCACTACACTGGACGACAGCAGAGCCGAAACTCTCGCACGTATACTGATCACTATCAGCAATCTGAATAATTAAATAAATCCATCAATACCAATATAGAATATATGTTTAAAAAGCTTGCAACACTCGTGCCATTCCTCTGCAATTCAAGTGCGGCGGTAGTAGTTACCCAATCAGGTGAGCCGCATGCTCGTTTGCCCACTCTTCTTATTTTTCTTTTGATTTTCTTTTTTTTATGTTGAAATTAACTCTCGTATTTGTAGTCCCTTTTACCCAATTAAATTTGTACAGGGTTAAAGGCAAAAATATATGAAAACTATAATGTTATTTATGCCAACATCATACAAGCATGTTTTGTGTGTTTATACTAATATAAGCTATTATTATTTATTAATATACTTACCGAATACCTTGTCAATAGGGAAACTATAACCGGGACGATACCACTCTTCACCAATTGCCTTTTGACATCATCGTTGCCCGCCAATGCTGTTATTCTAAAATTAAAGAAACACACCATAACAACCATATTAAGGAACTATGGAAACCATATCATATTAGATCAATACTTTAGTGGAACATACTGGTCTCACTTGCGAAATTTTCATAGCGGTTGAATTAAAATGACTGATATTAGAAACGAAAACTATCTTGCGTTCAGTGACAACAACACCGAATTAAAGACCGTCCAACATTGGCACAACCACAATCAAGAAGTACTAAAAGGGGACATAATCGGTAGGACCGATGAAAATACAGCAATCACCAAAAACTGCATAATCAAAGTAAACCAAGCGTCTTGTAATGATTTCAGTGACAGCACTGACCAACTAAAACACCGAGCGAGACATATCAACTATTGGAAGACGGAATTGGAGAGAGCTGTACGAGATATCGATGCGGAAATAACAGTTTTAGAAGCACTGAGACAACAGCTAAAGAACGCTATGGACACTATAAAAATACCAGAGTACATTACAGAGGAGTGTTTAAACCTACGACGTAATAGAATGCAATCGGATACAATATACGACGAACCACAAGATGCGCTTTTTAACGAATCAGTCTTGATTGAAAACGTCAAAAGACTGCAAGCAGATGCGTTAAGAGAGATCGAGTACCAAATGAAAACGAACGTGGCAGCGAAATGCGCTTTAGAAAAAGATTGGAGCAACAAATATCTCGCTTTCAAATACGAGAGCAAGAACGCGGACTTGGAAACCAAAGCAGTTAATGTTAAACAATCGGCGGGGGCGACGCGACTATGTGAAGGACAATCGAATGTACAATCTTGGGAACAATACACTTTGTCTGGACTGCAACAGTTCAAAAATGCTATTGATAAATCTAAGGAACTTCGTAGTAAAGTTGACGCACTACTGATAAACACCGCAAGGGATCTGCGTTCACAAGACATTAAAGTCAACAAGGCATTAAGCGACAGAATCGCTCGAACTGAACAAGTAAAGACCGAATTAGAGAATCAGCTAAGGTTAACACTGTCGAAGATATGTGAGACGGAAAACATTCTTGAAACGTTGCACGAGGAAATGCTTAAAGTTTCTCAAAGGATACAAGTTGCGCAAACGAGATTGAATACCAAAAATATTCGACCTAACGTTGAAAATTGCAGAGAGGGGTCTTTAGTGGGCCTTATAGATGAAGTCAGAGACCTGAATGATAGCATGACCCTTTTACAGAAGCGATCTTTAGAGACGCATAAATTAAGGGCGGAACTCATACATGAAAGGTCCAAGTTAGAAAACGAAATAATAGTGAAGAAAAAGTCCCTTTACATTGATAATGAGAGGTGTTTGTATTTGAGATCTCACTTTCAATCAGCTGAAAAATTGTGCGGTTTCTAAATAATGTAGAGATCCCAAAGGCAAATATTACTTAGATAAAGTAGTACCAAACTTGGTTATTCATTTCGTCTACTTGGCTTGCTTAATGTCCTCACCTACTACACCCATATTTCACCGTAAAAAAATTAGTAAAGCTTATGAATTGGAACAACTCACATACTCATTAAACCTGATTTTAAAAGATTACTATACTACTAGTTTGTTCAGCTGTGTTAGCAGAACCACTATCAGATGCTGCTAATTTGTTGGTATGTATATATTATGTTGAAACATCAATAATTCTTTTGAGGATTACAGTGCACAGATGTAAGCACGCAAGCACAGGTGCATTCCATTTTCTCTCACTCTCATATGAATATATTCATATACTATTTTTTTTAGGATACGGGTGACAAACGAGCACACAGTCCACCTGATGGTATGTAGTTTGACGTCTACATCTATCCTCGATTATGAATCAACGTGCAGATGCGTTGTCATCCGAGAGGACTAAGATGGATGAATGCCTCGTTCCCAGTAAAAAGGGTCTCCGGTTCTCTACATTCACCAAACGAAACACAGCAGCATTAAGCTGCTATTTTACGCCGGTATTCTGTGACAGCGTGGTCCTTCCCGGGCCGAGCCAACGCATTCGTGCTACTATACTACTAATATAGCTGCAGCATGACTACCACGTATTTAGTTTGTTCAACTGTGTTAGCAGAAACACTGTCAGACGCTGCAAAATTGTTGCTATATAACATAATGAATATTGACACATCAATAATTCTCATCCTGTTTTTTTTACGTGGGAGGAAGTGAGAAATACAAGTGTTGTGCCCTTTTAACTTAAAATTTATTGTTTTATTAAGTGTTGTTTATTTACTATAGTAATTTTTTCTGTCTTGGTGGAAGTTTTAACATCTGTAAAGTAGTAAGTGTTTGTAGTTGTGCCGTTTTTATGTAATTTTTTGTTGTAGTAATATAATGGAGGACGAACCTCCCGATCCCGGAAGGGTTCGCAGTGATTCCTTTTCCTTACCCATTAATATTGATAATATAGAACTAATTAACAGTAAACGTGCCCAAGTAAGTAACGAGTCTGCCCATCCACAAAAAATAGTTATTACTGATCCAAATCAACAGTTTCCTTCAATACAATCCTCATATACCCATCCTGATTTTATTAATAAAAAACTCTCACGATGATGCCGCTCCTTTTCTAGTTCATGTAAGTAAAATCTCAAATGATCAGCTGTCTGGAGTAACTCTTAAACCAATTAAATTCGGTCACTTTCTGTATCATAACAATATTAAAAATATAGTCCGTGATGGAGTCAAAAAAGTTGGACGAAATAGAATTTCAGTGGAGTTTAAAACAGCAGCAGATGCAAACAACTTTATCGATCACCCAGCTCTCCAAATTTCTAAATATGAAGCAACCATCCCCTCATATAGTATCACTCGTATGGGGCTAGTTAGACAAGTTCCCATAGAGTGGACACTAGAAGAATTAATAGCAGCTATAGAAATTCCCTCTGGCTACGGTTCTGTAATTAAAGCACGGCGACTTAATAGACGAACAGTAAGTGACAGCAATAGCGTTTCATGGGTTCCAACTCAGACAGTCTTTCTAACTTTTTCTGGACAAAAACTTCCTCCCCATATTTACTGTTTTTACACCTCAATGCCAGTGGAAAAATATGTTTTGCCACTAATTCAGTGTCATAAATGTTGTAGATTTGGCCATGTTACTTCCCAGTGCCGATCATCCCCTCGCTGCTTTGTGTGTGACGACAAACTCCTACTTGTCTATTCTGCTCAGATCCTCACACCGCAAAAGACCCTACTTGTCCTGAACATCTAAGGCAAAAATCTATTAAACTTGTGATGTCACAAGAAAATATCTCATATTTAGAAGCTTCAGCTAAATTCCCTCAGACAAAAAGATCCTTTGCTGATACAACAAGAATCCAGCCTCGCAATTGTTCTCAACAGACCCCTTATACCATAACTGACAGTCTTTCAACCCCTTCGGCTCAGCTCTCACAAACTGCATCATACAAAAAAAACAATTTTTATCCCTCAACGTACCTACAGCCAATCAGTAAATTCTGGATATGATATGGCAGCCCATCAGGCAATTGTTGAGAATCCTAATTCTTCCCTTCCTAATGGGTGTGCTCTACTGGGGAATGACAACAACTCCTCTAGTAATGATAATTTCTGTGAACTTATGATATCAATGCAAATTAACATCCCGTTTTAGTGACACAGAACTTCCTCTCAGCTTACACCAAAAACTTACTCAGCTTTCCTCCTTAGCCCGTAATATTCGCAGTCCCACCAATTCTTCAATGGAATTGTCGGAGCATTAGAAATAAAAAAATGAACTCATTTACCTCATTAATAAACTTCATCCCTTCATTCTTGCCATCCAGGAGACATGGCTTAGGCCTGAGTCTCATTTTAGGGTTTCAGGCTATGCATGCCTCCGGGATGATAGGAATGATGGTCGTGCTGGCAACTCCTCTAGTAATGATAATTTCTGTGAACTTATGATATCAATGCTAATTAACATGATCTCCCGTTTTAGTGACACAGAACTTCCTCTCAGCTTACACCAAAAACTTACTCAGCTTTCCTCCTTAGCCCGTAATATTCGCAGTCCTACCAATTCTTCAATGGAATTGTCGGAGCATTAGAAATAAAAAAATGAACTCATTTACCTCATTAATAAACTTCATATCTTCATTCTTGCCATCCAGGAGACATGGCTTAGGCCTGAGTCTCATTTTAGGGTTTCAGGCTATGCATGCCTCCGGGATGATAGGAATGATGGTCGTGCTGGCACCTCTATTTTAATAACAGTTACATTTTCACAAATTCCTCTCCCTTCTCATAGTCCAGCAGTAAATGTTGTTGCTATTAAGGCCCTTGATGTCTCTATTCTCTCTGTTTACATTCCTAATCCTGATGTAAATGTTTTAATAGAACTTGCAACACTTATTTCTTCTCTGTCACCTCCTTTGGTTATTTTGGGAGATTTTAATATACATCATACTGTTTGGGGATCCCGTCAGTGTGATTCACTGGCCCCCTTATCTTTAGATCTTATTGATAATTTTAATCTCTGTATTCTAAATGACGTTTCTCTTACCCGTCGAGTATCCCAATTACAAAATGTTAGAAGTGCCGTTGACCTAACTCTCTGTTCCCCAGATATTGCTTCCCTTCTTTTGTGGCAAATATTACCTTCTAGCTATGGCAGTGACCATTTTCCTATATTCATCACTCCTCCTACTTCACCTGGAATAAATTTTACATTTTGCCCAAGACTAAAGTATAATCTATCCAAAGCTAATTGGCAATTATATTCTACAGTTTTGGAACGAGAGGTTTCAACTCTTCCCCCAATTAACAATGATAATATTGTTCCTATATATAGAGTTCAGAAATGCAATTATTTCTGCTGCTAATAAGTCAATCCCCTTAAAAAAACCATTCAGAAATAATTATCCTTCCCCTCCTTGGTGGGATCAAGATTGTTCAGCAGCTTGTAGGAGAAGAAAAGAGGCTGAATTAATATACACCCGTTCTACGACTGCAGAGAATTATATCACCTATAAAAAAATTGCTGCAGAAACCTTAAAATTACTGTAAGACAAAAAGCGAACTGGTTGGTTTAAATTCTGTGAGTCACTGTCACCTAGGACTCTCCCATCTTTGGTCTGGAGAAATGTAAAAAAATATCGCTGTGCAGTTTCTAGTGAAAATATAATTTCTAATGATCCTTCCCCATGGATAGAGGAATTCTCTAATAAACTTGCTCCACAAACAGTCCCATCTTATGATGAATGCCTAGTTTTTAATTCTGCTTTTTTTAAAAACAAATGATAAATTTGATTCCCCCTTTTCCTCTCAGGAATTGTTTACTGTACTCAATGGCCTTAAAGACTCCTCCTCACCAGGTAATGATGGTATTCCTTATTCGTTTATAATTAATAGTAGTGAGACTAAAACTGTCTTACTTATCCATTTTAAATTTTATTTATATTACTGGTGATCCTCCTGCTGAATGGAAAACCCAAATTATTTTGCCCATCCTCAAACCAGGTAAGTCTAGCAATGACCCTTCCAGTTACCGACCTATTGCCCTTTCTTGTACTTTGGCAAAAATCTTGGAACATTTAATAAAAAATCGCTTGGAATGCTTTTGGAAAGCAATAATCTCTCACCTAAAAGCCAATTCGGTTTCCGAAAAGGTTTAAGTACCATGGATAGTCTTAGTACTTTGGTCACGGATATTCATATTGTTTTTTCAAGACATGAATTTCTCATAGGAGTTTTCTTGGATATTTCTTCTGCATATTATGATAATATGCTTCTTCCTGTGCTCAGGCAGAAAATGCTTAATCTGAGCATTCCAGTGAGGATAGTCAATTACGTCTCTAACTTTCTCTCTTCTAGATCAATATCTATAAATGTTGAAAATTTCCTGCTTCCCCCAAAAACTATATGGAAAGGACTTCCACAAGGTTCAGTTCTTAGTCCTCTCCTTTATTCTATATATACCCATGATTTAGAACTTTCAGTAAATTCTTTTGTAATGTTCTTCAATATGCAAACAATTTAGCTCTATACATCTCCTTAAACAACTTCACAGTGGCATGTTTCCGTCTAAACTCATCCATGGATTATTTACAAGAATGGTTAACTAATCATGGCCTCTCTTTATCTGTGGCCAAGAGTAGTGTGGTGATCTTTTCCCGCCAAAGGCGAGTTCCCGATATATCTGTTGTATATGATAAGCAACCTATTCCAGTTAGAGGCAATGTTAAATTTTTGGGAGTTATCCTTGATTCAAAATTGACCTTCAGTCATCACATTGAATATATAACACAAAAATGCGAAAAATACATAAATATTCTTCGGTCTTTATCTGGTGTTTGGTGGGGGTCCCATCCTTTTTCTCAGAAATTACTGTACAATGCTTTAATACGAAGTCACCTTGACTATGGATGTTTTCTCTTGGAGCCTTGCAATAAATCATCCCTGAAAGTAATGGACAAAATTCAATCGAAATGCCTTCGCATTATTACAGGGGCAATGAAATCCTCACCAATAAAAGTTCTTTAGGTTGAGTGCGTAGATCCTCCTTTAAGATTAAGAAGGCAATACCTTTCGGACAGATTCTTATTTAAGATTTGCCAGCTTTCAGATCATCCCCTAATTCCTAAATTGCATCTTCTTTCAGAGTATATCTCATCTGACCGATACTGGACCCATAAGGATTCTCCCTGCTTGTTTAAAAGTTTTGTAATTTTTCTTCAGCTTCCTTATCCAATCTTTCAATGTAAAATAAATCCACTCTTTGATGTCCTTTACGAGGCTATTGTTTACCAACCCGATATTCATCTAGATCTAGGTCTAGAAAAGGATTCTCCAACGGCAAATTTGAAATTAAAAGAAATTATAGAAAACACCTTTAAAGATTGGCTTGTCATGTACACAGATGCTTCCAAACAGTCTGATGAAGACTATACTGGAGCTGCTGTTTGGATTCCTAAGTTCAAAATCATTCTTAACTTTAAATGCCCACCACTATCCTCCCCTTTTACTGGTGAAGCAACTGCAATCAGTGAAGCTTTGTTATATGTAGAGTCACATAATCTTAATAAAACAGTTATTTTCACAGATTCAAAAAGTTGTTTGTTAGCTATTTTGTCAAATCAATTCCATAACAAACATAAATTTCTACTAATTCTTAAAATAAAAAATACCCTATTCAGATGCTATCTTAAAGGAATCCATGTTTCAGTGGCCTGGATCCCAGGCCACAGTGGTATCCATGGTAACGCAACAGCTGATGTACTCGCTAAAAATGCAATTGCTAATGGCATTCTACAAAATTTTATTTACTCACATGACCTAATTTTGCTAGCTAAAAGGAAACTGAATGAAAATTGGAATAAATTATGGGAAGTTTCCAAAAATGTTAAAGGTAAGCACTATGCTGCCATCCAAGAGGTTATTCCTCCCAAGCCTTGGGTCTTTAAATTTAACAAAGCAAATAAACATGCAACTTCAATAATTTGTAGATTAAGAATTGGACACGCTTGTACACATGCACATCTGGCAAAAATCAGAGTAAGGGATAGCTCATTGTGTGAATGTGGCTTAGATGAAGGTTCCACAAACCATATTTTTTTATTATCCTCCTCCCTTTATGATTACCTTCCTCCTTATATTCCTCGACCTATAGATTTTAATTCTCTTTTAACATATACCAGTACTCCTTTTGTGTATATTTTATGTGATTTTATTAATACTAATAATATGAAACTTTAAATCCTTGTCACTTTTAACATACTGATAAGAGTCTAACACCTGTGTTTGTCGTATTTGTTCTAGGTAATTCAACAAATAGATTTGTCAAAATTCTCGGAGGAAAATTGCATCCTTGTATTATCACAGACTCTTATTTGAATTAAACTCATAAGCTTCCATTTTCCACTCAATACGTCATTGGCGAATTTTATCAAACCGCCACAAAAGAAAGAAGAAGACGAAGAATTCTCATCCTTCAAAATAATGTTTTTTAATATATTTATATTTTGAACTATATGTCAATTAAATAAGGGTTTCCTCCAGATCGAATTTTGATCACGGCGGCCAGTCTTAACGGAGACTAGCAAGTACAAGACAGGATTACAGTGCACAGGTGTAAGTACGCAAGCACAGGTGCATTCCATTTTCCCCCACTCTTAGTCCGATGGGACGGTAAACCGACACAACCAGAGATCAGGCGTAAGACCAACAGCTTTACGTGCTTTCCGAGGCACGGAAATAAAACACCGCCAACTTCTTCCTCACTCCGGGCTCGTACTGAAGATATTTTTGACAAAAAGAAACAATAACTAATTTTTAGTTCTATATATCTACTAGCTTGCCAGGCAGATGTTGTTCTGCTCTTCTCGACGACCCTTTGTCATGTCCCATTAAAAATCCTTAAATTCCAAAAAAAAAAAAAACTATGGGTCACTCATGGGCAAAAAAACTATCGTTTCTCTCAAGTTCGACCAAACTGCACACGGTGTGCCAATTTGATTAAAATCGGTTTAGTAGTTTAGGAGTCCATCGCGGACAAACAACGTGACACATAACTTATATACATTAAGATGAAACACAACAATACTAATTTTCAACAAAAAGTTTTTTTTTTCAATTGTGTCAATAAGATTAGAGTATGAAGATGATATATCCAGTTTTGTTTCATTTTTTATTTATTTTTTAAATATATGTTCGAGATAAAACCTTTTAATAAATAAATAGAAAACTACTTACAATTTGCACGCCTGTTGAATTACGCCGACGTCGTCGTAGTTATCTGCGAGCACTGTGAACAGCAGACCGCCACTATGTTCTGCGACCAGAGCACACAGCTCGTTCCTTACCAGAAGCGAAGCGATCGTTAGCATCAGTTCCGACACCTCGGGCGGCTTGGTGTTCTCTATTAGGTGGAAATATTGCCTTAATTAAGAAAATTCTCATATATAAAATGGCAGGATCAATTCGCATTCTTAGTTACTATATACTGGGTGACCTTTTTTACCGTCTGGAAAAAAAATACGGTGTAACATGTGAACGGAGTAGAAGCCTATGGCACTGATATTTTACAAAAAATAAAAACAAAGATTTTGAATTTTTGACTTTTGATTTTTGACCTTGTCACTTCGCAGGGTCACAGGCTCAAGGGCAAAGTAACTGGTTCAAAAAAGTTTTCAAACGTTTATTTAATTCGAAATGTTTGTTTTTTATGTTTTGTAAAATATCAGTGCCATCGACTTCTACTCTGTTCACATGTTACACCCTATTTTTTTCCAGACTAAAAAAGGTCATCAAACCAATCCAATATCACCAAACCGATACAACCGGAAAGATTTCCGGTTGTATCGGTTTACCGTCGGACTACGAGAGCGAGAGAGTGCAGCCGTTTGTGCAAACACTAGTGCATTATAGTTTTATTCCTCGCAACAGTACGTCTCCGTTGTTGAGACTGGCCGCCGTTACCGAAGTGCTGGAGGACATTTCACACTGTAGTATGTATAAAATGTTATATAACACTAATTACATACTAACATTTCAAAATTAAGTTCTGAAGACAAGAGAATAAACAGTGAAAGAAACAGTAATATATTATAGAATAGAAAGAAAGAAACAGTAATATAACAAAAAGGAAGGGATTATTACGTAACTACAGCATGTTTCATAATATTGATTTTTATGTAGTAACAGCTGCTGCCCGCGACTTCGTACGCGGATCCTGTTGCTAATGCCAGCGACAACGGGGTCGTCAAAATCGAAGATCTGAAACGTCTGATGTTGAATTCTAAGCGCCCGGGGACGGGAAAACAACGTGATTCACGAGACGATTCGAGACATTCTAGATCTTTCATTTTTGTAAGTCAACAGGAAATGCCCACCAGACTAAACAAATTATGCTAAGACGTCATTCCTATTTATGTTATAGTGTCGCTGGGATTTGGGTGGAGTGTAACTCCTTGTGCGTTATTAAGTTAATATATTGGTAATATTGTTTAGATCACGTTCATTTTATGTAGTATTAGCGACCCTCCACTAGATGGAGTGACGACCTGGTAAGACATGCAGCAAGTCGATGGATGCAGGTGGCTCAGGACCGTGCTTTGTGGCATTCCTTGAGACTGACTGAGACCTATGTTCAGCAGTGGACTTGTGAAGGGCTATAATGATGATGATGATAATGTAGTATTACTTTTACCGTTCCAACCTATTAAAGTCAACTACTGAATAATAGCCTCCCCTATAGATTGCCTCGTAGGGGATTATTTGCTTTAGTCACCACGCTTGGCAAGCTGATAGGCAATAACAGATTTTTGAATTTTATTCATTATTAGAATAGAATAAGAACAAAATTGTTACACTACAACTACACGGTACATACACCACGCGGTATATAGTATTCAATATTATTAAATTAAGGGTCCATGGCGCATAGGCTTAGCATTGTGTTACGACACTGAAGAATGCGGTTCAAATCCTGCACAGAACAAGTACTTGTATGTCCTGCATATAATTGTTCCCGGTCTGTTTGTCCTTGTGTAATTTATGTACGTAAACTGCCTCCAAGATACACGAGACAATCTTAGAATGTGGGTAACTTTTTTTAATAATAATAAATCTGAACACAAGGTTAGAAGCTTAGTAAGAAAATTTGTGACGTGGTAGAGGCATGCTGCAGCTATATTATGTTTGTAGCACGATTGGATTGGCTAGACCGAGGTAGGACTGCGCTCTTACAGAATACCATTGTAAAATTTTACATATGGTGGGTGTAGAGAACTGGAGACCCTTTTTACTAGAAACAAGGCATTCCATCTTAATCCTCACGGGTGACGACGCGTCTGCATTTTGATTCTTAATTGAGGATAAATAATGTAGATGTCTATGGGCCACAGCATCCACTTACTATCAGGTGCACTGTGTGCTCGTTTTACATTTTCAGTCTAAAAAAGAAAACACCCGAACAGACCAACTCTTCACAAGCAGCACTTGTTCGTCATAATTCTACCTACCCTACTTATATTAATAATTTTTAACTACCCTTCAGTAAATTTGTTAAGGTCTCCAATAACTGTACGCCGAGTTCCCGGGCATGTTCATGAGCTTTGCCGAATTCGACGCGAACATCATCATCCAACGTCATTTTTCGTATCACTTGGAGGCTTTCACTTAATAACTGAAACAATACGAAATTTCAAATAACTGAAACTACATGAAATTTCAAATAACTGAAACAATATGACATTTCAAAATAACTGAAAAGATATGAAACAAAATGGCTACTATAAATAATATACATTGGTATTCTGTGCAAATGTAGTACTTCCTGGTGGTGCCGACCACTTTATGAAGCAATCATGTTAATATTAATAACGTCCTCCAGACCAAATTACGGTCTCGGGCGATCAGTCTCAATAAAGACCTCATTTGCCCAAGACAGGTTTATAGTACAAGAGTTTCCACACAAATACAGGTTCACTCTCTATTCCCTCACTCTCGTAGTATGAGGAACGCTAAAAGCCTTTTTACGCCGAAAATCCATGCTTTAAATTAAAATAAAAATCCTTGAAACATAATCACCTTTGAACTGCCTTTTCTTTTTAATAAGATTTTCAAGTTCTCGCCAATATTCTTTGCAAATATCCTCTGGCGGTTCATTTCGTGTTTAACGCAACATACACTTGTCCATTTGAGTGCTCCTATTAAAATGGTTTCGTTCTGTATTTTGTCCAATGTGCTGCAAAAAATAAATTTCATCTTTTTCTATACAGCCCATCAAAAGTCCACTGCAGAAAAGCTTCGTAGGCTTTGTAGATACCCTCATAGAGCGAATATTTGCTATTGTTTCCATAGCAGGTTGGTTGGCACCATTTTTTATTATTATTGAGTTTTTATCAGGAAGATTATGCTGTTCACCTTCTCTTTTAGTTTCCTCTGTAGCTTCTTGCGAAACCAATGTGATGATATTAGTGTATTTTACGCCGACTACATGATACAGAAAAAAATCATTGTTTCTTATAAAATAAGTATGACAAACGAGCACACAGTCCACCTGATGGTAAGTGAATGCTGTATCCCATAGGCATATACATTTATCATCGATTAAGAATCAAAATGCAGATGCGTTGTTACTGCTGAGGAGTAAGAGGCAATGCCTCGTTTCTCTATTTTACGCTAGTATTCTGTGAAAGCGTGGTCTTTCCCCGGTCGGGCCGACCCATTCGTGCTACAACCATAATATAGCTGTAGCATGGCTCTACGTGGATTGTGAGGCATTCCATCCTCAGGTGTGATAAGACATCTGTGTTTTCCATCTGTAAACCTAAATGTATAATGTAAGTTTGTTTAACACTACATTTTTGTAAGGAATGAATAGAATAGAGTTAATTTCATAAAATAGTGCTTTTCGTAGATGTCATTTTAAGTATGTAATTTTGTATGAAAAATAAAGAGCAATTGCAATGGCAGTAATGGCTTTATAATGTTAATGATAAACATGCCATATTGAAAAAAAATTACATGGCCAATACTTAGATTTACATGTTGACTCAACATTAAATTATAGAATGTTACATGCAGTTATAACTAACCGTGTAGTGGTGGAGTAAAGATATCCACAACCCATATCATCCCATGGGAGTCGTAAGAAGCACCAGAAGTAAACAAATCAGGAGATGGGCAGCAGCATCCTAATAACAACTAAAAATAAAAAAACAATAGTTTCAGTTCGTAGTAAACTAGTTTGCATGGCAACTATAGCACAACTGTACGTTTTACTAGGAGTTTTCTTCTCCTTACAACTTCTCTGTGAAATTGTTTACCACCGGACCCTTAGTCCTTTCTAACAGGCCGGCAATGCACCTGCAATTCCCCTGGTGTTTCGGTTCTTCATGGGCGGCGGTAGTCGGTGTACACTTACTATCAGGTGAGCCGCATGCTCATTTGCCCTCTCTTCTATAAATCCGCGCTATGAAGCAATCTGTGTGGGAGGCCTATGTTCAGCAGTGAACTTTAATAGGCTGTAACAAAAATGGCAATGTTAGTTATAACGCTACTTTGTTTGGTATCCCAACCATTTTAATAGAATTTCAAGCCTTGACCTAAATAATTGGCTGGGGAAAAAGTTTCTTCATATTTTGTTTGTATAAAATTGAAGAAAAATCTCTTTTTCTTCTTCTTTAATAACAATGCTTATAAGAAATTAAAAAAAGAATAATGTTTCCCCACCATTTTTCAATTGATTTTCTGTCCGCCAAAATGAGTGAATCTAACAAAGAAATTTGATACATTTCGAAGTTTTATTACAAAAAATGGAAAAATACAACTAAAGCCGCAAACACTCTCTTACGTGGTGGAGCCATGCTGCAGCTATATTACTAGTATAGTTGTAGCACAAATAGGTCGGCTCGACCGGGGAAGGACCACACTCTCACAGATTACCAGCGTCTAATAGAAGCTTCATGCTTCTGTGTTTCGTTTCGTAAATATAGAGAAGGCCTGGACACCCACTTTACTGGAAACGAGGCGTTCCATCTTAGTACTCACAGGTAACAAACGCACATGTATTTTGATTTGTTATCAAGAATAGATAAACATGTCTATGGGCCACAGCAACCACTTACCATCAGGTAAGTTATTTACTTAAAGAAAAATTGGGATGTTTATGGGCCTAATGCAGTATCCAGATTGCCCACAAAACAGTTTTGACCCATTTGAAAAGTCTAGCTATACAAAAAAGCTTGATATTTGGGTACCACTAGCTCGCTGAAATAAACCTAATGAATTTTGTACTCATTTGCATTTAATAAAGATATTAAAAGTTAATTTGCAACCATCCGCTCAATTAAATACAATGATGAGTCTTACCTAGATTGAAGAGCACCTCCCGCCCTCCCTCAATTGAGTGCACTAATCCCGTCACCACTAATCCCAGCACCACTACTCCCGGCACCACTACTCGTACACTGAAGATGCCTCGTGTAGAGGCGAAACACGTGTCGTATTATCGTCGATGGTGTGTCTTTCCTAGAATAGTGGTGTTGGGAGTAGTGGTGCTGAGATTAGCGGTGACGGGATTAGTGCACCCAATTGAGGGAGGGCGGGAGGTGCTCTTCAATCTAGGTAAGACACATCATTGTATTTAATTGAGCGGATGGTTGCAAATTAACTATTAATATCTTTATTATAATGGATTTCCGCAAAGTAACGCCTGATTCTATCAATTATCATTTGCAATTTTCTATTAAAACATAATGAACCATTTTTAAAAAGATTGATCACTAGTGATGAAAAGTGGATCACCTATGACAAATACGTGCAAAAAAGATCTTGGTCTAAGATTAGAGTAAGAGTCAAGCTCCACAAACTGTAGTGAACCCTGGATTAACATGCAATAAGGTGATGCTGTGTGTATGGTGGTATTGGAAGGGAAATGTTTAGTTTGAGCTTTTACCGCAAAACAACTAATGAGACTTAAGCAAGAAATTGAGAAAAAAATTCCAGAATCAATCAATTGAAAAGGAGTGGTCTTTCATCATAATAATGCCAGACCACACACGTCTTTAACCTATCAGGCAATGGGCCGGCCATATAGCTCGAAGAACCGATAACCGTTGGGGAAAAAAGGTTCTCGAGTGGCAGCATTGTCCCGGTAGGCGAAGTGTAGGGCGACCCCCCACTACATGGAGTGACGACCTGGTAAGACATGCAGGAAGTCGATGGATGCAGGTGGCTCAGGACCGTGCTTTGTGGCATACCTAGGGGGAGGCCTATGTTCAGTAGTGGACTTGTGAAGAGCTGTAATGATGATCATGATGATGACACACATCTTTGGCCACTCACTAAAAATTGAGAGAACTTGGTTGGGAAGTGTTAATCCATTCACCTTATAGTCCTGACCTTGCATCCTCAGATTTTTACCTGTTTCGGTCTCTTCAGAATTCTTTGGGTAGTATCAGGTTAACATCAAGAGAGGACTGTCAGCAACAGGATTATGGCACTAGCTGGCAACAAGTTATCGAACAAAATGGCATGTATATATTATAATTAAATGTAATAAAACTGAAAAAAATATCTTGAATTTGCATTTAAAACATAAAGAAACTTTTTCACCGATCTTATATAGTTTTAATATTTATATTAAAATAATATATTTAATATTAATTCTTTACCTTTTAATTAAATCAACACCCTTTTGTTCAAGCAAATCAGGCTGTGAATCCATTAAAGAAGCTAATGTTTTAAAAATTTTAACAATAAAGTCCTCATCCTCTTTATTTTCTTTCTGTGTATAACTCCTAAGTTTCTCGTCTAGTAAGTCTATGAGTATTGAATAAGCACCATCTTTGCCTGCTCTTACTCTATGTGCAATATCTTTATTGCATTCTGCCTGAAAACAATTTGATAAATTAAATAATTTGTCCTAAGAGGCACAGAGGGATACTGAAACAAAATATGGGCAGCAACCTAACAATAAAATAAAAAAACTGTGGTTGTCAAGCTGTATGCCAAGCATAGCAACAATGACAAATATCCCACCTATGGGGCAATCAATGTGGGATGCCTAAGTTCATAAGTGGAATTTTGATAAGATAGGGTAAAACACCCAGTAGTCAGCCTTTTAGTGAGGAAAATTAATTATAAATATAATATTAAAATATGATTCAATTGTATTTTAAATATTGAACACTATGAACAAAAACAATCAATATTTTTAGAAAAGTTGTTTATTAAATTTACTAAAGAAATTAACAAAAAAATATATTTATGATAGAATTATACAAAAAATCAGTAGTAAACAAATTATGGCACTTTTCACCAGTAGTCAGCCTCATTTCTCCACAAGTCAGCCATGTCTTACCCTGTAGTCAGCCTTTCACTTATTCTTGCATATTTGACATAAAAATTCTTTATTATATATATTTTCATATATTTCCTCAGCGAATTCAGTACAGTTCAAATGATACCATGGAAGGCAATTGTCACATCCAATATTTTTTAAGTCATTAATTTCTGTATCGCTAGTCTGTTTCGCAGAATAAGATGCAACAACTGTGAAGAAGAATTCACAGTTGTTGCATCTTATTCTGTTTATTGTACATGTATTTTTCTTCCTATTTTACTATTTTTCGTAGTAATAGCTTGTATTAATTGCTCTTCTTTGTATTGGTGGATTGGTCTTTTTGACATTATGGAATTCTAAAACAAATGATATTCACGCTAAAATAACCGTGCATAAATTCAACCCAAACTAAAAGGCTTTAAGGTACTAGTTTATGCAACAAGACTAACGGCTGAGTACTGGATTTGTAGACCCATTGGTCGGCCCCCGATATGCAATTACATTCGTACGCGGCCGACTACTGGTAAAATACACTTTTCGTCTCATAAGAGTTAAACCGAACGTAATGGGCAAAATTGGGACTATTCGCTTCGGCAATCTCAACCACATATAAGAAAATCATGAAAAAACCAGTAGTCAGCCACTTAAGGCTGAGTACTGGATCTACCCTAAAAATTCGAAACCCGGTAGTCGGCCACCTAAATTACAACGTATCAAACAAATAAAATGCATTTAATAGTTAACTTTATGACAGAATAATCATTTTAGTGTAAAACAGTACAACAATCTACCATAAATTACAGCAAATACACCCAAAAACATAACGAATACCCGAGCACGTTTCCTTAAGAAAAAATTTGCAAAAGCAATGCGTCTAGTCGTGTCTTTGACAGCAGTGTAAATTAACAAGTATAGCTCATCAACCTTATGAGCTATTGGTTCGTAGGTGTGCATATTAGCCAATAAGGAGACACGGATTCAATTAAACGTTATTTTAAGGGTGTAGACAAATATCAGTACTATTTATAAGGAAATAATGTCTGTAAAGTCTGAGTACTGGCACAGGGCTACTACCGGGTCTTTTACCCTATATAAAATATATCATAATGATGAATTTTTTTAAGCTATTGCATAGCTTCTATCGCGGGCCTTGAGCGCGGGGACCGAATCCAGAAATTTATTCCGTAACGAAAAAACCTCACGCTCCCCACTCCGACGGGCACGGAGGTGTGGCTTGAAGGCCGTGCATTGTCTAACGTCTAGACATGTGTCAATCATGCATGATTCGTTCGTTTGAGCTGGTACACTTGAAAGTATTTATGGTTCATTCATTTGTTTTCGAATGTACCAGTAAAACCAATCACAAACAATCGACGGTACCCTTTTAACCCGTGATTTGTTTGAATTTTGAATGAGCCGTAAACCGACCGAATCCCGAACGATCTGAATAAACGGGCGAATCGAATTAACAATGCGGACTGCAGTACATAGAGTAGAGTAATATATACACAGAACACCATTACTCCTAGCGGAGAATATATACGGAAACTGCAGAGTATCGGGAGTATTTATTATTTAAGGGTTTTTTATTATAATATTGTTACCTAAATTAAAAATCATTTTACATTTTATTATATTTATTTGTTAAATCTGTGAGTTAAAAATATTATTTCGTAGAGTTTACTAAAAATAACACTTCAAAAGTTTTGATGATAAATGATTTATTTAATGGTAATTTTCAACCATCTTATTATATAAGTTAGGTAAAAGTTTAATTTTCGTAGCATATAAATGTTACAATCCCTATTTTCAGACATATAAAGTAAGATGATATTGTGTATTGTTAGGAGTGAAATTTAAGAATAAACCAATTTTATAAATATTTAAAATATATGATAACTTGAGGTTTTTGTGTTTATGCCATCTAGCGTCGATTGGTCTTACCACCTTGAAAGTTAATACATTTTAGTTCGATAGGTGATTACCTATAAGTAGCTGAGTATCAGGTGGTATCAAGAGTATTTATTATATAAGGGTTTTTTATTATTATATAAGTAAAATAAAAAAATATTTTACATTTAATTATTTATTATATTTGATTGTTGCATCTATGAGTTAAAATATCATTTCGTGGCAAAGGCGTATAAAAAAGGACTTTAAAAACACCTTAGTTTCGTGGGGTTTACTAAAAATAACACTTCAAAAGATTTCATGGCATATTATTTATTTATTATGATGATTTTCTTATAAGATAAAAGTTTATCTTATATTCTTATAAGAAAATCATCATATTAAGTACTTTGTAGAAAATAAACATTACAATCCTTATTTTTAGACATGTGAAGCCTAAATTTTATAATACATAGAATAATAACACCACACCTAGGTGTTATTCTTCTATGTTATAATATTAAATGAAAACAATATCTTCTTTTCACTAAAATTGCTTTCAATGCTTTGCTTTGTAATAAATAGCGCCATCTTATACGATCTATAGTTAAAGTCATTTCTCATTTTATCGAAATCAAACCAAAATGGATGACACTCAAGGTGGTACGCTCAATAGATGCTAGATGGCCTAAACGCAAAGTAAATTTATAAGAATCGATGAAATTAAGTATAGTTAAGAATGAAAATTAAAAATAAACAAATTTATTTATTTTTAAATTTCATTTATTTAAATCAATAAAATATATAATAATAATCTTGAATAAAGTTATCAATTAAATCAAATCAATTGAAGTTTTTGTGTTTATGCCATCTAGCATCTTTTGGACTTACCACCTTGGAAATCCATAAATTTTTGTTCGATAAAATGCTTTATTACCTATAACATGCAGTAGATGGCGATGATAGCATTACAGTCATAAAGATTTTTTTCCCATTTGTTCCCAATGGATCTTACAGACACAGAGTACTGGAGCCAGGAATGATCCATTTGAATGATCGACCCAAATGTACCGGTACGCGTGACGAAATGTACCAGAATGATTCGGTCGCTAGAAATGAGTGATTTACACATGTCTACTAACGTCGTTTCTTTTCGGCATTCTTCGACACGGTGTTTGTGTGCGTGCAACTAGACGTATTGTACGACTCTACGAAGCTCGCACGAATCGAAACGAGCTGCTCCGAAATCGGACGAATACATAAGCAGCTGTTTATGAGAAAGTATATAGGTGTATAGGTATTTATGTACAACAGTGAATAGCTGTACTTGTAATGCCGGCTGTACACGCTCGTCGAGACACCACGAGACATGCCTAGAGGTGAGCATTATTTAACATAATCGGTTTCAAAAACTGCTTACGAGCTCGATAATCGTATACCCAGTTTCGTGGACAAAATGTAATGATTATTTTACGTACGCAATTGACACACACCACGACCGTCGCTCGCGTAAGCGTTTCGTTTTGATCAGTTTATTATTAAGGTGAATATAGGTAGGTACGTAACACGATATACGACTCGCACAACGAGAGTAAAGAGTCCCTTCGGGATAGTTAATGGCTTACACGCAAGATGTGGATCATAAAAATTATGTGATGTGATGGACAATAATACTTAGGCACTTACATATTTTGTGACTATAAAATTGTACAAAAGTACTAATATTGACGATGTCACGCGCATATTATAATTATAACACCTATAAAATGTTATATATTCGTAATCATAATCATAACATAACACAATTAAACTAATGTTATAATACCTATAACCTGTTAATATTTTCGTAATCATAACCTAACACAAACACAAAACTAACCTACGCTATACTGTATTGTATACAGATGTATGTAGCGTTGCCAGGCGTCCGGATAAAGCCGGACACAGTCAGGCTTTTTGTTTGCGTGTCCGGCCAAACTAGACGGTGTCCGGGCTGTCCGGCATTTGTCAGGCTTTTTATATTTGACCATATTTTTACATTTTTCATGATCTTAAATACATACTATTGCAATTATTGAAACTAATATTGTAATGAATATTGAATGATTAATAATAAAGAACACTGATTCTTTTAATTTAAGATTTTATGGTAAATGATATAAGGTTAGCATTGTTTTACTTTAAAAATATATTATCGTGTTATACTAAGACTGAATAATTAAGGGTGTCCGGCCTTTTTACCGAAATGTCCGGCTAAGCTGGATGGTCTGTTCGGCTTCTCGGTTTAAAGACCTGGCAACCCTAGATGTATGTAGCTCATGGCGGCTGATTACGCTCGTCTCGTCGCCTCGTGTGCCTCTCATCACGTAAAGGCTCGACACGAGAACACACCATGTACACACTCGTTGTATCATTTGAAGTTTGAACTCCATATGCCCCCTAGATAAAACTGTTGCTGCGTTTTGCCTTTGAACTATTATATTTTTTACACATTTACTAAAAATAAAATTAATAACCCATTGCTAAAAAGGAGATGGTGGATAGTTTCTATTAATTTACCGTAACAGTACCATGTACGGTGAATAGAATAGTGTATAGCTTGCGGCTTGCGCCACGAAAGATGAACAGTGCGGTGCGGTATGACATACGGGGAAGCGAAACCATAGCAACGGGCGGGGCTAGCCCCAAGTATTGTCTCCCTGCGTCCAGTCACCCGCGCACATACTTGTGTCGTCTTGCGTACTATCGATATCGAAAGTGTTAGCGACTACCTGTTATACAATATTTAAAATATATATATATATATAAATAATGTAAATAGTTATTCAATAAACCTGGCACTTAAGACTTAAATATTGATATCGGTATTAAGAGTATGAAATATTTTTTGAGATTTGTAAAACTTAGCAGGATATATTGAAATATGACTGTAATTATGTAAAGAAAAAGAGAGGTTCAACTAATCCCGGAAAAAATACATGTCTCTTCATAAATTTTAAGTACATATTTTAAATGAAATTAAAAAAATCAATAATATCATTAAACACTGTATTTAAAAAACTTTCTAACAGTGTATTACACTTCTTTATACATTATCACCAAAAAAACTTATTAACAATAAAATCACATATGTCGTCTTGAGACAAAACAGAAATTACAAATATAAAATATTTTACCTCTTTAACTAAGTGTACACAAAATACAGAATATTATTTAGCAGCAATTAAAACCTAACGATTATATATAAGTACGTTTTCGTAGAGACTTTGATGTGTAGTTATAATGTCGACGTTTTACATATTAAAATGTCATAACATACAGTTTGCATTTTTCTGCGTGATTATACATGTTATACACGTTAAGTACTAGTAATATCATCATTCGGTCTCGGTTTTCATCGCGATACCTACGAGACCCTTTGACTCGAGCGCAAAAAACCGACACGTTTCCGAGAGCGCACGAGGGCCACGAGACGCGACGCGACGCGACGAGAGCATCCTGTACACACTCGTACTCGCCCTGTCCAGACATGGGTCGTAACGTCTTTTGGACGTAATCGGTTGTACGTAGTTTCGTGGATATGAGTAACTAGTTTCAAAACTGCTTATTTTTGTAATTAGTTACATATGTATACAGTATAGCGTAGGTTAGTTTTGCGTTTGTGTTATGTTATAATTACGAAAACATTAACATATTATAGGTAGGTATTATAATATTAGTTTAATTGTGTTATGTTATGATTACGAATACGTAACAGGTTATAGGTATTATAACATGTGCGCCACATTGTCAATATTAGTACCTTTGTACAATTTTATACAGCCACAAAATATGTAAGTATTTAAGTATTATTGTCCATCACATCACATAATTTTTATGATCCACATAATACACAAAAATTAACTTAATACAAAAAATATTTATTATTTATTTACACCAATTATATGTCTGTTTATATACACTAAATATTTATATACACTTGAAATGTTTATTCACAAAGAAAACTATACATGTTATAATATTTATAAAAAAAAATTAAGAACAATGTTAAATAACGCTCGCCTCTAGGCCTGTCTCGTGGTGTCTCGACGAGCGTGTACAGCCGGCATTACGTATAAAGTGAAAATTATGTATAAAGTAAAAAAAATTTGTGTATAAAGTGTTTTGAATATGAATGAACAAAGTGCATTTATTATTTATTTATTTAATAAAAGAAAAAATTTGTTTTCTTATTGGTCACCACGCTCAAAAAGTGTAACTTGTAGTAATATCAAATAAAAAGAAATACTGCATAAATAAAATAAATAAATAATTATAATTGCATAAGTTGATACAAAATGCTATGCAATAGCTTTACCGCAGCAGTCCCCGAGTGCCACAAGTCTTTTTTTATTAGTAGATGTATTAATTAATAGTACAGTATGAAAAATTCCATTTAAGACCAGGTTTATGTATTTTGTCACAATGTGCCAATTCGTTACTTGGAATTTAATCAGTTTTTCTATTAGTGAGATTAGTCTTAAAGTTAAATAACTGTTCTTTGTCAATTTGATACATTTATAAATTTTCACTAAGGTTTAAAGCTTTGACACAAATTAAGATTGGAATCCAACGTTAATATGATTAATTATAAAAAATGTTTTACCCTTAACACATCCAACTGCTCCAAAATGTCTTTGTCATCATGTTTGTCTCTTTTACATAACTCCTTCAGTTTATTCACTGTTAAACTGATCAGATGTTTATCACCAGATTCAAGAGTCAAATCCTTAATTATGTTAGATAAATCTACACCCTGTTGAAACATTTAATAGAATCAGTATTTAATAGAAATTAGAATAGAATCAATATAAACTATAAGGTAGATTTTTAAAACATTAGCAAAGCAGTATTTTCTAGTAAATAAATAGGGAAAAAATTATAGTATATGTTTTTTTATTATTATTACATAATTATATTAGATTTTGATGATTTTTCACTGCTGTCTGTATAAGGATGCATAAAGTTGCACAGAAAGCAGTGAAATAGGGCTAGGTTCGGAGTTTCCCTGCATGACGTATAATGATGATGATATCCACAGTATCAGCTGTGGTTGTCCAGTTACCGACAAAGCCCTACTGACCAGTAAGATGAAGTGGCAATAGAATAGCCATATAACTTGACAATTTAACAACCAATAGTGAAGAAAGGTTCCATCTTGAACTTGAACAGAAAGCCATCCACTCTTCTTTCTGATTCAACAGAAAGCAGAGTGGATAGCTTCCCGCTGAATGGAGCGAAAAGTTAGCTCTGGAGTACACTGAGTCGAGGGTTACAGTAGATTGTACAGCTATATAGCTTGAAGAACAAACAACCGATGAAGGGGTAGCAGCTTTATACCAGTAAGCAAATTGTAGAGTGGCACCCTAATAGATAGAACTGGAAATGGTAAGCCATGCAGAAAGTTTTTTTGGGAAATTCTTGGAGGGTCTATGTTAAGTACCGGATTTGTGAAAGCTGCAATAAAGTAATCTAGTAAAAGTAAAGTAATAATATCTTCAAGAAAAAAATTGATCCAACGTGCCCCTCGGTATACCCAGGATAAGTTTTAGTAAATAATATCCTTCTCTAATTTATAATATCCTTTGGTTTAACATATAACGTAAATAGTTTACAAACCTGTGCTTCAAACTGCGCTATAGCTTCTTTTATTGCCTCCTCTGGACTCATCTCAAACTCTTCCATGTTCTCCTTCACAACTTCATCGTAAGTTTCTTGAGTGATTACACGAACCATTTTCAACGTTTTAATTTTTATGGTTGTTTACATTCACAAGAACTGTACCAATTTTGAGAGAAAATTCATTTAAATAAAAACAGCCGGCTACTATAACACAATGACCATTGATCATAAACACCACAACCATTGAAGTAGTACTTGTACTTACCGTAGACAGAGAAACCTATAGACCACAGAACACCTAATATAGTGAATAGAAATGCCTTTGTTTCAATTTACTTGCGGTACCACTGCCGCCGCTAGTCTCCCCACTCCTTGCAGGTAGTTAACACACTCAACTCATATACGCTAGTGCTTGACAAAAAACTATCGATAAAATATCGACACGGAATAATGTAGGTAATAAATATGTGATAAAATAAAACAGTATAATGATAAAATATGAAACGTAAATTTAATGAAATAAACTTAATGCTATAAAAAAAACGTAAAGTAGAAAAAATAATTAATTACAAGGAGTAAAACTTATACAGTAAAATGGAAAAAATAAAATAAGACATTTTCATCATTTCCAAAACAAAATATTTATTGAAATATTTATTTATTTATTGTCCTGTAAAATGCAAATATTTATTTAAAAGTTGTCTTTTTGATACTTTTTGTGCTGAGGTTTTCATTAAATGGTGAAGGCTTATACAGCAACAGCAAGATCTGTATACCTTTCTATAATACAAAAGACCTAAAAACCCGGTTTTTTAGGTGATTTAATTATTTTCGTTTTGTTATACATTTTTAGGTTTTTTATATATGCTTCCATATTGTTTAAAAAAATGAAAACCTTATCTTTGTTTTTGAAATTTATGGGTTTCTTATAGTTTAACTGATTAATATTTCGTGAATTTAAAATATCAAACAAGTCATTAAAATTTTGCAAAAAATCTACTGTGCCTTGAACCCCGGTTGGTTAGTTTTGGAACAAAAAATTAAAGCTCTAGCCACACTACTGCTCATCAGTTGTGCCGCCAGCTTAACTTTCATTTTTTGGTTGTAGAAATAAATATGACGACGGATGAATGCCTTATTTCCAGTAAAAAGGGCCTCCGGCCACCTGCACACACCAAGCGAAACGCAGAAGTAAACCACTCACGCACCGATCACGCTGGTTTCCTGTGAGGTCATGGTACCACCCCGGTTCGAGCCGGCCCATCCATGCGACAGCAAGACTGACTTCATTTCAGTATAATTACTCAGAATGTCGTAAAGCGTTTCGTTTCCGATTTTTTTTTAAATTCTTTATTAATGAGCTTATTCACAATATGAATATGTCGCTCCGTTAATTCATCACCAAAAAAAAAAAACAATTACATAAGGTATACTTAAACTTATTACATTATAAAGTTCTCAAATCAATAATTAATTACAGAAAGTTGAAGAAGATATGCAATTAGTTACAAAAAGTAAAATGAAAAGTTCCCAGATCAATCACATTGAGAAGTGAGTGATCGATCCGAGAAATTCACCTTGTAAAGCTTGACTAATATTTTTATATAATCAGAATGTGGCTTAGCTAAAATTATATTACAATCAGCGAAATCTTTTAAAATGTGGTGGCATTTCTCATTACGAAAGGCAGCGTTGTGGGCACAATCCATCAAGACATGCATTAGGTCGTCTGGAACACCGCATTGATCACAGTTCGATGACTGGACCTTTTTCATAAGGAATGCAAACTTTCTAGATGGAATGTGTCCAGTACGCAGCCTCATTATCACTACTGCATCCTGTTTCCGAATTATAAAGTATCAAAATATACTAGTGGCGCCACATAATTTCTTTACTGTTTTGCATAATATAGCCACGGGATGGTTTGTATTTTACTAAAATACTTTATTTATTTAGAAGATACCTAAATTTTCAGAAGTTGTCCAAACGTGAATAGTCGGATAAGCATGATCCAAAAGAACACGGCGTTTTCTTGTAGGATTAAAATCCTTTTCTTGAAAATCTGCTGAACATATTTTGCTATGTTTAGAAGAAAACCAATTATTTTCCCTGCCGCCAAAATCCATTTTTCCTTAACTTCTGGGTTTATCGGAAAACTAAAAAAATATAAGAATATTGATTGAATAAGAAAAAATATTTATTGTTAAATAAAAACTTACGCTTTTTATTTAACAGCAAAATTTATTTCTAAAAATAACCTGCTAGAATTGATTATACAAGGCATAGAATATCGATAGCGTCGATAAACTAAAATCTAAGCACATCCTTAATTGGCATCTGGGACCAGCGGCCATACTACGATACGTTGAAGGGCAAAATATCGTTCAATAAAATCGACTTAAAAATGTATTATTTTACTCACCAATGATAAAAAATTCCTTTAGAAGAACAATAACCCTTTCCTGAACAGTTTGAACAGTTCGAAACACTGCAATAGCATTGAGTTACAATACCTATAGAGTCACAATCTCTAACTGACAATACTCAAAAAATGTCCGAGCGCCGTTCCATATACCTATATATTTTGATATTATATAGTTCAAAATGACATTTGCTCGAATTTAGACGTTAACCTGCTTGTACAATGTTCAAAGTCGCTCGTATGCAATGTCATCATCATTCACTCAAGGGCACGTTATCGCGGCGCCGCGCGGTCGGCGGTGAGTGATTTAGTTTGCTAATAAAATGAAAATTATTGAAATTTAAATGAAAACATGCACTGTGGATACATAAATACGTAAATTTGGTATGATACTTACCTAAAATATGAAACACCATCCTTTTTTCGCACGTGTCTGCTGTTATTTGGGCAGGAAATCACCGAACACTTTGGCATCGCGGACGTTGTACGAGGATTGTGGTCGCCTTACAACTAAACAAAAACTCTGCGCACTTCGCAGCGTGCGCCGAGTTTTGGCGTGGACATTTTATTTGTCTGTTTGTGACTCTATAGGTATTGTAACTCAATGTGCAATAGACCATTTTTAACCACGTGCACCACGACTAACACGTGACGATGGTTTGTTTCTAACTTTCTAACTGAACCACGAAATTGTAGTAGTTGGCTTTTAAGCCATATACACGGCGCGCATTCCCGGCTCGTATAACATTTCTACTAGCTGTATTAAGTGTTCTGTGCTATAGACTAATGATCGGCGTGGCCTCGAGTGAGAAAGGACGATAACGAATTTTTAGGTTATAGAATAATCTTTATGACTTTTAAACACATTTAAATAAAAATTTTAATTGTTCTAAGAACTGAACTGAACAAGATTCACCAATCTCAAGCTCACAAAACTTTTTTCTCACTTAAACCAACTTGTAAACTCCTTAAATCGCTACGCTATCAAAGTTGTTTAGCAAACTCTACAGTTTGCTAAACAAAAAAACCGGCACCAATTTGTCTATAGGTTTCTCTGTCTACGGTACTTACGTACTAGAACAGCTATCTCAAACAAAAATGTGCGCTACTCTGTGTTCGCGCGTTTGGTTTTTTTATCATAGAATAAACATAGGTAGAATGATCCGTAGGTAATAGTAGATCGTATTGTTAAATAGGTAAATTATATCCAGAACAATATTTAAATTTTGTCATTTATTTTGTATATTACATTTGTTTATTTAATATAATATTACATAATATTATATCACAATTACATTTTAATGATATTTTTATCTGAATATTTTAAAAGGTATCTATGTCAAATATAAAAAAACATACTAAATGTATGTTTAACAATACTTATTAACATAAAATTTAAATTAAAAATATATTTATTTAAATTAGAATCATAAATGCTGTAAATAATCCTTCATAAATGCTGGGCACGCGAGAGTTAAAAATGGACGAATTTATTCCACTTTGCCTTCGAAGTAGAAACCTAAAAATAAAATAAAAGAATAATAAGCAGATTTAAACACGAAAAATCTAGCCTAATTATAATAACTTATATGTTTCTACAAAAAAATGTGTATAATAATATATTCATCCTAAACTTAAGTACCCACAGAAATGTCGCATAGTCTGAACATATTAATTTCATAATCTATATTCAATGATACGAGATGGCGTCTTAGGAATAATTTGTTTTATTATTAATTTATAATACTTTTTTTATTGAATAAGTATTTTATTAACCGATGTAAAGTAATTCCTTGGTTTTGCTGACGTTTCTTGAATTATTTGTGCAATATCTAAGTACACAAGACGGCATATTTTTATCAAGAGATTTTTTTAAATCAACACAACACGTGACAACTCTATAAGCGCCTAGCGAGTGACTGATTAAAGTGCAGACAGATGGGCAAAGCACCGGGTTTTAACCCGGTGCTTTGGTAAAAACCCAATAAACACCCGTAAACACCCATAAACACCCAAAAAATTGGGTGTTTATTTAATTTGTGTAAATACTTAAGTAATATTAAAAACAAGTTTTAAAATTTATTTTTATTGATTATAATGATCAATACAACTATAGAAATTTAAAGAAACGTCACCCAATATTAGTTTTCGGTGCTTTCATGTTTTAGTTGATCAACATGTTGGCCTTTTGCTTGCCGTAGATATTTTAAAATTTCCTCATAACACCTCGTGCGTACACTTGGCCGTATATATTTAAATTCTTCAGCCACTAACATTCCAAAATGCTCGTTTCTTTTATCATTTTCTTCATACAATGTTGCGTATTCGGAACATTTCGTTTCTTCTTTGTTTTTGTAAGTTTTTTTCTCTGTTCTGGTTTTTTTTTCATTGTGGCTATCCCGGGCAAATCTTTTGGAGACTGGGTCTCACTATATAGTCTCACTATATTTGGAGATCGGCTACGGCTACGGCTTAGCGGATTTCTTTTTTCTACAATTACAAAAAAAAATAGAACCGCTATGCGAACACAAGCGTTCTAAGTAGCTTATGAGCTAGGTAAGTAGTAGGTACAGTGTAGGTACTTACGTTTACGTAGATTTTCTTTTATTAATTGTTTTATAGAAACGTCTTCGTCTCTAAACTTAGCCTCCATTTTGTGTCCAGTGATTAGCAACTAATAATGCCCAAATTAATGTGATAACGTTATTTTATTAAATATTTTTGCACATAACAAAAGAAATCGACTTACAACTGAAAGAGCTGAAAAAATTTCATTCATTTGTTATAACTGGAATCTTAAACATAAACATGAACATGAGAACATTCAGATTCATGAAGAAAATGAAGAAGAAAATGTCATAGAAGCTTTCATCGATGAAGTAAATGACTATAATAGTTCAGATGAGATGGAACCTATCCAATTTGTCGCCTGTGACAGTGTTGAATCGGATAGTGATTGATTGCATTTTTATTTTATTTTATCTCTTTTTTAATAAATAAATAATTAATAAATATCTTTGGACAATTTCACACAATGCTACCTAGCTCCAAAGTAAGCAACTAATATGCTTATGTTATGGGTGCTAGCTTAATGGATAACTACTTATATACTTTTTAAATACATGTTTTATACATAGAAGCACCCAGACCCGTCATAGAAATTCAAATTCATCATTTCAATTTCTGCCCCCCCGGGATGAGAATAGACTCAAACACAAGTTTTATTTTGTAGGCGACATAATAACATTACTTTACTATATTGTTCGTGAGTCCGACTTAGAGTCACATAGTGAGTATAAATAAATGCCAAGTAAATGTTATGATTGAAATGAATTTTCAATCATGAATTCAGGACTTTAATTTTTACGTGTTTTTATTACTGAATATTAAGTTTGTGTTTAATGCGGATCTCTTCTACACACTCGGAGGGCCACAGCTCAAGCTAACCATATCCGGTCTTTCATGTCGCCTTGGTCTATCGAAAGAAAATACGGAAACGGGTAGCTGGAACTGTGGCCCACTGTACCAGCTAGCATTTGGTGAGGTCGAGAAGTAGAATAGGTTTTCGAATTTAAGTTAAAAATCGTAAACACCCAAAAATTTGGGTGTTTACTGGGTTTAAACCCAAAACACCCAAAACACCGGGTTTTTACCCACCTGGGTTTAAACCCAGGTAGGTGTATTGCCCATCTGCATGCATGCACCGCAGTTGAGTGGAACAGAGTAGCTGAATGCAGCGTCTCCTCTAGTACGTAGTACATAATAGCTCAATGACCACAACACAAAAATAAAAATAATAACAATAATAAAATATAATTGCGGTTAATATAACGCATAGTGCCATATTATAGCGTGCTATATCTTCATAACACATAGCGCATGTTATGTAAGTAGTCGCCATGGCGCTATTGCGCTATCGCTATGGCGCTTTGGCGCTATTCATATCAAGCGGCAATTAATACTTCCAGGTATATATAATGTACTCTGTGATTAGTACTAGCAGCAACGCTGTTGGGAGAGGACGTGTGACGTAAATTTGATCTCGTAGCGCGCTATTCATCGCCCGCGACCTAATTTAATGTTAGACGTTGTGTAGTTAGTCTATATTGTATATTTATAAATGATCAAAGGACACAGTTGTGATAAAAAGCCTAACTAATATTTTTAAATGTAAATAAAATATAGATACAAAAGTGTAATATAATAGTGTATGTAAATAATTGATTTTTGTAAATACAATAAATAAACGTTTAAATACACCTTTATGTGATTTATAATTTATATTAAGATTAAAATAACGTTTACATCAATTATAATAAAAATAATTAATTTTATTTCAATTCTAAAAATAAAATTAATACTATTTTAAATAGTACATAACTTAAAAATATTTTTATGATTATAGAAAGTAGTAAGCCCGAAAAGTATGAAAACGCGTGCATTGGTTTTTCTTTACCGCTTTATTTTATTTTAGTCTAAAATGTGACTTATTACGAAATAATGTTCTTATATAGCGCGCGCATATCTGTCGTAACGTGCTAAGAGATATAACATGCTGTAAAACTTAACGCGCTTACCGGCCTCCTACTAATGGTGGTTAATATAGCGCGCTATCTCTTCATAACGCATAGCGCGTGCTATGTAAGTAGTCGTCATGGCGCTATGACGCTTTGGCGCTATTCATATCAAGCGGCAATTAGTACTAGCACACTAGCAGCAGCGCTGTTGGGAGTAAACGTGTGACGCAAATTTAATCTAGCAGCACGCTATTCATCGCGCGGGAACTAATTTAGTGTTGACGTTATTTAGTTAGTGTATACTGTATATTTATAAGTGATCGATGGACACAGTTGTCTGCAACAAAAGAAGCCTAACTAATGTTTTTAAATGTAAATAAAATATAGATACAAAAGTGTATATAATAGTGTTTGTAAATAGTTGATTTTTGTATATACAATCAATAAACTTTAAAATACACTTTTAATTTATAATTTATATTAAGGTTAAAATAACGTTTACATAAAATTATAATAAAAATGATTAATTTTATTTTGTTTTTGAAAAGTACAGTCCTTAAAATTTTTTTTTAGGATTATAAAAATTCGTAAGCCTGAAAAGTATGAAACAGCGTTCTTTAATTTTTCTTTACCACTTTATTTTATTTTAATCTAAAATGCGACTTATTACGAAACAATGTTCTTATACGAGTATAGCACGCGGTCTATCCAATGAACGGCATGTAATGTAGTGTGCTCCGAGATATAGCGTGCTGCTAAACTTAACGCGCTTGCCGGCCTCCTACACGCTTTCTTATAAATAGCGCGCTATAACATAGCGTATTTAATAGCGCGCTATAAATTTATAGTTTATAGTCTGTAGTGTGCTATTGATTTATAGTCGTTTTGAACAACTTTACAAAATAGACATGTCGATCTAAAATCGATTACTCGAAAAATCTATTCTCTGGAGTAAAATAATCAATTTTTTAGATCGATGCAGAGCGCCGCATCGATTCCCTGAATCGATCCATAAACCTCTCGAATCAGACTGATTCATCCGATTCAAGAACTAGCGATAAAATTCCCAAACTGGCTGGGGTAAGACACAGCAGCAGTTTTTTAATTTTTTGCTGTTGGGGGACGCAAAAACAACCGGTCGTACTTTACGCCTCCTACACGCTTTCTTATAAATAGCGTGCTATAACATAGCGTATTTAATAGCGCGCTAGAAATTTATAGTTTATAGTCTGTAGCGTGCTATTGATTTATAGTCGTTTTGAACAACTCTACCACAAAATACCACAACAATCCAGAGCTACCAACAGTAAAAAATATTGTTTTACTCAATGAAAGAAACTATTTCAAGATTATAAGTATTTAAAAAATCTTTATTATTATAAAAAACTAAATGTGTCTATATTATTACGACAATGTAACAAAGAGGTAAATGTAACTTAGTTTACATCTCCCCTCCAAATATTATGTCAGGAATATCCTCTGGACTCCGACTGGCATCGTTTTTTCGGGCTTATATTTTATCTTTTGTCACGCGGCTATACATTTCTTTTGTGGGTTTAAAATTGACGCAGTTTCCAGTACGGGTTGAACCTTTTGCGCTCTCTGCAGCAAGAAGTGTGCCGTTCATTGTTTCCACAGTTAGCTGGTTACGTATTTGTGTCTTTATTAAAATGACTTTACCAAAAACCTGCTCACAGTCAGCATTCGCATGGGGTAGGGACATTGTAGAGAAGGCAAAATGAGCTAGCTCGGAAAACTCTTCAGTTTTCAGTAATTGAGACCAAAAGTTATCTGGCTCACTAATTTCATTCAAATCTTTAGGATGACGAGTTTGTGCATTTGGCAAACTCCTCCATTGATTGTCAATTATTTGTTTTTTTGCATGATCAGCTGGTGCGATTATAGAGGGGAGCACTTCCATAAGAGGCATAAGTGTAGGAAAATCGCTTCTAAAATTGTAGAAGAGCACCGATGCAAGATCAAAAACTTGTAGCTTTGACAAGACAGGATCTTCCATGTTATATCGTCTTTTTAATTTCGGTGGCTGCAACTTTGTAGAAATTTTTGCAGCATGAGAAGAACTGTGCAATATCTGCAGGCTGCCTGATCACATCTGGATGTTTCAAGAGCCAATACACTTTGACACCAAGAAACAGTGCAGCGACATGGAGCTGATGTCGCTGACTTTCAGGGTTTATTTCACCAAGATTTGGTCTCATGACATTAGTATTATTATGTAGGCCTACCTAAGACATTGCCGGCCTTTTAGAAAGGAGTAAGCTCTTTTCTTGAAGGTCCCTAGGTCGTATCGGTCCAGAAAAGTCGCCGGTGGTAAACAATTCCACAGAGAAGTTGTACGAGGAAGAAAACTCCTAGTAAAACGTACAGTAGTGTACCGCCAAGCATCAAAATGGTGAGGATGATATCGAGAATTTTGACGCGATGTGCGTTCGTGAAATTTGGTGGCTGGAACTAATCCGAACAATTGCGATGCAACATCCCTACGCAGCATCGGTGAATCGAGCCAATCAGAAAGAACTCGGTCGTCGACGATTCGAACCAAGTCAAGGGGAAGGAGCTGGCACTGTGGTGCCCCAGCCCAGAGATGAGAACAGTATTCCATGTGAGGCCAAACTTTCATGCATTCGTAAAATTTTTAATGTAATATAAATTGTCATGTTTGTGTACGATAGCGTAATAAATAAATATTGTATTCTACCACATAAATGATAGTACTTTTATACTGATAATTAAAGCATTTCGTGCAAAATTATTCCCTAACCATTCCAAATATTCCCTAACCATTCCAAAATATCAAAAATGCACAACGTTAATATTCAAATTTTCACTTCTGCCGGCACTCCCGGAGTGCAACTCGTCGTTTTTTTAGAGGCCAATTTGGCCTTCCCCTTCAAGTGACCACGAAACTGCACACTATTTGATATGTCGACGCCTAGGATTCTAAAGCTAGCTGAGGCAGCAAGGGCAGTGCCTTCAAACTGAGGAGATACAACACTCTGGGTTCTTTTTAGTGGCATGCACCGTCTACTACGTCGTTGATGCTCCGATTAGCAAGAAAACTAGTGATCCAAACGCACAAATTCTCTGGAAGCCCATAGGAAGGGAGCTTCGAAAGAAGCGCTTTGTGCCAGACCCGATTATTTCGATTATTCATAAAACAATTTTATTAAGCCAGCTACACTACAGCCTACTCCGACACGTAACCGTGAACTAAAAACACGGCCAACGTGTGATCGCTGTTTGCGGCTTACGCCTAATTTCATTGATTTGTGCATGGAAAACCGACACTATTTAGCTTGTCGGCGAGTGTTAGCCGCAAACGACAAATACACACAAAACGGCTCAGTACACGTTGAACAAACGCACTCGGCGAGCGCATTCGGCCAACGTCTACTGCTACCTTTATAAAAAAAGTCTAGACCAAAGAGTATAACAAGTATATAGAAGTCTAGGCTTGGCAGCACTGAGCGTGATTTTTGCAGGGTTATTTGATTTTCGTAACTTCCAGTCGTTTGCTGCAGTGGAGCCTCACAAAATACTGAAATCATCACAGACAAGAGGGCTTTCCTAATTACAAGTGGTTGATAGGATATTAGAGCAACGGGAAGCCCTACGTCTTTTTTTATCGATTTTACAAAAAATCGTGCACATAGAGCAAGAGCTGATGTAAGTAAAATCGAGTATTATTTACTCTCGAAAAACTCAGCATCTCATTCTACAAGGTTTATTTCTGTTTCCTTGAATGGTCGCTCCCTTTATTCAATAAGTTCAGTCTGGAATTTCAAAGCGAGAAAGTAGTTGTTCACAATCTATAATAATTGGTACACTCTGTAGCGTTATGCTACTTACATATCATTTTACACTATTTTAAATTCTGTTTTTGATTTTCTGCATTCGCCTCAAAACTGGATATTTTGCATCACCTTTATATCCACAGTATCCTGTAACGTTTTTAAACCATAAGAACACAATAACAAATCATTTTCAATTCGTATTTTCACGTTATCAGCACTTTTTAAATCGGTGTCAATAGAGTCTACCTTTTTCGGTCTTTTATTTAGTTCTCCGTAATTCTGCAATTTCGGGCTTCGTGCGCGCTGTTGCCCTACCTTTTTTCCTATATCAATAATATCTCATTTTTCACTTAAATCTTGCCGTTTCTCTATTACGAGCCTAAAACCAAAATTTGACATGTTTTGACATCGTTGTTTATCTGGTGTTTATATTCAAATTCGTTACCGGCCTGATGTTTTTACTTCAATATTTCCACAAAAATACTCTTTTCCTCTTGGCCATTTACAAAAATTTGCTTTTAATTTAAATAATTTCAAATTTAATTTAAATAATTTCTCGTTCTTATCCCAGATCCGTCAAAAAGTATAAAAGCCGAACAATCGGCCAATAAAGGGGAGTCTCACTTCAGCTTTCATACGAGAAGCACCTCCTGAAGGCCTTATTCGCACTGCCTCGGGATCTTGCAAGCATCTGCCTTCTCCTGAAGTCGTCGCCTAGCCACGCCTACGCCTCCACCTACTAGTGCCCGCGCTATCTTTGGCTGCTGTGCGTGCTTGCCTCAAGCGCTGCGTGTGCCTACTCCAGACGCTGCGTGTTCCTACTCCAGACGCTGTGTGTGTCTACTCCGGGCGTTGTGTGTGCTCACTCCGGGCGCTGTGTGTGCCTACTTCAAGCGCTGCGTGTACCCGCTCAATACGCTGTGTGTATCTACTCCAGACGCTGCGTGGACCTGCTCCAGACGCTGCGTGTCTACTCCGGGCGTTGTGTGTGCTCACTCCGGGCGCACGTAGGCACACACAGTGCCTACTTCAAGCGCTGCATGTACCTAGATCAGGCGCTGTGCACCTACCATAGGCATAGCTTGTGCATATATCGTTTCAGTACTCATTTATCTTTGTTATTAACTTTTTTTTAAAAAAATTGTAATTCACTATTATCATTACAGCCCATCATCACCTTCATACCTTTTTTTTATAAAAGAAACTGTAAATATCTTTACAAATTTTAAATAAATTATTTTCTTTTTGGTTGTTTCGTTGTTAGGTTAGGTTCTTTAGTTTTGAATTGTCGCTTTACGACAACTCTACCGGGAAACTCTCTCCCTTGGTGTTGCGGTTGTTCATGGTTGGCAGTAGTCAATTACCATCAGGTGAGCAGCATGCTCGTTTGCCCCCCCCCCCCTTCCATAAAAAAATATGGCGACATGGACTAATGAATAAATATTTAGTTTCATTGATTATTATCACAATGAATCAGTTATATGGAACCCCAAACATGAGAAACATAAAAATAAAACCTGATTTAGTAACTTGCCTAACTGAATTAAATAATAGCAGATTGTTCTTCTAGGAACTTTATATGTCTCTGCAGCCTTATACGTACTCAAAGTTCCTTTTTGTACTCCTCTGACAGCTGCGACCATATCGTCTTCTGACCACAATGCCCCGTTTGGGAGTCATCGTGACCGTAAGCACTGAAAACAATAATAAATAAGTTGAAAATGTATAACTACGTACATACTACCCCCCAACAAACATTTTAAAAACACGTTCCTATTTATATAGCAGTTTAAAAAAAATAATAGTATAATAAGGTCTATAGTAAAATTTTATAGACCTTAATATCCGCCGACCACATGGTTACAGAAAAAGGAAATAAAATTTTTACAACTACTTACAAGTCCTTTAATACGGTAACCTAGGGACAAGCATACATTAATTAATCAACGGACGGTCAATACAGGTTTGTAAATATGATATTTTCAAAATAACTTACGTTTTACTGGAGCCAATTTTTATAATTCGTGCCGCGTGACCATACCGCTGAATGATTTCGATGACACTGGCGGGGGGAGAAGTGCAAGGGTTCGTTCGCCACTTCGCAGCGACTTGTATACGCTCTGAGCTTGTGTGAGTGTAACCTTGATCGTCAATTACTTTATTTCGTACGTTTTTTGTTACTTAGGCCTTTTTGCCCGACAGGCCTTAATACCCGCGGGTACCTTAGTCTCAATTTTATTTTTTAACAGAACTCTGTACAAGATGCTGATCTGATGCGTTTCATTATGAAGTACATATTTCATTTCAGCTTTCGAGGACATTTTAAACCAGCAGGCAATTTCAAGGCCCCTTAATGGGTAAAAAACCTAAGATATGTTTTACAATCGAAACATTTGCTATATCATTAATTCTGTGTTTAATGAATAATAATAAATATTTTTATCGTTTTCACAAATAATTCAAGGATTGAATATTTACAAAATTCAATCCAAAGCAAATATTTAATACACAATTTTGCCCCACTTTTACATATCAAAATCCTCTTCAAAAATGTATTAAACCTCAGAACTCAACTATAAACCAAGAGCAAAAATTCTTCGGCGGTCTAGCCAAGTCTAGCTCTCACAAAACCACCGAATCAGTGAAAAAGTTAAAAGTTACAGCCTATATACATCGCACTGCTGGGCACAAGCCTCCTCTCATTTCTGAAAGGGTTTGAGGGCAAGGAAGTGTCCGTCGTGCTGCCCCAATGCGCTTTGGCGAACTTCTCATGTCTTCGAAATATTTTTTTTTATTTCTTAGACATGCAAGTTTCCTCATGATGTTTTCCTACACCACCGAGCACGTGGTAAATCAGCACTTAAATTGCAGTTAACAATTTCGTTGGTGCTGGCGAGGATCGAATCCGGGTTGCTCGCGTATTGTGAAATATACAGCGAGCGCTAACCATCTGAGCTTCAATTCCGTCCTCCATGGTGGCACTACTCCGGAGGCGTGGAGCAGAAGTACGGTGGTCTTGTTCTTTAAGGCTACAGTCTTTTAAAGTTGACTCACATCGAATCATTAGCGCCACTTTGATTTCTTTTTTTACAGCAAATTATTGTTTCAGAGTAAAATATTTTGATAACACATAAATACCCAGATTATAAGTAATGGCAAAATTTTTTTTTTTGGTTCATCTATGTGGTCTATGTTAGATAAATTAAACGGTAAATAGAGCTCTCTCGCACCCAACGCAATTTCGAGCTTTGTTCGTGTACCATTATAAGGCAATCGATAATAAAAAGGCGAAATCTATTCAGCGCGTCAATAGCTAAACATCTTCATCTCCAAAATGCGCTGTTTCTTTTTTTCTAAATATCTTTCATTGTCTTAAATAAGAGGTCTCAATTTCGTTAAATTTCGCTGTTTTCGCCTCATAAAAAACTATTTGTTTCATAGCAATAGCTGAAAATATTTATGCTATAATTATTTTTTTCTCAAGGGCAGGTGTTAAATTAGACAAATATTAAAAAATAATAATTCAAACCACTTTATTTCAAAATTAATAATTATTTCGATCGACCTATAAAATATTGACTTTATAAACAATAATTGCGGGCAATATTCCTTAGTAGCCGCTGAGCGGCTGTAGCGTTCAGACGTCTTGTCTGTGCCAAATTTTTGCACTTCCTCTCGCTCTAACATTCCTCTTTCTCTCTCTTTCCCTAATCTTGGTTGCGCATTGTTACGAATTGAAAGTTTCTCTACTTTATTATTTTTTGCATATAATTCTTTAAGGGTTTATAAATCATTTTGTATTTGTTTTATAACTTTTAATTTCGATATGGACCATAAACGTAAAAAATATGCTTGTACCAGAAAACCTACCTACCTACCTACATATTATGTAAGTTCTTCAAGGAAATATAGAAGTATTATACATTTTTGGATTGCACATGATGTTTTGTTTACAAGCGACAGTAGCCTAATGGCAGGGAGCGGACCGCGAACTCAAAAAGGTCGTGGGTTCGAATAGTAATTCATGCATATAGGTAAATGCTATACAAAGTTACATTATACTTTAATGAGAAACTATAAATATGTGTGATAGTGGACTGTTTGTACTTATATAGAAATTATTTTGAGTTTTTTTTTAATCTATTTTAGTATTTAGAACTACTTGACGTACTTGACGGATTTTCGATAGTGTCATCGACTTATTACGAAACCCTCAGTGCACGACTCATTCTAGCACTTGCCAGATTCATTTGAATAATCAATAATACGAGTACATGTTATACAGGTTCTAGATGATTATCTTTTAGAAACCTTTTCAACAAAACAACAAAAATTATACAAACTTAAAACATATTTTTTTTGTGTAACGAATTTTGTAATAAAAGCATGGAACAAAAATAGATACGAGGTAGAAAATCTGTATGTGAAAATTTGTTAGCTAATTATCAATAATCCTGTATATTAGATAAATTGATACTGGAAAATCTTAGTAGAGCTACTTTCCACGCTACGGCCAGAAAGATAACTGCGGTGGCGGTACATGAAGTGGCGGGGCAGGGAGGGTGTAGATGTGTCACCAGAACGCAATTTTTCTGTTTTGCTCTGAAAGACTGGGCTCTTAAGGAAGGCGACAACGCTCTCTTAAAGAACTACAGACCGATTTCCCTTCTGAGCCGCGTCTACATGCTATTTTCGAGAGTCATTACGAATCGTCTCGCACGCGGACTCGACGACTTCCAGCCTCCCGAACAAGCCGGTTTCCAAAAGACTTCAGTACCATAGACCACATACATGCCCTGCGGCAGATTGTACAGAAGACCGAAGAGTACAATCTGCCACTTTGTCTGGCGTATGTGGACTATGAGAAAGCCTTTGATTCCGTCGAAATTTGGGCGGTGCTATAGTCCCTTCAGCGGTATCAAGATAATTGTCGGTACCTCGAAGTGCTGAAGTGTTTGTACAGTAGGGCTACTATGGCTATCCGAGTACAGAACGAGAGTACGATACCTATCCAACTGCTGAGAGGTGTAAGACAGGGTGACGTAATATCCCCGAAACTTTCACCTCTGCTTTGGAAGACGTTTTCAAGCTACAGAACTGGAAAGGATACGGTATTAACGTTAATGGCGAGTACATCACTCGCATTCGATATAGTCCTTACGGCAGAATCGCTGGAAGACCTAAGCACTATGCTTAATGGCCTCAATAGTGTCTTCCAATGGATAGGTCTTAAGATGGACATGGACAAAAGTCATGTGTAATTTCCATGTCACAACTACATATGTCGATAGTTGTTGGGAGCACTATGCTCGAAGTTGTTGACGAGTACGTTTACCTGGGACAAATAGTCCGACTAGGTAAGTCCAACTTCGACCGAGAGGTCAATCGACGGATTCAACTAGGCTGCGCAGCGTTCGGGAAATTACGACACATCTTCTCGTCAGGTTTACCTCAATCTCTGAAAACTAAAGTGTACAACCAGTGCGTGTTGCCAGTGATGACTTATGGATCTGAGACGTGGTCCTTCACTGCTGGCCGTATGAGGACGCTCAAGGTCGCTCAGCGAGCTATGGAGAGGGCTATGCTTGGAGTTTCTCTGCGTGATAGACACAGAAATGAGGATATCCGCAGTAAAACCAGAATGACCGACATAGCCCAACGGATTTGTAAGCTGAAGTGGCAATGGGCCGGCCATATAGCTCGAAGAACCGATAACCGATGAGGAAGAAAGGTTCTCGAGTGGCAGCCTTGTACCGGTAGGCATAGTATAGGGCGACCCCCCACTAGATGGAGTGACGACCTGGTAAGATATGCAGGAAATCGATGGATGCAGGTGACTCAGGACCGTGCTTTGTGGCATTACTTGGGGGAGGCCTATGTTCAGCAGTGGACTTATGAAGGGCTGTAATGATAATGATGTACCATCTGAGCTACCACGGCTCAATGTGTAAAATTGTACGTTTATTGTTTTAATTGTTATGTGTGAGTTTCGTAGTGACACCCGATTACTTTTGCGTACGCAGATTTCCCGTCAAAATACATGACAGACACTACTGTATTGGGGAATAAAGCTATGGTTACTACCCTCCGTTTAGCCGGTGGCACGTGTTACTCTATGCCAAAATGCGATAACTTGTCCCACCTGGCCTTAAGCACCAGCTACTTTTTCAGCGTTAGAAATGCAATATGTTGTGAGTGACATGTGACAAAAATACGAGAATAAATTTTTTTTTAAAAAGTTGATTACTATTTTGAAGACATTACTATTTTGGCATGCGTCAGGTGACAACTGTCGTATATTTTAACCAAATATTTTAATTAAAATATATTTATATTTCACTCCTGAAAATCCGAAAAATAACGTTTTATGTAAATAATATATTTCAATATTAATGAATATGTGATAATATATTTACAAGTTCGTTTGCCTGAAGTGATCACACGAAATGACGATGGCCGAATACACCAAGAATATATTTTATTTTGCAACATTAATGCCAGGGAGAACTTTAAAGAAATATTAAATGAGAAAATAGAACAGCGTCAAAATAACAAAATCAATGCTCACTACACTTCTACTGATCCCAAGAAAACAACGAATGCCGCGTTTTTATTGAGATGCTTGAGCGTTTTATTGAGATTGTCACCAAAAGAAGCTTTGAAACCATCAACTGTAAGGGGTTATAGTTGTAGGTTACTTCAAGATGCAACGCCTGGTGATTCATCGTACACAAAATTAATATTAGATTGCTTTAAGGCGATAAACAAAGCTCGAGAACTAGGTTTTTCTTTTAATTTCAAGATTTTGATTTTTACTAAATTATAGACTTTTGAGTGCTGTAGATATATTTTTACATTTTTAATTTTTTTACATTTTCTATGAATATTATCGCTCCAATACATTCACAGCCGGATTTCCTACGATGTCAAAATTGTACCGATGGTAGGCTGTTTAACCCCTAAGGTAAGAAGGGATTAAATATACACATTAAACGATGCCATAGTAAAAATATTTCGGCTTCACAGCCTACCGTAGAAATTCATGACTCTTCTGATAATATACCTAATGACACAAATTCTTCACTTTTTTCGAAACAATTAACGAAACAAGTAACGTACCAGTGGTTAAAAGATTTCCAAGATCGATCGATCGAGATCGTTATCATTAACCATTCAAAATTGTCTAACGAATTGTGAAAAAGTTGGCAAAAATTATTTACATTCGCGTATTCCCACTTTCATTTTAGTAAAACAATAAATAAATCAATTACGTCTCAACTAAAAGAAAATTCTTTTCAAAATTTGAATTACCCGATTAATACTCATTTCCCTCGACCTTATCCTAAATTTGATTTAAAAAAGTAGTTGAATCAAAAGTAATGGACGGCGACTTAAAAAATGCATCCCGTATTTTATTCTCAGATGACATCCTCGCTCCTCGTAATGTCGAAACTCTTGAAGGCGTTCGTCAGAAACATCCTTCGGTCAATCCTTCCCAGAATTTACCGCTGCCTCCCAATACTTCTATGCAACCATTACAAGTTTCCGAAAAAGACACTTTAGACGCAATATTGTCATTTTCGAATGGCTCTGTCGGCGGCATTGACGGGATTACGCCTCAGCGTCTCAAAGACCTTGTAAGGGTATCTGCCGGTGACGCCGGTAAGGTACTTCTTAATGACATAACAAAATTATGTAATTTTATGCTTTCTGGTAATGTCAATCCCAATTTCATTCCCTACTTATATGGGGCAAGATTGTGTGCCTTCAAAAAAAAGGATTACGGTATCCGTCCTATTGCTGTTGGTTCTACATTTGACACTTAACTTCAAAATTAGCTTGCAGGCACATAATCTCAAACCTTAAGACAAAATTTCAACCTACTCAACTAGGCTTTGGCACCAAAGGTGGCTGTGAGGCGGCGGTACATTCGGTGCGTACTTTCTTAACTAATTCCGATGCAGATGTTCTTCTGAAGGTTGATCTTAGAAATGCTTTCAACTCTATTGATAGGATAACCCTGCTGAAAGAAGTGGCTAACAATACCCCCGAAATATATCATTACGTTTGGCAATGTTACAGTCAAAATTCAAACTTGTTCTATCAAAACCATACTATTGAGTCTGCTGTCGGTGTTCAGCAGGGTGATCCATTAGGTCCAGCTCTTTTCAGTTTGGGAATTCAACCTATTATTTCAAATTTCAAATCCAAGCTGAATGTCTGGTATCTGGACGACGGTACACTGGGAGGTAAAGCAGATGACGTCCTCAATGATCTTACTCATATTTTTCAAAATTTTAAAAATATTGGTCTTGAACCAAATACAAATAAATGTGAAATATTTATTTCTAATAATTTATCTAATTCTAAAAGAGATACCTTAATTCAAAATTTCAATCAGATTTCTCCAGGAATAAAAAATGTCAATTCGGAATCGCTTTACCTGCTTGGTGCTCCGTTGTTTTTCGATAGTATTAAACCTGTTTTAAAAACAAAATTTGATCAATTTTTAAATCACGTTGATAAATTATATATTTTAAATCCCCATATTGCCCTTACCATTTTAAAATATTGTGTCCTTGTACCTAAATTTACATACTTGTTACGCTCAAGTCCAGTCTGCAAAATGTTCGGATATTTTAAAAGATATTGATAATAATCTTAAAATTGCTTTAGAAAACATTCTAAATTTGAGATTAAATACAATAGCCTGGAATCAAGCCACTTTACCTATCAAATTTGGTGGAATTGGTATAAGAAATATTTCTAGCGTCGCATTGCCTGCTTTCCTTGCTTCCGTGCATAGTGTCAATGACCTATGTAACACAATTTTAAATAATAAAGTAGACCTATGTAACACAATTTTAAATAATAAAGTAGACCTATGCTTTGCTGCGGAGGCAAAGCAAATATGGCTAACGCTCTGTCCCGGCGAAAATGTCCCACTGGAAGTTAACCAACAAAAACAGTGGGATATTCCGTTGGTACGGAGTGTCCACAAAAATTTATTTCAAAATTTCCATATTCAACAAGATCAGGCTCGCCTTCTAGCTGTTTCGACTAAGGAATCTAGCCACTGGTTACATGCTCTACCATCAAGTAATCTCGGCACATTGCTTGATGGGGAAAGCTTGCGCATCGCCGTAGGAATCCGGCTAGGAGTGGCTATTTGTCAACCTCACCAGTGTCCCTGTGGTAGCAGCGTCGATGAGTTTGGGCTCCACGTACTTTCATGCAAAAAAAGTGCAGGTAGGTTTTCCCGTCACGGTTCTTTGAACAAAATCATCCGAAGGGCTCTTGTCTCTATAAATATCCCCTCGGTTTTAGAGCCTTGCGGGATATTTAAGAGACGATGGCAGGAGACCCGACGGTATGACTTTGGTCCCTTGGGAGAGAGGTAAAGCCCTAGTGTGGGATGCTACTTGCGTTGACACTTTGGCGGCCTCTCATCTCAAGGGTACCTGTTTTAGAGCCGGGGCGGCATCAGAGGCAGCCGAATCTAGCAAATGGCGCAAATATGAGTCTTTGAGAAATGACTACATATTTGTGCCATTTGCTGTAGAGACTATCGGTCCGTGGGGTCCACGTGCAATGAAGTTTCTAAAGGAACTGTATCCACGACTGGTCGTCGCTGCTGGTGATAAGAGGGCTGGTTCTTTCCTCGCTCAAAGGCTAAGTATAGCTATTCAGCGAGGAAACGCAGCCAGCGTTCTTGGCACTATACCACGGGAAGCAGGTCTTTTTGACGATTTAAATTTTTATTTATAATATAGAATTTATCTATAATATAGAAAACCTAAGTTTTCTATATTATAGTTTCTTCTTTTATATTGTATATATAATTAGTTTTAATCGTAAATATTATAATTTTTTGAAGACACTAGAGTATGTTACGAAAGAATTATAATAATTATTGTTATTATTGTATTAATAATAATAATAATGTCCACCACACCAAATTTCAGTCACAGTGGTCAGTCTCGCCCAAGACTAGTCATCTGACCAGGACAGGTATATAAGACCTAATGTATGCACAAACACAGATACACTCTCTATTCCCTTACTCTTATAGACCGGGCACGTTCCAGCATGCAGGTATTAAGATTTCAAAATAAAAAATCTCATTTTATAGATCTCAATTAGCCCTTTCGACCTACGTTAATTAATTTATAAGCCCGTTTTTCGTTTTCCCAGGAAAAATAGAAATATAATTTTCAATTTTCCTCTACTTAAAATAGCCATATCTCTTTGAAAAATGATTATTTTTTTGCTCTACCAAGCGTGAAAAAATTGCCCTTGTGCTAATTTAATTTGCCCGCGTGCTAATTCTTTAAAATATTCAATAATTATTATTGTAAACAATAAAAAACCGTCGTGGCATTTCCAAGACAATTATTTGCGCATTGCCCATGCGCGACAGAATAAAGGTGAAACTCACATCATCAACGGCAGATCAGCTGATGCTACACGCACGGAAGGACTATCACATTAGATCACACATACAATATTCGTTGTTCAAACCAGACTGTAATATTGTTAATTGTAATGTTAATATCAGTCAACTTCTTGAATTACTGATGGGCGAATATGAAAGTACTGTTGAAAAAGTTACATGTCAAGATTGTGGACACATGAATAAATCCAAAAAAATAACAACCCTTTTACCAAATTTGAAAATGGCATGGTTGCGAAATAAGACAAAATTCACACGCGGGCAAATTAAATTAGCGCAAGGGCAATTTTTTCACGCTTGGTAGAGTAAAAAATAATCATTTTGCAAAGAGATACGGCAATTTTAAGTAGAGGAAAATTGAAAATTATATTTCTATTTTTCCTGGGAAAACGAAAAACGGGCTTATAAATTAATTAACGTAGGTCGAAAGGGCTAATTGAGACCTATAAAATGAGATTTTTTATTTTGAAATTTTAATATCTGCAGGCTGGAACGTGCCACCTCTCTTATAATCCGATGTGACGGTGATCCGACACGACTGATGAGAGATCACGGAGCTAAACACCTGCAACTTCAAGATTTCAGGCTGCTGTTGACTAACTGCCTCGTTTGCATAGTAGACGTAAACACAGTTGCTGATCATGGGGTTCCGGGTTTGAATTCCGGGTCAGGTTAAAAGTTATAAGGTTTTTCTGTGAAGAAATTCTGATTAAATTCTGATTCATTGAATAAAACTACTATTTACGGATTTTATCGCGTTTAATTTTTTTTTTTTTTTTTTTTTTTTTATAGAAGAGGGGGCAAACGAGCATGCGGCTCACCTGATGTTAAGTGACTACCGCCGCCCATGATCAACCGCAACACCAGGAGAATTGCGGGTGCGTTGCCGGCCCTTTAGAAAGGAGTAAGCTCTTTTCTTGAAGGTCCCCAGGTCGTATCGGTCCGGAAAAATCGCCGGTGATAAACTATTCCACAGAGAGGTTGTACGTGGAAGAAAGCTCCTTGTGAAACGTACAGTGGTGGACCGCCAAGCATCCAGATGGTGTGGATGGTATCGGGACGTTTGCCGTGTCGTGCGTTCACGAAATTTGGCGGCTGGGATTAATCCGAACAATTCCTCAGAGCACTCCCCGTGATAGATGCGATAAAATACGCAAAGAGATGCAACATCTCTTCGCAACGCCAGTGAATCGAGCCGATCGGAAAGCACTCGGTCGTCGACGATTCGAGCCGCTCTGCGCTGGATGCGGTCAAGTGGAAGGAGCTGGTACTGGGGAGCCCCAGCCCAGAGATGGGAACAGTATTCCATGTGCGGTCGAACCTGCGCCTTGTAAAGTTGCAGGCGGTGTGCCGGCATGAAATACTGCCCCGCTCTGCTGAGCACGCCAAGCTTTTTAGAGGCCAATTTGGCCTTCCCTTCCAAGTGACCACGAAACTGCACGTCACTCGATATGTCGACGCCGAGGATTCCGATACTGGCTGAGGCAACAAGGGGAGTGCCTTGAAACTGAGGGGATACGACAAAGGGGTTCTTTTTAGCGGTTAACGCGCAAACTTGTGTCTTCTGGGGGTTAAACTGGACTAGATTTAGTCGTCCCCAATCCGAGACTCTGTTCAGCAAAGACTCGACTTCAGACACAAGTTTGTCCCGGCACTCGGAGACGTTTTCCCGAGAAATATTGGCTCGGCCGGTGTAAAGAGCATCACCAGTGCTGTCATCTGCATAGCAATGAATGTTACGGGTATGCAACATATCATTGATATGCAGAAGAAACAGCGTTGGCGAATTAATTATTTTAATTTATTTTTATTATTATCCCGACGTTTCGGGTGCTTTACAGCGCCCATGGTCACGGGGGGGACTGAGATGTTTGACGTCTCAATGTCATAGTTAGTCCGGCTACCTTCAGTTTTTTAATATTAATTTTTGGTCCGATTTACGCAAAACGAGCTTATAGTATAATGAAGTCTTGCAGTGGTATGCTTGGGTTTGGGTTTAATTTTGTTAATTATAGGATCCCAAGCAGATGGTAGCATCCAACCATCTTCTCTATTGAAATTTGGATGTTTTTTAATTTCAATAGCCTCGCGTATCATCCTTGGTAGGAATCGGTGTTCTTTTGCGATAATTTGTGGTTTATCAAATCTAATGTAATGGTGGGGACGATCTTGAACATGTTCGCAGACTGCAGACTTCCCGGAGCGTCGGTGCTTCACATCAGCTATATGTTCCTTCACGCGGGTTTTTATAGATCTCTTTGTTTGACCTATGTAAGAGAGACCACATTCACAATCTAGCTTGTACACACCTGCATCTTGTAGAGGAATATAAATTTGATGGATGGTAAAAATGGACTAATCTTCTTCAGCGGCTAGTAGTATGTCTTAATGGACGCTCGTTTCAAGATGTAGCCAATCTTGTCCGTGACTCCTCTGACATATGGTAGTAGAGCAGGCGCGCGCTCGACTGTGGCCGGCTTCACTCGTTCACTGTGACGTAGGCGCGGGACCCGAAGCTTCTTGTCTTGCAATACTTGCTTGACGTGCTGAAGCTCCGCGGCCAGATGTTTTCTGTCACAGATCCCTCGTGCTCTCTGAAACAAAGATTTACCCACGGTAGCTAACTGTGAAGGATGATGGTGAGATTCACCATTTAGATATCGGTTGGTATGGGTCTTTTTCCTATACACAGTGTGACCAATAGTGTTATCAGGATTTCGGATGACTAAAACATCGAGGAAGGCTAAAGAATTATTTGCCTCTAACTCCATTGTGAATTGTATTTTAGAGTTTATGGAGTTAAGGTGGTCTAAAAATGCAGTTACTTTGTCAGATGGTAAAATTGTGAAAGTGTCGTCTACGTACCGCTTGTAGCCCTTCTTACTGCTCCTGTAAATCCAAGGTTCTGGATTTACAGGAGCAGTAAGAAGGGCTTTCTCCTCAAAGTCCTCCATGAATATGTCGGCGACTATGGGAGACACAGGTGAGCCCATCGCCACACCATCTACTTGCTTGTAGAACTCCTCCTTCCACAATAGATAGCCAGATGTGAGGCAATGTTCAAGTAGTATTGCATATTCTTGAGGCATGTTGTCCTCTCCCCCTCGGACCGCGTATGCATTTAGACGTGTGTTTCTGTGCAAGTTTAAATTTTAAAAATAAATTATTTTAAAGAAATAATTTTGTTACCAAATTCCGTGCAAGTTACCAGGCACTCATAAGTATAAATTTTAAAAATAAATTAATTTAAAGAATTAATTTTGTTACCAAATTCCGTGCAAGTACCAGGCACTCATAACGCGTTTAGAAGTTGACGGTGCGTCCGAAACTCCGAGAAACGCAGAGCAACGCAACTGCGGCAACTACAGTTTGTCTACGCTACTACGGGTGGGTGCTTATCTATCTTCTTCATTCATAATTGCCAGACATCGCACGTACGTCACTAAATCTTTCGCTTGCCATAATTCATAAGCGCTAGCGATTACAGTTAAAATTTTGAGGCTTGGTTTAAGGAAAAAAATATATATGGACAATTAAACTTCTATTTGATTTAAAGATTGAAAACGTTGCTATATATTAATTTCCATGATGGATAAATCTGTATCAGATACGGAAATTAACGTTTTGTCCACTAATAACACGACTCCACCTAATTATGTTTTTCAACGAACCAAGGGGACTAGAGAAGAAATGGCTGATTCTGTTACTAATCAGTTGGCTGATTTCAAAGAAGAAATTATAAAAATTATGACACCATCTTAACATGTTGGCAGAATTTGAAATACTTCCGGGACATGTGCTACCCACAAGAAACCTCAACTGTTTGGATCACTTTATGCTCAAAACAGACAGTAAAAAGGATCTGCCTTTCATATCAATATTACATACCAACATTACAGACCATTTTACCACATTTTTATGCTTATCCAAAATTAAATATAATCAATTTTCAAATAAAACTAAATCTATACTAGACTACGACAAAGCTCGAAAATATCTACAAGAAACTAATCTGGCTAAGTTATTAGAATGTTATGACGCTAATGTATTAACTGATCTTCTTTTGCATAATATAGCTAATTCTATAAAAAACAATATTATTACTATTGAAATTCCGAAGAGTAAACGTATCATAAAACCTTGGATTACAACTGGTATTCTTAAGTGCATAAATAATAGAAATAAGTTACAAAAGAATTTAAGAAAAGACCCACACAATGAAATTTTAAAAATAACATACTTACGATATAGAAATTACTGCAATAATTTAATTAAAAAGCTGAAAAGAAGATATGAAAGAGAACAACTTGCTAAATCAGTTTCAAATAATAAGCTTCTCTGGAAAAATATAAAAAATATAACAAACTCGAACCATTCGAAAAACCAAAACGCAGAATTATTAAATACTAAACCCACCCCTACCGAAGCAGCAAATTTTGTTAATGAGTACTTTGTTAACATTGATAAACAACTTGCTCAACAAATTAAAGATATTGCCTTGCATGACTCATATAACCTTTCTGACACACTGCCTGCACTGGGAAATTCCTTCACGCTCCTTGACACAGATCATGATGAAGTGGATAGAATCTTGATGAGCCTAAAATCTAACAGTGCACCAGGTTGGGATATGATTTCAACAAAGTATTTAAAATTTGTAAGATATGAAGTCGTTCCTATTATAACTCACCTTGCCAACCTTTGTTTTAATAAGGGGATATTCCCTACCCTGTTAAAGCAATCTATTATTATTCCAGTACACAAGGGTGGAGATAGGACGGAAGTGAATAATTATAGGCCCATATCCATATTACCTAGCATATCAAAAATTTTGGAAAAGCTTATTAATAATCGTTTAGTAAATTTTTTAAATAAATACAATATTTTGTCTCCTTCCCAATTTGGATTTAGAACGGGTAAATCCACAGAAGATGCTGTAACTTCTCTAAGCTCGCTAACAATTGAAGAAATTGATAATAAAAATAAATGTTTAACGGTGTTTCTTGATATCAAAAAAAGCCTTTGACACCGTCTCTGTCCCTATCCTAGTAAATAAATTGGAAAAGGTTGGTATAAGGGGAGCACCATTAACTCTTTTTAAAAGCTATCTGTCTAATAGGAAGCAGAGAGTAAAGTTGGAACAGTACTTAAGTGAAGATGCAGAAATAACATACGGAGTTCCACAGGGAAGCGTTTTGGGCCCTACATTATTTCTTGTATATATCAACGACTTTTGTAGCCTAAAAATAAATAACGCAAAAATCTTCTCCTATGCTGATGATACTGCAGTCGTCTTCTCTGGAAACTCAGTCGTCTTCTGCAGTCGTCTTCTCTGGAAACTCCTGGAAAGCTGTGAAAAATAGTGCCGAAAATGGAATGGTTCAAATAGCTACTTGGATAAAATATAACTTGCTCTCGCTGAACATAAATAAAACTAACTATATATGTTTCAGTATCTACAATAAAAATCAACCTGATGACAGATATAGTATAAGGGTTCATGATTGTTGTAACACCCAGGATAGAAACTGCAACTGCCCGATCATAAATAAAGTTACCCATACAAAGTACCTGGGTGTCATGTTGGATCAGAGACTGTCCTGGTACCCACAGCTTGAGCAAGTTGCTGGAAGAGTCAGAAAGTTGATTTGGGTCTTTAGATCATTAAGGCATGTGGTTCCAGGTAATCATAAAAAAAATGGTGACCGGGAAACATCAAGAACAATTTTGAATGAGATATATATCGCCTTGGTTCAATCTGTATTGGAACATTGCATTCCTGTTTGGGGAGGTGCGGCAAAAACTAAGTTTATAGAGGTTGAGAGAGCACAACGTGGGCTTATTAAAGTAATGAACTTCAAAAATATTAGATACCCCACGGAAAGGCTTCATCTCGATAGTGGGTTACTTTCGGTAAGGAAACTGTATATAAAACAGATCACACTCAATAAACACAAAAATATACCCTACGATGCAAGTAAAAAAGAAAAAAGAAGAACAAATAATGTGGCTTCAGTACTCCAAACTAAAACTAAGTTTGCTAGTACTCAATATAATAGTCGCTCGTCTCAAATTTATAATAAAATCAATAAAGAACTAGATATTTATTCGAAACAATATATCGAATGTAAAAAGGTAGTACAAAATTGGTTAGAGCCACTTAATTATGAGAACACTGAGCTGCTTTTACTTACAGTAAAATAGTACACACACATACCCACACACTCACATACAAACACATTCACGCGCAAGCACACACACACACACACACACACACACATACATACATACACACACACACACACACATACACACACACACGCACGCTTTCGTATACATATAACAAATATCATAATCTGAGGAAAAAAACTGTAAATACTCCCTTTTAGTCTTTAAGTTTTTCTTTGTAATGTCATATTTCATAATGTAAATAATATAATATATAGATATTGATATGGAAGAGCGGATTCACCTGGTACAGGCATTATTTGCTTAAAAGGAGAATCCGGCCACTAATGTCTGTAAACCAATTTCTGTTTCTTAAGTCTTAAGGATCGTAGAACCAGTTTCTACAACAATCGGTGTATTTAGTTTTTCTGATTTTTTTCCACGTACTCTATATATATCCTTTATATCTAATTTATCAACCTTACAGCCAATGTTCTGTGATAGACTCACAACCATATCAATTAGGTCTTCTTTTGTTTCATTATTTTTCTTTGGAACATTTTTTATTTCGATATTACTTTTCCGGTTTCCCATTTGAATTTCCTCAATTTTATTTTCCAAAATTGTGATATACTTATCCTCCTTCACCTGGTTCTCTAACTGATCTATTTTCTTTTTAAACTCTTCATTTTGAGTAGATAAAAAGGCAATCGTGCTTTCTATACTAGTATTTGTCTGCTGGATTTCTTTCAGTGTTGAGTTAATTCGTTGAAATTCATTTTCTTGTTTTGTTGTAAATAGTGTCATAATTTTTATAATTTCTTCTTTGAAATCAGCCAACTGATTAGTAACAGAATCAGCCATTTCTTCTCTAGTCCTCTTGGTTCGTTGAAAAACATAATTAGGTGGAGTCGTGTTATTAGTGGACAAAACGTTAATTTCCGTATCTGATACAGATTTATCCATCATGGAAATTAATATATAGCAACGTTTTCAATCTTTAAATCAAATAGAAGTTTAATTGTCCATATATATTTTTTTCCTTAAACCAAGCCTCAAAATTTTAACTGTAATCGCTAGCGCTTATGAATTATGGCAAGCGAAAGATTTAGTGACGTACGTGCGATGTCTGGCAATTATGAGTGAAGAAGATAGATAAGCACCCACCCGTAGTAGCGTAGACAAACTGTAGTTGCCGCAGTTGCGTTGCTCTGCGTTTCTCGGAGTTTCGGACGCACCGTCAACTTCTAAACGCGTTATGAGTGCTTGGTACTTGCACGGAATTTGGTAACAAAATTAATTCTTTAAATTAATTTATTTTTAAAATTTATACTTATGAGTGCCTGGTAACTTGCACGGAATTTGGTAACAAAATTATTTCTTTAAAATAATTTATTTTTAAAATTTAAACTTGCACAGAAACACATGTCTAAATGCATACGCGGTCCGAGGGCGAGAGGACAACATGCCTCAAGAATATGCAATACTACTTGAACATTGCCTCACATCTGGCTATCTATTGTGGAAGGAGGAGTTCTACAAGCAAGTAGATGGTGTGGCGATGGGCTCACCTGTGTCTCTCATAGTCGCCGACATATTCATGGAGGACTTTGAGGAGAAAGCCCTTCTTACTGCTCCTGTAAATCCAGAACCTTGGATTTACAGGAGCAGTAAGAAGGGCTACAAGCGGTACGTAGACGACACTTTCACAATTTTACCATCTGACAAAGTAACTGCATTTTTAGACCACCTTAACTCCATAAACTCTAAAATACAATTCACAATGGAGTTAGAGGCAAATAATTCTTTAGCCTTCCTCGATGTTTTAGTCATCCGAAATCCTGATAACACTATTGGTCACACTGTGTATAGGAAAAAGACCCATACCAACCGATATCTAAATGGTGAATCTCACCATCATCCTTCACAGTTAGCTACCGTGGGTAAATCTTTGTTTCAGAGAGCACGAGGGATCTGTGACAGAAAACATCTGGCCGCGGAGCTTCAGCACGTCAAGCAAGTATTGCAAGACAAGAAGCTTCGGGTCCCGCGCCTACGTCACAGTGAACGAGTGAAGCCGGCCACAGTCGAGCGCGCGCCTGCTCTACTACCATATGTCAGAGGAGTCACGGACAAGATTGGCTACATCTTGAAGCGAGCGTCCATTAAGACATACTACAAGTCGCTGAAGAAGATTAGTCAATTTTTACCATCCATCAAATGTAATATTCCTCTACAAGATGCAGGTGTGTACAAGCTAGATTGTGAATGTGGTCTCTCTTACATAGGTCAAACAAAGAGATCTATAAAAACCCGCGTGAAGGAACATATAGCTGATGTGAAGCACCGACGCTCCGGGAAGTCTGCAGTCTGCGAACATGTTCAAGATCATCCCCACCATTACATTAGATTTGATAAACCACAAATTCTCGCAAAAAAACACCGATTCCTACCAAGGATGATACGCGAGGCTATTGAAATTAAAAAACATCCAAATTTCAATAGAGAAGATGGTTGGATGCTACCATCTGCTTGGGATCCTATAATTAACAAAATTGAACCCAAACCCAAGCATACCACTGCAAGACTTCATTATACTATAAGCTCGTTTTGCGTAAATCGGATCAAAAATTAATATTAAAAAAAACTGAAGGTAGCCGGACTAACTATGACATTGGGACGTCAAACATCTCAGTCCCCCCGTGACCATGGGTACTGTAAAGCACCCGAAACGTCGGGATAATAATAAAAATAAATTAAAATAATTAAACGCGATAAAATCCGTAAATAGTAGTTTTATTCAATGTGTCGTGTTCGCGTAAATTTAAGAAATCATTAAATTCTGATTCATTCTTAGCAATATCTTCAAAAAATCATCATAATAACTTCTTACTTGTTTACAAAAGTAAAACATGTGATTATGATAGATGCAAACTTCTTATCAAGGGTATCTCCATATCGTGACGAGTATTTCATGTAGTTAACTTAAATACCAAATGTTTAAGTAATTAAATCTACACATCTTTCTCAGGCAACTTTATCTAATTACTTAAAGTTTAGGCACAGAATAAATAATAGTACTACGTACAGAAGTTTTAAGTAAGTAAATTTTAACTTAGTTTTATAATAAAATACTTAGGTATTACTTCTGTATTTAAATTATTAAGTAATTCTTTTTTGATATAAGTATTTAGTAACGAAAAAAATGAAATAAATGTACCTTTCATTATCCCTAGGTAACTTAAAAAATGATATATCTGAATCCTTTTGTTTGCTCATTATGCATCGATCAACGCAACAATTATAATAGGTTCGAAGTTTTGCCATTATAATTTATCAAAAAGATAGATTATATACACATATATTATTTTCAAATCACATAAAAAAATTGAACTATTTTATCCTACAGTTAAATATAAATACTAAACAAAAATTACAACCACTTGTTGTAATTTTACAAAAAACTATTTACGTAAACAGCGTTAAAAATACATCAATCTAGCCCCGCCTGCGTATTACACCCTGGGTGAATCGCGATTTTAGGTAATTATTTCTCGCAGGTAGCAATAGTGACAGAGGCAAAGAGTATATGACGTAGTATATGGTAGAGTATATTATAATAAGTATATACAGGAAGACAGAGGCCCGGTTTAGGCCACAGAGAGACGGTCTGGTATACGTTCCAGGGGTGGAAATTTTCGCTAAAAGACTAAAAGCCAAATGATTGTGCGTCTTAAATAGCTGCGTATATAAAAATAGAGAACAATGTTGCAAGTGTTTTCAAGATGGTACTTCAAATATCAAGTTATTTCATCTGCTAAGATGCCTTAATAAACTATCGTTATCAAATGACCACTGGTTTCAGCTTTCGTCAAAATGTCCTAAAAGCTTCGCAACGAAACGTAAAATAACGTAAATCAGCATGGTGTGAAGGATTTTGTGAACAAACCACGTCAGACAAGACTGTAAAGTTGTTCAAAACGACTATAAATCAATAGCACGCTACAGACTATAAACTATAAATTTCTAGCGCGCTATTAAATACGCTATGTTATAGCGCGCTATTTATAAGAAAGCGTGTAGGAGGTAAAGTTGTTCAAAACGACTATAAATCAATAGCACGCTACAGACTATAAACTAGAAATGTCTAGCGCGCTATTAAATACGCTATGTTATAGCGCGCTATTTATAAAAAAGTGTTTAGGAGGCCGGCAAGCGCATCCACAGGAAAGATTAGAATTAGAATTTAAGAAATGAAAATGAAATTACAACTTTTCGATATTGTTGGATACGTTCATAAATATTTATTTTATTCAAATAAATATTGCGTTCAAATTATCAACTAAGTACGACCGGTTGTTTTTGCGTCCCCCAATAGCAAAAAATTGAAAAACTGCTGCTGTGTCTTACCCCAGCCAGTTTGGGAATTTTATCGCTAGTTCTTGAATCGGATGAATCAGTCTGATTCGAGAGGTTTATGGATCGATTCAGGGAATCGATGCGGCGCTCTGCATCGATCTAAAAAATTGATTATTTTACTCCAGAGAATAGATTTTTCGAGTAATCGATTTTAGATCGACATGTCTATTTTGTAAAGTTGTTCAAAACGACTATAAATCAATAGCACACTACAGACTATAAACTATAAATTTATAGCGCGCTATTAAATACGCTATGTTATAGCACGCTATTTATAAGAAAGCGTGTAGGAGGCCGGCAAGCGCGTTAAGTTTAGCAGCACGCTATATCTCGGAGCACACTACATTACATGCCGTTCATTGGATAGACCGCGTGCTATACTCGTATAAGAACATTGTTTCGTAATAAGTCGCATTTTAGATTAAAATAAAATAAAGTGGTAAAGAAAACCCAATGCACGCGTTTTCATACTTTTCAGGCTTATTTATTTATTTATTCTTTTTTGTACACCACAGTACAGAAACATCAAGTTCAGTTAAAACTAAATTAAAGTATGTACAATAGGCGGTCTTTTCACTCTGAAAGTGATTTCTTCCAGACAACCTTTAGTAGCGTAGAGGAATGATGCAAACAAAAGTTAAATTAGAGGGGGGCATACAAAATAATAATAAAAAATATAATAGTACATACAAATAAAGATAACTGAAAGTTATATATAAAATATCGTATAATAGATTAAATGAAAAGAGTACGAGAAAGGTAAAGTAATTTATCTAATAGCGTTCTAAATAATACGATTTAACAAGACTTTTGAAAGAGTGAAGAGATTTAGCACGACGAATATGGAGAGGTAAGGAGTTCCACAATCGCACAGCGGTTACGGTGAATGATTTCTTGAAAAAGGAAGAAGAGTGCAAAGGTGTAGAGAGAGAACGATTGACGGAGTATAGAAGGAACCGATTATGGGTAAGAGAAAGATACTGGAAGCGGTTTTTTAAATAAAGAGGAGTGGAAGGATTAACCAACACACTATACAACGCGGAGAGAATGTGAGTATTCCTGCGAAGGCGGATCGGGAGCCATTTGAGCTGTTTGCGAAATTCGGAGATATGATCATATTTGCGAAGCCCAAATATAAATCGAATGTATAAATTTTGAATGCGCTCAAGCTTATTAAGCTGCTCCTCGGTAATGTCAAGATAGCAAATATCAGCATAGTCAAGGATAGGCAGAAGTAGAGACTGGGCAAGCGTAACTTTAGTTGCTGTGGGAAGGAATTACGTAATCTACCTAAAGAGCTTAACGCAGCAAACATTTTTCTACTGACCTCATTAACCTGTCAGGTCCAAGAAATACAGGAGTCAAGATACCCCCCCAGGTTTTTGACCTTGTTACTGTAAGGGATTAGAGTGCAGTCTAGTATAATAAGGGGTAGCGAAGACCAGTAAATTTTACCAATTAATCTAGAACTACCGATGACAATGACCTGAGTTTTCTTAGGATCATCATCATTCATCATTACAGCCCTTTACAAGTCCACTGCTGAACATAGGCCTCCCCCTAGGTATGCCACAAAGCACGGTCCTGAGCCACCTGCATCCATCGACTTCCTGCATGTCTTACCAGGTCGTCACTCCATCTAGTGGGGGGTCGCCCTACACTTCGTCTACCGGTACGAGGCTGCCACTCGAGAACCTTTTTTCCCCAACGGTTGTCGGTTCTTCGAGCTATATGGCCGGCCCATTGCCACTTCAGCTTACTAATCCGTTGGGCTATGTCGGTCACTCTGGTTCTACTGCGGATATCCTCATTTCTATGTTTATCACGCAGAGAAACTCCGAGCATAGCCCTCTCCATAGCTCGCTGAGCGACTTTGAGCGTCCTCATACGGCCAGCAGTGAAGGACCAAGTTTCAGTTCCATATGTCATCACTGGCAACACGCACTGGTTGTACAACTTAGTTTTCAGATTTTGAGGTATACCTGACGAGAAGATGCGTTTTAGTTTCCCGAACGCTGCCCAGCCGAGTTGAATCCGTCGATTGACCTCTCGGTCGAAGTTGGACTTACCTAGCCGGACTATTTGTCCCAGGTAAACATACTCGTCAACAACTTCGAGCTTAGTGCTCCCAACAACTACCGGCATAGGTGTGACATGGACGTTAAACATGATCTTTGTTTTGTCCATGTTCATCTTAAGACCTATCCGTTGGGAGGCACTATGGAGGTCATTGAGCATAGTGCTTAAGTCCTCCAGCGATTCTGCCATATGTACTATATAGTCGGCAAATCGAAGGTGAGTGATGTACTCGCCATTGATGTTAATAAAGTGGCAGATTGTACTCTTCGGACTTCTGTACATTTTGCCGAAGGGTATGTATGTGGTCCATGGTACTAAAGCCTTTTCGGAAACCGGCTTATTCGGGAGGCTGGAAGACTCTCGAAAACAGCACGTAGACGTGGCTCAGAAGGGATATCGGCGTTGTCACCTTTCTTGAAGAACAAGACCACCGCACTTCTGCTCCATGCCTCCGGAGTAGTGCCAGCATTGAGGACGGAATTAAAGAGCCTTTGAAGGACTTCAAGTACCGAAGTTGTTCCACCCGCTTTCAGAAGCTCCGCTGTAATTCCGTCCTTGCCCGGGCACTTGCCGTTTTTAAGGTGCTGGAGAGCCATTCTAATCTCGCTCAGACTGACGTCCGGGATATCATCGGAATAGTGTCGGATAAGACCCGCTCTTGGATCGTTACTCACACTTGCGTGTGGCTCCAACGATGATGTGTACAGCTGCCCATAGAACCTCTCAATCTCACTCAGAATCTCAGGTGTCCCGGAAACGATGCTGCCACACTCAGTCTTCAGCATTGACAGTTGGCTCTTACTGGCAGACAGATCTCTGGCAAAGACTTTCGAGCCCTGGTTCCACTCAATCGCTTCTTTAATACGAGCAGTATTAAATTTTCGTAAGTCTCGCCGGATGCATTTGGAGATCTGTCTGTTAAGTTGCCTGTATGCTGTCAAATCTGTCGACGATTGCAGCTTCATCTCCCGTCTAACAGCCATGAGATTAAGAGTAGGATCGGAGAGCTTTTGTGTTCTTCTGCGGCCGGTCTTGCTGAACTTAGCTCCGACCGCATGGACAGTTTCCACGAGCTTGTCATACATATCGTCCACTGCATTGCAGTCTTCTAGGCACTGAAAGCGGTTACGTAACTCGAGCTGAAAGGTTTCGGGATTCTGGATTAGAGCACGAGGGGGACGGAGCGTTGACTTCATTAGACGAGACCTCTCCAACTTAACGTTTAGGTTCAGTGTGCCTCTAACCATTCGGTGATCGCAGCCAGTTTTCAGCCTTGCGATCAGTGAGACATCACTGAACAGTTGGCGTCTGGTCGTCATAATGAAGTCAATCTCATTTTTTGTCGAACCGCCGCTTCTGGAAGAAAGAGTTCATCATAAAGAGTCCCTCTTTCTCCATAAAGTCGGCCAGCTGCTGGCCCCTACGGTTCCGTTGCCCTACTCCGAATTTCCCTACCTTCAGCTCACCGCTTTCTCTTGTGCCTAGTTTTGCGTTGAAGTCTCCCATCAACACCGTGTAGTGGGTTGTGGAGGAATGTATGGCTCTGGAAATATCCTCATACATTTCCTCCACCTCCTCATCGGAATATGCCAAGGTTGGTGCGTAAACCTGTATGACCTTCAGCGAATACCGTTTGGTGATTCTGAGTATCAGGTACGCGACCCTCGTCGACACACTCCCAATCTTTACAACGTTGTTGACGAGAGACTTGTGGACGATAAATCCGACACCTCCTTGGGACAGATGGTCGCCCTCCCGGTGATAGAACAAGTTGCCGGACTCGAGAATTACCGTGTCCTCTCCCTCTCTTCGGACCTCGGATAACCCAATAATATGCCAGCGCAACTTGTCTACCTCTTCTTCTAACTTTAGTATCTTCTCGTCAGTCCTCAGGGTGCGTGCGTTATATGTTGCCAGGTCGAGTCGTCGTAGGTGGCAACCGAACCTCTACCGGAGATTCTTAGCACCCCCTGCCCCGCTGTTACCATGGTCGCCACCGTAGCCAGGAATAGCGGGGCCGCCGGGGACTGGGGGCCGTTTGTTTGCGTCGTTGCTCATGGGGGGATATTTGCCATAGTTGCCACGCTTGGCGAGCGGGTTGGCAACCGCAGTTTTTTATTATCTCACAGTTGTTATCAGGAAGATGCTGCTGCCCATCTCCTGCCTGTCTCCCTCTGTCGCCTCTTACGACACCCACGGGAAGATATGGGGTAGTGGATATTCTCAACCGCCACTACAGTTTTCTTAGGATTAATCGTTAAACCATAACATTTACTCCAATTCAAAATACAAGTCAGATCAGCGTTAATAGTGTCAACTGCTTTAGATAGATCTTCAAGAGAGGACTGAGTATAGATTTGGAGATCATCAGCATACAAGTGGTAGGAAGAGGACAAATTATGACTTATAGAGTTAATGAAAATTGCAAAAGGGAGAGGAGACAACACGGCACCTTGTGGTACACCAGCAGCTGTAGTAGTCCAGGTGGAAAAAACCTCTTGCACCTGAATTCGCTGTCGGCAACCTAACAAGTAACTTCGAAACCAGTCAACTACAGTTGGAGATATGTTGAGAGAGCGTAGGATGCTTAACAAGATATCAAAATCTACAGTATTAAATGCGTTACTAAAATCAAGCAACGTGAGAATGGTAAGCTTTTGTTTCTCCATACCATACCGAATATCATCAGTGATTTGTAAAAGTGCAATAGTCGTAATATGGCCAGGACGGAAACCGGATTGCAAGAGATTTAAAAGATTGTGTTTTAAAAGATATGTGCTTAATTGATTGTGTACAAGACGTTCTAGAACTTTGGAAAGGAAAGGCAAAATAGAGATAGGTCTATAATCAGAAAAACTAGGGGCATTTGACTTTTTCGGAAGAGGATTTACAAATGCGTCTTTCCAAGCTGAAGGGAAAAAAGCAGAATTCAGTGAATTATTCAGGATAGACGTGATTATAGGTAAAAGGAGATCAATGAGAGGGATGACCATTTTCCGACTAATGCAGTCACTACCAATCGAATTTGAACGGATGGACATTATGGCTCTCTTAACATCACAACTGCTAAATTGTGTACAGGAACGGGAGGCAGGTGCTCTTCAATGATTGATTTATTGAACGTTTGTTGGTTATATTTAAGTCGTCTTATTGCTAACAGTGTGTATCAGGTAATAATCAAAATTTAAAACAGACAGATCTTATAACTAATTGCACGACGTGCTGTGATTGGTTGCCAACAATGACGAGCTCTGATTCGTAGATAAAAGTTTGGTGTTCCGGTGCGTCGCTAGACGGCGTTAGTAGTCGCGCCAACATGCCGGCCGCCTTGGAAGCTCCAGCTTCCAATGATGTATCTACGTTGCCGCTTGATTGGAGATGCCGCAGGCTGCATTCATGTTGTCGTCCTCTGCTGATGATACAGGCAGAGGGCAGATTTTCGAGAACGCTCGTTGTACAGAACCAGTAGCAGTTTGGATGGTGGCGACACACGACACGCCGTCCTTTCCGGGGAAAATATGGGTAACTCTGCCCATACGCCATTTAAGGTGTGGTAAATTGTCCTCCTTAATAACGACAAGCGTGATTAATGCTATGTCTTGACTGTTCGCCTTCCACTTCGTTCTTGTCTGAAGTTCAGCAACATACTCTTGTGACCAGCGTTTCCAGAAGTGCAGTTTTATTTGTTCCACTCTTTGAAACCGTTTCAAGCTGTGAGTCCGTGCTTCGGTGAGGTCTCTGCAGGCTGGTGCAGTGAGTGGCCGGCCGATGAGGAAATGAGCTGGGCTTAGTGGACGAAGATCATGTGGATCTGAGGACATAGGACTTATAGGACGGGAGTTTAGGACTGCTTCGATCTGTGCCAACGCAGTGCTGAACGTCAAGTTAGCGGTACCCACGACACATTAAGGTGGAACTTACAGGATTTTACTCCTGCTTCCCACAATCCCCCAAAATGAGGAGCATAAGGGGGAATAAATTTAAATTCAATATTGTCAGTTGATAATTTATCAATTATTTGCTTTGAATTTCGCTATAACAATTTGTTAATCTCTTTCATGGCTCCAATGAAAGTTCTACCGTTATCTGAGAAAATTTGAGCTGGTTTACCTCGTCGTGAGATAAATCTTCTAAGTGCTAATATAAATTCTTGAGCAGCTAACGTACTGACAAGTTCTAGATGAATGGCCCGGGTAACAAAACAAACGAATATGCAAATATAGCCCTTTTCCAATTTAGCTCCCCTTCCTTTGCGATTCAGTACGTTTATGGGACCCGCATAATCAACTCCACATCGAATGAATGGGAAACCAGGTTCTATTCGTTCAGACGGAAGGTTGCCCATGATTGGCGTTAGGGTTTTACCTTTCATTCGAGTGCAGCGGACACATTGGTGGACAACCTCTCTAGCTAGGTTTCTACCCCCTAACGGCCACCAATTCTCACGCACGGTCGCCAATAGCAGCTGGGGACCAGCATGAAGAAGCTCTTTGTGTTGATGTTGAAACAACAATTGTGTGAAGTTGTGTTTACTTGATAAAAGTATCGGGTGTTTCTTGTCGTAATTAAAGTCAGGCGAGTTACTAAGACGGCCACCTACTCTAATTATATCCCTTTCATCTAGAAATATATTAAGCCTAGAAATCGAACCTGAAGTTTTTAAAGGTAAGTTACGTTTTAACTTATCATATTCCATCGGAAACGATTCGCGTTGAACAAGACGCGCTAACGACTGTAATGAGTCATTCAATTCATCTACTGATAACGGCCCCTGCGTACGATCTTTCTTTGGTGTGCGTAAGTTATGTATGTATCGCAACAGGTAAGTGCCGGCGCGCACGATAAGCTGATAAGATCGAAACCTTTCAAAATTAATAATTTTATTCTTTGTTACATCACAAACCATAACCGTTGTCGTTTGTGGTTTTAGTTCTGGTAAGTCGGAGTGTGTAGTCGAAGATTGCTGTGACCATGCCGACTCAGAATTTTTTAAGAACTCAGGTCCGCTCCACCACACATTACTGTCAATGAGTACATCAAGACTAAGACCGCGCGAGACCAGATCCGCTGGGTTATTTTTGGTTCCTACATGTAACCATAACGCATTACTTGTTATTTCATTAATCTTCACTATCCTATTTTGAACGAATGTTTTTAACGAATGTGGTGACGTACGTAGCCATCCAAGGACAATAGTTGAGTCTGTCCAAAAGTAAATTTTGTGGAAATTAACACGCAATGACTCGATAATTTTCCTATATAATCGTGCGCCTATTAAAGCCCCGCACAGTTCTAGTCGGGGTATGCTGACTGGTTTAATTGGTGCAACTTTACTCTTTGCACACTATAATCTAATAGTCACCGATGAGTCATCAGAGTAGGTGCGAACATATGCACATGCACCATACGCACTCTGCGACGCGTCCGTGAATACGTGTAATTCTATAAACTGTGTGTGTGCACTCATAACATGACGCGGAATACGTAGGTTATGCAAATATTGAAGTGTGTCAATAAATTTTTCCCAGGATAACGCAACATCACTGGGAACGGGATCATCCCAATTTATCTTGCACAACCACACTTTTTGCATCAATATTTTAGCTACTACGACAGCCGGTGTTAAAATTCCTAGAGGATCGTATATTTGTGCGATTATCGACAACATTGTACGTTTATTTAGTAAATTCGGTCTAACTACTCGTGTGGTAAAATGAAGTTCATCACTTTTATTATACCAACTCACGCCTAAAGTCTTAGTTTGGCAATGTTCGCCTAATGACAAGTCTTTAGATATGTCGTGGTCACTGATATCAACGTTAAACAACCACTTACGCAACGGTAAACAAGCCGAGTTTAAAGTACATCGTAACTTCTCACAGGTATCGAGTAAGCTATTTAAATCATTGTCACCTAGGATGACGTCATCAACGAAAAATTCCTCTCGGATTACTCTCGCAACCTGCTGATCTTTACATTCCAGCGCAAGCTGACGTAAACATCTCATACTAAGGTATGGCGCAGACGCGGTGCCATACGTCACGGTGTTTAGGCGATATACACGTATTGGGTCCGACGGAAGTTTACGCCATAATATCAATTGTAAATCTCGTTGATCTGGTTGTACAAGAAAATTCCGAAACATTTTCTCAACGTCCGCACAACCCACGTATTTATATTGCCTAAAGCGTAATAAAATGCTAAAAATGTCATTCTGAAGTGGTGGACCAATATGTTGAATATCGTTCAACGACTTACCGGACGACGTCGCTGCGCTTGCATCGAAAACAGTGCGCAGTTTAGTCGTACTGCTATTTTCATTAATAACGCCGTGATGCGGCAAAAAATAGTGGGGTGACTCATAATTTTCAACGCAACCCATATGACCAAGCCTTTCATATTCCCCCATAAAATCTAGGTATTTTTCCCTAAATTGTGGCGAACGAGCGAATTTTCGTTCTAACGACAACAAACGTTTTTCAGCCGCTGTGTAACTGTCTCCGAGCACATCAGCTGATTCCTTTAAAGGAATGCGTACGGAAAACCTACCATCTTCCATACGTTTTGTCGTTTTGACAAAAATGACTTCGCACGCACGTTCGTCAGCACTAAGGATGTTTTTATTAACGTTATTGTTTATCTCTTCGAGTTCCCAAAACAATTTCAACTGTGTGTCAATTGTTTGGGAGAAATTACATTGCACACTCTTAACGGGAAGTGGTTTATTATGTAAGGGTCCCGACATTATCCAACCCAATTTTGTATTTTGTAAATAAGGTCCTTTATTCAACTTAATTTTGCCATCACACAATAATTCCCAGAACTTATCCGCGCCTATCAGTATATCGATGTCTGACGGTGAGTGAAAGTTCGGATCCGCAAATTGAATATTATCAGGTAAACTCATATTATTTACATCGACACTAAATGTGGGTAATTGATTTGTAATGCACGGCAACACTAAACAATCAATGTCCATACAAAACGAATTTAACCTTGAACGTAATTTTATTTTACAAATGTGGGTGGACTGCGAAATTGTTTGACCTACCCCAGCAACGTGATAAGTGGACTGTATTAACGGTGCATTTAATGTTTCACATAACGATTTCTTTATGAAACAATGTTGACTACCATTATCAAGCAGAATGCGTACAGTGTGATATTTATTATTATAATCTGCTATGTCCACTAACACTGTGGACAGCAAAACGTTGGGTAATAACGAATATTCCTGATTACTGTTTTGCGATTCTGAATGGTTAGCCGTAACGTGTAAAGATGACGAGACAGTGGAGACGTTAGCGGTGACTGGCTGTGCTGATGCACTCGACCCGCTCACCTGTGATGCGCCGTCTACCTGCCCATCAATGTGAAGCAAACTGTTGTGCCTTTTATCACACAACCTACATGGCCCAAACTTGCATTCGTGAAGTAGGTCGGTTGCGCGTAAACAATTGATGCACAGCTGATGCGTTTTAACTATCTTATTCCTTTCTTGGATAGACGAGTTAAGAAACCTTGAACAGGAATAAATCGCGTGATTACCGTGACACATCACACACACGCGGCTTTGTTTTAGTTTCGTATTACCCTTATTGTTATTGTTAGTAACGTTCGTAGCAATATGAGTATGTGTATATTGTTTCTTAGAGCGCGTTTGTTCGCCGCCTTTGTTCTCGTGGGATTTGTTATGGTTCACTTTTATCATTTCTAAAACGTCGGCGCGGTCCTTAAGAAATTTAAGTAAGTCATCCAGTTTCAAAGCTGACCTTGATTCAATTAACGAACTAGCTGTACCTTGAAAATCTTCCCATTCGCGTTCAGTGGCCTGATCTAATTTGGAAACGACCATGTAAATGATTAAAATGTCCCATGAATCTGTTGGTTCACCTAACGTTTTAAGGGCACGCAAATTTCTCAAAACAATATCTATTAAGTTCCTAATCTGGGAAGCGGACTCTTTATTTAACGATGGAATTTTAAATAATGCCTTCACATGATTATGAACCAATAGTCGCGGATTATTAAATCTATTCTCTAATAGCTCCCATGCGTGAGAATAGTTGTTAGCCGTAAATTCTAATGCACCTATGACGTGTGCCGCGGTACCGGACAATGGCGATTTTAAATTATGAAATTTTTGAACAGGACCTAAATCATCGCGATCTTTAAACTCTAGCCAGCAATCGTATGAACCGTCAAAGGAAGGTATTGTAATATCGGGTAACTTTATGCCTATCGGCTTACATGTTGAAACACTAGACTTGTCAGCTACTTCCTTTCTCAATAAAAGTTTTGCAGAAGCTACAGCACAATAAAATTGATTTTCGAAACGATCTCTCTCTTCCAGCTGTTTTACAAGATCGAGATCTTCCGCTACCTCTTCTTCAATTTTAGTCTGTATTTCACTATACATCTCTATCAAACTCGAAGTACTCTCGACACGTAAATTTAATTCTAATGACTGTTGTTCAGTCAAGGGTAAAGTGCATTTTTTAACATAATTTTCAAACAGAGTTAATCGACCTTTTAAAACTCCTCTTTTCTTAATTATATCTGACAATTTGGGCTCACTCATTTTGGGAATTAAGGAAATCAAGAGTACTTACAGTTGCCAATTTGTAGATGCGTGCGAACCAAGGTGGGTGCCGTTGCGCAGGTAGGTACCGCCACTTGAGCACTGGAAATGGAATATCAGCACGAAATCAACACCTATCGAGGGATGATATGGGGAAACGGATGGGAAGTTCAAACCTGCCACTCCTGTCTGTCGATGCCTTAACGTTGCAGCTCTTCGCTCGATATGTGAATCTCCTCTTCGTATTTTGATGCGACGAATCTTCGGAGATTCCAAGCTTGAACTCCTTATTCGGCTCGATAGGACCACTTTATGCACAGGAACGGGAGGCAGGTGCTCTTCAACGATTGATTTATTGAACGTTTGTTGGTTATATTTAAGTCGTCTTATTGCTAACAGTGTGTATCAGGTAATAGGTAAGGGAACGAGGGTACTGCTCAGTTTGTAAACAATAGCTGTACGTATTTCTCGCCAAAAAATTATTAATAACGATTTAGTGAAATGTAAAAAGTAGTTTAAAACAAAGATCTAGTAGTAGTAAACAAGTACAAGTGTTATCCAGTGCTAAATCTATCGAATAGTATAAAAAACAGTTAAAAACAGCTGTGTAAAATTATTCGTGTAAACTAAATAAATACTATGTAAAACATAGGTGACAGTGATAAAAAGGTATAAGTGAGCTTAATTACACACAAACAAATAGTGTATGGGTTAAAACAACTTAGTGACCATAAAACTTTATTTCTATATATTAAAACCAGTAGATTTCAAATTTATATATTATATACCCGCTGTCTTCACACAAAAAAAAGATTGTACGAAAAGCGCCATCTAGTGGAAATTAGTGAAGTTGCAAATTATAATATAAATAGCGATATCTAGTTTGGAACACAAGAACTAATAACAACGTACCATATCTGCTGTCTATACAACTTCTATACAACTTTTATCCACCAAAAGAGGGTGCTGTCAATTATATTAAAAATGAACAGTGAGAAAAATAAATGTGCAGGTTGTATGCAAGAAATACCTGGAAGACAACATCTTTTTTGGGCACTATGTAAAAATTATTATGACTTAAACTGCGCAAATGTTACGGAAAAATATTTTTACAACATTATGCCAGCTGAAAGGAAACAAAATTGGAAATGTCAGGGATGTCGTTGCAAAATACCAAAAATTACGAATCCAAATACCCCTATAAAGACCTTACTTCAAAATAACGAATTAGCGGATCCGAACGTAACATTCAGGAAAAAAACCATAAACGAACATATTAACATAAGTGCTAGAGATATTAGCATAGATGACATAGCGGAAAACACTCTTTTGAGTCAAACCATTGAGAAAAATGCAAGTACCACAGCAACAACACCCATAGAAGACGTGGGAATTAGCACATCGCTAACGCTAGAACAAATTGGTAGTTTATTGGATACAAAACTGGAGCGCATGAAAATTTGTATACTTTTAGATGTAAGGAGCATAATTCAAGATGAAATTAACAATTCTCTAAAAGATTTTAAAAATAAAACAGAAAACGATCTAAACAGTAAATTAATAGATTCTCAAAAGCAACTTCAAGAAGAAATAAAAAATCTCAACAAAAAAATTATGAATATTGAAGAAGAACTCTACAATTTGAAAAACTCAAAGAAAATAGTACTGTATGGCCTCATGGAAGGGTACTCTGAGACCGAAAACGAGCTAGTAGGTCGTGTTTCAAGGTTGTTCCATGATATATTAAACATCAATATATGCCCTTACATAGAAGAAATCAAATGCCTTGGGAGACGTGGAAACCGTCGGCGGCCTATTGCGATAGAATTAATAAGTAAAAGGATGTCCGATTTTGTAATTAACAATACGATCAAGTTTAAAAATACTGGATTATCCATAGGAAAATTCGTCAGTGGAAAAACGCTAGAAGAAAGGAAGGAACTCATCAGAAATATGAAAACAGCGAGGACAAATGGAAAAAATGCGTATATAAAAATAATAAACTCTATGTTGATGGGAAACTATACACAAATACCTGTAAATCTACAACTACGAACCGGACGGAAGGCGCAAGCATATCCGCAAAGGACGTCGATATTCCAGATCCTACCCCATTAACTTCTATGCAATACCAAGAACAATCTTCGCCAGATACCATGCCACATAACTCTACTACGCGTCAGCAGATCGGGACATTTCAAAAACAATTTCAATAAGTTATCTTTAAGTTTTCAAAATATTCAAAGTATTGGTAATAAAATTGATATACTTGAACAAATAATGTTAGAAACAGATGTTGATATACTGTCATTATCTGAATTGTGGAAAGATGAATACTATCTTAATTCCTTAACAATCCCAGGCTATACAATTGCATCTTACTTTTGCCGGAAATATAAACAAGGAGGTGGAGTTTGCTTAATATTAAAAAACTACTTAGAGTTTATAGAAAGAATTGATATTGTAAATTATTCCAAAGAATTTATTGTTGAACTATGTGCAATAGAAATTCCCAAACTGAAATGCATTATCATAGGAATATATAGACCTGATAGACACTTAGAATTATTTTTTAAGCAATTAGATACACTTCTAAATAAACTTAACACAAAAGAAAAAAATAAATATATTATAATCGCGGGAGACTTTAACATAAATATTTTAAATAAAAACAAATTTACACGTAACTTTTTGAATTTCATGGCTTCATACAACCTTAAACAATTAATAGATAAACCAACGAGAATTGCTAAAGAGTCCTCCACTTGCATTGACTTACTATTTACTAATTATTCATCCCTTGTAAAGAAATCTCAAGTAATTGACTATGGGATCTCAGATCATAAAGCAATAAACATAGAAATTGATACAAGTAATTTATTAATAAAACAAAATATTACGTACTTTAAACAAAAAAGACTATTTACCAATGTTAATATAAATAAATTTAAGGAATCACTAAATAAAATAAAATGGGAGAATATAATAAACAGTAATAAAGGATTAAATGAAAACTAATCGCATTTCTTAGCCAGTTTAACAAAAATACTGAATAATCATATACCACTACAAAAAATTAAAATTAAAAATTACAGTACTAAAAAAAGTTGGCTCTCGATGGGATTAAAAAAAATCGTGCAGACATAAAGAATATTAAAAATAATGCAAAATGAAACTAAAAACGAAGTTATACGAACACATTACAATATTTACAGTAAAATGTTAAAAAAATGTCCAAAAGAATAGATTATATTAAACAAATGGAAAAATCTGACAATAAAACTAAAACGATGTGGAAAATTATTAATAATAAAACCGGTAAAAATAAAATGAAATTACTTCAAAATATAATTTTAAAAGAAAATAATACATTAATTTCTTCCCCCCACATCGTAACAAATATGTTCAACGAGTACTTTGCCACTGTAGGTCAATGTTCTAACTCCAATAATATGGTAAATAGACATCCCGTTATAAATCCACCAACAAACTCTTTCTTTTTAACCCCTGTTGATCCAAGAGAAATAATGAATATAATTAAAAATATTAAAAATAAACATAGCTGTGGCATTGATGATATACCACCAATCCTGGTAAAGAAATGTGCAGAAATATTAACTATCCCTTTAGCTTCACTTATAAACCAAAGTTTTGAAAATTCTCAGTTTCCGGATGCACTAAAAATTTCACTAATAAAACCAATATTTAAAAAAGACGACCCCCAAACGCTCAGTAACTATCGACCCATAGCCCTGCTTCCCACGTTTGATAAAATATTTGAGAAAGCCATGTGTAACCGACTCTATCATTATTTAGAAAAATACAATATATTAGACGAATCACAGTACGGTTTTAGAAAAAGTAGATCAACAACTATGGCAGTATATAAATATATCTAAACGGCAGTGCAAAATATTGATAATAAAAGAGCCACCATAGGCCTCCTTTTGGATATGACGAAAGCATACGATAAAGTTCAATTTAATATACTTTTAAATAAATTAAAGGGTTCGGGAATTCGAGGAACGGCCTATAAATGGTTCCAATCATATCTGACAAACAGGAAGCAGATAGTTCAAATCGAACACCGCAACGATGAAAAACGGGAAATCGTTGTAGTACAGTCCCAAATCTGGGACCTCACATGTTCAATCCCTCAAGGTAGTGTCTTAGGATGCCTATTGTTTTTAATATATATAAACGATTTACCCAAGATAATAAATAACGAAAACACATTAAGCGTACTCTTTGCCGACGATGTGTCAGTGTTAGTGAACTGCGATAAAAACACAAATTATAACTATATTATCTACAACACTCTACACACTATAACAAATTGGCTTGAAGATCACAACTTAGAAATTAACTTTAAAAAGACCAAAATTATGCAATTTAAAACATATAAAAGCAGCCCATTAACTTTAAACATAAACTTTAATAATATTGTTACGCCGCGCTCAAATCAGCGCACTAGCGCCATCTAGTGTCAGGAACGAGAGCGAGGGGAGCTTTGCAGTAAATGACATCACAAATCTTTCGACCGACAGCGCCACCCGAAGAACTAAGTTTCTGGAAAATCTACACTCGAATACTCGTTGCCTGGCGCGCATTTACCTGAATGTTCGGGACGCTTCTTTGCTAATTATATAAATAGGCGCTGCAAGATGCGATCGACAGAGTTGAACTCGGCAACACAAGCGAAGCTTCGGAGCGGAATTAGGTGAATTAGTGTGTTTAATTATTAGTGTTTTAACTTTAATTCGTGTAAAGTAAATTAAAGTGTTAATTTAGGTAATTTTATCGGCAATTTTTATTGTCACGAACCTCAAGCTCGTAACAATTGGTGTCAGAAGTGGGATAAAATAATGCCGATTTTACCTAAGGAGGAAACGGAGGGTGTCCGTACCCGAAGTCAACGCCAGCAGGAGACGGACCAGAGGAGATTTTGTGGTGCAACGCCGCAGATGTCTGAGGGCCAGCCGCCGGCCACGGAAGCCGGTCCGTCAGCAGCTTCTACGTCTGTGGCACCTGACTTAGGTGCTCTGATGGTGATGCTGCAGGAGCAGGCTCGCCGACAGGAGGAGCAGGCTCGCCGACAGGAGGAGCAGGCTCGCCGACAGGAGGAGCAGGCTCACCGACAGGAGGAGCAGGCCCGTCAATTGAAAGAGCAGCTACAGAACGGACAAGAGGAACAGGCCCGCCGGCAGGAGGAGGCCCGTCATTTAGAAGAGCAACTACAACGCGATAAGGAAGAGCAGATGCTCCTCATGAAGGACCTTCACGCTATCTTCGGAAAAGAGATACGGGAGGTGAAGGATAAGGTTGCTCAACATGACAACCGCCTGTCGGAGGCCGAAACCCGAATCGACCAAGTAAACAATCGGGTTGACAACATAATGGCTGACGTGAAGAAAACGCTGGACGACCTCAAACTGGGGGATGGAACAACAGCTCCCGTAGTAGCTACTACACCTTCGCTACGTGGGTTCAAGGTGCCACCATTCGACGGGACTTCTTCCTGGTCAGCCTACAAAATCCAGTTCGAAGATGTTATGAAGGCGAACGGCTGGAATAAAAATCAGGCCATGACTGCTCTCAAACTAGGCCTGCGCGACCAGGCCTTAACAGTTCTGGAAGCTCTCGGTGAGGAAGTGACTTATGAGCAACTCCTTGAGGCATTGGAGGCGAGATATGGCGACGCTCACCTGGAATACGTCTTTCGTGCGCAGCTTAAAGATAGCGTGCAGCGCATTAACGAAAACCTGCAGCAGTGGGCTCTAGAGGTGGAGAAGCTGGTGCGAAAAGCATACCGGTCTGTACCTGCGCTCATTGAAGGGAACCTGGTGCAGACATTCATTGACGGCATCCGTGACCTGGAAGTCAGAGCTGCTGTGAGGCTCGGGCACCACGAGACGCTTAAGGACGCCTTGGCCCATGCACTGGAGGTGGAAGCCGTGCGGCAGGATCATCGTTCCCATCGCGTCAGGGAGGTTGCAGCAGTTACAGTTCGCGACCGCAACAGAGGATACAGCCCTAGGTGCTATGGCTGTGGGGAAAAGGGCCATCTTCGATCCAGCTGCCCTAAGCGAACCCTAGAAAGGGACGGTGAACGATCTCAGGAGGGTAGTGCGGCCAACAGCACCGCCCAGCAGCAGCAGGGAAACGAGTAAAAGCCAGAACTGCGGGGCGGGTGCTGGCTGATAATAAAAGAGCCCCAAGGATCTCGATCTCACAAACCCATGATGGAAACAGTCTAATCATCAAGGGCGAGGTCAACGGAATGCCGTGTAAACTGACCATAGACACTGGAGCCTCTCGTACGGTTGTTAGTTCCCAACTTATAAGTCAGTTCCTTGGGGACTCCGCATACAACCTAGAACGCATTAATTTGGTAACAGCCACCGGTCAGCGTATACCCGTCCGCGGAGAGAAGGAGATGGAGTTGAAGCTAGGCAACGTGATCTACCTGCATAATGTCATCGTGGCTGATATAATGGACGACTGCATCCTAGGCTTAGACTTTATGAGGAATAATTGTTGCGAGATCGACGTTAAGCAAGGTGTTTTGAAATGTGGACAGGAGGAACTTTTTATGAAAGGTGCGTTACCAGGGAACGTGTACAGCATCAAGAAGATTGTTCTTCCGCCGAGATCGGAAACGATTGTTCCGGTTAGTCTTCCTCGAAACGCTGGGCAAGCTCACCGTTGTGTACTTGTGGAGAGGGTAAACAATGACCTTCCATGGAAAGTAGCTCGAACCTTGGTCAGGACCACTGACATCTCAGGAGTACGTGTGCTGAACCTTTGCGACCGGGAACAGATTATAGAAAAAGGCACACTGGTTGGTACTTGTGAGGAAGTGGATTGGTTACGTCAGTGCCAATATATATCGAGTGGGACCCCCAGCAAGGATTCAGAAACCAGAGTGACCACACTTTTGGAAGACTGTCGCAGTGTTCTGCCCCCGAACGAATTGGTCAAGGCGAAGAAGTTGTTACTCGAGTACGCCGATGTATTCTCATCAAACGATGCTAACATAGGAAAGACTGGTTTAGTTCAACACAAAATAAAAACAGGTGAAGAGTTGCCTATCCGTCAGCGGCCAAGGCGATTGCCGGTAGCACGTGAAAAGGAAGTGGAAACCATGATTAAGGGAATGGTGAAGGATGGTGTTATTGAACCTTCATCTAGTCCATGGTGTTCACCCGTGGTACTAGTAAAGAAGAAGGACGGCAGCTTGTGGTTTTGTGTTGACTACCGCCGTCTGAACGACGTTACTAAGAAGGATAGCTATCCCTTGCCAAGAATTGACGACACGCTGGACATGCTTACAGGAGTAAAGTGGTTTAGCACGCTGGACCTAAAAAGTGGCTACTGGCAAGTTGAAATTGACCCTAAGGACAAGGAGAAAACTGCGTTCTCGACGGGAAAGGGTCTGTGGCAATTTAAAGTAATGCCGTTTGGGTTGTGCAATGCTCCAGCAACGTTTGAAAGGCTGATGGAACTTGTACTTACCGGGCTAATTGGCGACGCCTGTCTGGTCTACTTGGATGACATCATCATCGTGGGCCGTACGTTTGAGGAACACCCTCAAAACTTGGAACGCGTGCTCATGAAGATTAAGAGTGCCAAGCTCAAGTTGAGTCCGAAGAAATGTTCACTATTCAAACGGCAAGTCAACTTTTTGGGGTATGTAGTGTCGGAAGAAGGTATCCGCACGGATCCAGAGAAAATCGCAGCTGTAAAGGATTGGCCGGTTCCAAAAGACAAGACGCAGGTTAGAGCATTTTTGGGTTTGTGCTCCTATTACCGACGTTTTGTGAAGAACTTTGCAGAGATAGCCAAACCTCTGCATAAGCTAACCGAGGAGAAGCGATATTTCTGCTGGGATGAAAGTTGTAACAGCGCATTCCAGGAGCTCAAGGACCGTCTGTGCAAGATACCTATTTTGGGATACCCTGATGTAAGCAAAGAGTTTATAGTTGACACAGACGCAAGTGATATAGGACTTGGCGGTGTGTTGTCTCAACGTAATGGTGACCGAGAGGTCGTGATAGCGTACTTCAGCAAGTCGTTGTCAAAACCGGAAAGGAACTACTGTGTCACAAGACGCGAATTGCTAGCTGTGGTAAAGTCGTTGCAACATTTTAGCAAATATCTTCTGGGACGAAAATTTCACTTACGAACTGACCATGCTGCATTAAAATGGCTATTGCAGTTTAAAAACCCAGAAGGACAAGTTGCGAGGTGGATTGAACTACTGCAGGAATACGACTTTGAGATCGAACATCGCAGCGGGAAATCTCATGGCAACGCAGATGCATTGTCAAGAAGACCTTGTCCTGAAGATTGCACTAGAACATTGTACTAGGCAAGAGAGTAAGGAAGTGGTATCCGTGAGGATGCTCAGGGCAGACCACCTCAGCAACGAGTGGAAGGACAGCTTACTACATGCACAGCAGGAAGATCCGGACATCAAGCCGATTCTGGAATGGATAAAGGCCAGTGCTCCCAAGCCCAAGTGGAGTGAAGTCTCAGCGATGAGTTCGACCACTAAAAGCTATTGGGCCCAGTGGGACAGCTTGCTGCTTCAGGATGGAGTTCTGTGTCGTAAATGGGAAAACGTTCGGGGAGACAGCTGTCATTTGCAAATGGTTGTCCCTAAAGCTAAAGTACCGGATGTTCTACAGCTGTACCATAATGATTGTTCAGGAGGCCATTTTTTTTTATATAGAAGAGGGGCAAACGAGCATGCGGCTCACCTGATGTTAAGTGACTACCGCCGCCCATGATCAACCGCAACACCAGGAGAATTGCGGGTGCGTTGCCGGCCCTTTAGAAAGGAGTAAGCTCTTTTCTTGAAGGTCCCCAGGTCGTATCGGTCCGGAAAAATCGCCGGTGGTAAACTATTCCACAGAGAGGTTGTACGTGGAAGAAAACTCCTTGTGAAACGTACAGTGGTGGACCGCCAAGCATCCAGATGGTGTGGATGGTATCGGGACGTTTGCCGTGTAGTGCGTTCACGAAATTTGGCGGCTGGGATTAATCCGAACAATTCCTCAGAGCACTCCCCGTGATAGATGCGATAAAATACACAAAGAGATGCAACATCTCTTCGCAGCGCCAGTGAATCGAGCCGAACGGAAAGCACTTGGTCGTCGACGATTCGAGCCGCTCTGCGCTGGATGCGGTCAAGTGGAAGGAGCTGGTACTGGGGAGCCCCAGCCCAGAGATGGGAACAGAATTCCATGTGCGGCCGAACCTGCGCCTTGTAAAGTTGCAGGCGGTGCGCCGGCATGAAATACTGTCCCGCTCTGCTGAGCACGCCAAGCTTTTCAGAGGCCAAATTGGCCTTCCCTTCCAAGTGACCACGAAACTGCACGTCACTCGATATGTCGACGCCGAGGATTCCGATACTGGCTGAGGCAACAAGGGGAGTGCCTTGAAACTGAGGGGATACGACAAAGGGGTTCCTTTTAGCGGTTTACGCGCAAACTTGTGTCTTCTGGGGGTTAAACTGGACTAGATTTAGTCGTCCCCAATCCGAGACTCTGTTCAGCAAAGACTCGACTTCAGACACAAGTTTGTCCCGGCACTCGGAGACGTTTTCCCGAGAAATATTGGCTCGGCCGGTGTAAAGAGCATCACCAGTGCTGTCATCCGCATAGCAATGAATGTTACGGGTATGCAACATATCATTGATACGCAGAAGAAACAGCGTTGGCGATAGCACGCAGCCCTGTGGAACACCAGCATTAATAGGCTTGCAATCGGAGCTTGCACCGTCTACAACGACCTTGATGCTCCGATCTGCAAGAAAGCTGGTGATCCAATCGCACAATTTCTCGGGAAGCCCATAGGAAGGGAGCTTCGAAAGAAGCGCTTTGTGCCAAACCCGATCGAAGGCCTTCGCAATGTCCAAACTAACGGCCAATGCCTCCCCCTTGAACTCTACTGCCTCCGCCCATCTGTGAGTGAGGTAGACCAGAAGATCACCAGCTGACCGACCACGGCGAAGACCGTATTGGCAGTCACTAATCAGCTGGTGATCCTCAAGGTACCTCATGAGCTGGCAGTTTACAATGGACTCCATTGTTTTGGAGAACAAGGAGGTGATGGCGATTGGCCGGTAGTTGGACGGGTCTGAGCGGTCGCCTTTTTTAGGGATCGGGTGGACGAAAGCCGTCTTCCATGATTTTGGGACTACGCCTAGGGAGTAGGAGTACCGGAAAAGACGCATTAAAACCGGTGCCAACTCTGGAGCACACGTCCTCAGCACAATTGGGGGGATTCCGTCAGGCCCACTCGACTTGTGGATATCCAGGGAGAGGAGTGCTTTGCGAACCGAGCGCTGTGTGAACTGCACTTCCGGCATGGAGCACTCACACCGCGGGATGGTCGGCGGCGTACTCCCCCCGTCATCGAGAGTCGAGTTAGACGCAAAGAAAGAGCCTAGAAGATCGGCTTTCTCCTTTGCAGTATGGGCCAGTGAGTCGTCCTCCCTGTGCAGAGATGGCTGACAGAAATTCCTCTGGACAGCCTTGGCGAGAGACCAGAATGCACGGGTTCCAGAAGGAAAGCGAACTAGTTTCTCGCCAATTCTGCCTATGTGCTCTGACTTTGCCTTGGCAATGATTCTTTTGAAGGACCTAGAGGCGGAATTATACTTCTTTTTTAGAGCGCTGGTGTTTACATCCCGGGACGCTGATGCATCAACCCAGGCTTGGTAGCACTCCTGCTTAGAGCATGATGATATTTTATAGGAGCGACCAAACCATGGCTGAGATTTGCCTCCAATGGGCACCACAGAGGAAGGAATAAAAAGTTCCATACCCTGAAGTACCACATCAGTAACAGAATCCGCAATAACGTTGGGATCATCCGGCAAACCCGCCCCCAAGGGTAGGATGCAAAGAAAGACCGCATCCCATCCCAATCGGCTGACCTATAGTGCCAAACACGGCGGCAGCCTGCAGAATGCAACCGCGATTTCAGCGTGAGTGGCACAACACTCCGGACCAGACAATGGTCCGAGGAGCCTAAAGGGGCGTCGACGGAAATCTGATATCCGTCCGGGTGAGAGGTCAGCAGAAGGTCCAACAGGGAAGGTGCATGATCCTCCACATCTGGAATCCGCGTAGGCGAAGTAACCAGTTGTGTCAGACTATATGCCAAGGCAAAATCATGAACAGATCTCCCCGCATGATCGGTTAAACGTGAACCAAGCCATTCGGCGTGATGGGCGTTAAAGTCGCCGAGGATCACGATCTCTGCGGAGGGGATCTGCTGTAGCAACGAATCTGCAGCCATTTGGACGTGGTCGAAGAGTCGGCCTGTTTCGGCATTACCGCTATGGGACCTATAGAGGCACCCGTAGACGCGCGGATGGTCTTCGCTGTCTACGCGTAGCCAAAGGATGGACAGGTCCGAACCTTCAAGTCTGCCGAGGCGTCGAGAACAGATGTCCTCTCTGACGTAAACACAAACTCCAGCCCGAGGCACAAAGGAGTGTTCCAGTTTGTACCCCGGATAGGAGAGATACGAGACATCAGCCGAAGAGGACATCTGCGTCTCGGTTAGAAAGAGCAGAGCCGGCCTCGCCGTCTCGAGATGGTAGTGGACGGCGTTTAGGTTAGAGTGAAGTCCCCTGATATTTCAGAAATTCACGGACAGCGTGGCAGGGGTCGCCTTGGTTTTGTTGCTCCGTTTGCCCCGAGCAGTTGTAGTCTTGAGCGGAATTTTGCCCGCCCCCCCCCCCAGAATACGCGGGGCAGCTGAGCACTCACGCTCAGAAGTGGAGAAACATGGTCGTGGATGCTCAGCGAGGGATTCTCCAGGGGTGCTGGTACCCTCCTGGGGTAGTCTATCATTATTTAATTCCGCTACCATGTTGAGGGGGGGGGGCGATTTGGGCCTCCGGCCACCTGCACTCACCAGACGAAACGCGGAAGCAGAGCTTCCACTTCACGCCGGTATTCTGTGAGGTCGTGGTACCACCCCGGTTTGAGCCGGCCCATACGTGCAACAGCAAAGCTGCTGCGTGGCTCTACCACTGTCAAAATCCACCATCATGGATGGATGGCTCTACCACTGTCAAAATCCACCATCTGGGAGTTAAACGAACTCTACTGAAGATCCGAGAACGGTTTTACTGGGTCCACTGTCGAAACGATGTCGAGGACTGGTGTCGCAAATGTACAAGTTGTGCGGCTGTAAAGGGACCTCAGACTCGTAGTAGAGGTGCATTGAAGTTGTACAATGTTGGTGCACCATGGGAAAGAATAGCCATTGACGTGGCGGGACCGTTTCCGGAGAGTGAAAGCGGTAACAAGTATTTCATGGTTGTGATGGATTACTTCACTAAGTGGCCAGAAGTCTTCGCCATTCCAAATCAAGAAGCTTCAACAGTTGCTGATAAACTATTTCATGAAGTCTTCTGTCGTTTTGGTGTACCTTTAGAGATTCACAGCGATCAAGGAAGGAATTTCGAGTCTCAAATATTCCAGGAAACTTGCCGAGTTATGGGTACTCATAAAACAAGAACGACTTCTTATCACCCGCAATCTGATGGAATGGTGGAACGATTTAATCAGACATTGGAGAGGTACCTAGCAAAAGTTGTAGACAATCGGCAACGAGATTGGGACAAGCACATACAACCGTTTTTGTCGTCATATCGAAGTTCTGTTCACGAAAGTACAGCAGTGACACCAGCTTTCGCAAACTTTGGAAAGGAATTACGGCTGCCTGCGGACTTGATCACCGGGATACCACCTGATGCCTCACGCAGTATAACCGATTATGCAAATGACTTGCGGAACAAAATGAATGACATTTATGAGCACGTCAGATAATCGGGCCAGCAAATGTCTGAGAAAATGAAAACCCGGTACGACCGCAAAATGAACAATAAAGGGTTCAACGAAGGTTCATTAGTGTGGTTGCATAATCAAGTCCGCAGCAAAGGGAAATCTCCTAAGCTTCAAGCTAAATGGGACGGCCCGTACCGGATTGTGACCAGGATCAACGATGTAACCTACCGGATACAGAAAGGCGCAAGAGGGACTCCTAAGATCGTCCATGTGGATCGCCTAGCGCGTTATTATGGGGCCGATAATGCTCGGGACGAGCATGTCTTAGGAGGTGGCAGTGTTACGCCGCACTCAAATCAGCGCACTAGCGCCATCTAGTGTCAGGAACGAGAGCGAGGGGAGCTTTGCAGTAAATGACATCACAAATCTTTCGACCCGAAGAACTAAGTTTCTGGAAAATCTACACTCGAATACTCGTTGCCTGGCGCGCATTTACCTGAATGTTCGGGACGCTTCTTTGCTAATTATATAAATAGGCGCTGCAAGATGCGATCGACAGAGTTGAACTCGGCGACACAAGCGAAGCTTCGGAGCGGAATTAAGTGAATTAGTGTGTTTAATTATTAGTGTTTTAACTTTAATTTGTGTAAAGTAAATTAAAGTGTTAATTTAGGTAATTTTATCGGCAATTTTTATTGTCACGAACCTCAAGCTCGTAACAATATACAACTAGAAGAAGTTGATACTTTTAATCTTTTAGGTTTGAAAGTAGATTCAAACATCAATTGGAAAACGCACATTAATTATATAAAGTCTAAAATTTCAAAATTTACGTATGCTTTATTTCAAATTAAATACACCACTGACACAGCCACGGCATTGTCAGCTTACTATGCCTATGCTCATTCGTGGCTTAAGTACGGAGTTATGTTGTGGGGAAGTAGCGTCGATGTGCAGCAAGCTTTTTATTACCCAGAAGAAGTGCGTTAGAATACTAGCCCAGATAGATAATACTACTAGCTGTAGACCGTATTTCAAACAACTAAATATTCTTACCTTACCCTGTATGTACATTTATGATCTATGCCTGTTTGTCCACAAAAATAATAATAGTTTCAAGAAAATTAAAGATACGCATAACTTAAATACACGTAACAAAAATAAATTATACCTACCACAGTCGCGAACAAAGATGTTAAATACAAGCCCCTACTTTATGGCAATAAAAGTATATAATATTACCACAGGAAATAAAAAATATATCAGAATTAACCAAATTTAAATCAAGACTCGGTAAATATTTAAAACAAAACTCCTTCTTCTCAGTAGAAGAGTATTTAGATAAAAAATAACACTATTATATATTTTTATATCTTTTTATAGCTTTTAATTTGATTTTATTTTATGTATGTTAATAGTATATAAGCAGTGCCCTTGTCAAATTTGCAGTGCCTGAAAAGGGCGTCTAAGTTGTAAGCACATTTTTAATTTAATACCAATTATGTACACTTAGATTGCAAATAAATGATTTGATTTGATTTAATAATCAAAATTTAAAACAGACAGATCTTATAACTAATCGCACGACGTGCTGTGATTGGTTGCCAACAATGACGAGCTCTGATTCGTAGATAAAAGTTTGGTGTTCCGGTGCGTCGCTAGACGGCGTTAGTAGTCGCGCCAACAAATTGGCTAAAATTAAAAGCAGAGGTGTCCGGAGTGGGAGCTTTTGAAAGAGAATCCAAAGTATTATGTTTTTCTTTATCGTTAATGCAAGACGAAGATGAGAAATGCAAATTAAGTTGATTGAGATCAAAGTCATGGTGTGTGAGATTTTGTCGTAATTTCCCAACTCCTAAGGACTTAAGAAAATTCCAGACCCAAGCAGGGTCAGGATCTTGTACTGATTCATGGATATGGCGTCTATATGCTTTTTTACACAGATTGTTGCAACGATTCCGTACTAATCTATACTTCTCTCTATTCAAATCGCTAGGAACTGACTTGTATTTAGCTTTGGCACAATTTTTAATGTGGACGATTTTTTTTATATCATCGGTCAGCCAAGAAGAGGGAGGATGCTTTACACGCACTGGACGAATAGGAGCATGAACGTCGTAAAGCTGAATTAACAGAGAGTTGAACACAGCAACCTGTTCATCAACAGTAGACGCATTGACGACTATACTCCAATCAATCTTTACAGCGTCATTTAAAAGCTGCTCCAAACCCAAGTCACTAAAGTTACGCCGAAGTAGTATCCTTGACTTAGCTTTATGGGGACGGATTTTGTATAAGTATAAAAGGTCGTGATAGGAAAAAGAATCAGCAGCATGTTGCCCAAATTTAAGAACATGGTCAGGTAAAGACACAAACATTATCTCTAGACGAGAAGGGGCACAGTTCGGGAAAAAGTGTGTGGCAGAAGTGGGAAGAAGTTTTAAATTTGCTGCTTAAATAATAGATTTACTTACTACTACTTTCTATAATCCTAAAAATATTTTTAAGTTATTGTTGCGCGCTCAAGTCGACGACACACTAGTGCCATCTAGTGTCAGGAACGAGAGCGAGGGGAGCTTTGCAGAAAATGACATCACAAATCTCTCAACCGACAGCGCCATCCGAAGAACTAAGTTTCTAGAAAATCTATACTCGCACACTCGTCCCTTTGCGCGCATTTACTTGAATATTCGGGATGCTTCTTTGCTAATTTAAATAAATAGGCGCTGCAAGATGCGAGCGGGGCAGAGTTGAACTCGGCGACACAAGCGAAGCTTCGGAGCGGAATTAAGTGAATTAGTGTGTTTAATTATTAGTGTTTTAAGTTTCAATTTGTGTAAAGTAAATTAAAGTGTTAATTTAGGTAATTTTATCGGCAATTTTTATTGTCCCGAACCTCAAGCTCGTAACAGTTGGTGTCAGAAGTGGGATAAAATCATGCCGATTTTACCGAAGGAGGACACGGAGGGTGTCCGTACCCGAAGTCAACGCCAGCAGGAGATGGACCAACGAAGATTTGGAGGTGCAACGTCGCAGACGTCGGAGGGCCAGCCACCGACTGCAGGCCCGTCGGTAGCTCATACATCTGCAGCACCTGACTTAGGTGCTCTGATGGTGATGCTGCAGGAGCAGGCTCGCCGACAGGAGGAGCAGGCTCGCCGACAGGAGGAACAGGTCCGTCGGTTGGAAGAGCAGCTGCGGGGCAGCCAGGAAGAACAGATGCTTCTCATGAAGGACCTTCACGCTACCTTCGGGAAAGAGATAAGGGAGGTGAAGGATAAGGTTGCTCAACATGATAACCGCCTGTCGGAAGCTGAGACCCAAATCAACCAAGTTAAGAAAACGCTGGATGAACTCAAACTTGGGGATGAAACTACAGCTCCCGTAGTAGCTTCAGCACCTTCGCTACGTGGGTTCAAGGTGTCACCGTTCGACGGGACTTCTTCCTGGTCAGCCTACAAAATCCAGTTCGAGGCTGTTATGAAAGCGAACGGCTGGAATAAAAGTCAGGCCATGACCGCTCTCACACTAGGCCTACGCGATCAGGCCTTAACAGTTCTGGAAACTCTCGGTGAGGAAGTGACTTATGAGCAACTCCTTGAGGCATTGGAGGCGAGATATGGCGACGCTCACCTGGAACACGTCTTTCGTGCGCAGCTTAAAGATCGCGTGCAGCGCATCAACGAAAACCTGCAGCAGTGGACTCTAGAGGTGGAGAAGCTGGTGCGAAAAGCATACCGGTCTGTACCTGCGCTCATTGAAGGGAACATGGTGCAGACATTCATCGACGGCATCCGCATCCGTGACCTGGAAGTCAGAGCTGCTGTGAGGCTCGGGCACCACGAGACGCTTAAGGACGCTTTGGCCCATGCACTGGAGGTGGAAGCCGTGCGGCAGGATCATCGTTCCCATCGCGTCAGTGAGGTTGCAGCAGCTACAGTTCGCGACCGAAACAGAGGATACAGCCCTAGGTGCTATGACTGTGGGGAAAAGGGCCATCTTCAATCCAGCTGCCCTAAGCGAACCGTGGAAAGGAGAGTTGATCGATCTCGAGAGGGTAGTGCAGCTACCGGCACTGCCTGGCGGCGACAGGATCATCGTTCACCTCACGCTAGGGAGGTTACAGCAGTTACGGTTCGCGACCACAGTAAAATATACAGCCCTAGGTGCTATGGCTGTGGGGAAAGGGGCCATCTTCGGTCCAGCTGCCCTAAGCACACCCTAGGAAGGGAAGTTGAACGGTCTCAGAAGTGAAATGCGGCTAACATCACCGCCCAGCACCAGCCGGGATACGACTTTACTGTCAGACATCGCAGCGGGAAATCTCATGGCAACGCAGATGCATTGTCAAGAAGACCTTTTCGTGAAGATTGGAAACATTGTACTAAGCAAAAGCATAAGGAAGTGGCATCCGTGAGGATGCTCAGGACAGACCACCTCAGCAACGGGTGGAAGAACAGTCTACGACATGCACAGCAGGAAGATCCGGACATCAAGCCGATTCTGGGATGGATGAAGGCCCGTGCTACCAAGCCTAAAAACTATTGGGCCCAATGGGACAGCTTGCTGATTCAGGACGGAGTCCTGTGCCGTAAATGGGACAATGATCGAGGAGACAGCTGCCGTTTGCAAATGGTTGTCCCTAAAGCTAAAGTGCCGAATGTTATACAGCTGTGCCATAATGGTCGTTCAAGAGTCCATCTGGGAGCTAAGCGAACTCTGCTGAAGGTCCGAGAACAGTTTTACTGGGTCCATTATCGTGACGATGTCGAGGCTTGGTGTCGTACATGTACAAGTTGTGCGGCCGTGCGGGGACCTCAGACACGTAGTAGAGGAGCACCGAAATTGTACAATGTTGGTGCACCACGGGATAGGACAGCCCTTGACATTGCGGAGCCGTTACAGAAAGGCGCAAGAGGGACTCCTAAGATCGTCCATGTGGATCGCTTGGCGCGTTATTATGGGGCCGATAATGCTCGGGACGAGCATGTCTTAGGAGGGGGCAGTGTTACGCGCTCAAGTCGACGACACACTAGTGCCATCTAGTGTCAGGAACGAGAGCGAGGGGAGCTTTGCAGAAAATGACATCACAAATCTCTCAACCGACAGCGCCATCCGAAGAACTAAGTTTCTAGAAAATCTATACTCGCACACTCGTCCCTTTGCGCGCATTTACTTGAATATTCGGGATGCTTCTTTGCTAACTTAAATAAATAGGCGCTGCAGGATGCGATCGGGGCAGAGTTGAACTCGGCGACACAAGCGAAGCTTCGGAGCGGAATTAAGTGAATTAGTGTGTTTAATTATTAGTGTTTTAAGTTTCAATTTGTGTAAAGTAAATTAAAGTGTTAATTTAGGTAATTTTATCGGCAATTTTTATTGTCCCGAACCTCAAGCTCGTAACATTATGTACTATTTAAAATAGAATTAATTTTATTTTTAGAATCGAAATAAAATTAATTATTCTTTATTATAATTGATGTAAACGTTATTTTAATCTTAATATAAATTATATATCAAATAAAGGTGTATTTAAAAGTTTATTTATTGTATTTATAAAAATCAATTACTTACATACACTATTATATACACTTTTGTATCTATATTTTATTGACATTTAAAAACATTAGTTAGGCTTCTTTTATCACAACTCTTTCCTTTGATCATTTATAAATATACAGTATACACTAACTAAACAACGTCTAACATTAAATTAGGTCACGCTCGATGAATAGCGCGCTACGAGATCAAATTTGCCTCACACGTCCTCTCCCAGCAGCGCTGTTGCTAGAACTAATAACAGACTACTAAGAGGATGCAACTAATCACTAATTGCCGCTAGATATTAATACTTGATAGCACCAAAGCGCCAAAAACAATAGCACGCGCTATAATATGGCGCTATGTGTTATATTAACCACCATTACTGCTGTATTGGCATAAATATAGATCCCTTTGCCTTTGCCTTTATATAAATAAAAATAAAATGGATATCTATGAGTTTTGAACTGTTGATGACGCATTTGCACGCATATGTAATGTAAAAAGAACGATATCCTAAAGTGATTCAATGATTTTGTAACATTTCAATCCGCGCGATTCCTACTATCTTCTTTCTATTACTTTAAATCACAATTATTAAGCTTTCAAAATGAGTTTTTTGGGTAAGTTGTTTGGTGGTAAAAAGGAGGAAAAGGGACCTACAACGCATGAAGCTATACAGAAGTTACGTGAAACTGAAGAGTTGTTGATCAAAAAACAAGAATTTCTGGAACGGAAGATAGACGTAGAGTTACAAACTGCGAGAAAGCATGGTACAAAGAACAAAAGAGGTAAATGAGCTTTAGTTCACAACGTGTACATAAATATATATTTCAAGACAATTTGATGCTTCTATTGTTGACATGCTAATGACCTTGTTAAAACTTTTGTCAGCTGTGATTTTAATTATTTCTAAGTGTATAGCTTTTTCTTGAATTTAATACAGGTAAGCTATTAGGAACATATTTCTTATTACTTTTAATTTTGCTGTTCAATGAATCACAGCTGTCTGTAGATGTAATCTATATTTTACAAATAATATTCTATTCTATACTATTCTGAACATGTATGTGGCAAAAGTCATATGTATTGTCCATGTCACACCTATGCCAGTAGTTGTTGGAAGTACTAAGCTCAGACTTGTTGAAGAGTATGTTTATCTAGGAAATAGTTTTACCAACTTCAAAAAAGGAAGTGGTTCACAATTTGAGTGTTTTTTATTTATTTATAATATGCAATATTTGCATCAACTTTAGCATCCATTAGTATTTATAGATAGATCAATTTCATAATATGTTAATGAAAAATAAAAAGTAACGTAAAATATCAATGCCATAGGCTTGTATTCCGTTCACCTGTTACAGCAATTGTTTTCCAGACAGTAAAAAAATCACCTAGTATACCTAAAAATAGAAGAATTAAAAAAAGTTGAAAAGTGGAAAAAATTATTGAATATACATAGTTTTGTGTATATACAAATGCAAGTTACTAAAAACTTTTATCGACTTTGCAATGATGATGACACTGACTGTATGTAGTCATCTGCACGAAAAATAAGTTCACCTCAGTCCCATCTAGTGACATCAGGTGCACTTAATGTTATTAGTAGAGATGGGCTGAATATTAATTTTATATTCGGTATTCGGCAGCTTTACCACGCTTTGTGTTTTTGGAATCAAACAAAGAAATATTACATTAGTACATTTCACTTTACTATGGTCATCAGTTTCTCTAAAATAAATGTTTAGACTTATTTTAGTAGGTCTCCTGCCACTAATTTTTGTCATATAATTATCAATTTTCACTAAGAACAACACAACGAAATACTTTTTTCTCACAAAAATAGTCAAATCACAAGCATGTGCCTGCAATTTACTCAGTACTAGATGATGCAATAACATGTCAGGTATGGGGGGGGAGCAAGGGGCAGGGCATTAAAATGCTACTTTTTATAGAATAGGTTATAAATTTATCTCGGTCTCTGGTCTCTACACTCACTATACGGAACATGGCATCATTAAGCTGCTATTTTACACTAGTATTCTTTGAGTGTGGTCCTTCCTTGGTTGAGCCGCCCCATTTGTGCTACAACTATAGAATAATTCTAGGATGGCTTTACCATATGTGATGAAATAATAAAATATGGATCTGATTTGTTCGTTAAACAAAATTTTTCTGTGTCCAGCTTTTTACTTCACTAGATGGAGTAACAACCTGGTAAGAGATGCAGGTAGTCAAGTTAGTAGGTGGTTCAGGACTGTGTTCATCAGTGGACTTCAGATAAGCTGTATTTATAATGACATACATAATACATACATAAACTTTAAGTACCCGGTTGACCGAGCTTTGCTCGGTATTTTTCGCTCGGTTTTTTTTTAATTCGTGTGTTATGGAATAAATGCGGTAGAAATGCGGTCGCTAAGGAGTATGTTAGGGCTGAATCTGAGTGACAGGGTGAGAAACTGTGTGATAAAAGAAGAGTGTGGTTTGCAAGATGATGCGGTGACCAGGATTAAGAAAGGAATGCTTCGGTGGTTTGGTCATGTAGAAAGAATGAATGCGGAAAGACTGACAAAGCAAATATATGTTGCAGAAGTGAATGGAAGAGTCGGAAAGGGACGTCCTAGGCGGAAGTTTGTCGACCAAATTGGCGATATACTAAAAATGGGCCAAATTAAGAGTACCCTTAACCGACGAGCATGTATGCGTAGGTATATGAATGTGGAAGAGGCGAGAAAGGTATGTCAGGATCGTGCTAAATGGAAGTCTGTAGTCTCTGCCTACCCCTCTGGGTGACAGGCGTGAGTGTTTATGTTATGTATTATGTTATGGAAATTATATTTAGATACAAATTACATACTAATGAAATAAGAATAATATTTTTTGATCTTAGCTACATAATAGAAAAAACTGAACTGGTTTTTGAATAAAAAATCATGAGTGCAATTAGTTTAATTTAAATTTTCGTGTTTTAAAAAATACTAAAAAAGGGCTCAAAAAAATAGATTTTCTCAAAAAAGAAACGAACATGAAAAAAAAAATTAAAAAAAGTCGGTCGGTCGGTCTGGGCTCGAACCAGGGTTTTAAGATTCTGTGACCGACCATTATACCAATTAAGCTATTTATAATCACTAACAATCCATCAAAATTTACCTTCTTATTCTAACGATATTGTAGCAGTTTTTCATTGCCTAAAAACACGGACATAAAGACATTTTCTAAAAATAAATCCTAGCTAGATCGATTTATTATCCCCGAAACTCCCGGGACACTAAATTTTATGAAAATCGTTGGAGCCGTTTCCGAGATCCCAATTATATACAATATACAAGAATTGCTCGTTTAATAGTATAGGATTCTGTCATCTAGTCTAGAAGGGTAGGTACAGACAATCAACTTCAGCACGGCAAAATTCTGAAGCACCTCTCTCCCTGTCTTATCTGACACATCACTATATCATATATATATGTACATGCTTTTCAGATAATGGTAATTTTAATTTGGCCCATCTTAAATATATCAATAAACACAACATCTAGGACATCCTTTTCTGACCCTGCACTACTCTGCTGCTTAAATTTGTTTTGTCACTATTTCATCCATCATTTTTATAACTATTTACAGATCTCAATCAAATTATCGTTAGAATAGCTCAAAAACAAACCCGCAGAGAAAATAATAATCCAAGAAAGAATAGATGTTTAACTAATAAAAGGAATGATATGGAATAAGAATTACAATGATTTTAAACAATATTCATTACCTGTCACTTTTTGTTCTAACATAAAAATGTTATTATAATATTTATAAACAGACTTCCTTAAACATTCAATACAAAGCGGCAGTTATTATTAATTATAACATAAAATTGAAGTGGATATTATGAATTTACAATATTTAAATTAATAAAATTTTTCAGGACTTACAACTTATAACCAGAGTTGCCACAAAAAATTATCAAAACATGTCCAAACCTCTAAAATATTAATGCAAACAACATGTTTCTCTTATCAAACAATTTCTCATCCTATCATACTTTGTAATTGATCCTATTTCTACAGCAGTAATTTTATGTTTAATTTACCGCGCTCAATTTTCACTACCATACACAAAGGCATGGACTAATGCAGAATTATTAATTGCAATAATTATGTGCTCCGTATTTCTCTTTATTCTATAATATCCTTGTCATGTCTGCCAACCCAGCTAAATGTTTGGATAAATACTTAAACTAATCGACTTGCTTAGCCTACTACACTTTTATTCTTATATCATTTTTATAGTTATATTAACATGTTAATAATAATTATTGTATACTAGGGGCTTATCCTGGCCATAATCATCAAAGAGAATTTGTTTTATCAATTTTTAGATTTCTCAAAAAAAAAAACAATCTGAAATTTCTCAATTATAATAAAGCCTATTTTTTTTTTAATATAGAATAAGTGACAAACAAGCACACAGTCCACCTGATGGTAAGTGAATGCTGCGGCCCATACATTATTTTCAATTACGAATCAAAATGCAGATGCGTTGTTATCCCTGAAGCATGAGATGGAATGCCTCATTTCCAGTATAAAGGGTCTCCAGTTCTCTACACTCACACATGAAACACAGCAGCATTAAGCTGCTATTTCACGTTGGTATTCTGTGAGAGTGTGGTCCTTCCCCGGTCGAGCCGACCCATTCGTGCTACAACCACTATGAAGCTGCAGCATGGCTCTGCCACGTAAAAAGATAGAAGCCTAGATCACTTCTTGCATTGCTCTCTATGTGTTCATCGAGTTTCATTACTATTTGTTCAGTTTATTTTGAAGATTAACCTAGAGAGACAAAAAAATTGAAATTAGTAATTTAGTAATATTAGTTACTTCAATATTACAAATGAAAACTTTAATTATATTTATATGTATAGATGTAGGAAACGCATTTATGAGGTTATTTAAAAAAAATAATAGTGTGAGAGTGGATGTTGAACTTGCTCTCTTGAACAGAATCTTGTTTTCACAATTAATTCTTATTAGCAATAAATCATATGTTATTGTAATGCTGGACTGTAATGATGGACTGAGTACATGATAACACCAAAAATAAATAACTGTCATGTTGTTTCTACGGATGAGGGGATAATGTATGCAAACCAACTGCAACACTGTTTATATTGATGTGACAAAAGGCAGCCTCTCCACCACGGCCTTCTATAACGACGGAGGATGACTGATCCAAGCTACTCCCCATACTTTATAATAATGATAACAATCACTTCTAGACCGAATTGGTTATGGCACATAATTTTAATGGGACTTTATACTTGAATGTATTAGGATTCTACCCTAATATATAATAAGAATAATGTGTTCCACCCTCATATATAATAATCATCATCCCCTAGAACTGAACATGAGTTAATGCAAAATATACCTTTACATTATAAATAACTTTTGTAAAACCTTTTTAAATCGATTTTTCATTCATTACAAAACATAGATAGAAAGTATAATTAACCTTTGCATGAAGTATTCTACCAATCCACCTAACAAGAATTTATGTCCTTAACAGGTTTAGTTTATCTTAAGACAATCTAGGAATTCAAACTGTCATAATAAATTAATGTCTAGTGTTGTAAGGCATTCATTACAATGTCTTTCTTTTAAGTTTGCTTACTTTGCTGAAATGAATCTTAGACCAACGTAACTTCTTTAAAACAAACCTCATTGTAAAAAATTACTTGGTATAATGAATATTTTCTAATCTTTTTCAGATTTGTTATAATATCAAGGTTGTACTGATATATGTAGGCTAAGAATCAATTACTATTATTTGAGTAGCAGAAGTTGATTTTAGTGGATTGATTTTTTTGTACTAAAATATATAAAACAAAATTTTCTTATAATCTTTATATCACGAATTTTATAGTGTATTGTATAGTTTTTATGATAAACCATTTTGATATTATTATATATTGGAGATTTTGGATTTAAAGTTTTGTGGTAAAGTGTGGCGGCTGTAACACTAATCTTTATCCCTGTGTGTCTATTAATGTTCTATTGTTGATTGTGAAAAAGTTTAAAATAATTTAAGAAACATATTCCTTGGATGACAAAATAGTTTTAATATTTCTTTTCTCACTTCTCAGCCGCCATTGCTGCCCTCAAGCGTAAGAAGAGGTATGAGAAACAACTTACACAGATTGATGGCACCCTAACACAGATTGAGGCACAGAGAGAAGCATTGGAAGGAGCCAACACTAGTGCACAGGTGCTAAACACAATGAAGGATGCTGCCACTGCTATGAAGCTGGCGCACAAAGATATGTATGTAACTCAGATATATTTCTATAAAATACTTACTTTGTGAGTTCAGTAGCAACTTCTCAAAGTAAAGAATATTGATATCTATGTCGTTTTAAATTATTATTGAACAAAAAGCAAATATTTGAACATCCTTCATATTTACCATGTTATATAATGAAATTATGCTAATAATGTAAATATACTACAAACATATATTATATTTAGTTTTTAATAGTAAAATATATCAATACCATAAGATGCTCTAAAGATCCTTTATATACCTTAAAGCACCTTTTGGGAGTGTGAGGGTGACCATCATTATCTAGCCTCACCCAGATTGTCACCATGTTTTATGAGGTTATCATTTTAGCTAATTGCCTTCCCTCTACGTAGTTTGCTAAGTGAGTTTCGTATTTATAAGGCCAGAATTGCAAGGGCCATGTCTCATACCCTAATCAAAATAATTTGGAATTTTACAGAGATGTCGACAAAGTACACGATATTATGGACGATATCGCAGAACAGCACGACATCTCGCGGGAGATCACAGAAGCAATAAGCAACAACGTCGCGTTCCCCAGCGACATCGATGAGGATGAACTTGAGAAAGAACTTGAAGAATTGGAACAGGTGACACTTTTTTCTTTATGGCGGTTGTGTTGCATTATGACAGAAACATTTTATATAGTTAACAATTATTATCGTGTTTTCTTGGTCAATTTTGCCATCTACCAACTACGAGCATTATTACTTAGCCCTTGCAACAGAATGTAAGAGTTGCTTGACCGTCAATTATTTTTATTAAGTGTGTAAGTACCATGTATGCACTTTATTTTAGTGTACAAAACAAAAACTTGAAATCTTTATTTATTTTTTAAACTATTAACCCTCTTATAAAGCAATGATAAGAATTTTTTTGTCATGGACATTGAAGTAATGTGTACTATGGTACTAGAACAGACATCGCGAACAAACGGTAGTGCGGGAGTGTGGAAGGAATCACAGGAGTACCTTTTTATGGCACAGTCTAAGTAAGTTTGAGCCTGTGGGCTCTAACGCGTGTTGAAAACAACCAAGTTTCGGCATCTCTTCTGGTACATAGTACATAATGTCGTCCAGACCGAATTTCGGTCATGGTGGCCAGTCTCAACGGAGACTAGCTGTCGGCGCAGAACAGGATTATAGTGCCCAAGTGTATGCACAAGCATAGGTGCACTCTTTATTCCTTCATTCTCATAGTCCGATGTGGACGGTAAACCGACACAACGGCTTTACGTGCCTTCCGAGGCACAGGGGTGAGACGCCGCAAGCTCTAGGGAGTCACTGAGAATTTCTTGATGGAAAAACTCAATAACTGATGTTTTTTTTCCCACCTCGGGATTCGAACCCGGGACCCCATAATCAGCAATCGTGTTTACTGTAATGCTCGAGGAGGGCTTTTACATACCTTGGTTGCAGGCTGACAAACACTTGTTAGATACAACATAGACATATAGTGTAGGCTTAGATGTAGAGTGAGACAATCACAAATGATGTTGTATAGAGAATTAGCCATAACAGCCACACTTGTCAGGTGCAATGGGGATGCATTGTAGTGCCCTTCGTCTCTCGCACTTAACGGTGCTTCCTATCGTGGGTCTCAGTATTTAGTATACACATACTAGTAACTAGAGATGTTACGGAAGTGTTTATATCAGAACTAAATTCGGAAGCAGAGTTTATAAATTTGGTTTGTCGGAACCGGAACCGGAATCGGAGGTGAAGGCAGAAAAGATAGGTGTGTTAAGGGCATGTCTAATAAAATAAAATTACACACATTATTCATCACAAATATACTTATTCGGTTAAAAACTGCCTTCGCCTTAACTGATAATTCGGCACTATGAGCTGCATAAGTTGTCTGAATCCAATACCTTCCCCGAAATTGAAGGGAAGATCTTGCAAATCAATCATTTCATGGAGGTTCCCCGCGCGACAATGCATCGACATCGCCGCTATACATCGACTTTCGATATAACTTCTAAATAATATTTATCGGTATGAAAATCGGAATATCGAAGGTGCAAAATCAATCCAAAATTCCGAACTTTCGGAATCGGAATAAAACCTCCATAACTTGTCTACTAGTAACTAACTACGTAAACTAGTAAGTAGTACTTAGTATATAAGTCTCTCCGAAATGCCATAGTTATATTGCCATCTGTCGGAAGCCGTAAGATCTTTATGGGATAATGAGTATCTCTTACTCTACCACGAGACTGCTTTGCATGGAATGAAAATCTCAACTATAAGGCACACTGGTGAAACAATCATGGTGGTGTAATAATATTCACTACCCTATACCGTTCCGGGTGTTATGAGAGGCGATAGAGGAAAACAAACCAGGATATGGGGAGCACCGTCTTCCTGATAACTAAAAGAAACTGCGGTTGCCAACCCGCCTGCAAAGCGTGGCAACTTTGACAAATATCCTATGAGGCAGTCTATGTAGAGAGCTATATTAAGCAATGGACTTTTTGATTGGCTGTATCGGTAAATTTCAGAATCATATTTTTTTTAAATATGATAGGGTGACAAACAAGCACACAGTCCACCTAATGGTAAGTGGTTGCTGTGGCCCATAGACATCTACATCTATCCTCGATTACGAATCAAAATGCAGATGCGTTGTCACCTGTGACGACTTAGATGGAATGCCTCGTTTCCAGTAAAAAGGGTCTCCGGTTCTCTACACTACCATACGAAACACAGCAGCATTAAACTACTATTTGTATGCTACTATTTGTATGGGTATTTTAAGACTGTTTATTTATAATGATTTATCTGTCAGAGGTCGAAACACGTTCCATTCATTTTTGATAACAGACTGAGTTCATGTTAAATAATTTTATTGAGATTCTAAGAAATTTAATTAAGGCTAATAGTCTGCATACATCACCGCTGATAGGCAATGACCATTTCAGAGAATGTTTGAGGCTACATATTAATTATTAATATCTATATTTACAGGAGGACCTGGACAAGGAGATGCTTGGAATCAATGTACCCAAGGACAACCCATTGGAGCTACCATCTTTGGATGAGGTGCACGACAAACCAAAGCCCAGCAAGTCTAAATCAGGCAAGTTGACTTTTTAAACTAGTTCAAATAATAATAATAATCTTTATTGATAAACATATTACATGCACAAAATTTAAAGTGGTCATTAGCTCCTAAACTAGGATATAAAACCGGCATTGTAAATGTTTGATAGTATGTGAGCACCCAAGTTCGATGCTGCTGTCATTAATTAAACTTAAGCAACTTGAAAGTATTAATGCAGCAATGCCTTTCAAATGCTAACAAGGATATTGATCCCCCGTCTCATCTTGTGGATGGGTGGTGGTGGATGGTTGGGATGGATTTAGGAAAAATATCCTATGAATTGTTTTAGTAAGGAAGATCTATTGTCCTTTGATAGTTTTTTTACTGAGGCAAGGATAGTATAGTCCACCTGATAGTAAGTGGTAAGCTGCATATCCATTTTCTATTAAAAATAAAATACAGTTTCAATTTTACATCTGACTAATAAGATGAAGTTCCCAGTTAACAGCAAAAAGATTCTCTGGTTCTCTACACTCACCATGCAACACAACAGTATTATGGTACAATTCTGTGAAAGCGTAGTATTTTCTCAGTGGAGCTGACCCATTGTACCGCAGTTATTCTTATGACTGCAATCTGTCTCTACCACATACAAATGCCATGTACATGGAGGACAACAACCAGTTAGTGTATAATATATTTGCAATATATTTAAAATAATTCAGACTGTAATTTCCTCCAGATCGGATTGTTGGCCACAATGGCCAATCTTAACGAAAACTATCCGTCTGCGTAGGATCGGATTATAGTGCACAAGCATGTGCGTCTCTATTTCCTCACTCTTCTTGTCCGATGGTACAGGACACGGCTGGAGAGAGATCAGAGCCCAGGATCAGCAGCTATACATACTTTTTAGGCATGGGGTGAACACTTCTAAATTCCTGACTACTAAGAATTTCTTGACAAAAAAAACCCATAAACTGATTTTGACCCAACCCGGCATTCGAACCTGGGACCACGTGATCAGTAGTGGCGCTGACCACTAGACCATCAAGGCAGTCAAACCACATTAATTTAAACAATTTCGAACTATTATACTATTAGTTAATTGGGTTGAGGTACAAACTGATCATCTGACATTGTTTATTTTGGATCAATTAATTTAAAAATTATCTCGAATTTCAGAGGACGATGACGTACTGAAGCAGCTGGAATCCTGGGCTACATAGATGTAATTATATAAATAATGTGAATAATCAAAATGCGTTTTACGTCTATATATATTAGTTGTTCTTTTGTGATACTTTCAATTACTACGCAAGAAGAAATAATCCACGCTACATATAGGTTACTGATATTTATGTATATTTATATTTTTTTAAAGCAGCCTCCCAGAACTAAAACAAGTTTGTATGATTTTATTTAATTTTTTTTTAAACACTAACCCCATAATATTTCGATAAAATAAAAATGTTATTTTTCATCATGAGGGTATTTTCTATAGCGAAAGGTCTGATGCTATTCATTGCCTATGTGAACATTATATGCTTTAGTAATAACTTACATGGTTTAGGTTTCCGTTAAATTTATGAAATAATAACAATGCATGTCATCATTTTTTTTGTCAGGCTGCTTTCCATTACTTATATACAATTTTATTTTTTTAAAAACACCACATAATTTTTTTTAATTATTTTTTGTTAATAGCCAACACTTACTTAAAATGTAATACGTGCGCATTACATTTTAATTTCGTAATTCAAAGATCAGGCATAGAGGTCTGTCATAAGCTTAAAAAAACCAAATGTGCAACAAATATAAATTGTGATATGTGTGATTTTTCTATAGCGCCGAATTCCAAATTAAAATGTAAAACAAATATTCGATATTACTGACATACGGATGGTACTGACTAACCTATGAAAATTTTACGTCCTTTGTTATTTTAATCTAGCGTTTTATATATTTATCTCAATTTTATTGTAAAAATTAGGGTTGCTAGCTTATTAAATGTGAAATGTGGAACTTTTTGTTATTGAAACAAAAAAAAAAAGAAAAGGGAAGGTTTTTCTTTATAATAATTTTTTAAATTTAAAATGATAATAAAAATAGGAGTTTGTTGAAAGGTTAAATTTTCACAAGAAACTAATTTTGTTTAAAAGTTGAAATCCACTTAAAATCTAAATAAAATATTTTTCACATAATTTAATGGCTTCTGAAGCGGGGGCATTAACTATTAAGGAGTTATCCCTAGCGAACGACCTTGAGCGTTCGTTCCTATACAATCCACGCGCTCTCGCTACAATATATCGCGTAAGAGATACGCCCAAATTTTGGAATTATCTAAATTAAAAAAGAAAAGCGAACTTAAGAAATTAAATAAAACGTGAATAATATACATTTTTAAATTATCTATCCATTAGTGTAATCCTCAAATGATTAGAGTGTTGCCTTTAGTAACAAATGTATGCAATCAATAATTTTAGTCACTTTTTAAAAATTAATTTTAAATGTATTTACAGCACATAAAAACAAATTACAACGTGGAATGTGATGATAGGATATCGAACATTAATACTGTATGGAGTTTATTTCTCATAACTAATGAGATAATAGTCTCTGAAAAACGCACTTTCACAAGGTTTTGGTCGGGGTATCGCCTTAACTCTCAAATACACTTTGTCTTGTACCTACTTCAGAAGCTCTTAAATTATTCGAATTCAAATTTAGTTTTATTTGTGAACACAGGTAATGAGACATCTTCGAAAAAAAAAATGTGTAAACTGTCTTTTTTGGTTTTTGAAGCCAGCGTTTATTTTTTAAGTTTAATTACCTTTTTAAGTGGAAGCATTCGTTTTTCTTAATCTTAGGGATGGAATTTATTTTTCAAATTGCAATGCATCTACTCTTGAGGTATAGGCTAATTAATAATTAAAAAAAAGAATTATTAAAATCTGTTCTCAATTTCCAAAGATGTCGCGTGACATACATACAAAATGTAACGTCGAATTGAGAAAAATTCTCTTTTTTGAAGTGTGCTAGAACTTAGACCAACAAAAAAGAAAGACGACGGAATGCTGTGGACATTTCGAGTGACAAAATGACACAAAAACCAATATAAAACCATGCTCAACTTTTTGTAAGAACACGCACACACGCACATTTGCTTTTTAAGGTGATACCTCGAAAATTTGGTGATTTTTCTAACATATTTTTTAAGTTTCATACAGGATGTTAGTGTAAGCACCGTTATCCTTGAAAACCAGTGGTTTGGTTTCACTTATAGAACGTAAATTTAATGAATTTAAAAAAAACGCTATTTTCTTTCATAAAGAATCATGTCCAATTTTGACCTGAAAATTTTCTAACGCGTCTAGTAATGTAAAATATCTTATAAAATTGCCTTTATTTTGCTTATTTCGTATCGCATAATAGAATTTTTCAATAAAGCCAGGAAAAAAAGTAATGTTATTATGTTTATCGTTCTCAATAGACTTTTGGAGAAGGAACGCATTCAAAAATGACTTAAAAGCCCAGAAGCCATGACAATATATATTTAAAAAAAAAAGTGTTTTACACATTTCGTTTCACAGACTACGAAAATCTTATTAATTTGTCATGTGGTTTATGAACGTTCAAAATAACCAATTGTTTTTAGTTACTTATCTTATTATTTTATGATCAGATATGCTTTTTGTGGTTTTATACTATGGTGTGGAAGTTATTTTTCTTTCCACGCCATAGTATACCATAGTGTATAGTTGACAGCTTATAATCTGTAAAATTTATTTACTTTATAGCATTTTTCCCTGGCCTCTAAATAAAAAGGTGATAAGTTATTATGTTATTATAAACGATAATTGATTTTATACAACAGTAGTTGTAGGTAGACGCGACCAGTAAAAAGAATCAAATGACAGGTCAATCAATGTATGGAAAGTGGGCATACTTCTTTAACAGTTTCGCTGCCAGCCAAATTATAAGGGTCGAGTGCCAAATGCCGACCAATCTTTTTGTTTTTATTTAGCTTCTTAGACATCAGTTAAAAGGTTTAAAAAAAAATTAAAAACATGTAATTATTATTTTCATTAATAAAACAATAACAAGAAATCCCGCACCTGCGCGGGCCCGGCACTGCGGTTGGAAAATCCATACGTAGAGCCAAGCCCGCGCCAGAGCGTGGTTAAGTATTTAGTATTAATAGAACATAGACAATACAATAATGAGTTATAAGGAACTAAAATGACACAAGAATTATAAGTAACAATATTAAGATAAACTACTATAATAATAAACAATTTTTGCTTGAAATACAATTTTTAGCATGAAATCAAATATAATCAACCGATATCAAATTATCAATTTTTCAAATTGAAGAATGATATACTTCAAAACATTCGACACATAATCCAGGTTTTTCGATGCAAGTAATGCAATGCCAAACAGTGTCTGTACGTTTTTTCTCTCTTGTGCATTGGCGGCATTGCTTATGTTTCAATTTTCCTTTTGCATTTCTTTCCGTAATCTTACTGATTTTGTGCGGCATAGGAACTTGTCTTTTTACAGGTCCTGGATTTGTTTTGACATGTTTATCTGGTAGCAATGCGCTTATCACTGATAAGCGGTAATCATATAAGGTCATTTTAGGTTGACCTGAGTACTTATTATATATTTTGAATGAATTTATCAGCATCAGCTGGAATGTGTGAATAGCAACCTTTAGGTACCACCGCAAAGTTTTCCTTTCACAAGGATAAAATGCTAACAACTGATCTTGCCGGTCGACTCCGGACATATAATCATTATATTTTGCTATTGCCTCGGGTTTTTGAGCGACTTGTCCGCGTTTATTAGTTATTGAAACCATTTTATCTTTAAACTCTGTAGTAATGTAGGTAACAGGTCGTTTATCCTTCCATTTTCCTATGTGAACTCCTTGGCAGTACCTAGAAATGTTTTCTCCTTTCTTTAGATTCTTTTGAACGACCTGTTGAGGATTTTGTTTCAGATTAATGCGTAATGTTCCAGTGCAGTACGTATTATTATCGAGAAGTTTTTTCGCTAAACCCAAACTGTTATAGAAATTGTCCATGTATAGTGCATGGCCATTATGAAGCTTTTCATTCATGAGCTGCATCACTACTTTCTCGGCGTGACCTTTACCCGAAACTTCGTGATCAAGACCGCCTGCGTACACACGGAATTTCAAAACCAAACCGTCAGGTTCAGTGAGCATATATAATTTGATCCCATATTTGTGACGTTTATTTTTTATAAATTGGCGGAACTTTAGTCGACCTCTCCATAATATCATGCTCTCATCTAAAGATAATTCTTTCGCGGGGTAATAACATTCGTTCATTTTCGTATTGAAATAGTCGACGACACTGCGAACTTTTAGCACTGGGTCGCCATTATCTGCTTCAGACGTGAAATGCAGACATCTCATAATCAGTAGAAATCTATTCCGACCCATTTGTTCAGCAAAAATTGGTATGGAAAATAACCTGCCTGTTTTCCAGTAATCCTGAAGACGACTAAGCTGAATAGTGCCCATATGAAAGAGTAGACCCAAAAAAACTTTAAACTCGGAAACAGTTAGTTCCTTCCATGCCGATATTCTAGATTTTTGTGACACTCCAGCTGATAATTTGACTGCTTGTTTATTAGTTTCATCACAAATCATTTTAAGAAAATTTTCACTAAAGAAATAGTCGAAATAATCAATAGGTCTTATCCCAGGATTAGCGTAAAATTCGTTGAGTCGCGTAAAAGTAAAGTTTTTCATTTCGCCTACCTCAGTCCACTCTGATATAGAGAATTCAACTGATGGTCTGATCGAATACATATCTTCTTGGGATAAATTGAGTTGATCTTCTGAAGTATCGGGCGTCGAATGTGGTGGGGCGGAATGTGGCCTTCTGATCGGTGAATTTGATTCTATATTTATGGCAGATGGGCGGGAAAATTGCAGCTGCTCGTCGTTGCCATCCTCTGAAGATGGGTATTCTTCCTCACTTCCAGGGTCAAATTCGTCACTCGATTCAAGATCGGCAAATAATTCATCTTCAACGTCTGAATCACGTAAATAGCTTGTAGAAAACCGACTTCTTTTAGGCCGCGAAGGGCCTGCCTCTTCCGCCATTTTAATCACTTGTAAAATAAAAACACGTGGCTCGATTTAAAAACCGTTAACTTTGAAAGAATCGTAAAAAATTCACGCGCAGTGCCAACGTAAACACAACACGCCAAACGCAGTGCCGGCGGCACACTGACTCATAGAATCTGTACTGAGCCTAGCCCGCGCCAGCGCGTGGTTGGCCCCTCGCGCAATACCCCGCACCCCACGCCAGCGCGGGCTCGGCAGCGAACTTGTTAAAAAGTTTCTGTCCGACACCGTCCGTAAATTCATGGATATCCTATGCGCACGAGTGACGTAATCACTGTAAAGATCACCGCCCGCGCTAGCTACCTACGCAACATTACAACAACAACCAACAAAAACACAATAGGTACACAAAACCTGTGATGTAACTATTCCTTCATATTTTCATCCTAGCTTAGGACAGGCCAAAACATACCGATACAAACATAACGAAGTTTTGTTAAATTAAATAAAAATGTTGTTTGGCGCTTACTTAATTTTTTTCCGAGCGCTTGCTCGGTATGGCTATCTCATAATTTGCGTACTATGAAGTCATTGCATCACTTTTATTTTGACACTCCCTCGGTCTTCCGTTAGCTTCATCGACAAAGGAATAAGCCACGCCCCCAAAACTTCGATTCAATTTCAATGTATACTCTTAAATCATTTGCAACAACACGGTTTTAGGTACATATGTGCGCATGTAGCAGTGAACATTTGCTGGCTTATAAATGCGGAAAGAAGAAAGATATGTGTGTGTGTGTGTCAAGTTGAGCATGGTTTTTGCATCACTTAAAATGTACCCAGTGCTATCACTTAAAATGTCTTTGCGTTTTCTTTTTTGTTCTGATGCTAAAAATAATCTTCTTGAAAGAATTTGTGAGGCAGCGTCGCCCCTACATTATTGGAAAAAAATATTGGAAAAAGAAAATTGGACAAAAAAAATTATCATTCGCGTTTTGTTTAAAATATTTAATATGCACATTCTGAAGAAAATTGGCTGGAATCATATTTACTACTCACTTTTTTTATAAATGTAAATATGTATTATTAAACTGAGTTGGAATCGTATTTCTTATTTAACCCATAAAAAATGATTAAAAATATGTACGAATGCATGCAACTAGTAGTTGGCTTGTGCGATAAATAAAACGTCATCAAAGTAATTTTGCCTTAATCACCTCACTTTTTTAGATAAAATGTTGATAGAGTTATTGAGAAGGTTAGTAACGTTTTGTAAAATGTTTTGTCTGACAAATTAAGAGAATGTTCGGGCGGTGATATAAGATGAGCCTCTTTCAAATTTAATAGAGCCTTTATCCCTACATATCTTATACTGTTGAGCAATATTTTATCGCACCAGTTTTTCAAGAAGGAAACAGGGGAATATTGGATGATGATTTCCTCTAGTTTTCGTAGGTATAATAAGTCTGAGCTACATTTGTCTCTCAGTTCTTGAGCACAGCGCGACAACAACTTTCAAGTATTTTGCAGCCCGGATATTTTCTTAATGAAATTCGTGTTAATGTTGTATACACTGTTCCTATCAAACTTTGCACGAACGGAAACAACGTACTACTCTTATTTAGAAATGTATTTATGTAAAATATTAAAATGCAGTTTCTTTAAACACTAAATATTATATGTAATGAATCCCATGAATGTAAGCGTTGTTTTTATTCGTGGGAAAGCGGATTGGAACTGACTAAATCGATTGATCGAATTTTACAGATCGCTGAATTTAATTCGGTAAGCAACATATATATACAATTTTTTTATATGTTACAATAAATTTTTCAAATATTCTCTTCAATTTTCACATTTTCTTTATTTGGGGACGCTGCGGGAATAATCTACCTACTTTTTTAATACCAAAGGCAAATTTAGGCCACAAAAGTATTTTTTACTGTTTATTGTTTTCTTTTATGTGTAAAATTTTATTAGTTATTTTTAATAAATATTTAAACAAATAGAAAGAATTAATTGAAGCTGATAAACTGGATTTATGGTTTCAGAATTTTTATACTTATTACTTTTTAACCCCCATTTTATGACAAGTAACATAGTTTTGGTAATCGATGAAACTCGCAGTGTTGCCATTATAAAGAAACGTTCTAAAGCTATAGTTAGTGCCTACGTTAACAGCGTTAGAGAAAAGTTAGCAATTATTTAAGCTATATTAACTTGTGCATATGGTCTAATATATTTTATATTAAGAAACATGCGTGTTTTATTTTTGAAGCCCTCGTTAAACATCAGTAATGTTTTTTTTTTAAATCAAAATGACTTACTTCGTATTCGCAACATCTCTTGTAATAATTATTTTTGAGACTAAACTGCGCGGGCTGGGTGTCGTAATAATCACATACAACTAGGGGATTGCTCAAAATTGGGAAACATGAAATAGATGTAGGCCTTTGAGAATAGTGTAACTTCTTGAATGCAATTCTGTACTACTTACGAATATCTGGCTAGTAACAAATGGTGGTATATTCGAAAATGTCGAACTAAGTTGATGCAGTAATATTGGTGTCCAGCGTTCACTATTCTAATCAGGCCTTCACACTTTTTTTAAATCAGCTTTTAGTCCACTCTGGGTAAAAAAGCCTTTAAATTAAAGCCTCGCATACTGCCGCATGCGCAGTCAGAAGTAGACGTGTCGTGTGTTGTTCTAGCTAATTATAAAATTTTAAAATTTAATGATTTATATTTGGAATCTAATGTAGTGTTGCATAAAGTTTAATCTAGCTATAAAAGTTTCTTGACACTTAATTCCCATAATGATTTCTTATATTTACGCGAATACTACACATTGAAATAATACTAGTTTTTACGGAATTTATCGCGTATATTTAACTTTTTAAATACCCGACGTTTCGAACGCTTTACAGCACTCATGGTCGCGGGCGGGACTGAGATCATAGATTACTGTATATATACTAGAGAACTGAGATGTTCAACGTCCATATGTCATAGTTAACCTCGGTTACCATAGATTAAAATTTAAATTTTGTTCCAATCTATACAGTATGAACTTATGGTATCTTGAAGTCTTGCAGTTGTATGCTTGGGTTGGGATTTAATTTTATTTATTATAAGATCCCAAGCAGATGGTAGCACCCAGCCATCTCTATTGAAATTAAGATGTTTTTTGATTTCAATAGCCTCGCGAATCATCCTTGGAAGGAATCGGTGTTCTTTAGCGAGGATTTGCGGTCTATCAAATCTGATGTAGTGACGGGGGCGATCCTGTACGTGTTCACAGACTGCAGACTTCCCGGAGCGTCGATTCTTCACATCAGCTATATGTTCTTTAACGCGGGTTTTTATTGATCTTTTAGTTTGTCCTATGTAGGAGAGACCACATTCACAATCAAGCTTGTACGCTCCTGCATCCTGCAGAGGGACATTACACTTGACTGATGGTCCCCCGAAAAAAAGAATGAAATTGTTTCCGATTATGTTATTGCAATAGGCAAATATACGGGAATAGTTTTATATCTGCAGAGGACTTAATTTATGCCTGTTTAAGGAAAGACGATAATTCCCCTAAAATTCACATAAAAAACTTTTTAGATTTAAATAAAATTAAATGACTGTGTTACTTTAAGTTACGACTATTGTTATAATTTATTTTACGGTGTACTCGTATTGTTCTATATTAGTGTGGCTAATTGTTTTTTAAAATCAAATAATGTTAGTACTATTTATATATATACAAAAATTTTTCAAATACTTTATTATATACAATATGTAACGTAATTAACGCACACCCTCAGACACCCCAATTAGTATATTATGTTATAATCATAATACATACACTGAATTTTTAGTTAAACATTTTTATGCACTGATTATTTATCAAATTAGTTATACTAATTCCGGAAGAATGTTGTCACAGTACAAATCCAGGAACGCAAATACTTTAACGTGCTTGAAATAAAGTTCATTTTTCTTTATTTTTATTGAATGACAGAATTAGTAATAATATAAATAAAACTGCACTCTTAAAATTCTTATTGCCTTAAGTTACGGTCCATTTCAGTTTTGTTTTGACTGTACAGAATTAGTGTGAGTGTAATTTACGTAGTTTTAATTATTTTTGGGATATATAAGTTACCTACATTAAAAATGATAGGAATCGCGGATAGGTTACATATACTACAAAGTACAATACAGAAAGGAAATATATCATATAAGAGTTATAAAAAGTTACATAATGGGCGAATTGTAAATTCCATATAATGGATATGTGTATGTGTATGTGCGTGCACACGTGCGTGCGTGGCGTGCGTGCGTTTCATGCGTGCGTGGCGTTAGTGCGTGGCGTGCGTGCGTGGCGTGCGTACGTGGCGTGCGTGCGTGGCGTGCGTGCGTGCGTGCGTGCGTGCGTGGCGCGCGTGCGTGGCGTGAGTGGCGTGCGTACGTGACGAGCGTGCGTGGCGTGAGTGGCGTGTGTACGTGACGAGCGTGCGTGGCGTGCGTGATGGCGTGCGTGCGTGGCGTGCTTGTGTGGCGTGCGTGCGTGGCGTAAGAGGCGTGCGTGCGTAGCGAGCGTGCGTGGCGTGCGTACGTGGCGAGGGTGCGTGCGTGCGTGGCGTGCATGCGTGACGTGGCGTGCGTGCGTGGCGTGCGTACGTAGCGTGTGTGCGTGGTGTGCATGCGTGGTGTGCGTGCGAGGCGTGCTTGCGAGGCGTGCGTGCGTGGCGTGCATTCGTGGCGTGGCGTGCGTGTGTTGCGTGCGTGCGTGGCGTATGTGCGTGGTGTGCGTGCGTGGCGTGCGTGCGTGGAGTGCGTGAGCGGCGTGCGTGCGTGGCGTGCATGCGTGGAGTGCGTGGCGTGGCGTGCGTGCGTGCTGTGCGTGGCGTACGTGCATGGCGTGCATGGTGAGCGTGGCGTACGTGGCGTGTGTGGAGTGCGTAGCGCGCGTGGCGTGCGCAGCGTGCGTGTCGTGCGTGGTGTGAGTGCGTGGCGTGCGTGGCGTGCATGCGTGACGTGTCGTGAGTGGCGTGCGTGCGTGGCGTGCGTGCGTGGCGTGTGTGCGTGGCGTGTGTACGTAGCGAGTGTGCGGGGCGTGCATGCGTGGCGTGCGTGCGTGGCGTGCTTGCGTGGCGTGCGTGCGTGTCGTGCGTGTGTGGCGTGCGTGCGTGGCGTACGTGCGTGGCGTGCGTGCGTACCGTGCGTGCGTGGCGTGTGTGCGTGGAGTGCGTGCGTGCGTGACATGCGTGGCGTACGTGGAGTGCGTTGCGTGTGTGGCGTGCGTGCGTGCGTGCGTGCTTGGAAAATGAAACAGGAGTATGAGTAGAATCTTTCTGATGTCAGCACTAAGTAAAAAAAAAACTGCCAAGCTTTGCAACTATGGCAAATATTCTCTTTATGAGATAATCTATGAGGAAACTTTATATTCAGCAGTGGACTTTGATAAGCTTTAATAAATGAATAAATACGAATGGCAATTTGTTATTAAAATGCAATTCATAGTGCTGATTTAACGTACTGCGTGGTCAGAGAGTGTGTCAACCACTATGTATAAGGAAATAAAAAACTAGTATAATATGTAAAGTCCACTAAGATACATTTAAGCAGCAAGTCGGACTCCACTTTGCCTTAATAATATGTTCTACTAGCGCCTAAAAATCAAGAATCCGACATTTTGTCGCATGAAATCGTATATTACACTCATATTGAACATATAAATGATATAAAAACACATTGTTAGAAAGATAAATGTTTGTTGAACACTTTTTTTAAATCTATTAATTGCTATTTTTACATTTGCTTACGGTGTAGACTAGATTTATCAAGTCCGCATGGAGGGGTAAACACGATAACTTTTGAAAATATCAATTGTTCAACTAAATTTATTTTTTAATTCTCCATCTATCATGTGGGGAGCCATGCAATACAAATGGCCTTTTAATTTTGTTTTGTTTATTTAAAAGTGATTTTTTGCGGCTGAGAAATTCTGAAATTTTCGGTGTTTAAGCAGTACATACTTGACCAAGGTAAGATATTATTATTATTTTTATAATCACAGATTTTAATTACAATATATTGTTTCGCTAAACATAGGTACGTAGAATTTGTATATAAATATACATATACGTCTTGGACTTTATGGAGTGACCCGAAGGTTTACCTTGGTGAATGTGAATTAAATTATTTCATAAAAAAACGTACATAAACGTTTCTTAAAGACCTAATATACTACAAAATATTCTTAGCTTTATCAGTATTATTCCTGACAGGGGCAACGAGTAATGGATTCCGTACAGTGTTACACAAAGCACAAGTGTTGATACGCCGCCTCTCAATTAGGACTGGACTGGAATAGTGCCCAATCCTAGATTCTCGCCAATGTACCTGTGGCAAGCCGCAAAAAGATAGAATATCGGCCAATTTCACTTACCTCTATACTTTGCAAGATTACGTAGTGTATATTGAACGGCCATTATTGCATACTAGGGGCAGAACGACCTCCTCAGTGACCAACAGTATAAGTTACGCCATAATCGGCCGACACCTTCTTCAGGACATATTATGGTACGAGGCTTTGATGTAAACTGTGGAAGCAATTACAATTTCTCTTGATGTCTCAGAGGGCTCTGACAGGGTCTGACACGTTTGTTTTTAGAAAAGCTTTGAGCGTACGGATCTGATCTGGTCTGATCAGCTGGGTGAAGGACGTTTTCAGTGTACGGTCTTTACCAGACGTTGTCGAAAACTGCTTTTCCGAGCCTATAAAAATTTATACCGGAGTTACTCAGGGTTCCGTCCCTACGCAACTCTCTTCCTGCTGTATATCAATGACCTGTTTATGCTACGCGGTATCTATTATCTATGGGTACGCAGTAGACAACACAGTTGTGGAGAGATATCCACTGAGTGCTCAGGCTAGTCGGGATTAAATCCAGTCCGAAAGAGAAGCTATTATTAGTTGAGCGATGTTCTCACTACAGGTATAGTTTTAAGATGGGTCAAAGCCAACTTTATGAAATTCAACGAAAAAGGGTGAGCTCGTCTTGGTTCCTTTTCCTTTTTTCAATTTTTAAAACACTTTTTCCAGTTATGCGACAGTTGCCTAATGATTGATACCGCCGTTTCCGCCCGGGAGGGAGAAGTACAGCGCATCGCTTCGCGGTGGGTGTGCGTGCCGTGGGGCGAACTTGGCTTGCGTCGAGCTTCAAGGACGCCCCTGACCCCTCCCGGGACGACACATCCTCAACATGGCGTGTCAACCAATATGCTGGGAAGCGAACTCCGGAGGCCCAGCGTGCTGCTGTCAGGAGAGTGCACGTCTGTTGGTGACATCGGCTCCGCGTCGAGATCCGTTTCCGTGGGACCTGGAAGTCGCTGCCCCTTCGGCAGATCCCTTCCCAGAGGCGCGAGATACGCCAGGTGCCTAGGAACTAGCCAGGCCAGACAGACAGACAGGACGTCGAGTCCCGTCCTCTGCAGGACTCCGTGGGGGTTTGAGACTGCGGACCCTGCGGAAGCGTCTACCTAGTGGCACGCAATACGCCAACAAGAAGAAAACCAATAATGCCGTTCCTGAACGGCTACCAGGACTGGCCCATAGAAATGGGCTGTGATGATTACCCGGGTAATAGGGAATGCCCCGAGGCCCGAAACCTGCAGGGACGAAGTAGTCCTTTGCAGACGACGACGATCATCAGCTCCAGCTTCATCTATACAGGATGTCCCCAGAAGTCGACGTCAAGCCGAAACTTTCTGATAGGCGAGGCCATACTAGTTTCAAGAAAAATATAAAAATATCTAAGTCATGTATTTATGCTGCAAATATTTACTTTTTGCCAATTTTTTTTTCTCTTACGTCATCCTGAATAGTGCTTCTGTAACCTGTAATCCTAAACCCTGTGCCGATCACTCCAGCTTGAAAGAAAATGTAATTTTATACCGAACCAAGTTTTCAGAATTAGTTTTTCGCACTACTTCAACTGACCGTCCTGGAAAAAATTGTATTACGCCAGTTTGGCAAGTAGCTTTAAAAGTTAGCGTATTTAATAAGGATTCTAACGTGGTATACTTACTCCATTATTTCTTAGATAAGCCATAAAAAATTTTTGTTAAACAAAGTCAGTTTTTAACAATTTTTTGGAACTTACATTAAAACGATTCTAGTGCAACCAAAGCGTTCCTAATGACCACAGCGTGGTTTAAATGAGATAGAGAGAGACATTCCATAAAGTGTGAGCGAGACAGATAGTGATGCTTATGAGACACAGACGCAAATACAAACTAAAGTAATAAAATAATGGTTATAAAATTAAGACAGTCAGTTACGTTTTTATGATAAAATTTATTACTTATTTTACAAAAGATGTTCAAATTGCCGTCCTTGAGCTGCAATACAAGCCCGACATCTTCTTAAAAAAGATCTCTGGCAAAGACTTTGGAGCCCTGGTTCCGCTTAATCGCTTCTTCAATATGAGCTGTATTGAAGTTGCGTAAGTCCTGCCGCATGCATTTGGAGATCTGTCCGTTCAGTTGCCTGTATGCTGTCAAATCTGCTGACGATTGCAGCTTCATCGCCCGTCTAACATCCATGCGATTAAGAGTATGATCGGAGAGTTTTTGTGTTCTTCTGCGGCGAAACTTAGTTCCGACCGCATGGACAGGTTCCACGAGCTTGTCATTCATATCGTCCGCTGTATTGCAGTCATCTAGGCACTAAAAACGGTTTTATAATTCGAGCTGAAAGTTTTCGGGACCCTGGATTAACGCACGAGGCGGACGGAGCGTTGACTTCACTAGACGAGACCTCTCCAACTTAACGTTTAGGCTCAATGTGCCTCTAACCATTCGATGATAGCTGCCGGTTTTCACCCTCGCGATCACTGAGACATCACTGAAAAATTGGCGTCTGGTCGTCATAATGAAGTCAATCTCATTTTTTGTCGAACCGTCGGGGCTCGACCAGGTCCACTTCATATGGGGCTGCTTCTGTAAGAAAGAGTTTATCATAAAGAGTCCCTCTTTCTCCATAAATTCATAATTCATAATTCAGAATGTAGGTAGATATTACAATAGTATTGCTAAATCATGAAAGTTCCTATACATTCTGCCTTGTCTGTTGTAAAGTCGGCCAGCTGCTGGCCCCTACAGTTCCGTTGCCTTACTCCAAATTTCCTTAACTTCAGCTCACCGCTTTCTCTTGTGCCTAGATTTGCGTTGAAGTCTCCCATCAACACCGTGCTGGTGGTAGGTTGGTGCGTAAACCTGTATGACCTTCAGGAAAAACCGTTTGGTGATTCTGAGTATCAGGTACGCGACCCTCGTCGACACACTCCCAATATTTACAACGTTGCTGACGAGAGACATGTGAACGATAAATCCGACACCTCCTTGGGACAGATGGTCGCCCTCCCGGTGATAGAACAAGTTGCCGGACTCGAGGATGACCGTGTCCTCCCCCTCTCTTCGGATAATATGCATGGGCATAACCCAATAATATGCCAGGGCAAACTTGTCTACCTCTTCTTCCAACTCCAGTATCTTCTCGTCAGTCCTCAGGGTGCGTGCGTTATATGTTGCCAGGTCGAGTCGTCGTAGGTGGCAACCTAACCTCCACCGGAGATTCTTAACACCCCTTGCCCCGTCGTTACCATAGTCGCCACCGTAGCCAGGAATAGCGGGGCCGCCGGGGACTGGGGACCGTTTGTTTACGTCGTTACTCATGGGGGGATATTTGCCATAATTGCCTCTCTTAGCGAGTGGGTTGGCAACCGCAGTTTTTACTATATTATTGTTGTTATTAGGAAGATGCTGCTGCCCATCTCCTGCCTGTCTCCCTCTGTCCCCTCTTACGACACCCACGGGAAGATATGGGGTAGTGGATATTCTCAACCGCCACTATACGGCAATATGTGTAGTTATGTTAAATAAATTATGAAGTCCTTTCTAGATTTTTGCGCTGCTAATTCCTTTATTTGCTTATGACATTGTCAATGTTTTGTTAAATTACAATTTATGGAAAGGATTGATAAATAATTTAGTCGATTGTTCAACATTGTTTACCTACATTTGTTTTCTTTATATGACATCCTGGAGAAACAGCGCACTGATTCACAGCTAGTGTTTGACAACGTTAAAATTAATGACAGTAAACTAATAGTGAAAGATGACAGTAAACTAATTTGGGAAAACATCAACAAGTTTTTTTCATTGATTAGCATAAACATTTCACTGCAAGAGTGTAAGAATCTAGCTTAGTCTTTAGTAAGATTTTAACCGAATTCACTGATTGAATTTCTTACTATATGCCTCATAGACTTGACATTTTCTATTTAAATACAAAATCCAAAACAGCTTATTCAACACAACGTTTAACGTTTGACTCTTTTGACTTCAACTGAAAATTCTGCATATCTTTTATTTATGTCAGTACCACTCTAGTATTTAAGTTTTAAGCTTTCTCCTCGTATATCTTTAATTTTTCATTCGATTGATGTCGATGTCGTTACTCACGAACTCTTTTGATGACATAGCTAACTTGTATGCCTTTACAAATATTCTCTTTAAAAATTTCTTCCAAAAAATAGTATCGGATTTAGCCACTTTTTAAATTTCGTGCCTCTTTTTGAAAAATAACTGTCTCATCCTCATTTCTACCAAAAGTCATGAAATTTTCATAATATTATCATAATTATTTTTAAAGCTATGACAGCTAGTCTTCACTGGGGGCTGGGGGCCCTTTATATCCACGGGGCCCTGGGCTGCAGCCCAAAATGCCTATACATATATAGATCCGACCCTGCCATTTACCTTCAGGTGAGACCGTAGTTAAACACTTCTTTTTTTTAAATAAAAACCAGTACTTTACAACTATCTCACCTGAATAAATGGTGAGTTTATAACTATCATTTATTTTATTTATGAGTTTGAGACCAAATAGTCGTTTACCGGCTTTATTATGTGTTCTTTATGTAAGTACTTATATCATTGTTGCATGCGGCGAACATTACCCGTATCGTATCGTAGGCGTCGCAAGAGGCGGCAGAAAAAAACTGAAACAGGAAATGGGCCGCAATATATTCCTGATCACAATTCACTTATAATAAAAAATTGCGGTTGCAAATCAGACATGGCAACTATGAGAAATATCCCTATCAGGCGTATGAGGGGAATCCCATCTATCGGGGAGGAGGGGAGGGTTCGGTTCTGTTATGAGCAAAATTAAATAATCAAATGATTTATTTAATAAAATAAATTATTTTGACGTCGTTCAAAATATTAGAAAATTTAATTTGATATCATTTTGGAAACAAATCTATATCCCTAAAAATATTTTGAAGACATGTCGTTCACCAACGCGCATTGGGGCCGCGCCGTGAACATTTGCTTAAAACCTTTTCAGAAATGATAGGAGGCCTGTGCCCAGCTGTGGGACGGAGATAGGCTGTAACTTTAACTTTTATAGGAAACAAATCTATAGTGAACTAATACTATACCAGATAACATAAAAAGATAAAGTTAATAAACAGAAGTGTTCAATTAAATTGAAAGCAAACGAATCCGCCGGAATGAGCAAGTAGTCGTTGTATAATAGTTATGTAATTATCCTTAACAAATGTGATTTCTTACAACATATTCCTTTTGAATGCCAGTTCACAGGATTATCAATGTTATTGCAAGTTACATTAAGGTAGGATATTACTTCACTCATTTGTGATTTTCTGCGTACGAAAACTCCACACAGAAGAATATTTTGAAACCTTTTTCACGCGATTTTAGTTGATATTTCTGGGGAATAAAAATGCAAATGCTTTGCATTAGTTAGTAGGGATTACACACTATGTGTGCTGCGTACACGTTGTTGATAGTGTGTAGTACAAAAAAATTTGGTGTCGATAATAATTGTGATTCATCGGACGCCGTTAGCCTTGTGGGCAGAATTTTGATAGATATTAAGACTTTCCCTTGAGGGCTTATTCTAGACAGCTGACGATTGAGCTATGATACAACTAATATAAACAGGTTTGTTATTTTACGACACTTATGTAAGTTATCATGATTATGATAGTCATTTATCATTATTCTGAACATGAATAGGGTTATATTTTTCCATTATCTTTCGGTTAGGCTCGGGTTGCAATCAGGAAGTAGTGATGCGCGTGGGATACCTATATTAATAAATAAAATAGTGCATCTATGAACCATTTTATAAATTTTAACCGTAAGGTGGCGTATGACAATTCGTCATCCCAACTCTTTTCATTGTAAAAAACTACAGATATGTTGTATATACATGTAATTATAGATATGAGAAGCATATCATAGATGGCGGATTAAACTGTCAAAAATGCCCCAAAATATCGTAGTTGTTGGAAGTGAACACTGAATAGCATCTAATGTTCATATCGGTACGATCATGATACCTACCACCACCACCTGGTCGGATACGTGGTAGAGCTATGCTGCATCTATATTATGGTGGTAGCACGAATGAGTCGGCTCGGCCGAGGTAGAATCACGCTCCCACAGAGTACCAGCGTAAAATAGCAGCTTAACGCTGTTGTGTTTCGTATGGTGAGTGTAGAGAATCGGAGACCCTTTTTACAGGAAATGAGGCATTCCACCTTAGTCCTCAGAGGGTGGTGACGCATCGTCATTTTGATTCTTAATCGAAGATAGATGTAAGTGTCTATGGGCCATAGCATCTACTTACCATCAGGTGGACTGTACGCTCGTTTGTCACCCTTATTCTATAAAAGAAAACTATGATCGAAAGGCGCCTGCCAGCTGTAGCAGTTGCAGCTAATTGTTCTGATTTAGGAAGGGTTAACAGGGAATGTTTACAGGTTAAATATGGCTTATAAAGTATCTCTGTCTTTGAGACCATAATAATAGTCGAAAAGTAAGTTTTAATAGAAACGTTAAGCTTTATAGCCAAATACTTTCCTACTCAAATATTAGTCCTGGGCTTGACACCATCTAAAGGCAACATTTGTGCAACATAAAAATATATTTATCGAGACTTTTCTCTGAACAGGTTTACAGAGGGTTCTTTGATGTTTTATGTTTTAGATTTATTGTTATACAACTAAATAAAGTTAAATATTATGTACACGTAGTAAAACTTCATGTTATGTGCCTCATTTACAGGCGAAACGTGTCGTGTTATCGAAGGTATACGACCTCGATGATACGATACCACGGTCTTTCCTAGTGTAGTGGTGTTGGGATTGGTGCGAAGGGGATAGTGCTTGTAATTGCTGGAGAGTGGGAGTGGGAGGTGCACTTCAAACTAGGACACATCATTTAAATTATTATACAGATAAATCGCAGCTCAAATGCATCTCGAGGAAACATTATCTGTCGTTGTGTCCATAGTGGTGAATGTTTCTTTAATTATTTATGTGTTAATTTAAGTATTTATAAGTACGAGATATTAAGGAGTGTGAAACGATAAATTGATGCGTTGCCGACAAACTGGCTTACAGTTTGCCAAAATTTTAAATGTAAATAATGTATACTCTTTCTAAGAATAAATAAATAAAAACAACAAGAACATCTTAACTAACTGATTTTAAAATATTTAAAGTAATAGATTTCTGAGTAACGCCCGATTCTATTAATTAGCATGTCATTATCCAGAATAAGTACACTATTTAGTTAATTTGCATTGCATACTTAGTCTATATGAAGTGTTAGACGCACGCGGCGGTCAGTCTTCAGTGCTGTGGATACATCGACACACATCATGAAGATTGTTATATTTGTAAGTAAAATTCTTCCAATATGTAATTAGGTCTATCCATAGTTAAGTGATAAAATTATTAGAATAGGCATATTTTTGGAATTACTTCTTAATAAAAAACAAAATTTAAACTTTTGTCGGTATAAGTGTTAATGTTGTGCTAGTTTTATGGAATCGATTAAATTATTGGTAATATGTAATTTCAATATGCCGCCTAAGAAAATGCGGGATTTTTAAAAATACTGATATCTCAGGGTTATAAGAGATGTTGCATCCCTTTACATTTTCTATCACGTTTACCACGTCAGGTGCTCAGACGAATTGTTTAGATTAATACCAGCCGCCAAATTCCATCATGGCACATCGCGATAGTACTTACGATGCCATCCATACCATCTGAGTGCTTGGCGGTTCACCATTGTGCGATTTACTAGGGGTTTTCCTCGCACAACTTCTTTCTGAAATCGTTTACCACCGGTGATTTTTCTGGAACGATATGTCTTTGAGACCTTCCAGAAGCTTACTTACGGACTTAGGTACTCGAAAAATGAACTTAAAGCAACTAATAGCTCAGCGTGGCCCGGGAAAATGTGTGCTATCCCAGAATAACAGTGAAAAATAGCAGCTTAATGTTGCTGTATTTCGTATAGTGAGTATAGAGTTGGAAACGATGCATTCGAACTTAGACCCTAAGTTTGCCAACGCATCTGCGTTTTGATTCTTAATCGTGTATAAATGTATTATTTACAAACAATTATTTCTGGATATTTCTTATATAAAAAGTTACATCCACATTAGGAATTCTCCTGTATAGTAGAAGTAAAACCAAGAGACATGCGGTGGCCCATAGACATCTATATTTATCTTCAACTACGAATCAAAACACCTCGTTTCCAGTAAAAAGGGTCTCCGATACTCTACCATACGAAACATATCAGCATTAAGCTACTATTTTACGCTGGTATTCTGCGAGAGCGCGGTTCTGGCCAACCCAAAATAACCCAATCGTGCTACAACCACAATATAGCTGCAGCATGGCTGTACCACGTAAACAGTTGGTTGCAGGAAGTGAAGTTTTTTGAATATAAAGTTGGTATATTCCCCCTCATTGACTAAGAGTGGAGTGGCGTATTTTCAAAAGCGCATTTTCATAAATTCAGTTCGCTGCTGCATGCCTTAAGCGCAAAGCGCATGTTCTACTAGCGGCTAAAATCGAGAATCCAACGTTTTGTCGTATCCACAGAAATAGTAATATTGTATTGACTGCCTCGTTGGTCTGGTGGTTGTAGTAGTGCGACTGCTGATCATGAGGTCCTGGATTCGAATCTTGGGTCGGGCCAAAAAATTAATTATTGAGTTTTTCCGTCAAGAAATTCTCAGTAGTTGCCCGGAGTCAGGAAGTTGGCGGTGTCTTACCCCCGTGCCTCGGAAAGCACGTTAGCCGTTGGTCCTACGCCTGATCTCTCTCCGGTCATGTCGGTTTACCGTCCCATCAATTATGAGAGTGAGGGAATAGAGAGTGCACCTGTGCTTGCGCATACACTTGGGCACTATAATCCTGTCCTGCGCCGATGGCTAGCCTCCGTTGAGGCTGGCCGTGGCCGGATTTCGGTCTTGAGGACATTATTATTACTAATATTGTTTTATTATTACGATTTCTGTGGTCGTATCCAATATCCCTGTCGCCTCTTAGGACTCCCATGGTATGATATGGATGGGGTATTGGATTCTCTTACCCGATTTCTGTGATAAGCAGATATATTACTTTTAGCAAAATTATTTTAAAGTGAAAACATCTTTAATCGTTGTGATTTGAAATTCGATATTACGAAAAAGCGACAATAAAACGGGAAAATAACATATACATCTATAGGATTTAGCCTGCCAGAGAATGAGATACAGTATACAGTTAAAAGATAAATTTAAATTCACAACTTACCTATAACCTTCTCATTTCTGAGAGGGGTTTAGGTCCAGGAAATGCCCACAGCGCTGCCCCAATGCAGGGATATTTCTCACACATGGAGGTTTCCTCACGATGTTTTACTTCACTGCCGAGCACGTGGTAAATCAGTACTTAAAATTGCAATTGACAAATTCTTTGGAGCCGGCGGGAATTGAACCCGGGTGTTCTGTGAAATTTACAGCGAGCTAAGCGCTCCGTATACTGAGCTACCGGGGCTCTCAGTATACAGTGTTTAAATAAATTAATAATAAAAAATAATTAATAATACATTTTTATTAATAAAATATAAATAAGGTTTCACTTCTACCGCGTGTGAACTGCACACATGTTTTTTTGTTCAGGTGTTTTCCCGTTTTATAAAATAACGAGCACACTAAATATTTAAGTACCTATAATGACTTTTAATATATAATATTACTTAAAACATATTCTATCATCTATAGTATCTATCGAAGGCAGACCACAGCCATGGTTTGGTCGCTCCTGCAAAATTGTATGCATGACGTCTCGGGATGCAAAAGTACTCTAAAAAAAGTAATTCCGCCTTCAGGTCCTTAAAAAGTGTCTTTGCCAAGGCAAATACAGAGCACATCGGCAGAATTGGCAAGAATCATTCACGTGAACACTTCACTTCCATATGAACTTGGTTCCAGAGCACGTCTAACGTCATGGAATAATAATAATAATAATATTCCACAACAATCACACAACGCCATCTAGTCCCAAGCTAAGCAGAGCTTGTGTTATGGGTACTAGATAACTGATAAACATACTTATATATTTCTAAATACATAAATATTATGGATAAATTACACCCAGCCACAGAACAAATGATCGTGCTCATCACACAAACGTTTGTCCTGGGTGGGAATCGAACCCACGACCTCCGGCTTAGCAGTCAGGGTTACTAACCACTAGACCAACAGGCCTGTCAAGCATTTATGATCATTCAGTAATATGTTGCAGTTCATGTTTCGTGTTTTTACAGTACCGGTTATTTCTCTGATTTTCCTATGCACATTAAAAGAATCATATCTGGCCTCAAACTCTTCTATCGCAATACATTGGTCAACCATCCATTTTTCTTCCGCTTCAACTACTTTTATTTGGATTATCTTGTGTATGGTTTTGTATTGTTGATCGTCTACTCCTTTGATGTTCTACGCTGTTCCATTAGGTTTAGAATCTCCTGCGTGATCCAGCGGTTTTTTGTTTCATGGTTCAATGGTTGGAGGATTCTTTAATCAGTATCAACAAGATTTTAATTTAATTTAGTCAATGTCTCTTCTACGTTAACGTTTGGACCATGGTGTTTATTCAAGCGGTCAACAGCCATATTTATTTTCTTGGCTGCTTTAAGCCGTATTTACGGTTCTTTAGGTCTAGTCACATCCATTTGTTGTTTTTTTGATTTAGGTTTTAGAATTTTCATATTACAGCGAAGGGATGCAATAACTGGATTGTGATTAGAACCAATATCGGTGCCTGAGTAGGTTTTGGCTGATGCTAAACTGTTGCGATATCTTCTGTTTATAAGTATGTAATCTATTTGATTACGGACGATCTTCTTCGGTGAATGTAATGGTGACATCCATGTATACAATCTTCTTGGAGGTGGCTTAAAGTGTGTGCTTAAAATTAAAAGCACGTGTTCTTCGCAGAATTGTAAAAGGCGGTCAACGCGATCGTTTCTTTTTCCCAGTCCGAATGGACCAACGACATCCGAGACTTTGCCCTCCCCGATTTTTGCATTAAAATCACCTTGGACGAGGATAATTTTATGTGGATCGAGATGTTTAAGGGCGTTTTCTACTTGTTCATAAAAGAGTTCATTATCTTCGTCAGTAGCATCGGTATAGTAGGCGCATACACCTGGACTATCGGAATATTTCTGGGTTTTGCTTTTAACTCTAAAACTAAAACTCTGTCCGATATTGGTAGGAAACTGTGGACCTGATAATGTAAATGTCTGCTGATGATGGCGGCCAAACCGTTGTAGTGATTTTTATCATTATCACCGCTATAATAAACTACTGTGTCATCACCAGGGAACTGGAGTCTTGGACTCCAGTTCTCTGGTGCCTAGACTCACTCACTCCAAGGATATTTATCTTAAGTCTTAGCACATCTCCCGTTCTATATTCACCATTTTATAGGTGCGGTACATACTCTTGAGGTTTCACGTAGCAATCGTCATGGCTAACCTGGAGATTTTTCGCACCTTCTGACCATCAAAAGTCTGCCGGGGACTGAGGGCCATTTTTATATTGTATTGTTCACTACAATTGTAACATTACATAAGAATATTAAATACCTACATATGAAAACGATAGCGTCCATCCTTTTTTCTTTTTGTGCTTTTTCATGTGCTTTCTTTAGCGTGCAGTCTTTTCGGCCCACTTTCGGTGAAAAAATAGGCTATAAAAGAAATTTTTCTATGACTTAATGTTATTAGTTCTTCAGTTTATTTTCATTAAGCACATTTTTATTAGCTCGACCTGTATGAGGGTATGAATGTAATGGAATTGAATAATTTAGTTCTCACTTACTTCCAAATATCTGAATAGAAATCTTGCACCGATGAGAATATAATAATTTCATGAATATGACCTATTATTCTCACTAGGGTCATTGTTATCACCATAACCCATTATTAATGGATGTTTTAATTTAAAATCTGATAATATTTACCTATTAATGATTTTTATTAACACGTCTATTTTACAGATTACGCTTCTCTTCGTTGTAAAAGCATCAACATCGAAAGCCGCAATACAACAAATATCAGAAAAGGTGACGACACACATTAAAACGTTGACAGATAAGGCCGCGTCCACAATACACAAGTTAGCAAAGGATATAGACCTTAAGAAACTGGAGAAATTGGATTTCTTGCATCTCTTCACAAAGAAACTCGCGAAAAAACCACATGATCAAGAAGTGTTCATAATTGATCCCTATCAGGTTGATAGGTTAAAATACTATTTTGAGCATACGCACGGTTTGAAGAAACTTGCAGGCCCATATGGGAGCCCACATCTAGAGTATGGACCACCACATTGATACAACTGTGTTAAAATACCAAAAGAACTTCTAACTTCATTGCAAGTGTGTATGTGTGTTATGTTTTTATACAGTTATTACTAAGCTGTTGAGTTTGCTGTCGGATTTTAGGACATATATTTTTTCCATGTGTAATACGCTATCAGATGACATCAAAGCCTTTACAACTTTTCGCCTGTAGACGGTTACACGGAGATATCATAGTGTAGACCTTTAATATTACTTCATCAGAATTCTAGAAACGTTTGTCTTTGAAAGTTTTAAATTAGTTCAAAAATAGACTGATTTCAAACCTTTTCAAACCGAAACTTTCAAGATGGGAACAGACATTGAAGTAGTCATTATAACATAAATTTTCATGTTACGATGCGTATGTGATGTGCGAGTCATTGGCTTCGGCTATTTTTCTTAATTTTATAGTATGGAAATTAAGTGGGTATTCACACAACCAATGCTTTGTTACAAATTAAATTCTTCGCAACAAATGGCTGTATAAAAATCTTACTCTACTGTCAACATTTGTTTTAAATTGAAAAAGGACTTTAATGGATCCAACCAAGCTAAGCTACCATTATAGCTGCGTACAGCAAGGGAGTTGGATAACTTGCAAGCGTTTGTCTTTCCGTCCGATTATAGTTTGAGTGCTTTCAAGGCATGAGGGAATAAACTTTTATTACTTTAACACAGTGCGATTTACCATCTAGGGTTTCATCAACCTTTACCATCAGTAGAGATTGCAGTCAAGCAATACATTGTAGTACGTAAGAAAAATCATTTAGGCAATCCGAATTTTAGCACCCCTGGCTAGGTGGGGCGATTATATCCGCAAGATGGTTGGTAGGAAATAGATTTTGATTTACGATAAGATTGTTACGATATTATCGTCAAGATACAAACATATTTTAGATACTCGTGGCTTCAAAGGTGAAATAACTACCTTAATTTTTCAGCTTTGAAGCCACGAGCATCTATTAGTAATATCGACACTCAAGAGAATAGTTATGTCACTACTACTAATATAGCTTTTCACAAGTCTCCAGCTGAACACAGTAGTCCTGAGCAAACAGCATCCATCGACTGCCTGCGTGTTTCACCGTTTTACAATGTATTGACATACCTTCATAATGATGATGAATGTCCGTACAAAATAAAATACTATAATTTTAATAAAATAAGTGCCCCTTTTGTATGTGGCTTATGCTTGCACACACATAATAAACACAATACAAAGTGACAAAATACATCTGTGTTTTGTACGGTTAACGTTGAGAAATGTAGAGTTTCGTTACGAGCTACGAGGTAATTCATTGTGGTCCTCAGATTACGTTTCTATATCAAATAGATACTTTGTTTTTAAATATAGAATCGGTGAAAGTACATAAGGGATCAAAGGACAGCTGTATATGCTGATATTAAAAAAAAAAACTTTTATTGTAAAATGTCGTTGCTTAACGGTTTGTCGTATTGTTTTAAAAATATTGCTTCTCCAGTATCTAGTATTTTAAATTACCATGTAGGAAAATGTCTAACGTGCCGTGTGAAATTCTATTGTATATAAATGGAACAAAAGACAAAGACCTTTAATTGATGAGTTGTTTTTTTATTAAATGAATACTGGCCTTCATTACGTTGAATATTTTCTTTTTAATTACATTTTTTTAAAGAATACTGCCAACCTATTTCTGATTATGAATTAAGACGAATTTAAAATATGTATGCTTAAAATAAAATTGTGAATGCGGCTATTAAGAGCTTAGTATATTCTATGTAAGATATAAACATCGTAATAATTTAAAAATAAATATAAATGACTATGATTATTTGTAAAAAAAGAAATATAAAATATAAACGCAGCCAAAATTAGATTGTACAAATAAACGACTGAACAATTTGCGAAAATTTAATGAATGTAATTTTTTTGTAAATAAAATGAATTTTTAAAATATTGTTATTTATTTTACTGTTTTATAAATATAAAAACGACATATTATATTATTTGTTATCTACCAGACAATATTTTAAAAATATAAGACAGTCTAGTTATTTATTGTATGGACATGATTTATTAGCGCTTTTCAGTAGGTTTTTAGACTTATTTCCTGACCAAATTTGGGGTTTTAATTTTTGACCTTTGATTTTTGACATCGGCTATAAATGTTTTGGCTGTCCCATTACTACATCTGTTAAAAAGGAAGTTTCAATGGTATGACGAGTGCCATAACATATGGGTATACAAAACTTTTTAGACTATCATTTATATTCTAATGTAAAGTTATAAATAAATAACACACTTCATTATATGTATAAGCGTAACAAAACACAATAGGACTAATTCCCGATATTCAATTCGCTCATTAATTTATCGAAGACATCATCTGCTCCATTCCCGCTGTCCTTCTGCGTGAAATCTCCCATAAAACCGTTCTGGAAATCACCAAAATCATCCGCGCTCGGGCTTGTATCGACCAAACCGAGTTCTGTCAAAAGTGACAAGTTGTCGGTTTCGGTTTTGACGTTGCTATCAAAGATGTCAGCTGTCAGTCCAGGTAATAGTTGTTCGGACGAGTCGGCGTCGTCTTTGTCTTTTGTACTTTGCCTCCTGTTGAGGACTTTCGCATCTTTCTCTTCATCAGAAGCATCATGGTACTCTTGCATTTCTTTTCCGTATTCTATGTCGTCGTCATCTTGATTATCCTGCCGGATTAAATATGCAAGTTAAGTTAGAAGTTATAAAACGTGCTCTGGCTCTACCACGTTGCAGAGGTTAAATAAAGCATGTTTATAGATCCATGCAGCAGCTATATTATGGTTGTCGTAATACAACCGGGTTACATACAAATGGGTAGGCTAGATAGAGGTAGGACAACGCTCTCACAGAATACCAGCGTAAAGTAGCATCTTAATGTTGCTGTGTTTCATATGGTGAGTGTAGTGAACCGGAAACCCTTTTTACTGGAAATGAGGCATTCCATCGTAGTCCTCAGGGGTGACAGCGCATCTGCATTTTGATTCACAATTGAGAATAAATGTCTATCTATGGGCCATACCATCCACTTACCATCAGGTGAACTGTGTGATCGTTTGTCACCCATATTCCATAAGCCCGTGGTAGAGTTACGCTGCTGAATTGTGTCAGCAGCACGAATGTGTCTCATAGAATACCAGCGTATGCTTAAAGTTCCAAAAAATAAGTGATGAAGACTAGTCACTGTTATTACTAGTAACGAGGTGACAACAAATCTGCATATTTAAATTGATCCTTTATCATGACCACCTCGCTAGTCTAGTTAAGTGAGGTGATTACTAATCATGTGGCATTCGAACCCAGAAGAGTCCGGGTCGGGTTAGTTATTCTTATTCGGTTTTTCTGCTAAGCAATTCTCAGTAACAGCCCGGAGTCAGAAATTTGGCGGAGTTTCAACTCCGTGTCTCAGTGAGCACGTAAAGCCGTTGTTTCTGCGCCTGATATCTCCTCGGTCATGTTGGATTGCCGTCCCATCGGATAATGAAAATAGGGGAATGGGAGTGCTCCTGTGGGTGGGTACTATAACCCTGTCCTGCGCCGATGGCTAGCCTCCGTTGAGACTGACCGCCGTGACCGGAATTCGTTCTGGATCAAATTATTATTGAAATTAATTATTAATATTGATTTTGATTTGATTGAAAATCTTAAATGAGATGATTATATACCCAGCAGTGAAACGTATTTTTTTAAATAGAATATGATCAGCAGTTTTTCCAGACTTTGTTGAACAAAGTCTCGGACTAAAGGCGACTAAATCCAGTCCAGTTTAATTCCCATAAGACACAAGTTTGCGCGTTTACCGCTAAAAAAAACCCCTTTGTCGTATCCCCTCAGTTTCAAGGCACTCCCCTTGTTGCCTCAGCCAGTATTGGAATCCTCGGCGTCGACATATCGAGTGACGTGCAGTTTCGTGGTCACTTGGAAAAGGAGGCCAAATTGGCCTCTAAAGAGCTTGGCGTGCTCAGCAGAGCGGGACAGTATTTCATGCCGGCTCACCGCCTGTAACTTTACAAAGCGTAGGTTCAGCCGCACATGGAATACTGTTCCCAACTCTGGACTGGGGCTCCCCTGTGCCAGCTCCTTCCATTTGATCGCATCCAGCGCAGAGCTGTTCGAACCGTCGGCGATCGAGCTCTTTTCGATCGGCTTGACTCACTGGCACTGCGAAGAGATGTTGCATCTCTTTGCGTAATTCATCGCACGGGGAGTGCGAGAGTGCTCTGAGGCATTGTTCGGACTAATACCAGCCGCACAATTTCACCATCGGACATCGTGCCAAAACTCACGATATCATCCATACCATCTGGATGACCGGCGGTCCACTACCGTGCGATTTAAAAAAAGTTTTCTTAATCGCACAACTTCCTTGTGGAATCTACTACCCCCAGAGATTTTCCGAACTGATACGACTTAGGGAACTTTGAGAAAAGAGCCTACTCCTTTTCAAAAGGCCGGCAACGCATATGCAATTCCCCTGGCTTGCAGTTGCTCATGGGCGGCGGTAATCACTTACCATCAGGTGAGCCGTCATGCTCGTTTGCCCCCTCTCCTATAAAAAGCTAAATTTGACAAGGTCACCATAATTATAAAACAATTGGTAACAGCAACGTTATTAAAACAATTGGGCCTCCTATATGAAACAAGTTTAAGAAAAAAATTCTTAATTAGCATCATCATCATAATTACAGTCCGTCACAAGTGCACTGCTTAACATAGACCTCCCCCAAGTAATGCCACAAAGCACGGTCCTGAGCCACCTGCATCCATCGACTTGCTGCATGTCTTACCAGGTCAGCTTTCATCTAGTGAGGGGCCTTTCCTCCCAATTAGTTGTCGGTTCTTCGAGCTATATGGCCGACCCATACCCTCTTAAGCTTACTAATCCATTCTTTTTATATTTAAACATAATTCATAAGTGATAATTTTATAATTAATTAGTGAAAGTTTTAGAAGACTGGTGTCGCGGCTAAACAATTTCTAATTAATAGAATCATGCGTTACTTTGCAGAAATACTCGTATATTATAGTAAAGATCTACGTAGTAAAATAAAATCATCCTTAAATAATACGATTTGACAGAAAAAATACTCTCACATCTAGCATAAGGGCCACTATCATTATTATTAAGAAATGGAATGTTTTATTCTATATATTCCTTAAAGTTTGTTCACTTGTACACTAGTAACACTAATTGAGGTATTCTCAGGTGAAATATACTCTGCTGCGACTCACCGTTTAGCACAGAGTTGGGATTAGAGTCAACTGAGAGCGTCATCTTACCTGAATTATCTGGGCGGTTGATTTGTATTGGAAGGCATTCTGTGATAAGTCCACTTCTACGGGAAACAGCGAGGCGTTTTCTTTCAGATGCTCCACAGTTTCACTGTAGATATAAATTTAAATGTGTGAACGTTGATTACGTGTACTGAAGATTGTATGGTAATAGCTGACGCAAGTTTTCTTTAGGTCCCTATTTGTGATCGTTTATCTAAACTCTGCTTTACTGAAGTCAAATCAATGAGCGACTGAACACGAGTTTTAACGTTCTTGTTATGGAATAGAGTGGAATAGAATATTTTATCAAAGATAGATTACAAGAATATTTATATTTATTTATGGGACAACGAGCACACAGTCCATCTGATGGTAAGTGGATGCTGTGGCCTATAGACATCTACATTTATCCTCAATTAAGAATCAAAATGTAGATTCGTCGTCACCCCTGAGGACTAAAATGGAATGCCTCGTTTCCAATAAAAAGGGTCTCCAGTTTTCTATACACTTACGAAACACCTTTTTTTTATACATGGGGAAATGCCTACGCATACCCGCCTCGCGGGGGCAAGGACGGGTTATGTCGGACTCGCACCGACTAAAACCCCATGGTGTTCCACCTTTGTCGCATATTGGCAAGGCTACGGGAACGCTTTCGCACACATCCGCGGCCCTACTAGTGCCTGCCGCCCCATGGCAGCACCTCCTCGGGAGAGGAAAATTCCTCCCCGTTCTCCTTCCCAGGTAAGGCGCACCAGAACACATCGCGCGCCTTCCTCCACGGCCTCCAATTACGTCTGTGCAACAGACGCCCCCGCGTCCGATGCACAAAGGCCATGGGGCCAGGAAAAACGAGCACTTAGAAGTACTAGCCTTCCCGACCCCAGCGGCGGATCTGGTCTATGGCTCCGCCGCCAACCAAGATTCGGCTGCGGAGGGTAGGGAGAGCGGCGCCTCGCAATAATATAATAATAATATTAATATTCCACAACAATCACACAACGCCATCTAGTCCCAAGCTAAGCAGAGCTTGTGTTATGGGTACTAGACAACTGATAAACATACTTATATATTTCTAAATACATACATATTATAGATAAATTACACCCAGACACAGAACAAATGACCGACAATCCTCTCCCCCCGCAGCCCCACCACCACCGCATCAACGGTGCGGCCCCGTTTGAGTCGCGGAGGATAGGGCGAGTGGCGCATCGCCATACAAACACTCCTCTTCCTCCGCGACTCCACCTCGGCTGCAGCGGTAGGTGGTGAGGACACCCCTCTCGCCACAGTCCACCAACACACATCCGAAGTGGGCTCCCCAAGCCCACACGGAGTGACCACCTCGGGCCGGCCCTTCACCTCGGGCCAGCCACGTGGGTTCCTCTTTGTTCACCGCGGGCGACCAAGCCACGGCTACTAAGCCCCCCCGCCACGACAAGGCGGGAACCCGTTCGGGGGGGACGAAACACCTTACGAAACATAGTAGCATTAAGCTGTTATTTTACGCCGGTATTCTGTGAGTGTGTGATCCTTCTTCGATCAAGCCGACCCATTCGGCCTTACTACTACCATAATACAGCTGCAGCGTGGCTCTACAATTAAATACTCTAAATAAAATTGTTGAAAGTCAATTATTCGCCGCTACCACTAGTTCGAAAAAAAACCCTTCCTGGGAAGAACCAGAAAGAAACCTAGCGGGCCTAATTTTTTAAACAATAATTTACAGTATAATATGTTATACATTTAAATATGAAAACATTTGGAAACAATATGGTAGTCATCACCTCATTCCTAGGGGTTATTATAAAAAGTCCTGTATATTTTCACTCGTTCGGAGTCAGACAGATTAGAAATTTCTTTAATAATATTTTTAATATTCTGTTATAGCCCCTCTACACGATGGGCCATCGCGATGGCCAACTACCATGGAGGGCGTAGTTGCGTCGGATGGCTTATGGCGCGTGCGATGGTCTTGGGGATGGCGACGATGTCGGTTTTTCCACCGCACATCAAAGGTGGTAGTGAGCCAGCGATAGCGGTACGCATCTACACGTGGCCCATTGCACGGGTTTGAGCGCTCGACGATTGAGTGTGGACGTTCGTGTTTTGTTTATTAAATTAACGAATTAAAAATGTCGAAAATGTGGCCTCATAACGAAGTTATAAATTTTTAATCATAGAGCTACTAAAATTCAGAACATATACAAAATTTGTTGTTTATTTTATTTTGAATAAGTAATTAATAATTATTTATTAAATTATTAATTATAATTATTTTATTATTTGTGTTTAAAGAAAACTAAATTTATTTAGGATATATTTAGTTCCATTGCGATGGATAGATAACATGCATCATCTTCTTCTACGCTATTTCTTTTTGATAACTCTATTCTTGTGCACATTAAAAAAAACGGTAAGTGTTGTATAGATATATTGCCGTAGCGGCTAATTCATCCACCTCCATCTGGAAAAACGTTTCGATCATAACTGAATGTCGCCATCGTGTAGTTACGTTTCAACCATCGCACGGCCATCTCGCTGGGCCAGCGCTGGCCCATCGTGTATAGGAGCTATTAAGTCGGCTAAACTGGAGCCACACGAATGAGCGCTAAAACCTGGGTTTTAACGTTCATTCTTGTACGAGATGATCTGTCTTAGTCAGACAAATAAGAAATTTCTCTAATAATATTTTCATTATTCAGCTAAAGTTGGCTTTACTGAAGTTATACAAACGAGCGACAAAACACGGGATTTAACGTTAATCCTTGCTCAGATGACTGACAAAGCCAGACAGATGACAAAGTTTTCTCCGATAATATTTTCCAATATTCAGCTATAGAATGCTCTACTGAAGTCACATGAATGAGTGTCGAGACACGGGATTTAACGTTCATTCTTGCTCGAGATGATCTTCGACGCCAGATAGATCAGAAAGTTTCCTCCGATGATATTAACCATTCAACTAAAGTTAGCGGTACTGTAGTCATATGAATTCCTTTCGTTCGGTTTCCGTTCCTTTGTGCTCGAGATGATCCAGATCAGAAAGTTTTCTCCGATAATATTATTCATAAAGTTGGCTTTACTGAAGTCACACAAACGAGCGACGAAACACGCAATTTAAAGTACATTCTTGCTCCATGACGCCTCGCATCTTTCTGCTTAGGATCTGGGTATTTTTTGTCTAGTAAATATGAGTTGATCGTACGCCATCTATCGGAGATCTTACGACATTGACTTGAAGAGATGATTTTTTTAATGGAAAGAGCCGAACCGGCTCATCTCATGGTAAGTGATCACCGTCGCCCATGAATATCAGCAACACCAGGGGATTATTGCAGGTGTGTTGCCGGCCTTTCCCCACTCGTATAGGTCTGGGAAAACCGCTGAAGGCAGTAAATTTTACAGTGTGGACGTGCGAGGCAGAAAATTCGTACAAACCAATATATAGGTATAAATTCACAATATACCAATTCACCGTAAAATAGGCGGCGTAGGACCCAGCTTACAACGCAAATAATTGGAAATGAAACCGAGGCATTCTACCTCAGGGGTGACAACGCATCTGCATTTTGATTCATGATTGAGGATAAATATTGATGTCTATGAGTCGTAGCATTCACTTACCATCAGGTGGACCGTGTGCTCGTTTGTCACCCTTATTCTATAAAAAATTCTAGCGACCCGATCAAGCAAGTATTGATTCGTGTTACAAACCGGCTCATTCAGGTCGATCATTTAAATGAATCTTTATGAGTTTCAGAACTCTGTGATCTGTGAGACCCACTCGATAATGTCGGTCGTCAGATATTACTATACTCTTTGATCGTAGGTTCTGTCAATCGTTACATTCGAAACGTTCAAAAATCTAACTGCAATCATCAATTGCTTGATGCGACCCGGGTCAAATGAACGAATGATTCACGATTGATACATATCTAATCGGAAGACATAATATTCAGGCATTTTCCGTATTCGCCTCTAACAACCACAATAACAATAACAATAACAACCACGAGACGAAATGGGAGATGGACGACTCTCATACGACGTTACACACAGTAAGTCATCCATACATCTCGCTGCAATGAGGGCATCCCCGACTATTTTTGCCACCAGGGCGGCGCTACTAACAAATGAGGTGAAATATTTGACAAAGCTAGGGAAGTTAATTTGTTAGAAAACTGTACAGATTGATGTTTCTTTCTGAAATATTAGCCATCTCTTGTATTTATTATAATAGAAAAATTAAATTTTACGTGGTAGAGCCATGCTGCAGCTATATTGTGGTTGCAGCAGGAATGGGTCGGCTCCGACCGAGGTAGTACCACGCTCTCACAGAATACCATCGTAAAATAGCAGCTTAATACTGCTGTGTTTCGTATGGTGAGTGTAGAAGACGGGAGACCCTTTTTACTGGGAACGAGCTATTCCATCTCAGTCCTCACGGCACTGACTAAGTTCGCTCAATAAAAGTTATTTTCAGTCTATTTTTTCGATTAGATGGTAAACCACTTGCATGTTTCTTTTTGTCAAAAATTACAAAATTACGGAGCATGAAAATTTTGTCACTAATGCCGCGGAGAAAATTTGTACATTATACAACTAACTTCATCTACTTGTACTCATAAACAGCTAACTTCGCAGTCACTACTCAACCACGTCAACGCCGCTATAAATTCTACAATTTTCAAGGACAGTCGGGCTATGCTTTAGTACGTAGTGATCGTTCTCCTGGTCTCTAAAGTTCATGCATCAGGTCAATTCTGACGAAGTGCATATTGATTCTTAATTAAAGATAAATGTAGGTGTCCATGGGCCACAGCATTCACTTACCATCAGGTGGACTGTGTGCTTGTTCGTCGTCTTTATTCTATAAAAAAAATCTAACTATAAATAATTCTAAAAGTAGAAAAATTTAAAAAGTTAAAAATGTGTGAAAAGCTTAAGAACTGCACTGAGGCATTGCTTAGTGGTTACACATACACTAGAAACCAAAAACAAATTAAAACGCAACTTTTTAATGATGATGACATCTGGTGAGCGTATTTATTTAAGATTCGCCCTCGCATTTATTAATGAAGTTTTAGTTCTATATAGTTTATCATACTTGTGATATACGGCCAGTCCCTGAATAAACCTCTTGAGCTGGTAGGCGACATCTTGAGTTTTTTTGTTATCAAGTAATTCCAACTTGACTTGAACATCCGATCTCAAGCGTGCGAACCTCGCTCTCGCCTCTTGACGGCAGCGGAGAATTAATCTAAATAAAAATAAATTACATTACTTGAAATCTCGAACAAATAAAAAAACAATGTTATAAGTAGTAGGAGCCGCGAAGCACCTTTATTATGGTTGTCGGGTCGGCTCGACCGGGGGAAGACCACGCTCTCACACAATACCAGCGTGAGATAGCAGCTTAACGCTGCTGTGTTACGTATGGTGAGTGTAGAGAACCGGAGACCCTTTTTACTGGAAAAGAGGCATTTCATCTTTGTCCTTAGGAGTGATAACGCATTTCCATTTTGATTCTTATCTTCATTTTGATTATCGAAAACAGATGATGTCATTGGGCCACGACATTGACTTAACATAGGTTGAATGTGTGCCTGTAAATATACTACAGAGTGAAAATAAAGTCATAGTCATCCTTTAAACTAAGAATGAACTAATGATAACAATAACAACTACTTTGGGACTAGAATAACATAAATCAACAATTTTAATATTGCAAGCGTGTAAAGTGAATTTTAAAAAACACATTTTGTCATTTTTTAAGGACTCATTATTGCAATTAAACACGAAAAAATAGTACATTGCAATGACGGGGATTTAAGTAGCCGATTTGTGAACCTAATATTCGGTTACTTAAGTTCCATGTACTGTACATTATTTTACAGTACAAGTGCATTAAATCTACAAATATTAAACTTTAATCCAAATTCAAGAAAAACATTATTTGAAATTGGAATCAAACAGAAATGTTCTTTCTGAGAATTCGAGATCTAAAATATCAACATCATGTCTGAATGAAAAAGTTTTGTTAGCAAATACAGAGAATCTAAATTTCAGTACAAGAATTACTGCATCAAGCTAAAGATTTAATTATACGGGACTAAAGGCGCAACAAGACTCTATTGACAGATGTTTTGTATGATCCAGATGTTGGCTTATGTGTAAATGATTTATCAAACCTAAATTCACAACGGTCTTATTTTTAGCAATTGTAATATGACTATGAATATGAATTGTACTTTAAAAAATACAGTTTAAGCTAAAATGTACAAAAAATTTAAATGACTATGTTAAGTATTTTTTTGTACTTCTTGATTAAATGATTTAATGTTTTCTTTGTAATAAAAACTATTCTAATAGATGTTACTCATTAAAGTTTTACTTGGTTTTAAGTCTTTGTTTTACACACAAGGATTTTAAGGAAGTTTTCACTTCAAAAAGATATTAGTGAAAGAAATTACCTATACTCATAATTCCCGGTTTCTACCCTGTAAAGAGGTTCTTGTATGGCATTGAATCCAAACTCCTCATCATCCATCTCTTTCACTTTGAGGCAGTAAGACAGGTATTCAAACTTCGTGTCGGCATACTTCCGTATCGTCAGCTTCGTGTCGGGAATAGCTTTGTTCAGGTACGTTCCCATGTCGGCAAGTATCTGCATAAAAAATCTATTCAGATAAAAGAAAAAACAAAACTCTTTAGTTTTCGACGTGTGAAATTGAATTCACTTAGTTGAATGCAGGTTCTGTGTAAGAATATCCACTAACTCATATCGTCTCGTCCCGTGCTTATAGCATACGTAAGTATGTAGACTTTAAGGTCCTGTGGATGTCGTAAGAGAAGACAGAGGGAAACAAATCAGATGATAAAGATAAAGATATTATATTTTGCAAATATGGATACAGTACATGGCAATATAGGTAGTGAGTTCAGCCACATTTTACCAGTAGGCATTCAAAGTAAGTATACAGAAATATAAACTAATCACCTAAACAGCTATAACAAAATAAAATAATAATACAAAAACAAACATAATTCAGATTTATAACATTATACAGCCTTAACCTCAAAAAAAAAATTCAGTCAAGAATTCTGTTACGCTATAGTATGCTTTGACTGTCAAGAAGCTTCGAAGCCTTTTTTTAAATATCGATAGCGGCAATTCTTTCCAACTTTTAGGTATTTTATCATATACGACCGGAGCCATGCAGTGACGCATGTGCAGCATGTGATGACACAAAAGGATGTTGTCACGTCTATTACATGGAACTACTTGGTCAAGGCATGTGGAGCAGCATCTTCCTAATAATAGCTATAAAATATAAAACTGTGATTACCAACACGCGTGGCAACTATGGCAAATAATTTTCTTATAAAGCAATTTATGACGGAGACTTATGTTCAATAGTAGACTTTTTTTAGGTTATAGTTTTGTTATTTATGATAAGATCTTACCAATAGTTGATAGAGCGAATTGAAAGTGTACTTTGGTGAATTATAAATTAAAATACTGGTTATGACTAGATGAAAGACTTTTTGAAAACGAAATAAAGTTGATGAGATTTTTTTTTAATCAACGAGTCAGGTAAAAAAGACTAGTTTTTATGATAGTGCCTGAGTACCTAAAAATTAAAGTAATATTAAAGTTGATTTCTGATCGTTTTAAAATAATTCTGTTTAAAGTTTTTTTTTTTAATTAACAATAATAAAAGAAATTTTGAATCTCAATAATAATAACATAATAAATTTAAAAATAATATTTTCTATCGTTGATTGAGAATTTTTATCTACATTTTTTCACGATCATATGCGCATTATAAGTTATGCACTTTTAGATCTTCCAAACTTTTTTTTAAATTGAAGTCTGACTTAAAATCATCGGAAAATTAGAAGTAATAGTAATAAGTTTATTTGTGAAGTACGGTAATAGACTGTGAGACATTCCATCTTAGTTCTCCCCTCCTTGTTCAAGTGGGCTGCAGATGTCCATTAACAGTAAGCCACTTATCATCAGGAGTACTGTAAATTAGTTTATCACTTTAGTTTCATTAAAAATCATTGTCATTGACTACATCCCATCAAATTCTATTGCTGAAAAAAGGCCTACCCCATATATTCCCTTATGAGGATATTTGTCATAGTTATTAGTTACCGTGCTTGGTAGGCGCCACAATTAATGCCTGGTACATGGCGACACTAGTTACCACTAGCGCCCTCTAGTATTGAGTAGCAGAACTAGGAGAGTCAACATTGTTCTAGATATTTCCATGTTAGAACTTACTAGAACTATCGACACCTAATCAGTCGGGATCGGTATGTACTCGAACATTCTAGATATTTCTATAGTAGAAGGTTCTGGAACTATCCGAGGCCCTATAGAAGGCCGATATCGACCGCCACCCGAGTCAGTATTGAATTGGAAATTCAAGCGAATACTTCGAAGCAATACAACTGCGAGCTAAAGTTATCAGTAGTACAATTGTGTTTTGTTATTAGTGTAGTTTAAGTTGCAATTAGTGTTCTGTAATTAAAGAGTCGATTTTGGTAATTCACTCGACAGTTTTTATTGTCTCGATCCCCAAGCTCGAAACATTATTATTAATTGAGTTATATGATAGATAGAGATAGAGAAGTAGATTGCTGCTGTCCATATCCTGGTTTGTTTCCCTCTCTCGTCACTAACAACACACATGGGCTAATATTTGGTAGTAGATTCCTTACATATACAGCTCGAAGAACCGACAACCGATGAGGAAAAAAGGTTCTTGAGTGGCAGCCTCGTACCGGTAGGCAAAGTGCTGAGCGACTCCCACTAGATGGAGTGACGACCTGGTAAGACATGCAGGAAGTCGATAGATGCAGGTGGCTCAGGACCGTGCTTTGTGGTAACCCTCGGGGGCGGCTTATGTCCAGCAGTGGATTTGTGAAGGTCTGTATTGATGATGATGATGATGATGATGATGATTAACTTACTCTTAAAATAAGAGTTTACTATGAATGTATTATAAATACAGAAGTGGTAATTCAGGGGCTCTGCGCTTGCAGTAAATTTAACGGTACGCGAGTATCCCAGGTTCAACCCCACTGGCAAAAACTAAATTGTTAATTTCAAATATAAACGTGCTCGGCAGTGAAGGAGGGAACCATCATATATGAGAATGAAAATATTTTAAAGACATTTACCGTCATATAATAAAACATCAATATATGAGAAAAGTAATTTAAAAAAATTCATTTTGTCTAGCTTTGAACTCTTACATGATCTTTAAGAAGTAAATAAGTAAACTATTTTCATCTGTTATCAATGGAAGAAAGAATCAAAGCTTACCGGTTTCAAGGTCTTCAACATTTTAATGCCATCTCTCTCTAGAGATCTGTGGTATTCGCCGAATTTAGTGAAAGCTTCCGATGCCCTGGCTTGGGGTTCCCTCACTCCGATGGCCGCAAAAACGTCGCCTAGAGATTTATAAGTTTGGAGAAGGTCAAAGTAAGCCTTTAACATTCTGGAAAAAAAGTTTAAAGCTTAAAATGGCGTGGGTTCGATTTGGTCTACTATCCTTATTTACTTTCTATTTGGTTGCTCACTTAGGGTACATATTACGTCGCAGGGCTTAGATTAAAAACCCAGGCCTATGATCAAGAACCGAAAGAAGACAAAATTACTACTTTATGTTATGATAAACCTGACAAAATCCAATGTCTTGATCAAAAACTTAGACTCATTTAGCTGTTAAATTTTTTCAGGCTGTTACCTTTTGGAATTTTCCACCAATCTCTTATATGTGTTTTCGGTGTCCCTCATCTCATTCAGCTTGGCGACAAGAGTGTCGTTGCAAAGTATAGCCCTGGACAATCCGAGAGCGTCGGCCGTCCCTGACGACATGTTCTCAACGAGTCTATGTTTCATTTTCTTCATAATAATGTCTAAAGATTTCCCCTGTTTAGGATCCGCGTGGAGTTTGTTATAGTTGATGGTTACATCGGTCTGCAATGTGATATTTAAATCCACTGATAAAACTAATTTTATACTGCAGCTATATTTCGGCAGTAGCACGAATAGATAGACTCGACCGGGGAAAGGACCACGCTCTCACAGAATACCATCCATCATAATGGAGTGAGTTTGACCAGGAGAAGCCTGTTAACATACACCTTGAAGAGGTTATAGGCACTCGGAAAAACAGATGCCAGCACGGCATTTCACTCCTTGGCTGTGCGCATTATGAAAGATGACTGATAGCGCTCAGTGCGAATGTTCGAAATATCTACCAAGTATAGATGGGAACCTACAGTACGCCTGGTATTTCAATAGGAAAATGGAAATGGCAGTATGAGCTTATGAAGCTCATGGGTACACTTTCCGAAGTACAATCTGTAGAGGACCGACAAACGAGCAACTTGGCGGCGGTGAGCTTAGCTGTGAAGATTAGTTTCTAAGTATATAGTAAGATTAGATAAGCCTCATGCATAGAATTTTTACCCGTATATAATAATTTTATGGCCTCTTGGCCTGCGTTGCATAGAGTCGAGTGAGGCAAGTTGATATTTTACTGAGTCATCCCAAAGGTGACTACAATACCTGGAGGTATGTTCGGACTTGAGCTTTGTATAAAGTTAGAGGCTGTTGAGGCGTGAAGTATCGCTTTACCCTGTTTAGAATCGCTTTACCTTTCTGACTCAACCTTATGCCGAGAACCTCGAGATGATCAGTAACTTCTACAGATGTACCTTGGAAAGTAGGAGTCAGATTAAATGGACTGTTTCTCGGAGAACAGACAGGCCTGCGTTTTGATGGTGTTGATGGTGACCAGATTGTCATTACCCCATTGGGAGACAAGACTCAAGGTGGCATATATCCGCTCCACCATGGCCTCTCTGACTGAACGTAAGGATGAATCGTATCCACATAATAAAATAAAATGATGTGTCTTTTAGTTTAGTTAAAGCGCGCCTCCCACCCTTCCTCAATTGCACTATCCTCGTCACAATTAACCCGACAGCACTACACTAGGAAAGACGTACCACCGACGATAATACGACACGTGTTTCGCCTCCACATGAGGCATTTTCAGGTGAAGTAGACTCGGCGATGACTGACCGCTAAGATAAATCTTAAAACTAGATAAGAAATCATTTTATTTTATTACACAGATCTTAGTTAACTGACGACTCCGTGGCGCAGTGGCTTAGCAATGAGTGGCTGCGCTGGGGGTCGCGGGTTCGAATCTCGCACGGAACAAATATTTGTATGGCCTACAAATACTTGTTCCGGGTCTGGATGTTTGTCCTTGTGCAATTTATGTTTGTAAACTGCCCCTACAATACAAGAGAAAATCTTAGTGTAGAGGTAACGTTTAAAAAAACTAATTTAAATCATACATACTCGTAGTAAAAGACAAAGTCGCTTCCCGTAATCTGTACCATTAGATCTTTTTAATTATGCAACGGATTTTGATGCGGTTCTCATCAATAGACAGAATGTTTCAAGGGGAATGTTTATATGTATAATAGATTCATATGTTGTCGAGATCAAAAAATCACTCGTGTGAAGCCGGGGCGGATTTATAGTCTTTAATATAATGGATTTCCGAAAAGTAACGCCTAATTCTATTTAAAATCAAGCTTTACAACAGTTAAGGTGTCTAGTCTAGTCGTTATTTGTGAAGTTTAGGAGCTATCTACTTGTAAGATATATCAACTAATAAAAATCTATGTTTGTACATAATCTTGATTTCATAATAGAAAATTCTATTCTTTTTTAAAAGGAGTAAATGCTCGATGAATCTTCCTACAACTAAACCACAGAAATGAGAAATAATTATTGATAACATGCATCTCCTCATAAAGTAAGCATTATTTTATTTTGCAATTGACAATAATGGCTAGGCAATTTATTAATGAACATTTTAATCTATTTAATTTTTAAAGCACTAGAATTCGATTTTATAAAGAAAATATTTTTAAATTTGGGCGTATTTCTTACGCGATATATTGTAGCGAGAGCGCGTGAAATGTATAGGGTCGTTCGCTAGGAGTAGCGCTTTAAGCATCCTGTCAATAATGTCGTAGCCGCACCTCTATCGCAACGGTACCGCACCGGAAGTTAACGTGTTATTATTAAAGTACAACGTTAACAAGCAAAATTTTATGCGGCTGCGGTACGGGTGCGATGTGTGTACTGCTCCTTCTACAAGAAACCTTGGGCACTAACATACCGTTGCGGATTGAATCATTTTGGCTACTTCGGCTTTCGTTTTACCCTTAACGCTCTGCCCATTTACGCCGACCACTTCATCACCGCATTGTAATGTGCCGTCCTTGGAAGCTGATGTATTGTCGAAAACCTGTAATAATAAAAACGTGGATATGAATTGAGGTAGCATTAAAAGATAATCCATCACCATATTCTATCTCAAGGATTATTAGAAACACCAGAATGTTTCCACACGAACTCCATGACCTTCAACTGATGTTGATAAAACAACTTTCTATATACCCTATTATAACAGATGTAAACATAAGCAGATTTATTAGGAAGGTGACAAACGAGGATACAGTCCACCTGATGGTATGTGGATCCTCCTAAATGGGCCTTGTAGTTGCGGAGCGGGGTGGGAGGAGGAAGGCTTAGTAGCTATAACTTGATCACCCAGGGGAACCCACATGAATGGCCCGAGGTGAACATCCCACCCTAGATAACACGGAGTGGGCTTGGCGAGTTCACTTTAGATCTGTGTTGGTGGATTGCAGTGAGAGGAGGCCTCTTCCCCTGCCACTGCAGCTGCAGCCGAGGTGGAGTTGCAGGGGAAGAGGAGTGTCGGTATTGCGAGGCACCGCTCTTCGTTGACGGCGGAACCACAGACCAGATCCGCCGCTAGGGTCAGGAAGGCTGGTGCTTCCTTGATTCCACACCTTGTATTCTGGCGTGATTTACTTTAGAAGGGAAGGGAAAGAGTTACCTTCAGAAGAAGAACTGCCATGGAATGACTGGCACTGGTGAAGCCACGGATGATTGTGAAAGAATTCCCGTGGCACTGCAACCATGCAGCGAAGATGGAACATCAGGAGATTGTAGTCAATAGGAGTTCAACATAACCCTTCTTTACTCCGTAGGCATTTTTCCATTCAAAAAAGGGGATGCTTTGGTCCAATGGCATCTAGATCTGTCATCGACTAAGGGGAGAAGCCTAACCCGAACGATATACCATATACGAAAGACACACTCTGGGCAATCTGCAAGTTTACCGGAGACCCTTTTTACTGAAAACGAGGCATTCCATCTTAGTCCTCACGGGTGACAACGTATCTGCATTTGGCTGGAGGATAGATGTGGATTTCTATGGGCCACAGCAACCACTTACCATCGGGTGGACTGTGTGCTCGTTTGTCACCCTATCCTATATAAAAAAAAAAGTTTCTCTATATGAGATTGGCTTACCTTTCCAATATATCCTGATCAGATTTAGTTATGCTTATCTATATCTTTTCTAAGTATATTTGATTAGAGTAAATAGCATTTGATTGGCTCGTTTGCTCAGTGGTTGTAAGCACGACTACAGATCATAAGGTCCTGGGTTCGAATACAGGGGTTAAATTCTCAGTAGCAGAAGAAGTCAGGAAGTTGGTGCTTTTGCAGCACCGAGCCTCGGAAAGCACACAAAGCCATTGGTCCTGCGCTCGATCTCTCTCTGTCGAGTCGGATTTCCGTTCTATTGGACTATGAGATCGAAGGAATAGAGAGTGCAACTGTGATTGTGCATACGCTCGAGCATTATAATCCTGCCTTGCACAGATGGCCAGTCTCCGTTGAAACTGGCTGCCGTGACTGAAATTTGGGCTGCAGAAAATTATTGTGATTTTCTTTCTCTCTCTTTGTTTTCGGCAGTGCCCCCGCCAAGTCGAGCAAAAAAGCGGCACGGCCATACCATACTTTCAGCAGCAGTTCAGGCCATTATCGACCCCCCTATAACTTCGTTGTGAATAAAACCAGGCACCTGAATTTTCAGAGACAAGCAGGTATTGTATAAACATGGTATATTTCAAATTTCATCCAATTTGAACTAATAGTTTAATAATTACAGTTAGTCAAAGTTTCTTAATTTTGTCACTCACTGACTGACCGATCATCAAAACTCTAAGGCACTTCTAGTAGACAAAGAAACTTCAAATTTAGAATACAACTAGCTTGCCAGGCAGACGTTGTTCTGCCCTTTTCGACGACCCTTTGTCATGTCCTATTAAAAATACTTAAATTAGCAAAAAAAATGTGAGTCACTCATGGGAAAAAAACTATCCTATCTCTCAAGTTGGACCAAAATGCACACATGCATGTGCATGTGCAAATTTGATTAAAATCGGTTAAGTAGTTTAGGAGTCAACAGTCAACAACGTGACACGTAATTTATATATATGTATTATGATTAGTGTTTAGTGTATAAATTAAGGAAGAACATAAATATTTTTCAATTTCGGTCCAGTTTTCTAGATACACCCAACTGCATAAATAACTTTGTACTCCCATACAATATGTAACTAAACAATCTATTAATTGTGAGATACGTTGTGTTTTCATGCGATGGCCGAGTCAATCTATTTATTTAATACATAAAAGATTTTTAATATTGATATGGTCACTATAAGATGTTGTTTGATTATCTAATTACGTAATAACCTAAAACAGAAGGACCCTTAAGTAGGGACTGAATAAATTAACCGACTTGGTATTACATGGATCTCACAACTTTTTACGGTAGAAGAACTGAGTTGCGAGACTTGGTTTTCATTACAAGTTATGTTTTTGATGGCATTTTACTATTTAATTTAGCTGATACACGCTCTCTGCGCTGGGCGAACGATAATATTTTATTGCGAAACCTGGATTTAAAATATCAAGATTTTTTTTATTGATAGGACTATCATAAAATCCGTTCTTAGTGAGCGTCTACATTGCGAAATGAGTAACTATATTAAATTTCAAGTCAATCGGGTGTATAGTTAAGAATAAGAGAATAATAGAATAGAATAGAATAGAATAGAATAAGAGATCTCGTGATCGAGTCAGTCAGTCAGTGGTATTTCGCTTATAGAAAAAAATTATATATATATATATATATATATATATATATATATATATATATATATATATATATATATATATATATATATATATCCTATACTATTAAACGAGCAATTCTTGTATATATGTATATATATATATAATCGGGATCTCGGAAACGGCTCCAACGATTTTCATAAAATTTAGTGTCCAGGGAGTTTCGGGGATAATAAATCGATCTAGCTAAGATTTATTTTTAGAAAATGTCTTTTTGTCCGTGTTTTTAGGCAATTAAAAACTGCTACAATATAGTTAGAATAAGAAGGTAAATTTTGACAGTTTGGTAATGATTATAAATAGCTTATTGGTATAATGGGCGGTCACAAAATCGTAAAACCCCGGTTCGAGCCCAGACCGACCGACCGACTTTTTTATTTTTTTTTTCAAGTTTCTTTCTTTTTTGAGAAAATATATTTTTTTCGAGCCCTTTTTTTAGTATTTTTTAAAAACACGAAAATTTAAATAAAAATAATTGCACTCATGATTTTTTATTCAAATAACCAGTTCAGTTTTTTCTGTTATGTCGCTAAGATCAAAAAATATTATTTATAATTCATCAGTATGTAATTTGTATCTAAATATAATTTCCAAAACACACGAATTAAAGAAATCGAGCGAAAAATACCGAGCAAAGCTCGGTCAACCGGGTACTATATATATATATATATATATATATATATATATATATATATATATATGTATATATATATATATATATATATAATGATACCTTATGTATGTGTATTCACTATCGTACCTGTACAATGTACAGACATGGGCACAGCGGAGCGCCTCCACCTATACTGATGCCCACTAAATTCTTCTCATCCTTGCTGAGCACTACGCTTCCTGACGTCACTGTCATTCCCCTGAAAGTTATGTGTGAAAATATTACTAAATGATTTCTCATATTTAAGTCAAAAAATTATTTTGAATCATTGAGCTATTATGTACTACGTACTAGAGGCGACAATGCATTCAGCTACTCTGTTCCACTCAACTGCGGTGCATACACCGCACTTTAATCAGTCACTCGCTAGACGCTTGTAGAGTTGTCACGTGTTGTGTTGATTTAAAAAAAATCACTTGATAAAAATATACCGCCGTGTGTACTAAGATATTGCACAAATAATTCAAGAAATGTCAGTAAAAACCAAGGAATTACTTTTCATCGGTTAATAAGATACTTAATCAATAAAAAAGTATTAAAGATTAATAATAAAACAAATTATTCCTAAGACGCCATCTCGTGTCATGGAATATAGATTATGAAATTAATATGTTCAGATGCGACATTTCTGTGTGTACTTAAGTATAGGACGAATATATTATTATACACATTTTTTTGTAGAAACATGTATAAGTTATGATAATTAGGCTAAATTTTTCATGTTTGAATCTGCTTATTATTCTTTTATTTTAATTTTAGGTTTACACGTCAAAGTCAAAGTGGAATAAATTCGTCCATTTTTAACTTTACGTGCCCGGCATTTATGAACGACTTTTATTCTAATTTGAATAAATATGTTTGTAATTTAAATGCTATGTTAATAAGTTTCGTTACCATACATTTAGTACGTTTTTTTATATTTGACATAAATACCTTTTAAAATATTCATATAAAAATATCATTAAAACGTAATTGTGATATAATATTATATAATACTATATTAAATAAGCAAATATAATATACAAAATAAATGAGAAAATTTAAATATTGTTCTCGATATAATTTACCTATTTAACAATACAATCTACTATTACCTACAGGTCATTCTACGTATATCTATTCTATGATCAAAAAAACAACCGCGCGAACACAGAGTAGCGCACATTTTTTGTTTGAAATAGCTGTTCTAGTACGTAAGTACATATTACTTCAATGTTTTGAATAAATGTAGTCTGTCATGTGCGCGGTGGAAATTTCCTTGTCCTAAAACCCTATCAAAAATGAGAAGGGCCTTGCCCAGGAATGGACTTATATGGCTGTAACTTTACTTTACTATTCCTTCTTCGTCTTCATAACCATGTGGAAGTCCACTGCTGGATACAGGCCTCTCCCGTTTTGCGAGGGATTTGTTTCAATTGTCTTGGTTGTTTTGCACCTTCGATGATTACACTATGGTTATTGGTATAACCAATTGAATATAGAATAAAACTATTTTTATAGATTTTCCCGCGTTAAATTGAATAATTTCTTTTTAATAACTAATGTCAAAGCTATAAAATTATAATTCCTCTCAAAATCATTAATCATAACAAAATTGAACTAAAGAAATCCGGGTGTTAATTTATAGTACAAATTTAAAAAAAAACTACTCTGTATTTAAATTAAAATTTGTATTAAATTATTATTCATGAGGAAAAAACAATTTAGATCCAAATTAAATAATAATTTTATTACACATTTTAATTTAAATTCTATTTAAATTACCATGTTCATCAGTAAAGTCTCAGTAATTACACTAACAGGGTGTTGGCTGGAACACGGATAGTTCCGCCCACGGAATATAAAAAAGTTTTTTATATTCCGTGGTTCCGCCGGTCTAGTCCAATGTGTGTTAGGATGGCAGACTTAATAACTTCATATACTTTCGAAATATAGCACCGTTTAGGTAGATTTTCTCAACTCCGAGCACATAGTAAATTAGCGTTGAAACTAGTAACCAAATTTTTTAAATTTCATTAATGCCAACGAACTGTTGTGTTGGCAAATTCTTATCCTCTAAGTTAACATGTCTTACAATGTTCCCAAGTTTATATTATACATTGATCTTTTATGTTTATATTAATGTGTTAATATAGAATATATTTATATTCATGCGTTTGTCATGACACGACAAATAAAAAATTATATAATGTATTATTCAATTTATAAAACAATACTGTAAACTAAATTCTAGCGTTATTAGCTTAAGATACAAATTAAAACCTTTCTCGCTTTTAAATCTTTCTAATACAATGCAAAGGATAAAAAATAAAACATTTTTGATGGTATATCGTTTATATTTCTAGCTCTAGTCAATAAACTCAACACTACAAATAATACACAAAATTTTTAGCGTAAAATAACTATTACGTGGTAGAGCCACACTGCAGGTATATTATGGTTGTAACACGAATCGGTCGGCTCGACCGGGGAAGGACCATCCTTTCACAGAATACCAGCGTGAAATAGCAGCTTAATACTGCTGTGTTTCTGTGTATGGTAAGTGTAGAGATCCAGAAACGTTTTTTTTTAACTGAAAACGAGGCATTCCATCTTAGTCCTCACGGGTGACAACTCTTCTGCATTTTAATTCGTAATCGAGGATAGATGTAGATAGTGTATGAGTCACACCAACCACTTACCATCAGGTGGACTGTGTACTCGTTTGTCATCCTATCCTATAAAAAAAGATGCTGCTGCTCAACTGCTGGTTCAGTTCGCACTGGCAAATTCCGCTATAATTTTTAGTTCAGTATTTATACTAATTAATATTAATATAATTAATATTTATTTTTGAAGCGACAGTAGCCTAGGGCAGGGCGCGGACCGCGAACTCAAAAAGGTAGTGGGTTCGAATACGCCATTCGACTACTGGTGTGAACCACTCGTAACACAAGCTATTTAAGCTTACCACGAGTGGTTAAGGGGAATATTAGTAATGTTTATAGCATTATTAATATTCTCTATATTAATAAATTAATGTAAATAATAAACGCTTTCGAATCAAAGAAGAGAAGTGGAATATCTGCCGATGCCTGTATTTCCGTCGAATTACAATCAGGGTGACTTCAAGACAAGAGTGATCGGCTTTTTTATGCTAAGACAGTGCGATTTACAATCTATGGCTTAATCATCACTTAACGCATGTGAGATTGCAGTCAAGTGCTAGCTTATAATAAAGAAAAAAAAACTATGAAATAAAGTACGTGAGGGTAATATGGTCGTCCGGTTAATATGGTCACTTTCTGATTACGCAAAAACTACAGCCTTGTTTACTTAGATGGCTGTATGATACGATAGCTCTTCATCAGACCAGTCAATTAAATAATAAAGAGTCAATAGGGCGCTTCTTTATGGACGTCATTTTGATAGTTGACATTAGAGTAAATACGACAAACGAGCACATAGTCACACAGTTGCGGCCCATAGACATCTACATCTATCCTCGTATATGCGATTCAAAATGCAGATGCGTTGTCACCCGTTAGGACTATGATGGAATGCCTCGTTTCCAGTAAAAAGGGTCTCCGGTTCTCTACACTCACCATACGAAACACAGCAGCATTAAGCTACTGTTTGACGCTGGTATTCTGTGAGAGCGTGGTCCTTCCCCGGTAGAGCCGACCCATTCGTGTTACAACTATACTACTAATATAATTGCGGCATGGCTCCACCACGTATAGAATATTGTAGTAGAAGATTGTAGTATGGTGCAGTGTAGTTAGTTTTTTTTTAATTTATTTTTCGGAGTGTTCCTAATTATTGCCAAAGGTTGTTTGCTATTTTTTCTTAACATATTAGTTAGTGTATAAGACTTTGCGTTTTTGCCACTGTGCTCTTCCTACTTTTATTTTTATAGGGCAGCAAAGCTTAGGGTGAACCATATTACCATCACGTACCTTATATGTAAGTAGCCTACGTTAGCAATATCCATATCTAAGCGAAAAGTGCTTTAAGGAATTTGTGAAATATAATTGCACTTTCGACAATATTGGCTGCTAAATGTTTACAAATATTATCGCATAACTTGCATCAGCTCCTGATACTGAATTAAGTATCTCTCTTTTCTTAAATCGTTGACAATGCAATCAGTAGCCTCTTGATCTTCCTTCGTCGATCTGAAAATTTATTCGTAATATTTCGTAAAATTTATAAATTGTTAAATGTTTGTCGTTTTATTTTTATTAATTTTTTTCTATTTAAAAATATATACACACTAGGATTTTCTCGTGTATCATGGAGGCAGTTTACATGCATAAATTTCACAAGGGCATGCGTTCAGACCAGGAATAATTATTTGTAGGCCATACAAATACTTGTTCCGTACGGGATTCGAGTCCGCGGCCTTCAGCGCTGTAACTCATTGCTAAGCCACTACACCACGAAGCTGTGACAACTAATTTTATTTTATATTCACTGTTGAAAGTTGATCGCTACCAAGCTATTTCTAATTTGATTTCGTTGTAAATTGTAACATACAAGACTGTAAGCTGTTATATATTATAAGTTTTAAAAAAGGCCAGCTGGGTTTCTTGCAGTTTTTTTCCGATCCAGTGGTAAATTAAAAAAAAGTGACTTTCAGTAAGTATTATTTATAATCTATATTGAATAAAATAGTTTCTATTTCTGTTTTTGTTTCTGTGACCTCCTGGTTTTTGACAATGAAATTATACGTGAACGTAGAATTGTCGTACCTTTACTTAGAACTTATTGTTAAACGAGGAGAATGAAACTATATCTTTCGAAAGGTGCTGTGTCTAAGAATGCCAGATCGAAAGACCAAAATATCTGGAGAAAATTTGAAAACGTCGGTATTTAGAGGTTGTTGTCGGGAGAAATAAATATTAAACATAAAAATGTAAAATAAAAGGTTTGTTTTTTAATCAACAGGTTACAAAAAGACTTAACGTGGTTGACCCAACTAATTTAAGTACACTTAATTTTTAAGTTGCCACATGTATTGGCATTGGATTTTACTGTATCCACCAATTTGAAACCTAGAAGTATTCAGAATAGATTTAAAATTCAAACAATTTATACCAAAGTTCAGTCTAATTACTAACGCAGCTTTTATTAAATCAAATGCAACTGTAAAGTGAAGAAAAGCTGTTTGTCTGAAGATTTTGAGTTTTGTCGGGAGTCTGGAGATCATTTTCATCATTTGTAGTGTCGGGAGAATCTAGACGAATTCCGACCATCTGGCAACTCTAGCTGTGTTATAGATGTGCAGAAAAAATATGATAAATGTATATTGCCTTAAAGGCAATTTAAATAAAGTGTCCAAACACACATAATTTTTTTGTACAAGACGCTTTCACCAATTAAATCGTCAAATTGAATTTCGAACACATGCGATACTTGTAAAGATAAGTAAGCAAAGATGTTAATATCATAAAGCCTTATTATGTAATATATGTGTCACATATCAAATTAATTTAAGCATATTACAGTATACTCACTCTTCAACTACGTTGAGGTTCCCAGAGATTGGAGCATCCAGAACTTCGACTGAAGCACTAATCAAATTTTGTTTTTAAACATTTAACAAAGAAAAATCTAACCAAATATTTATTTAAATAAATAAAAAGAAATAATTTAAACTCACCTCTCATCCAAAGAAAGTAACAGTTTATTTTTATCTTTTCTGGCGGCTCGGCTAAATAAAATATAAGAAAATTAAAATATAAAAAACAAATAAGGATATTTTCTGCATATTGTAATTTACTCAACGTATTATTTTGTGCTCATTACTTTTTTCAAATATCAGTTAATTTAATTAAAATTTTCGTGAATTTTATTTGATGTTTTTTTCGCTTTGTAAATTCTAAATAACATGCCGCAGTAAGTATTTAATAACACACTAATATTATATTTTTAAAAATAAAACTTAAAAGCTGCTCTATAAAATAGCAGAGCGAGTATGTATCTCAGCATTTTGGTTTACATGTGGTAGAGTCACCCCTCAGCATGTACTTACTCTGTGGCCTCAGCCATGTCTTAGCGCAGCACTAATCAGTCGATGAGAACGGGAAGGGACTAAGCTACGCTCTCACAGAATACGAGCATAAAATAGCAGCATAAAGTTGCTGCGGCGTTTCCTGTGCGAGTATCAAGAACTGGAGACAATTTTTATTGGTAACGAGACCTTCCATCTTAGTCCTCATAGCACCTGCATTTTGATTCTAACCTAAGATAGATATTTCTATGTCATAGCATTCACAGATTATCAGTTTGAATGTGTGTATATGTCACCCTTTACACATGCTATCTAATGTCTGCAATTTTAAAAAATATATATTTGCATGTTACCGGTTTTTGTGATTAGAGGTTACTAGTGCTTAATATTTTTATAATTTATCTAAGAATCTATAACTTTACACTATAACTAGGTTTGCCAGATCAGAAGACCAAAATATGTGGACAAATTTTGAAAAGTCGGGATTCTGGGGTTGTCGGGAGAAATAAATATTAAAAATAAAAAAATATTTTTTGTTAATTAAGAGGCTACAAAAAGTACTTTTAACGAAACTTTACTAAAGGCATTGGACTTTACTAGAGTCCACCAATTTGGATCCTTTAGTATTCAGAAAATAGCTTAATTAATTACTCGCAGCTTTTATTAAATCAAAGGCCATACGTTAGCTCACCGAGGGGCTGTGTGCCTGGAGATTTTGAGTTTTGTCGGGAGTCTGGAGATCATTTCAAATGTCGGGAGAATCCAGACGAATCCCGACTATCTGGCAACTCTAACTACAATCGTGGTTGTATTATTTCATTATATCGTTTTTATATATTATATTACGTTACCTCATGTTTAGTGAGACTATGGGGGATACATTTTTAATATTTAACTAAGCTAATGTTAATAACTATTAAATCTACGCTATAACTATTGTTTAGTATTATGGAATAGCTACTGCCTATTTGAATATCATAATGTAATGTTACTGTACATTATCGGTGATTAGGATTAGTGAACACTTGGGATAAATATATTTATATCTTCTACCTTTACGCGTATAATTATAGTTTTAATATTGCTGTATAAAAGTAGGTCGTATTTACATTTTATCTTCGAACGTGCTATGCGTCAAAATACTGGTTAGTGGCGGATACAGTCTTGGTTCAAAGGCGTAAATATTATTATTCTGCCACATTTTTTTCACAATAAAACCACAGTAACAACACAAAATTAGTCTAAAACCTTTGCTGTTTTGCACACAAACAACAGATAACTCTGCAACATAAAAGGAAGGATGTAACGTTGAAACTTGATAAGCAAAATTGTCGATAACATAAAATACAAAATGGTTATAAACTTACATTTTATCCTCCTCGAAAAAGAAGTCATCGTCGAATTCCTGCATCATTTTTAATTATTTAGCTGTAATAAACTCTATTAAATAAAACATTAACAATGTCAAGTTCATTCAGGTTATTTTTGTCAAAAATATTGATTTTTCGTAATTTGTATTTAGGTGGGAGATCACGTCGGTAAAGTAGCACGCATGCTCTGTTGGCTTTTTTTAAAGCAACCAATAGGAATAAAGAGACATAGCCTAAAAAGTGGTTGAGGTTGGGGCATAGAGAGTTTCTCTATCTACGGGCTGAGGCATGGAGGTTCATGGAGGTTTGGAGGTTAGAAAACAGGAGAACGATTGCTGTAGAAAATAGTGTCAGAAATATGGACAAAATAAGTGAGGCGCTGCGATCGCTAAGTTGTCAATAAAAGCGGGCTGTTGTGCGTTAGTTTGAAATGATTATAATACAATTCAAAGAAAAAAGAAAATAACGAAATTATTATTATTATTTATTAATAAATAAATTGTAAATAATGTTTCTTATAATTTTAATTATTATAAATTATTACAAATATAAATTATTAATGATTATTGCTTTATTATTATTATTATTTTAATTTTATTTCAGCATTTTTTAATGTTTCTTTTTGTCAATAATTAAAAAATTACTTCTACTACTTACCGACGGCAGCGTGGTTATAAATTCTACAAATTTTCAGGGACAGGCGGGCACGTAGCGGTCGTTCTCCAGTTATCTAACCTCCATGAGCTGAGGGTTAAATTTTCTGCAACAAAGCGGTCCGCACTCCGCAGCGTTCCGTTCGGTTCCGGATTAGTAACTGGTAGTGCGAGAGCTAGCAACGTTTTTGAGGGAGAATTTTACTTCTGCTGGTTATCAGACATTTCCGCGCTCATTGAAGTTACTCGTTGGTAGGGATGCGATACACAGAACAGAATATTATTTTAAAAATGTTAACATTAATTTGCTATAATACGTGTAGAAAAATATGTGTCTTACTTAATTTGAAGAGCACCTCCCGCTCTCCCTATCGTGCGTGCACTATCACCATCACCAATAATCCCAACATCACCAAACTAGGAAAGGCACACCACCGTCGATAGTACCATATTTTTGCCTCTAAAGGAGATTTGGTCGTGGTAAGGAAAACGGGAGATCTCCCGCCGGGCAAGATGGTCAACCCGGGAGGCGGTGCTAGTTCGAAGCTATTCTATAAACACCGCAGTTCTTTGAAACTTTGATAGCATAATTTAGGCTTCCGTGCTTTTCGCTTGTGGCACGACGACAGCGCTGCCACAGAGGCATTATCAGGAGAAATAGACGCTGGAATGATTAAACTCTAAGTGCATATTATTTACCCCAGGAATGCGGTACATCTGACACCTGTAAGTGGTTACGTTTAACTGCGCGCATTCTCTTTGTATTAACCGGCAACGCACCTGTAATTACCTGGTGCTACGGTTGTTAATGGGCGGCGGTCGACACTTACATCATAAAAAATTCGCATGATGAAATCACTTTATGACAACAATTTTCTTTTTCATAATTGTTTAAAGTTTAAAATTATGTATTATTTATTCATTATTGTTGCCAGACAATTTTGTATTTGAAATTTCCATAATAAAGAAATATTTTCAAATCATTTTAGTATAGTTGAAATTTCATATGATATACTTAGTTCTGTAATTAAAGAATGTAATATTAATTTGCTGGACTGGAATTCGGTTGCGGTAAATTTAGTGAGGTAGAAAAGGGCGACAAATAATTCATTGCATAGGATGTCGTCCTTATTACCAAGAAGGTTTCATATTTCTAATAAATAATTTCCTTTATTAATTTTATATTCTTCAAATAAAGAACTCCATAGTCGCTGCCTATCCTTCTGAGTCCTCATGAGAATTTATAAATATGGTATATTTATGGATTATATAACTATATGATTTGACATTTGAACTATAACTAAACTGCTTAGAAAATAAATATTTTTATCGATATTGTTAATGGCACGATATTCTGTAGAGCAACGATTTAATTGTCTGGCATGGTTGTTATATTGCTATACATAAAAAGTAATGATAATGAAAAATTATTCTTATAAAATGATTTAATAATGAAAATTTACCTGTACAAAGAGATTGCGAACGAATTGCAGACGTACCGCATTCCCATCAATTGCAAAAAGTAAGGAAATATCTAAAAACTAGCCGTACAAAAAATCACTCTTTTGCGACGTTGCTAGCTCTTGTACTATTGTGCATTGGATGTTAACTTAAGCACTGTGACATCTTCTATAAGGTCCATAATTTTCCATTTGGTAATATTGGTACTATACGCATACGCGTGTACACTTTATGAACGTAAAACAATTACGATAAGCAGAAAGGCATAACAATGCAATTCTCATAGTTATGCTTAAGTATAGTAGCTTAGGGCTAAACTTCAGAGCCATCCTTTAAATTTTATAGTACGTAAGCATTGATATAAAAAACTCATAATACAAAAAAGGGTTTTTCGTATATCAATGTACGTTAGTAACCCAAATTTGACCCCTGGTGGCACACTGTCACCGTTGCGTAAAGACCCGAAATCGTTATATACTGTTGTAAGGGCTTCTTCATGAAAACTGCATGTTAGAAAAATTTAATTGAAATTTAGTACAGTTACTCATTTCGCAATGTCAGGGGACGCTCACTAAGAACGGATTTTACGATAGTCCCATCAAAAAAAATATTCATAGGTTCCGCAATAAAATATTATCGTGCTCCCATCGAAGCGAGCGGGTGTCAGCTAGTTTCCTTTATTCGTATTCGGGAAACTTTTAGCACTCTTTTACTAACCTTACCACACAGAGACACATTAGGGTGAAAAAACCTACTGCTGGAGCCTTTCCCGGTGTAGAGAGGTGTTTGCTTGGCGCACGAATTGACTACTGCGGTATCAGATGTTCTGCACCTTGGACGATAAAGTCATTAAAACACGAACCAATTCAATTTGTTGCCTTGCATGAAAGAATGTTGACGGACTTCATATCATCATTATCATTATAGACTATGAAAAACATAGACCTTCCCTTTAGATTGCCTCATAAAGGTCATTTTTGCCATAGTTGCCACTCTTAGCTGGCAGGTTAGATGGCTGGCAACCACAGTTTCTTTATTTTGTAGTTGTCACTAGAAAGACGCTTTTTAGGGTTCCGTAGTCAATTAGGAACCCTTATATTTTCGCCATGTCTGTCTGTCCGTCTGTCCGTCCTCGCTTAACCTCTGTGACCGTTAGCACTAGAAAGCTGAAATTTGGTACCAATATGTGTATCAATCACGCCGACGAAGTGGTAAAATAAAAATTGGAAAAAAATGTTTTATTAGGGTAGCCTCCCTATATGTAAAGTGGGAAGTGATTTTTTTTTAATTTCAACCCTAACGTGTGATATATTGTTGGAAAGGTATTTAAAAATGAATAGGGGTTTACAAAAATCATTTTTTGATAATGTCAATAATTTCGGAAATAATCGCTCCAAAAGTAAAAAACAATGTGTTTAACTTTTTTACTTTACTACTACTTTTTTTTTTTACTTTTTTAACTTTCCAAAAGTAAAAAACAATGTGTTTAACCCCCTCTAACTTTTGAACCATAGGTTTAGAAAATATGAAAAAAAATCTGTAAGGTAGAACTTTATAAGGACTTTCTAGGAAAATCATTTTGAACTTGGATGGAAACAGTTTTTGTACAAAAAAGACAAAAAGTTGTACAAAATAATTTCTGGACTAAGTTTGTAGTATAATCGTATATGCAAGCATTTTTTAACTTCTTTTACATATTTTGTTATCCTGAACGTATCTTTTTTCAAACAAAAAAAGAATTATTAAAATTGGTTCTCGCAATCCAAATTTACCACCGAAAACTTCTGGCACGTCTATGTATTAATTAGTAACCCAATTCCCCGAGAGATGGCGCTGTAGGTACTTCTTATATTGGGTCGGGTATTATCGAATTTTTCGGTTGGTCTCTCCTTGGCATCGCCTGCCGCGGAGCGTGCAATGTTGCACGCTCCATGTTCGCGCACGTACCCACTACCGGGAGCAGTTGCAGGAGCCCGGAGCGCTGGTGGAGCGCGAACATAATGGATACCCACCTTTAAGCTCATAAGTGGGAACACTTATTGTGACGGACGGGAAACTACGGAACCCTACACTGAGCGTGGCCCGACACGCTCTTTTTTTATTTTCTTTTATAGAATATGGATCACAAACGAGCACAAAGTCCGCTTGATGGTAAGTGGATACTGTGGCCCATAGACATCTACATTTATCCTCGATTAAAAATCAAAATGAATATGTCTTGTCACCTCTGAGGACAGAATAAATGCCTCGATTCCAGTAAAACGGGTCACCGGTTCTCTACACTCACCATACGTAACGCAGCAGCATTAAGCTGCTATTTTACGCTGGTATTCTGTGAGAGCGTGATCCTACCCTCGTCGTGCCGACTCATTCGTGTTACAACCATAATATAGCTGCAGCGTGGCTCTACCACGTATAAAAATCTGCTGCCATGCAATATGAGCCAGTGGATATTAATACAATCATAACGGTTACAACGACAAATTCGTAATGACTTTATAATAACCCGTTTCACATTAAGCAAGTTAAAATTGTTGTTAATAACTCATTCTTAAAAATATTACTTAACACTGGAAAAAAATGATAGGATACCAGTACAGAAAAATTGTTGTGTAAGACGCGTTGTGCAGTTGGGTATGGAAGGACAGTATTTGGTATTCATTGGCTGCCTGGGTTCGTGACGCAAGATATCAAGCTAACCAGGCATAATAGTCCAATGATTAAGTAACGAAGCCTGAACTGTTTTAAAAGTAAAATTGCGATAAAGTTGCGCGGTCGAACAGTGCGGACGAGTGCGTCACGCGAGCCGGTTACTCCCTTGCATTTTTTAAACATGAATAATGTTATTGTGAGTGTCTTATCCATTTACTCAGTTATTTTTATCACGTTTGTTTAAGTGATATTTTTTATCTATTCAATAATGGCATATATTTTTCAAATTCCCGCCAATATTTTGACGTGTAACTTTTTTCTAGCTCTCAATGTGTGTGTGTGCGTTGCTTTACCGACCAACTGCATCAGATCATGTTGGACCAATTGGAGAATTCCTCAGGACAAATTTAGTGGGTCAACCCGTTATCCACGAGAAACAGACCTGGGTGTTTGATCCCGAGGTGGCTAAGCGAAGGCGGAAACAGTTTATCGCGCTTCACGGTGACAAAGGAGAGAAATTAATCGAGAGACTTGGATTGGGTATCGATGGTTATGATGAAGAAAGATTACAGTTCCAAAGGGAGAGAGATGAAGGACACTTAGGCGGCTTGAACGCTTTTCTACCTTAATTAATTTTTCTACCTCAATTTAATTGTACAATTTGTAAGATAATAATATATCATTATACTACTATATATACTAATACTATATTAACTTGTAGATTTTTCTAGTCTTAGATTTATTTATCTAATGTCTAAAATTTTGCTGGAGCAAAGTAAACAAACATACATTTAAACACTAATGATTTTCATTTTAAGTTACAAAAAGTTTATCTTGTTCACTATTTCACTTTTACAATTCAGTCAGTTTCTTTTATTTCGTAGATAATCTGATAGATATCTGATGTTTAAAAATTAACCCTCACACTACTGAAAAATATATTACGAGAAATTAAATTAAATTAAATTATTAACAATCGGCGTCAATCGGTTTCAAACAAACCAAATAAGCAAGTTAAGTAAAGTAGTTTAAGTTAAGTAATTAATAGTTCCTATGTTTCAATTTTTTTATCCTATAAGTATGTATGTACACTAGCTGGCCAGGCAGACGTCGTGCTGTCCTATCCGACGACCCTGTGTTATTTGAAAAATCATTACATTCGTTATAAAATACATCGAGGGTCACTTATTGGGATGAAAACTCTTCTATCTCTCAAGTTTGACTAAACCGCACTCAGTGTGCAAAGTTTTTATTGAAATCAGTTCAGTGGTTTAGGAGTTTATCGCGGACAAACAATGTGACACGTAATTTTTATATACATATAAATTTATATATATATATATATATATATACAAGACAATGCTCTATATATATATATATATATATATATATATATATATATATATATATATATATATATATATATATATATATATATATATACAATATGTAACAAAAACCCTGTGGTTCCCGTTAAGTGTGTTATCAGAATCAATTGCCAAGCGTATAGAAATATTTTTTTTCAAAAAAGCGCATTTAAATTAATTTTATTTTAATAAAAAAATTAATTCGCAAATTATATGTGGTTTTATTTTCTCTAACTCGCACGAGTATTGGTAATGCGGGGTCTTTGACAATCCTCTTAATCCTCGGCCAATGCAGAGATAATGAAACCACATAAAATATGCAAATTAAATTATTTTTTCATTAAAATTAATTTTTTTAAATGCGTTTTTTGGAAAAAAATTATTTCCATATGCTTGGATACTGATTCTGATAACGCAGTTAACGGGAACCACAGGGTTTTTGTTACATGTTGTATATACAGTCATTACAGTCCATAAAAGTCCATTGCTGAACACAGGCTTGCCCCATAGATTCCCTCATAGAGGGAATTTTGCCATAGTTGCCACGCTTGGCGGGCGGGTTGGCAACAGCAGTTTTTTATTTTAAGTATTTATCAGGAAAAAGCTGCTGCCCATCTCCTATTCCAGTTTCCCTCTGTCGCCTCTTAAGACATCCACGGGACGATAGCGGGTAGCGGATATTGTTACACTACCACTACAAAGTCTCTCCAAAAATATCCTTTATAAATATTCTTTCGTATTTCAGGACAGTCAGTCCTAATACGAAAAAGGAAAATATATTTTAAAAAGTTAAATATATTTAAAAGTTTACCTTAACTATATATTTTTAATCCTTTATTATATTTCTTTGTTAGATACAAGTCATCAAAATTGTTAGTCGCCAGTGATTGTAACACTTTTTTTCTGAGCAGTGTCGGCCTGTTGACCTTGCAAACATTGCAACGAATGTATTAATTATATTTAAATACTTGGCCTTCAAACATTAGTATCAAAATACTTACAAAATGATGTTTTTGTAAAATAATGTACATTCTTAATGATAGAGATTAAAATATTTAGTTGCCATGTACTGGAGTGGCCACTTTGTAATATTAAACCTGCATGTTGCAAGATTCGCGACTTAAACTTTTTTTTTACAGAAAATTTATAACATTCTAAATTCAAAATAACTATGGCATTCTATTGGTAGAACTTCAAGTGTCCATGAAAATTGATAACGTAAGATGTCACATTGCTAAACGAACCGCTCTAATATTACAAGTCCTGCTGTTAGAAACCATACGTCATCCTTCTGTCTGTCTGTCTAGCAAGCCTATACCTCAAACGATTATATTTTTCCGAAATTTAGGAAATTTCCTGTAAAGAAAAAAAATTTATCGTTCGAATAGTACAGCGATAGAAGGTATAAGCGATACAAAATGCCTTCTGGTCTTAGTAGAGTCCAGATCTTCGGAGTTTTATCGCAAAGGCATAAATGATCTTCCCTCGAGATAGCAAAAACGTATAGATGATTTTTAAACATGGTGGAGCCATCCTGCAGTTATATTGTGTTTGTAATAAGAATGGGTCGGCTTGACCGGCTAAGGACCACTTCAGAGGCATTCCATCTTAGTCCTTCGGGGTGACAACGCATCCATTTTGATTCTTAATCGAGGATAAAATAAATGTAGGTGTTTATGGTTTACAGTTGGTTTCCAAATACCATTTTGCGGGCTCGTTTGTCACTCTCATTTTATTAAAAAAAAAGAAAATAAGGGTAAAATACAGATTAAAATAATTACATTTTTCTTAGCGACAGACTTTGACTCCAATATTTAATTCTCATATGTTTAAATCACATTTTAGTTCCATTTTAGGAACATTACTTTTGATCGTTAATCTCTTTAAATGTCTCTCCTTACAAATGATTTATTTTAAGAATGAAACTATATTTACGGATTTTATCGCGTTTAATTAACTATATTAACTTATTTTAATTCTCAACGTTTCGGGTGCTTTACAGCACCCATAGTTACGGGGAGTATTAAGATGTTTGACATCCCAATGTCATAGTTAGTCCGGCTACCTTCAGTTTTTGAATATTAATTCTTGGTTCAATCTACGCAGAATGAGCTTACAGTATCTTGAAGTTTTGCAGTGGTACGCTTGGGTTTGGGTTTAATTTTGTTAATTATAGGATCCCAAGCAGATGGCAGCACCCATCCATCTTCTCAATTGAAATAAGGATGTTTTTTTAATTTCAATTCCGACTTCCCGGAGCGTCGAAGTCTGCAGTCTAGGAACATTTTAAAGATCGTCCCCACCATTATATGTGATTTGATAAACCACAAATCCTGGCAAAAGAAATAATGTGTACTGTTCGCGTAAATTTAAGAAATCTTTATTTTAAGAACTTAACTATTAAAATAATAACTTTTTGAAAGACAAAAGGCACTATGGCTGGTTTTCTAAGAGTCCACCCAGTTAGAAAAGGCAGGGTACGACCTCCCTACTTGTTTTTGTCGCTAAAAAGCAATGCACTGCTGTTTTTCACTTTAAAGACTACTAGTCGGCATATTTAAAAAAAAAAACGAGTGTGCTTATGTCCACATGACTGAAGAAAAATTTCTTTAGCTCCATATATATATATATATATATATATATATATATATATATATATATATATATATATATATATATATATGCGTATAATATATACATGTATTAATATTTTACAAATATTTAAATTTATCTTCCACCCATAATTTGTTATTATTCACCTGAAAATTCACAAAACATGAACTTTAAAACGTATATACAATTTTATTCACTTTAAACGTAGAATATTTAATGTGTTAAACAAAATATTAATTCATAAAATTGTTGAAAAATAACTGGCTGTGAGAGAAAGTAAGAAAGAGAATGTGCGCGCAGTGCTGTCTCTTGTTTATATCCCCCACTCAACTCCCGTTCTTCTCGCCCGATCACACTTTTCGTAACGCTTTCGTCACGCGTTAGCCAGCTTACTCCCCAAGTCAAGCGTGCGTAAAGAACATTTACTTCAAATAAACTGAAGTAACAAACGGACTTACGACCCACCTGATAGTATAAGGCTACTGCAGGACTGCTACCTGCAAGTCTGACTTAATTATAAAATATGTTCTTTATACCTACTACCTTTTCAAACGAAACAAAGCAGTTTTATTTGCCGACAGAAATAAGTAAGTTACCTAGACGGACTCCAAGGCGGGAAAGGAGTGAGTCACCCAATTAAAGGCTTTGAAGCAAAGCCGTGGCAAAGTATTTACGGACCGTTTTGTCTGAAGTCGATTGCATGTGTGCAGTGGTTTTTGTCACTCCAATACTTATATTTATCAGCCGTCAACGCCACTGCGCGACTATACATGCTGCTTCATAAATATTTGCCATAGTTGCCACGCTTTTTCACATCCACAGGTTTTTATTTTGTACATGTTATCTGGAAGACGCTGAGCCGCTGCTGGCCGTCTTCTGGTTGGTCTCTGTTGCCTCTTATATCGCCCAAACAACGTTGTGGTATACACGGTGGAATTTATAGTAATAAGTCGGGGAAAAAGTTTATTTGTATGTTTTATATACAAATTCAAGACAGTTTTTTGTTAAATTACATTTAATTATAATATATAATATGTGCCATTTTGTTAGATAAATTGTTGTCATTTTGTAAATAGTAACATAATCCCGTTGCTGTAGAAATCCTGGCAGTTTTGATCAAAAAAAAAAAGGCGACAAAAAGTTTTGACGGTCATCTCTTGTTGGTAACCTAACATTACCCTCAGAATTCTGAAGACAACGAAACAGGTGGCATTTTGTCGGACACCGGTGTTTTTTTATATATAGAATTAAGGTGTTAACAAACGAGCACACATTCCACCTGATGCTAAGTGGATGCTGTGACCCATACACATCTACATCTTAAATTAAGATTCAAAATGCTGAAAAAAAAAGTTGCCGGCCCTGAGGACTGAGATGGAATGCCTCGTTTCCAATAAAAACCGGTTCCGGTCTTCGGTTCTCTACACTCACCATACGAAACACAGCGGCATTAAGCTGCTATTTTACGCTGGTATTCTGTGAGAGCGTGGTCCTACCCCGGTCGAGCCGACTCATTCGTGCTGCATCTACAATATAGCTGCAGCATGGCTCTATCACAGTGGATAGACAATGCTCTATACCTGTATCTAGCGGTCGCACAGTGTAGACCAGGAGACAACCAGGCTCATTGAACACCTGATAGGTATAGCAGATAAAGCCCAATAACGGTATCCTCTTACTTTTTATTCCCATACGCGAACACCCGATTTCTCGGACCTTCTGCTGATAACAGTCCCAGACAGGTACTCGGTATCAGTCTCAGCTTCGCTGGGATCATCTGATCATTGTCTGGTGAAATCCGTATCGATCATTTGTCCTCCGGATGATTGTCCAGCGGATGAAAGTCAGCAAACTGGGATGAAATGCGGCACTTTTTTGCATCCTATACGTGGTGACAAGTGTGCTTCTCTTCGGATGAACCCCTCTGCTCTGCCGATGCGGTTGCGGATGTAATACGGCGGGGAATGGAATACCTTATTCCGTTCTCCGACATCCCGCTCGGTCACAAGGCTCGGCCCGGGTATAATGCGGACTGTGCTCTTGTTGAGGCCCGTAAAGCGTACGCCTACAAAGCTTGGTCTTTAACTCGCGATCGTAAAGTTAGGGCTCGGGATGTTTGTGCTAAGTACAGAGCTTTTAATTCTGCTGCCAAGTCCCGCAAACGGGTTCATCGAAGGGCACGATTCGACCATGTCATTCGTATAGGAGCCAGACTTGCTTCCTACCCTGCTGGTAGTAAACAATTTTGGTCTCTGTCAAAGGCTGTCGAATCTAACTTCTGCCGTCCCTCATTGCCACCAATGCCGAAACTTGATGGAATACTGGCTCACTCTATGACTGAGAAAGCAAATTTATTGTATCAATGTTTGCAAGCAATTCTCGTCTAGACGCTGACTATATATATATATATATATAAAAAAACTATGATTCCTTGATGCCGAAGCGCGAAGGTCACTACCCACATGAAAGAGGTAGGTAGAACTTTGCAAAACCTAGACGTGAACAAGGCCAGTGGCCCTGATGGTATTCCTGCTAGGTTACTATAGCATTGTGCGCCTGACTTGTCTCCTGTCTAAAAAGTTGAACGGTGCTTAAATCTTGGAAGCTTGCCAATGTGCAACCAGTACCCAAGAAGGGTAGTCGTGCCGATCCCTGTAATTCTCGACCAATCACCGTCATATTCATACTCTGTAAAGTTATGGAAAGGGTATTGATTATTGAATAGTAAGCTGGTGACATACCTTGAAACAAATGATCACCTCAGTAACCATCAATATGGCTTCCGACGGGGACAGTTCGCTGGGGATCTTTTTGTGTATGTCACGCACTTTTGAGGCGAGACCATTGAGAGAAACGGTGAAACTCCTAGTTTTACTCGATATCTCGAAGGCTTTTGACAAGGTTTGGCACGCAAATCTCCTGAATAAGCTTCCTGCTTTCCTACTGCCTACTACCTACTACCACCGAAATTTGTAACCGCATATCTAATTTTCTAAATGAACAGTGGATCAGAGTAGTCATAGATGGATGCTCCTCTTATCTAATGCATATTAATGCCAGAGTTCCTCAGGGTTCTGTTCTCTTTGCGACTCTTTTCCTGCAGCACATTAATAACGTACTTCTATCAGATATTGTTGGGTATGCAGATGACAGAATAGTCACAGAGAGATTTATGTCCAGTGCAAATGACGGAAGGGCAGAATTCACTCAGAGAGACCATGGTGAAGCGGATATATGCGATCTTAAGTCTTGTCTACCAATGGGGTGACGAAATCTGGTAACTTTCAATGCCACCAAAATGCAGGTCTATCTGTACTCCGCAAAACGGAGTCCGTTTGATCTGAATCCTACTTTCCAAGGTGTATCTTGGAGATAACTAATCATCTCGAGCTTCTAGGCATACAGTTGAGTACTAGCCTCAACTCAACTGAGTAGAAAGCACAAACAGCGGCCAAAAATGGGTATTTTAAACCAGGTGAAGCGATACTTCACGCCCGGACAGCTTCTAACTTTTTATAAAGCTGAAGTCAGAAAATGCATGGAGTATTGTAGTCAACTTTGGGATCTATATTGAATTTAGAATAACGTCACTTTACTTATTATATTTTGCTTATCAAGCTCTTTCATTTGACAACCACATCGTAGTGGTTACTACAACCACTATGATGTGGTTAACCTGTTACCTGTGTACATAAACAAGAATACAACTTGTAATTTGATTTTGACATAAGTAGGTAATTTTAGGGCTCTTTACGCACTATCGACTGGTCGCCGACGATTCGTTCGACGGCGACAGTGACTTTCTGTTCGACTCGGCGACTCGTCGCGCAGTGGCGACGCACAAGAGACTGCCCGAATGTACTTGGAATGCTGCCGTTCAGCTTGGTCTCCTGGCAGTCGATAGTGCGTAACGGCTCTAAAAAAAATGTTTTTTCTCAAAAAGGTAAATCTCGCGACAAGCTTTGATTTCATTGAAAGTTTATTTTCTTCTTTTTAGAGCATTGAAATAAAAGCTTGTTTTTAAAAATATATTTTTATTATTGATTTATTGAAATAAAACTTCAGAATGTATCGAATTTCTTCGTTGGACTCATTTTGGCGGACAGAAAAACAATTGAGAAACGGCGGCAAAGTGTTTTTTACGTTTTATTTTTTTCCTTAATGCCGTAAATGTAGTGATATTAAAACCAACCAGATACAAACAGTACAACCAAAAAAGGTTTTTTTTAATATTATACAAACAAAATACGAAGAAACATTTTCGCGATTTATTATATAATATAGTATGTATTACATAATACTATAATATTTCCTGCTAATAGCTTTTTGTTATTTAACAGTTATCACCAAGTCAATTAACGTTACACATTACTAACGACAGCACGACAATGAATTTACCAATTACACGCTAATGGTTTCTTATGAAATCTCAATAAAATGCACGCTTTTTCTATGTTGCTTTTGAAGTGAAAGCTTGTTTAGAATCGTTTTGATTTGAATTTCAATGAAATGAAAAAGCGAAACTAAAAAGAGATAAACATATACATCTATAGGATTTAACCTGTGAGAGAATGCGATAGAAGATAGATAGTATAGTGTTTTTCTGAAGGTTACATTTCTACCGCGTGCGAATTGCACACACGTTTTTTTTTTTTCCTTTTAGAGCCGTGGTAGGTCATGCTAAGCGTCCGCCCGGGTTTTCCTCTGGTAAAATCTTTCGAGGACATGTGAAGTCCGCTATTACGCACTAGAGCACGACGAACAAATTGCTCCATACGCCTTTCTTAAATTAGAGCAGTATGTTAACCGCTTCTGCGATATAGAAGAAAATCCCAGTGCGTAATTTTTTAAATTAAAAATTAAAAAAAGCATATAGATAACAATTATCTATATGTTTTTATGTTGTTATCTATATGTTGAAGCGACAGTAGCCTAATGGCAGGGCGCGGACCGCGAACTCAAAAAGGTTCGAATCCGCCATTCGACTACTGGCAATAAAAATTATAGCAAAAACTATATATAAGCAATTTAAGCTTACTACTAGCTTGTTAAGGGGAATATTAGTAATGTTTATAGCATTGTTAATATTCTTTAAAATATTATAAGCTTTGTAGTGGCGGTGTAAGAGAATCAACTACCACATATCATCCCATGAAAGCGACAGAGGAAAATGAAATAGTTGGGGGGGGGGGGGGGGGGCAGCATCTCCCTGATAACAACTCAAAATAATATTTTTTTTATTTATTTATTTAATAACAACCTTTTTTACATATGTTCATTGATTCCCTGGTCCCTGAGCTAGTGTAACTATAATATAAAGCTGCGGTTGACAACCCGAACGCAGCGCGTAGCAACTATGGTCACGGAATACATAATAATACAACGTACTATGGTATATACCCTTTCGAGTATTCATAAGCAAGCTAAGCATAATATGTATACTCTAAGTATATCCCGAGTGTGACGCAAACTATGGTAACAGCTTATGTGTTCAGCGGTGAAATTTGATAAGCTATAATCGATGAATGAAAAAGGGCTGTTAAAAAGATAATTATTAAAATTCTATAATTGATTCTTCATTTTAGACTTAATTATGTAGTAAGTACCCTTTCAAAAAAGAGAGGGTGGACTGTGCCCAGCTAGGATTGCCAGGTCTTAAAACCAAAAAGCCGGACATACTAGCCAGCTTAGCCGGACATTTTGGTAAAAAGGCCGAACACCTTTAAATTTTTGGTCTTAGTATATTTACACGGCAATTTTTTTAAAAGTAAAACAAGGTTTTTTGTCATTTGACATACATTCTTAAATTCTAATGAAATAACAATAAAATTGAATTAATCAGTCTTATTTCATTATAATAATAATTTCGATAATTATTATATTATATACGTAGGTACATCACAAATGTAAAAAATGGTCAAATTTAAAAATCCTAACAGAAACAGGACAGGCCGGACACCGTCTAATTTGGCCGCACACGTAACCAAAAAGTGTGTCCATCTTTATCCGGACGCCTGGCAACGCTATGCCCAGCAGTGAGTAGTATATAGTCTTCACATAAAGCGGAAAGATTTTGGGTTTCCGTATATAATATTGTAGTCTTTGATTTTAGGTTTTATTGTCGACTTGTCAAAGTGACGCTACCTTTATTTTTATACTGTGCTGATACGTGAAGAAAAACACATTAATAATAAGAGATAATACTAAAGAATAAAACTTATTGTATTACAATACGTATTACCATAAAAAAGTACAATGTAATTTTTTATCACATACTATATTTAAATAATACATAAAAATCTGTACATATATGTCCAAAATATCTCGAGAACGATTATACGAAATAACTTAATTGGTAGGTATTACTATCTTCATAATCATGAGTTAGTCCCTTTCTAATGCCACTTATGCACTCCTCGTTATTTTAAACTAATAAGGAAGACAAACAAGTACATACTTACATTCCACTTGAAGACACTTAAGTATTATTTACACAGACACCTACATCTCGGTTAAGAACCATTATATAGATGCGTGTCAGCCCTGAGGACTAAGAAGGAATAGCTTATTTCCAGTAAACAGTGTTTCTGATTCATTGTACAGCACTCATCTTTCGAAACACAAGCAGTAAACTGCTATTCTGTGAAAGCATGACCCTTCCCCGGTCGAGTCGATTTGTATATAGCTGCAAGATGGCTCTATCTGTATAATATGTATAATGTATATGTAGGTATCTACCGTGTATAGTACGTATATTTTTGAGTAAGATATCATTCACTTTGAAATAAAACTAGTTTTTACGGAATTTATCGAATGTTCCGATCTACACAAAAGTTAAATTTTAATCTATGGTAACCGCGGTTAACTATGACATCTGGACGTTAAACATCTCAGTCCTTCCCGTGACCATGGGTGCTGTAAAGCTCTCGAAACGTCGGGTATTAAAAAGTTAAATATACACGATAAATTCCGTAAAAACTAGTATTATTTCAATGTGTAGTGTTCGCGTAAATATAAGAAATCATTATATCATTCACTGTTATGCACGTAGTAAATGAAGACTTAAAGTGTTTTCGAAGGCCTCTAATCTAGTATCTAGATGTTAGTGCTGTTAGTCTATGCGACTCTTACAGCTTCATCTGACTCAGAGGAAACTATTAGACTAGAAACTATAGCTCGCGGCCTTGCAGGCTGCGAGCTATAGTTTCGTAGGCCTTAGCGACGCGTTCACTTTTCTTTTATAAAAATCTCCAATGGCGGTGAATTAATCCATTGCCGCCGCCGGAAAGTGAACTCTGATGCACACGTACTATGGAAATAAGCCGACGCATTGACCTTGGGCTGACATGCTTCGGCTAACTTCGAAAATAATATAATTCTATTACACAAATATGTTGATAGACTTTATGAAGGTTGTTTATTCCGGAGTAGGGATGCCAACTACGGCATCGTACAGCGAAATTTTCTATAAATAATGCTGTAACATGTTCAGTTTAATTTTAAGGGAAATTATTTAATTGAATAAAACTATTTATACGGATTTTATCGTGTTTAATTTACTTATTTATAATTCCCGACGTTTCGGGTGCTTCAGTCGCGTTTCTACTGCCGGTCAGTGCAGTCGCTTCATAATTATGTGGCGGCTCTAATGCCGAACCCACAATATTTTCGAAACGATCTTCATAAACGATCCGATACCGTCGTAGTGAACGAGTTCCTGGCCTTTGTTCAACAAAAATTGGACGTCATGGACCAGGTGGACCCTGGAGCAGATACTGATGACCAGTTTCACCGAGGACGAGATCATCCAAGCGAAGAAGGTGTTAGCAGATTCAGCCGTGACCCAAATCCGTCTTATTACACGTCATAGAGATGGACGCGGTAAGAAAGACCTGCAAGTCATCTTCAGACTGTTCAATGAGACCGATCCTGATGACATCCCAACTTTCGTCGCGCGTGATCTCAACAAGCTGCCTCCCGTGACGTTCGATCACGTAGACGTGACCAGAATTGTTGAAAGACATCACCACGTTGAAAGCCGAAGTCACCGACCTCCGTTTCAAATTTGAAGAATCGGAACGAGCCGCAACAGAGCTGAAGAACGAAGTCACTATGTTGCGCAACATAATTGCAACATCTGCGAATTCACCGCCGTCACAGAATGTAAATACGACACGCGGTAATCGTAATAACAGTCATATTTCACCGATGATTGCGACTCCGTCACGCGATATCGTCCGTCAGCCGGTTGATGACCGTGAAACTAGGGCGACCTCGGTCGTCATTGCATCACCACCTCAGCCCTTGACTGAACCTTTGAGTACTCCTCCGCCGAAGCCAACCTGTCAACAAGGAAAGACATTTGCGGATGTTGCTCGAAAAGATGTTGAGTTAGACTTGGAGAATGTGTGGCATAATGTTAAGAAAGGTTTAGTGGATGCAGCTACCGAAGTATGTGGTGTTAGTAAGAGAATGAATGAAAGGAAAGACAATACGTTATGGTGGGATGACGAGGTACGTATGGAAGTTGAAGCAAAGAAGAGAGCATGGCTAGATTTACTAGCGACCAAAGCTGGTAACTCTGGTGGTAAGAATGATGAGAATGAAAGAAAAAAGGCAGAGTTTAAACGTTTAAATAAGAGAGTAAAAGAATTAGTTGAAAGGAAAAAGCAAGAAAGAACGGATAGGAATGATAGAAGAATATCGGATAACTTCCAGGCAAATATTAAAATGTTCTGGAAACTCGTAAGAAATACCAGGGGACTTTCAAAACAGCCTAGATTGAATGCGATACGAGACGAGAATGGCTGTATCCTGAATGATGAAGTGTTGAGTCTAAAGAGATGGAAGGAATATTTTGAAAGCGAATTTATGAGTGAGGAGAAGTGTGAACTAAATGAAATAGAAATTCCGAAAGAAGATGAAAGAGGTAGGGAGATAAGTATGGATGAAATAATGAAAGCAATGAAAAGCATGAAAGTAGGTAAGGCAGCCGGATATGATAGAGTTTCACTCGAAATGCTAAGGGCTGGAGAGGACGTCGTGGCAGGCCTGCTGTACACCTTGTTTAATTTATGTTGGGAACTAAAGCGGGTACCGGGAGACTGGTGCAAAGCCGTGATAGTCCCAATATATAAGGGAAAAGGGTCACAGCAGGACTGTAAAAACTACCGTGGTATCAGCCTTCTTAGCATTGTGGGAAAACTGTATGCTAAGGTACTAATTGAAAGAGTTATGAAAGAAACTGATGAAAAAATTTGGGATGTGCAAGCGGGATTTAGAAAGGGAATGGGGTGTACAGATCAAGTCTTTTCCATGCGCATGATCGCGGAGAAGTTTTTGGCGAAAAACCAAAGAGTTTTTTGTGCGTTCATGGACTTGGAAAAGGCTTATGACAGAGTGGACAGGGATGTGTTATGGCAAACGCTGAACGCATTTAGGTTGAGCGCTGGTTTGATACAGGCATTAAAGTCTCTGTCCCTATACAGAGACTTTAATGCCTCGAGTGCTTGTGTTAGAATCAACGGGGTCTACTCGGGCTGGTTTGGCATCCATAAAGGTGTCAGACAGGGCTGTGTAGCTTCCCCGTGGCTGTTCAACCTATTTATGGACAGCTGTTTGGAAAATTTGAAAGTTGAAGAATGCGGGGTAAGAATGGGTGAGTTAACCATCAAATGCCTTTTGTACGCCGATGATCAAGTCATACTTGCGTCGTCGGCGGCCGAGTTGCAAATGATGGTTACATTAATGAACAGGTCATTAAAAGAAAGGGGAATGAAAGTGAACGCAAGTAAGACGAAAGTGATGGTTTTTGAAAGAGATGAAAGCAAAACGGTATGTAAAATAAGAATAGAAGGAGAGTTAATTGAGCAAGTGGATGAGTTCGTATATTTGGGATGTGTATTCAGCAGGGATGGGAGATATGATAAGGACATTGAACGACGAGTGAATGCAGGAAATAAAGTAAATGGGGCTCTACACTCTATTGTGAAAAGTCAGAATGTGTCAAAAAAGGCACGTATGGCAATTCACAGTGCTGTATTAGTCCCTACTTTAACGTATGGTAGTGAAAGTTGGGTGTGGCAGAAGAAGCACGAGAGTAGAATAAATGCGGTAGAAATGCGGTCGCTAAGGAGTATGTTAGGGCTGAATCTGAGTGACAGGGTGAGAAACTGTGTGATAAAAGAAGAGTGTGGTTTGCAAGATGATGCGGTGACCAGGATTAAGAAAGGAATGCTTCGGTGGTTTGGTCATGTAGAAAGAATGAATGCGGAAAGACTGACAAAGCAAATATATGTTGCAGAAGTGAATGGAAGAGTCGGAAAGGGACGTCCTAGGCGGAAGTTTGTCGACCAAATTGGCGATATACTAAAAATGGGCCAAATTAAGAGTACCCTTAACCGACGAGCATGTATCTGTAGGTATATGAATGTGGAAGAGGCGAGAAAGGTATGTCAGGATCGTGCTAAATGGAAGTCTCTGCCTACCCCTCTGGGTGACAGGCGTGAGTGTTTATGTTATGTTATGTTATGCTCGAAAATCTTCGCAACCGTTACCCTCATGTGGTCGATTACAAAAGAATGTGGATGTAAAATCAGTTCCTGTGGTGACCCAAACCAAGAGAGAGAACGACGGGTTTACTCTTAATGAGATGAGACGTCGGTCGAGACCCGTCTGTAACCAGCGTGGGACCGCCAAAATAAACGCAAGCACAACTCTGCGTATTGTGGAGCCCACCATACAGCTCTACATCTCCCGTTTGGACAAAAGTACGTCGGGAGAAGACGTCCTGCGTTTCGTGGAAGAACGAAGCCGATGCCGCACAGAGGATCCGATCTCTTTACATTTGCAGCGTCCGGAGTCTAAGAGGTCCACGAACTTCAAGTCCTACGTACTCCAGGTTCCTGCAAAATACAAAGAGACATTCCTTGCTCCCGATTTCTGGCCCTCTGGGGTAGTGTTTCGCCGATACAGGGACGCGCCAAAGAAGAAAGTTCCTTAAATAGTGTTATATTTATATTTTATATATATTTTTAGGTTAAGGTATATATTGTTATGGGCCAATGTTCTTAATTTTTAAGTCCTTGATGCCTGAAATAAAGTTATTGTATTGTATTATTGTATTGTATTTACACCTCCCATTATCACGGGGAGGGGGGGGGGCACTGCGATGTTTGACATCCCAATGACATAATAAGCCCGGCTACCTACTGTGTTTTAATATTAATTTTTGGTCCTATCTACGCGGAACGAGCTTACAGTATCTTGAAATCTTTCAGTGGAGTGCTTGGGTTTGAATTAAATTTTGTTAATTATAAGATCCCAAGCAGTTGGCAGCACCCATCTTCTCTATTGGAATTAGGATATTTTTTAATTTCAATAGCCTCTCGTATAATTTTTTGTAGAAATCGGTGTTCTTTTGCAAGAATTTGTTGTTTATCAAATCTATTGTAATTTGTAACAAACTTTCCGGAGTGTCGGTGCTTCACGCCAGCTATATGTTCTTTCACACGCATTTTTATAGATCTTTTTGTATGTCCTATGTAAGAGAGACCACATTCACAATCTAGCTTGTACACTACCGTATCTTGTAGAGAAATGACATTTGATGTGTGGTAAAAATTGACTTAACTTCTTCGGCGGCTTGTAGTATGTTTTAATGGAAGCTCGCTTTAAGATGTAGCCAACCTTGTCTGTGACTCCTCTGACATACAGTAGTATAGCAAGCATACGTTCGACTGTGACCGGCTTCACTCGGTCACTGTGACGGAGGCGCGGGACCCGAATCTTGTTGTCTTGCAATACTTGATTGACGTGCTGAAACTCTGCGGCCAGATATTTTCTGTCATAGATCCCGTGTGCTCTCTGAAACAAAGATTTACCCACGGTAGTAAATTGTGATGGATGGTGGTGAGATTCAACATTTAAATATAACAGATATTTAAATGTTGAATCTTGGGTTTGTTGTTGGGTCTTTTTCCTATACACAGTATAACTGTTTTGGTATATTTTCAACGGTGTAAAGTGTACATAAGTATCATAAAATTATTAAAATAATAATATTGTCCTCCAGATCGAATTCTGGGCACTGTAGGCAACCCTAATCCGTACATATTAACTAAGGCTTGGAAAGCAGTTGTGATGCAAAGTATCAGGATTGCTTGTTGCATTACGAGTTAGTCGACATTGAACTAATGACTTAACTATTTAATAAATTTTAATACAATACACAACTCATTTGAATAAATATAACTAAAAACCATGACGAAATTGCACCATTGTTAGCTCAAAAAATTTTGTTGAATGAAGAGAAGAAGGTAATATAATATGATTATTTACTTTAAGGTAATTTAGTCCCATGTTGATACAGGAATTATAGGTTTCATTTTTTTGTGGGAGCAATAGTAAAAAAAGAATGTGCTAAGGTAAAAGGTGATTTATGTAATATTGGGTATGTCATTATTGTGAAAGAATTGATGGAGCTAACCATCTATCACTTACTTCACGATTTTCTATCCACACCCATATTTTTCTACCCAAACAAATAGCTGCTATAAACTCTGCTTACACTCTCGAGGATAACAGGCGTTATGTTATTTATATATAATATGTACTGTTAGGGTCCACGGATAATGTTTGTCAAACTTGAAATAGAAATACCACAGATTCAACTTTTTTTAGTTTATGGAATTATGGTGACAAGCACGGAGCAAATACTTTGTATTTGCTCCGTGGTGACAAGGGAGCACACAACCTACCTGATGGTAAGTGGATGCTGTGGCCCATAGACATCTACATCTACTTTCGATTAAGAATCAAAATACAAATACGTTGTCACCCTTTAGGATTAAGATAGAATGCTTCGTAATCAGTAAAAACCACAGAATACCAGCGTAACATAATAGCTAAATGCTGCTGTGTTTCGTGTGGTAAGTGTAGAGAACCGGAGACCCTTTTTACCGGGAATGAGGCATTCCATCTTAGTCCTCACGGGTGATAACGCATCTGCATTTTGTTTCGTAATCGAGGATACATGTAGGTGTCTATGGGCCACAGCAACTACTTACCATCTGGTGGACTGTGACCACACACACATAACAACTAACTACGAAACACAGCAGCATTCAGCTGCTATTTTATGCCGGTGTTCTGTGAAAGCGTGGTCACAACCACAAGACAGGTGCAGCATGGCTCTACCACGTAAAGTAAACTTATAACATGTTATTACCCAAACATAGATGTAAGCAATTGTTTATCCTGTATTTTTATAGAAGTAAATGTAATAAACAAGCGCACGGTCATTCAAGAAGTGAATGTTGTGCCCCATAAACACCTACATTCATCCTTGATGAATCAAATGCAGATGCGCTGTCATCACTGAGGACAAAGATGGAATTGTATCATTACTAGTAGTAAAAAGCTGTATACCATAACAAATAATGTAGCATTATGTGCCATTTCACGCTGGTATTCTATGTCTGCGGCAGTTATTGCCCTTATTGTCCATTATTCTTTTTAAACAATGTAATTACAAATTATATGGTCAACCGATTAATATTGTCACTTTCTAATAACTCAAAAACTACAGCCTTGTTTACATAGATGGATTTGTGATACGATAGCCTTTCATCAGTCAATCAAATAATACAAGGTGAAAAGGGCTCTACCTTGTCGACGCTATTTTGACAGTTGATATTATAGTAAATATTTTTTAGATCCAAGTGTGGTGTAGTGTAGTTAGTTTTATTTAAGTTAATTTTTCGAAGTGTTTTTAATTATTGCCAGAGTTTGTTCGCTATTTTTATCTTAATACATTAGTTATAGTATACGACTTTGTGTTTGTCTCTGTCCTACTCCTAGTTATAGTTTTAAAGGGCGGCAACCATGTTACTCTAACGTAACTTAACATAGTTTCTTTTCTGCTCCTAGCCTTATTCTCCTATACCTATCCTTTACAAACAATAACATACCTACTTACAAATTAGTGAGGCTTCATTCCTGCTCCTAATGATCTGGCCTATATATATATATCTTATCTACCCCTACTTATTTCTGCCGTCAAGCTGTGCTCTTACTTCTGTGTTCTGGTTTGAGAGATTAGAAGGGCCGTTTTATTACTGTTAGTTTTATCACCGTAGTTCAACTGAATATTTAAATCCTTTTATGAGATGTACTACTGAGTGTGAGTTACCCTATATCGTCGTATAACAGAGGGAAACTGAAACAGGAGATGGGCATCTACCTGATAATAGCTTAAACTTTAACAAAGACTACCGTCCCCAACCCACCTGCCAGTCGTGGCAACTATGGTAACCCCCCCAAGAGACAATCTATGGAGAAGTCTATGTAATGGACTATCAAGACAATAATAAGGTCTACTAGGTATATGAAAGATCGATACATTGAGGAAAATGAGTGGAAATAACTATTAACCTGCATTTTAAAGATTCTTGGCTAGTTATATATTGTTAAATTAGACATTTAAAACTATCATTATACATCCGATATTCTTAAATAATTTGAAATGTCATTTAGAAAAAATATTAGACCCCAGTTGCTGGTTTATAGCTGAGAAAATTATTTTGGCGTAGATGTTGGCGTTCATATGAACTTTGAACTAGCCTAAGTTGAATAAAGAAATGATTTCGACTTTGTGGCAAACCTTGATGGAGGCCCATGCTCAGTAGTGGTCTTGTGAGGGGCTGCAACTATAGCAATCAAAATTTTAACCAGCAATGAATTATTATTGCGTGTTGCTTTATGAAACTTGTATATACACCACCACATATATAAACTATACAATAAGAATAAGGAGCCTCTTTAAATTTAAATCAATGTACATACATACACTACATACAACAAATTACAAGTTGCATACAGTGACATCTAACAGATTTTCATGAAAATACCGTAGTAATCCTTAAAATTATTGTAGTTCTAGCTGCGTTGTATAGATGGCAGTGTAAGGATTTCTTTCACGTTAAGAAAACTTGAAAGGTAAAGTCTGGGTAGATGTATAGCAATAAACACATTAACCAGCAACCAATTATTGTCTGTACCTATCTATAAGAGCTAAATGCTAAGGTATGGTTGCTTTATGAAACTTGTATATACACTACCCCATATAAAAACTAAACAATAAGAATAACGAGCAATGTATATACACTACATACAACAAATAACAAGTTGCATACAGCGACATCTAACAGTTTTTATGAAAGTACCGTGTTTAAAACTATTGTAGTTCTAGCTGCGTTGCATAGATGACGGTGTAAGGATTTCATTAACGTTAGGAAAACATGAAAGGTAAAGCTACTTAGTATGTTCGGGGTGCTATGCATAAAAGAAAACAACATTAGAGACAACAATGAACCAAATATGAATTATTATTTCTGCCAATAAACAGCACTGCACTGCTGTATAATTACAGGCCATGAGGCTTTCCATTTAGTCCCCACTCCCCAGAGGAAATAACGTGTCTGTAGCCTTCCTCATTTGTAGTTGTTAGGCTAGTAAAAAGCTGATTAGTTTTTGGAATCGATCGGTAAAGCCGTTTAAAGGTTATTCCAAAACAGTTTTTCAAAATTTTTATTTTTGAGGTTTCTCAAAATCTACCGGTCCGGATTAGTTAAATTTTATAGGAAGTCTAGTTTGCTGAAACACTTTACAAATCCGCTTAGTTCTAATTCAATTTCAATTACAAATTCAATTCATTTCAATCGGTGAAGTCGTTCAATAGTTATAAGAGGTTTCCATACACACACACGCACACTCATATACAGATACCATCGAAAAATTATCGGGGTGGCTCCCTGCGACCTTAAAACGTCAAGATTTGATTAAAACTCAATATTCGAAAAACGGGATAAAAACAATAACTTCCTATTGAATAAAACTAAATTTACGGATTTTATCGCGTTTATTTCACTACTTTTACTTATTTTTAATTCCCGACGTTTCGGGTGCTTTACAGCAACCATGGTCACGGGGGAGACTGAGATGTTTGACGTCCCAATGTCGTAGTTAGTCCGGCTACCTTCAGTTTTTTAATATTAATTTTTGGTCCGATTTACGCAAAACGAGCTTATAGTATCATGAAGTCTTGCAGTGGTATGCTTAGGTTTGGGTTTAATTTTGTTAATTATAGGATCCCAAGCAGGTGGCAGCACCCATCCATCTTCTCTATTGAAATTTGGATGTTTTTTAATTTCAATAGCCTCGCGTATCATCCTTGGTAGGAATCGGTGTTCTTTTGCGAGAATTTGTGGTTTATCAAATCGAATGTAATGGTGGGGACGATCTTGAACACGATAAACCACAAATTCTCGCAAAAGAACACCGATTCCTACCAAGGATGATACGCGAGGCTATTGAAATTAAAAAAACATCCAAATTTCAATAGAGAAGATGGATGGGTGCTGCCACCTGCTTGGGATCCTATAATTAACAAAATTAAACCCAAACCTAAGCATACCACTGCAAGACTTCATGATACTATAAGCTCGTTTTGCGTAAATCGGACCAAAAATTAATATTCAAAAACTGAAGGTAGCCGGACTAACTACGACATTGGGACGTCAAACATCTCAGTCTCCCCCGTGACCATGGTTGCTGTAAAGCACCCGAAACGTCGGGAATTAAAAATAAGTAAAAGTAGTGAAATAAACGCGATAAAATCCGTAAATTTAGTTTTATTCAATGTGTAGTGTTCGCGTAAATTTAAGAAATCATTAATAACTTCCTAATTTTTGATATTTTAAATTTGCTTTTCGCGGGAAGTTAAAAAAATAAAACGTGTATGATTTCCAGATTTGTTTGGGAGTGCATGGCCTCATATCACAGTCCCCTTATTTCTGTAAGGCTTTTGGAGTAGATTAGGATATCGCGTCGTATAGTATTTTTACTTATACGTGGTAGAGCCATGCTTCAACTATATTATGTTTGTAGCACGAATGGGTCGGCTCGGTAGGACCACGTCTCTCAGAATACCAGCGTAAAATAGCAGCTTGATCCCACTGTGTTGTGAGTGTAGAGAACTGGAGACTTTTTTTACTGAAAACGAGACATTCCATCTCAGTCCTAAGAGGTGACAACGTATCAGCATCGAGGATAGGAGCCACAGAATCCATTTACCATTAGGTGGACTGTGTGTTCGTTTGCCATATTTATTCTATAATAAAAATCTTTTACGGCAGATGCACATATTGTATGAAGTTATAATAAATAAATAAATAAATACTTAAAATGCCCATACCGGCGACGGACAGCATCGTCAATGTTGCGAGGTGTCTGGTACTACGATCGTCAGTCCACTTGCCAAGCGTGAGATTAAGGAAAATTCTCATGATGAAAGAGAAGATGCAAAATGTAAAATAGCAAGATCGGTGGCGGATACATCATGTACCTTGGCATTAATTTTTTGTAAAAATTAAATGACAAACTAACAATTTTTTTTTAAACGATTACAATCCACCTGCTTGTAAGTGGTTTCTGCAGTCCGTAGACACGTGCAGCTAACTTAAAAAAAGATAGCTGAAAAAGAAGATGGAAGGTAAATATATAATTGGCTCTAGTAAGTAATAACCAGTTATGAGTTGTTGTTATGGTACGTTCACAAGAGCTGTTAGTTTTTTTTTAAATTTAGTAGCCAAACGAAGACTTTGAGATCTTGAGACATTTGAGAAAATGAGATCTTTTATTGCATTTCTTTAAGTATTTCTAAATAATACCAATCAATAATGTCCTCCATACCGAATTTCGATCACGGCGTCCAACCTTAGTAGCCATCGGCGCAGGACAGGATTATAGTGCTTAAGTGTATGCGCAAGCACAGGTACACTCTCTATTAACTTACTTCCATAGTCCGATGGGACGGTTGACTAACATGACCGGAGAGAGATCAGGCGCAGGACCAACGGCCCTACGTGCATTCCGAGGCACTAGGGTCACCCTACACCTACACCGCCAACTTCCTGACTCCGGGCAGCAACTGAGTATTTATTGACGGATGACAGATTTTACCAATCAATATTTCTACCATGAATATTATCTATCATTTTCACCAACTGTATTTCTAACTAATTTAATGTCATGGAGGCTGAAGTATCTAGCATCTCTAGTTGCCAAAATAACCAAACATATTTGTGAGTTTTAAAATTGCTTTGATGATATCATTATAAATTATGCTATTCGCATCTTGGGTGGACATTGACCAAACGTGCATGGCTTTAACATTATACTCCAGGTTATCTGCTCACTAAGGGGGTATTTTTAAGAATAACGGTGATAAAAGGGACACATTCTACACACACACACACATTCACACTATAGAACAGGTATTGTTTAATACCTTTATTAGGCACCAGTCTCTCACAAACCAGGGTTCATTACGTTTATAGTTTAACATGTTTGTCATCAATAATACTGTACCTGTTTGTAATGAGAAAATAAATATAATTTCTATTCTATTCTATTCCAACAGATGGTAAGTGGATGCTGTGGCCCGTACACATGCGTTAATCAAAATACATTTGATGTCACCCCAAAGACTTAGATGGAGCGCCTCTTTTCCTGTAAAAAGGATTTATATACTCACCATACGAAACACAACAGCAATAAGCTGCTATTATTTGTGTTCTGTGAGAGTTCTTCCCCTGTGCAGCCAAACCATTCATTGTTCCACAATTCCACGTGGCTTTGTCTCGTATAATAAGTGTATAATAAAAATACAATTGTTCAAAATTATTTCATTTATTCCTTTATTTCTTAAAAATATTACATTAACTAACGATACGACTTCATTAAAACTTACATTAATGACGAAAAATTATTAAAATATTACGGAAATTACGAGGAAAAGGACTATAGCTAAGTCTAAATAGATATATTTGGATAGTACATTTAATTTACGGTATTGGAAACGTTTTTAGGTTAACATCACACTAGCGCTTATTAAAAATTGCACAAGTAAACGACGTAAATGCTACCTTTAAACCTACTACGTAGATTTTCTGCCTACAGGTCCGCTAGTCCGACACAACCTCTACAAATTTTTGCCACTAAGCGAATTCCTACTGTCGTGTCTCGGAATGGAGGTTATAAATAGACACAATAATTACAGACTGTGTATGTGACACGTTGGCGAAATACATTTATTTTCTTAAATGTGTAGTTTTTACGATTTTTCTATGGTTTCACACAACACGTGGATAATGGCAATTAACATAGAGCCTATTTTTTATACTAGGGTAACAAACGATCACCGTCTACCTGATGATGAATGGATGCTGCGGTCCTTAGACACGTGGCATAACACGTCTGATGTGTAGTGGCGTAAGATAATCAACTGCTCTTTGTCATCCAGTGGGTATCGAAATAGCCGACAGAAGAAAATAAAATATAATAAAATAAAACAAGAGATGTGCGGAAGCAACTTCTTGATAATAACTCAAAATAATATAGAGATGTGGCTTTAAACCCGTCTGTCTGTCCTTAATATATTCCCTACTAGGCAATTTATGGGCGAGGGAGCCAATAAGCGCTGCAAAGCACCCGAAATGTCGGGAACTAAAAATAAGTAAAATTAAAATCGATTAAATTCGTAAAAATAATTTTGTTCAATGTGTAGTGTTCGTGTAAATATAAGAAATCATTAGTTTTCCTTTTTTTTGTAAATTGTTAAAAAAAATTTCCCAATTGAATGCCGTTTAAATAGTTACATATTAATGTTTTTTCTTTGAAATTTTATATGGGATCACCCCTGTCCTATTCAATAAAAGAAGAATAATTAAAATCGGTTTAGTCATTTCGGAGAAATCGTTTTTGCATCTCGATTAAAAAGTAGCGTTTACGTCGTAACACTCGATCACATCATGACGCGACCGTTATAAATTTGGTGATACTTGGTCATTAAGCGCGTGTTAAACAATCGAAATAATACACTTCTTTTAATATCCTCTTCCCTTTCATTTCATACAGGAAAGGGACAGGATGTTCGAAATGTGAAAAGCTATTATTTTACCACAGAGTACAAATTATAAATGATACATCTGTTGAAGACTCAAATATTTTTCGCGTTATAAAGAATTTATTACATCAATATCTATTTGAGCCTCCAAGAGATTTATCATAAAAAAGTAATGTACACTTATAATTAGTGAATAATTTTAGATAAACCAACAAAAAATTATGTAATTATCTGTATTGTGGAATCGATTGTTATATTTAAATAAATACAGTGACATCTGGCTCACAGGGAACCAACATGAAATTAAAGATATCCGTGCCCTTTGCACACATATTTGGTACTCAAACGTATCTTCATCCACTAAAATTGTATGGAAATATGAACAGCGCCTGTTGCGGACGTAAATAGACTATGATTTATGTAACAAATTTCCTAATTTTAATTTAATTGTTCATTAATTGAAAGTAAACGAGATACCGTATGCAATATACTGCTTTATTTATGTTAAGGCAGGTTAACTAACGGCGTTTAACGAATTGAACGTTCTTCATTCACGATAATCACGATATTGCAAGGCTTCGGGTTTGTAAAGCATCTATCCGATCTACGGAGCACGCTGTAACGAACGTTACCCGGCACCCGGTTTCTATACTCAGTGTTCGGGCCTCAAACCAAGCCAGTATTAAAGAAACCATCTATGCAGGAGAGGATTATCGTGCACGAGTGAGTAGACAAACACAGATGCACTCTTTATTTCCTCACACTCATATTTGGGGACGACAATCCAACACGACTGTAGGGAAGTCAGACGGCTTTACGTGCATTCCAAGGCACCGAGGTGAAACACCCCCAACTTACTGATTCCAGGCTGCTACTGAGGATTTCTTGACAGAAACACGCAATAAGTAATTTTGGCCCGGTTCGGGATTCGAGGTTCGAACACACCACATGATATGCAGTAGCGCTTGCGACCACTAAATCCACGAGGCAGTTAAAATACTATCAGGCTTTAGAATAAATACTTTTTATGGAGATTGTCCTCTTTTCCTAATTCCGCGTAACCAAATTTCACTGTATATATTACCCTCTTATAGTTTTTTTTATAGAAGAGGGTAGATGATATAGTTCATTTCAAATAGCATGGCAGGATTGTACTTGAAGCGGTCATTAGGCGATAACAAAAGAAGTGGTATTTACAACCGATACCTGGGAAGACCTTATCCTGACGTGGTATTTTTGTGGCAGCAAACAAGTTTTGATGCTTTTGTTAAATACACGATGACATTGTTGTCAAAAATTCAGTCGTCTTGTAACTTCGTTATTACACAGACGTACAAATAAACATGTTTCGACCATGGGAAATATCAAATAGTGCATCTACAAGTGATGAAAATAGTGTTCAGCGTAGAAAAAGACATTTAAGTTCAGACGCTCAAGACATAGTTTTGAGTGTTTACAATAAGCTTGTATGTATGTATGTCAATGTAATCCAAAGTGTACGAAACGTAATAAATTCTACAAATCCCATTTTTTGGAAGAATGTTTGTGACCATGTCATAAGAGTGGAAAACGAATTTTCGAGGGATCGGATACAACCATTTATAATAAATACGTGTGAGGACACAGATACCGATGAATGTTCTTCAGAGTGATTGATTAAACAAAATATTAACAAGTTGTTATAAGTATTTAAAATAGTTAAGTTAAAAGTAATAAAGGTTTTTATCTACAATTTAATTTGTTTTAATGTTCAAGTACCAAAATTCGTCATTCCAGCTATACTGGTTCAGTATTATCAACAGATGCTTAACTTCAAGTGTTAAAGCAATAAAATAATCACACAACAATAGATTAACATTACAGCTGTAATTGCTAAGTCTCAAGTGGAATCCTGCCATCCTATTTGAAATGAACTATACACGGGCATACGGATCACCTGATGGTAAGTGAATACCGCCGCCCATGAAAAACTGCAACACCAGGGGTTTGCAGATGCGTTGCGGGCCTTTTAAAAATACTCTTTTCTTGAAGGTCCCTAAGTCGTATCGGTCCGGGAAAATCTCTGGTGGTTGTAGATTCCACAAGTAAGTTGTGCAGGGAAGAAAACTTCTTTTAAATCGCACGGTGGTGGACCGCCAATCATCCAGATGGTATGGATGGTATCGCGAGTTTTGTCGTATTTGAAATTTGAACAAGTACTTAGAAAAAGTTGTTAAAATTTATAGTACAATTCTTTCAGTAATTAAAAATTTTTTTTAATAACAAATATTAAAAAGCAAACTGTAGATTTATCTAAAACTATCATCGTAGTAAAACGCTTCTATTTAAAAAAAAGGAATGTCATAAATGCATATTATATAAAAATTGTTTATTAATACTAATAACTAAAAAATTGTGACTGTTTCTCTTTAGGCTGATTTTGCAATCGTTAGATAAAAGTTAAACCATTGAAATATTTTTTTCACGTAACTGTAATTTCAAAATTGTTCAGGTTATATTAATTTTCCTTGGAATAATTTTTATCCGTCGATTGAAAAATCATCCCTTACATTAAAATATTAATTTCATAGTTAACACAACATGCAGTAAAATCGGTTTTTGAATGCAAGTACTTTTATTTATTTAGTAAGGCACCTCAAGTTTTTGGTTTGTATTACACATTGAAATAATTTAACAAAATATAGGTATTTAATATAATTGCGGGGCAGACTGTACTGTTATGTTGGATTCTTTTTCTTTAATTCTAAATACATTTATAAATTATTACCCTTTAGACATAAATTGCATATGGCGGAAAACCACACCTCGAAAAATAATGATCATAACCAATAGTTGTACAGTGCGGAATACGAAACTTGTGGCCCGCAATGCTACAGCTACATGATTAGACTTAGCTTAGTTGCTTAGCGATAATATCAACTCTGTCTTGTTTTATTTTTTGTTTCGAGAAGATAGATAATTAAGATAACATTTGCAGTACAGTCTGATTTTAACGAAGGTAAAAACTTTCCTGCTAGTAGAGAGTTCACACTATTTCATACAAATATCTAGAGAAACTGGTAGTTAACTATTTTAATCTACTATACCATCTAATACGAACACCGAAGAGATAATTACCGTAATATGGCATTAAAATCATAAATAACGATTTATAATTATTCATAAAAGAGATCAAAATACATTTTAAAAGAAATCATCTTCTCCTTTTGGTAAATAGACAATGAATGTAATTAATGACCTAAAAAGGCGTAGTTAAATATCAGCGCCATCTAGTGATAAACACCGGACTTAAATATTTTTGGACTGATTTTGTGACATTGTGAAAAATTTAGAAATAAAAACTATGTATTGGCGCTGTTTAAAAAAAAATTAAACCGCCTTTTATTATAATTCGTTATTTCGTCTATTCTCGTGTTTGCTTCGTTGTGATATCTTGTTGTTCTGGTCGCAGAAACGTGTCTTCATTTAGCAGTGGAGATCGTGGACCTGGAATGCAGAGGAATGTATATTAATAAACATCAATTATGTGATTGTTTGTATCAAAGGATCTAGAGGAATGTAAAACGTGCTTGGAACTGCTATGGGACAGCGCCCGTTCAGATGTTAACTCTCTCCGAAGAGAAAAGCAGACAGCTTCCTCCCCTAAAATATTTTCTACCGAATTTGACCCCCTTATCACACTTATGTTTTGGTGGGATACTCCATGGCACTGTGGTGTCGTAATAAACGGCTCCGTGGCGCAGTCGCACAGCATTGATTACAGCGGGTTCTAATCCCGCACGGAACGAGAATTTGTATTGCCTACAAATGATTGTTCCAAGTATGGCGTTTGTTATTGTGTAATTTATGTGTGTAAACTGCCTACGCGATACGGAGAAAATCTTAGAGTGGTATTGGGAGTAGCACCCAATCCTTGTGTGTTTTTTTTATTATTAGGACTGCTCCCTGTCGAAAGTAAATTGCCAGCCTACATACGTTCTACATCCATTATCACACAGCCGACCATAGTCTTCCCCATAGACTGTCTCATAAGAGCGATAAATGGCACAGTTACCACGCTTGGCAGACGGGTTTGCAACCGGAGTTTTTCATTTACTCATTGTTAGGAAGACTCTGCTGTCCATCCCCTGATATCTTTCTCTTCGTCGCCTCTGACGACACCCACGGAAAGATATGGCGGGGGAGGGGGGGGAAGGCTTAAGAGGTGAAACATTTTAAAGAGCCGTATAATTACAGGCTGAGCTGTACCAGAGAGAGAGAGAGAGAGAGCTCAAGAGTGGCGACTAGGCCTGATCAGCTATAAATGGCGATTAAATTTTTGCGTAAACACATTCGAATTATTTTTTCCACGGTTAGGGTTAAGACTTGAGAGCTGTCTGTTTTGGAAAGGAGAAAATTTTCCAAAAAAAAACACACTTCCTAAAATTTTTCATTAAACAACACCCCTGCTCGTAAAGAAACATACTGTAGGTATTACAATACATGTTTCTTTTTTCATTTAATTTTATATTCCACAAATGTTCTTCACGTGGTAGAGTCACGCTGCAGCTATATTATAAAAAAAGCTAATTTAGAGTTGTAGCATGAGTGGGTCAGCTCGACCGGGGCAGGACCACGCTCTCACAGAATACCAGGGTAAAATAGCAGCTCAACGCTGCTGTATTTCGTATGGTGAGTCTAGAGAACCGGAGACCCTATTTAAGGGCACCGAGGCATTCCATCTTAGTCCTCAAGCGATACAACGCTTTTGCATGTTGATCCTTAGTTAAAGATAAATGTGGATGTCTATGGGCCACAGCATCCACTTACCATTAGATGGACTGTGTGCTCGTTCGTCACTCAATGCTATAAAAAATGTGTGGGGATTGGACTTCGTATTTGCGTGGAGTCCGTCTGGGTGGTACCACCTTATTTATTTCTGCCGCGAAATATGTTCCAGCTTGAAGACTATAGAGATTTAGAATAATTAAAGGCTGTGCGGCGTTCCATCACAGCCTTCAGAGGTGACACCTCATCTGTAGCTTACTTTGTTTGTAGTTACTTAGCATCTGGTGGACTGCAAGCGTATGTGCTTTTGTCATATCAGCTTTGTAAAAAAAATTCTTAAAATAAGTTTTGTAAACTTAAAAAGGTATATAAGGTACGTTAGGGTAATACCGTCACCTTAAGCTTTGCCACCTTATAAAACCACAACAAGCTTTGGAAATAATTAGGTACACTTAGAAAAATCAACCTAAAAAAGACTACACTACACAATGCTAAAATCGAATAAAATATTTACTATAATATCAACTGACAAAATGGCGTCGATGAAGAAGCGCCCTTTTGACACTCTTATATTTGATTGGCTGATGAAAACTATCGAATCACAGTCATCTATGCAAATAAGGCTATATTTTTTGAGTTATAAGAAAGTGACCATGTTAATCGGATGACCATATTACCCTCACGCACTATATTTTACATATTTTTTACTGCGTTGGTAACCCTACCGGTGACAGACGTGATTGAGGAAACACCCATCAGAAATGATAAGCGACGGTGTGAAATACGACCGCGATATCCTACAACAGTGTAACGGTTCAATCTAGTTCCTTTTTCGGACTGTGGGAGAGCTATCTTAGTTTACGTCGGAGTTGGATCACTGGTTTGTGAACTTGGCCGAGAGGTCTTTGTATTTATAGCTAGTTTGACCTTAATGCGTTTATGTCTTATATATGGGACTTTAGAATGAGATTTAAGACGTAACCGTGATGTCCGAAGTAGAGTTAAAATATTAGGCAGTGGATAATTAAACGGATTTTATCGCATTTTTTATAGAATAAGGGTGACAAACGAGCACACAATCCACCTGATGGTAAGTGGATGCTGTGGTCCATAGACATCTACACTTAAACTCGATTAAGAATCAAAATGTAGATGCGTTGTCACCTCTAAGGATTAAGAAGGAATGCCTAGATTCCAGTAAAACGGGTCTCCGGTTCTCTACACTCACTATACGAGAAACAGCAGCATCAAGCTGCTATTTCACGCCGGTATTCTGTGAGAGCGTGGTCCTACCCCGGTCGAACCAACCCATTCGTGCTACTACCATAATATAGCTGCAGCGTGGCTCTACCATGCATTAATGTAACGTATTTCACTTATTTTTAGTTCCAGACATTTCGAGGGTTTCAAATAACCCATGATATATGTATATAATGGTGTATGTGTATAATGATGCTGTGAGGCATTTTGTTTAGTCTTCAAATTTGACAATTCACTAGAAGGTATTCATTGTTTGGATTTGGATGTAGATGTGGATGTAGTGGAAACTTACCGACTGCTAGTTAATTTTGTCACTCTAAAAGTCTTATTTAATGCTGGATGCATTGTTCGCTATCACTTTACCCTTGAATCTGCCTGCTAAGTGTGGCGACCGGAGAATGACCATGCTATCAAAGAATGTCAGAGTAAAGTAGCAGCTCAATGCTACTGTTTTTCGTATGTCACTCAATGCGAACTTACTTGTGAATATAGAGGACCGGAGACCCCTTCTTTTTGGAAATGAGGCATTTCATCTTAGTTTTAAAGGGTGACAAGACATCTGCATTTTGATTTTTAATTGAAGATAGATGTCTATAAGCCACAGGATCCACTAACCATCGGGTGAACTATTTGCTCGATTGTCACCCATTTTCTATAAAGACAGGAAAAAAAGATTCAGTGGTACTTTGAGTAACCAACCACGCGCTATCAACTATGAATTATGTAAGTAAATAGCATTCAATCCCGTTACAATTTATAGCGCCTGTTAATATTTTAACACTACTGAATTAACAATTCCTATTAAAACCGCTTGCGACGTTAATGTATTCTGAGCTCCTATATATTCAACAATATCAGGTGTCTGGACTTCCTTCCCGCATATTTAATTGGTATTAACATAGATAATTTAGTTACGGTACGCTGATTGTACGTTGACAAGCTAAAATGTATTTTATCTTATAAGCAACAGAATCTAAAGTTGTAAATACACGGAACTATAAAAAATAATAAGGTTACTTTAGTAACTATAAAAAAGTTATTTAAAATGAAACATAATGTGTTTACCGTATGGTGATGATTTAAGAGAGACGATTTAGGTGAATCTATCATTATTGTAAGAAATTTAAATGACTAAAGGAAGATATTATAACCTCAAATTGATAACGGTGCTAAGATCAGTAGTTAAATCAGAGTTACCAACGTAGCCTAACAGATCAATACTAATACTAATAATCAATAATAACTGATTTTGACCTGACTTGGGATTCGAACCCAGGATCTCATGACCAAAAACCGCGTTTACGACCACTAGACCAAGGGAGGCAGTTAACGAGGCAGATAGCGGGGTAACAATCTACTATATACCCGATGATATTCGTAACGATGCGATTATACGTGGTAGAGCAATGCTGCAGCTATATTATGGTTGTGGCACGAATGGGACGGCTCGCCCGGGGAAGGACCACGCTTCCACACAATACCAGTGTAAAATAGCAGTTTCGTATGGTGAGCGTAGAGAACCAGATACATTACAAGAAACGAGGCATTCCATCTTAGTCATCAGAGGTTGATTCTTATTGAAATAACACTACTTTTTACGGATTTTATCGCGTATATTTAACTATAAATACCCGACGTTTCGAGCGCTTTACAGCACCCATGGTCACGGGGAGGACTGAGATGTTCAACGTCCGAATGTCATAGTTAACCCATAAATCCAAGATTCTACAAGCGGTACGTAGACGACACTTTCACAATTCTACCTTTAGATAAAGTAACTGCATTTTTAGACCATCTCAACTCTATAAATTCTAAAATTCAGTTCACAATGGAGTTAGTGGCAAACAATTCTTTAGCTTTTCTAGATGTGTAAGTAATTCGGAATCCTGATAACACCTTGAGCCATACTGTATATAGAAAAAAGACCCATACAGATAGATATTTAAACGGTAATTCTCACCACCATCCTTCACAGTTAGCTACTGTGGGTAAATCTTTGTTTCAGAGAGCACGAGGGATCTGTGACAGTAAACACCTGGCTGCCGAGCTCCACCACGTCAAGCAAGTTTTGCATGACAACAAGCTTCGAGTCCCGCACCTACGTCTCAGTAAACGAGTGAAGCCGGCCACAGTCGAGCGTGTACCTGCTGTACTGCCATATGATAGAGGAGTCACTGACAAGATTGGCTACATCTTGAAGTGCGCTTCCATCAAAACATACTTCAAGCCGCCGAAGAAGATTGGTCAGTTTTTACCATCAGTCAAGTGTAACGTCCCTCTGCAAGATGCAGGAATGTACAAGCTTGACTGTGAGTGTGGTCTCTCCTACATAGGACAAACTAAAAGATCAATTAAAACCCGCGTTAAAGAACATATAGCTGATGTGAAGAATCGACGCTCCGGGAAGTCTGCAGTCTGTGAACACGTACAGGATCGCCCCCGTCACTACATCGGATTTGAGAGACCACAAATCCTCGCTAAAGAACACCGATTTCTTTCAAGTATGATTCGCGAGGCTATTGAAATCAAAAAACATCCTAATTTCAATAGAGAAGATGGCTGGGTACTACCATCTGCTTGGGATCCTATAATAAATGAAATTAAATCCCGACCCAAGCATACAACTGCAAGACTTCAAGATACCATAAGTTCATACTGTGTAGATCGGAACAAAAGTAAAATTTTTATCTATGATAACCGCTGTTAACTACGACATTTGGACGTTGAACATCTCAATCCTCCCCGTGACCATTGGTGCTGTAAAGCGCTCGAAACGTCGGGTATTTATAGTTAAATATACGCGATAAAATCCGTAAAAAGTAGTATTATTTCAATGTGTAGTGTTCGCGTAAACATAAGTAATCATTATTTTGATTCTTAATCGAGGATAATGATGTCTATGGGTCACAACATCCACCTAACATCGGGTGAACTGTGTGCTCGTTTGTCATCCTCATACTATAAAAAAAATATCGGCAGTAAAACAACAATATTCGACATGGCCTAATGCATTACAGTACGTTTGCACTGAGAAACATCCAACACGTAATGTTTTGAAACAAATCGCATAAAATAAATCACACAACATGTTTTGTTGATGGTGGCGTTCTTACTCACAAAAACTGTGCAAAATTTTTAATAGATATTCAAACTTATCTTTCAACATGACAATATTTCTACAAATTTGTTTTCATACATTTTGTTTCCGTAGTTATAAAGATATAATATAGTTAAAGTATGTAATGTACAATAAATTGTCACTAACATATTTCACTACAATATGTTCTTTGACTATGCAAACGCTTTTTGATACATTGACAGAAAACAGTGTTTAATACATGTTTTTTTTTGTGAAAATCGCGTCAATGCAAACTCACGGTTAGTAAGCGTGAGTGGCAATGGGCATGCCATATTGCGCGAATAACCGATAACCGATGGGCAGAAAGCCTCGATTGGCAGCCTAGTACAGGTAAGCAAAGTTTAGGGCAGCCCCTCAATAAATGTTACAACTTGGGGTTGTACAAAGTCGATGGATACAGGTGGCTCAGAACCATGTTCTGTGGTTTTGCTTATGTTAAGAATTCGAATTATGAAGAGCTGTAATGACGATGATGATTCTATATCAGTTATAAAGTATCCAGACTGACAATGTATGGCAGGGCTACTGCGTGATGTCTAGTATTATGTAATCCGCTATTTAGGCGTAGCATTATCTAAAAATCTACCACTATTCTTGCCGTTATAGCCTATAAAGTTCACTGCTGAATATAGGCCTCCCACATAGGTTGCCTAGTGGGGGGAGGGGATATTTAACATAGTTGTCACGGAAAAAACTGCGGTAAATTTCCTGATTTTTTCCCTCTGTCGTCTCTCACGACACCCACGAGTGATATGGGGTGGAGGATATTCTTACACCGACACTACACGATCGAAAAATCTGTTCTTCTGATATTTCCCTTAGACGCCTCATCACCAATTCAACCTACAGGACATAATGGGGTGATAGATTATCTTATACCATCATATACAAGTAGACTTATAAATGTTTATGGCGTTATTAAGTTATGGTTTTTTTCTTTCTTGCTTTCTTTATTCGAATTGAATGTCAAGGTGTAGCAAGTTTCGAGTTATAAAATAAAACGACTATAACCTTCAAGTTTTGCGCGACCTTTACACAATAATGCTCACGAAATGGTTCTCCGAATGCTATGAAATTCCGTCTCTACATACGTCCATAAATATATAACACTTCTATTTGTATTTTATATTTTAATAGTTATAGATTTAAAGAAAGACATTAGAAATTCGAAATTTTAATTTCTTACGTCGAAGAAAAAAGTTATATTTACAGCGAGCATTCAACATAGACCCTCTCAGAAATGAGGGGAAGCCTATGCCCAGCTGTGGGACGTATATAGGCTGTAACTTTACTTTTACTTTACTTTAAGAAAAAAGTATTCATTCAATTTCATTTCATTTGTTTATTCGATTCTTAAATAACAAGACAAAAATTGGATCGTGTTGTGGCGGTGGTGTGTGATTAAGAAACAAAATGCAGATGCGTTGTCACCCACGAGGACTAAGATTACATGCCTTGTTTCCGGTAAAAATGATCTTCGGTTCTCTAAAATCACAATAAGAAACACAGCAGCATTAAGCTGCTATTTTATGCTGCTATGTGAGAGCGTGGTCCTACCTCGTGCTGCAACCATAATATAGCTTCAGCTTGGCTCTACCACGTATAAAGTATGTATATGCACATTGTATAAAGTATAGTTTTTCTATAAAAGCCACCGTTTTTAGACACGCTCTTCCATATTCAATTAAAGGCTGTATTGTATTTCGCGCCGCTTTTTTCCCGCTTTTTTGCCCAGTCGGGCATAATTCCAAAGGAAGTATCGGGTCCTTGATCTATGGTGGCTCCGCAAGCTATACATAATTCAAACATTATTTATAGACGTTCGAGGAACGCGCTAAAGTAGATGCCAAGTAAAAACTAGATTGCAATTTTTTGTGACTACGTTTTCTATGGGTCTATGTATACGTTTCTTAACGATTCGCTGAATAGGAAAATAGTAGGGGATTAGTTTCTAATAACATATAAAAAAGGGGTATTTAGTTGTTCTAAGCTGTGAGTCAAATGTTAGGTTAGAGGCCACGGAGTATAGTGAAAGAGGATGGGTAGTATAGTATCTTCCTGATAACAATTAAAAAAATAAATTACTAGTGTTGCCAACTCAAATATTCCGGAAATATCCCCCTATGAAGCAATCTGTTGGCGGAAAGTATGTACATAATTCTGCAGTTGATTTATCATAGGCCATTGCCATCTTTGTTCCCAATTTCAATATAGAAAGGCTAATGAGATGCCATTTATATCAATTAATGATTATATTTATTTACGTACCCAAAGTAATTAAAAAATACAACTAATCATAAAGTCATAAAAATGCAAAACTTTAGTTTATTTCCGGGCGGGCAATGGCAACCCCGACGGATTTTCTTGGGTTTGTAATTATATTACCTAATAAGGTAGGTGAATACGAGTAGCATTTATATTTGATGTTATTGTTGTGTTTATCGCTGCGACACGTAAATAAGTACAGCCGGGCTAGCATGAGCAGGGGATAAAAATTTTATCCACCGATTATATCCACTGACAAGGGATAAAATTGTCTTATCCCTATGTCAAAGCTTTATTCACCCTGCGAGCATGGGCCTATGGTGGATATAATATCGACAGTAGATAAACTTATCCCCGCGCATAGATAATATACGATAGCAAAGATGTTTTATAAAACATCTTTGTACGATAGTATAAAGTTATAAACTATACTAGCTATAAACTTCTTTTAAGATTAAGTAGATATACATTAACTTATATTTTCTTTTACCTTTTGTTTAATATATTGCTAAACTGTTAATAATTTTTGTTAAACAATATGTCATTTATAATATTTGTTGTATTTATTTTAAGCGTATTTCTGCCTTGTTTTCATCTTTTCTATTATTCTGATTCTTTCTTTATTTTCTTTTGTATAATATTTAGATAAAAATATTAAGATAAGTTACATAAGCCACATGTATTGATTGCAAATATACGATGTTTTTGGACAAGGTGGTTGTAATAGATGCTTACTTCAATATGCACTGGTAGTCCATCCACAGAATTAATAGGCTTTAAAGCCTCATAGAGTTCTTTACACAAATACAAAATAATCTTTGAGCATCCGAAACCGGCGTAGAAATTCGTTGTCGGAGAATTCCAATAGGTAGATTAAGTATTCTGATCACATATCGTTCGCTGGTGTAATTTTCTTTTTTGTTTTTCAATTTCTGACATGAAAATGTAGTTGCAATAGGCTCGAGACATCTTTTTCGTATTAAAATGGTTTGAAGATAAACTTAAACCCACGTCCGCGAAAGAGGATAAAATTGTCCCTTTCAAATGTCAAAAAGGGATAATTTTTTCTCTTTCCCTCGGCCCCATGCTACGGACGGGGAGATATATGTCCACTCGTTATGTCAAACGGGGATATACTATAGAGATAAGACAATTTTATCTCTTGTCAGTGGATATAATCGGGGGATATAATTTTTGTCTCTTGCCCATGCTCGCAGGGTGGATAAAATTAAGCAAGGGATAAAAATTGTATCCTCTCCCCAGGGATATATTGTCCTCCGCTCATGCTAGCCCGGCAGGAAGTTAGGAAAGACTACGGAATGTCATAAATAGTTGTTCATTATGATAGACTTCGCGAAAATCAATCCTTTTTAAAACACTTTTTTATTTTTATATTTCCTGATTACTACTTGAGTCGGTGGTTATTTAAAGTTTATATTTGATCATTTTTCGATTACAACCTTTATATGCGTTGTGGGCTTTTTCAAAAAATTTAATTTTGCTTTTTTTGTAGTTTTTAGCGAATTACGTTACTGTTTAAAAGTTACTAAACCAAGAATAACCGGATGATATAATGAAATTTTTAATAACGGGAGGAGCAGGTTCTGGTATTTTTTTTACTCAGAGAGCAATTATTGTTGTGCAAATTAAAAAATGTTGTTTGTTAACGGTATCTGCTCTCTTGAGCCATGTTTTGTTGAAGCCACCGCCCTTACCGGAGTAACAGGTCGCTTAGTGAATAGATGAACACTTCACAGAAACTTTTTCAACACCCAGTTATACTGCATAACTGGGTGTTAAAAAAGGTTCCAAATTTGATCTTTTTTATTATTGTAAAAGCAACCACTCATTAATAATTTACTGGTGAGCGTTTAGAAGATATAAGTAGCAAATGGAAAACTATTCGTTGGATAATTGTCGAATAGGTTTCAATGGTTTCATACGGAATGTTTCACTGCATTAATTTTATACTTAGGAAGTTAAAAAAAGACTTCTTTTGGCGGTGTAAATATCGTCCCTTTTTTATTTGAATCAGTTAACACCCGTAAAAGTTGTCTATAAGATTCTCGCGAGAAGCTTTTATATCATATAAATTGTGTAATGTAATAAATTGACGGATTTGATTTAATTTAAATAGTTTATTTTCTTCATTTTAGAGCATTTAAATAAAAGTTTGTATTTAAAAATGTTTTTGCTGGATTTATTAGTTATTGCTGGACATGATTCTAAGTTTGTTCATTTCATTTAATAAGTTATTGTTGGTTTTTTTCATTTGATTCGCCGATTTCATCTTAGAACCGCCATATTAGTTTTTAGAAGAGCTGAACGCGGACGTCATATTATTCGTATTCTTCTCAGCGAACCTTTTCGCTTGATTTCCATATATTTGATATATCATGGGGGTGAATAAAAACATAATCCCATAATCTTTGGGAGTCCATCATATTGGACTTAGAGTGAAGTTATTTTATTTTATATTCTTCTCAGCAAACCCCTTAATTTAATACCCATATCATTGGAGTGTATAAAAAATAACTAGACCGCCATATTAAGCGGTCCGCCATATTGGATTTAGAATGAATTTATAATACAGAAAATTGTATCAAAATCGTTTACCTAAACCGTTTTGGAGATAAATGGAAACATTCGTTTGCATAAGAAATGTTTATTGCAGCGCCCTCCAGTGACTTAACATCATAAAACCTATCTAAGAACCATCGCCGACGAGTCACACACCCTTTACAGAATAACGTATCTAAATTGGTCCACCTGTTTTTGAGATATACGGGAACATTTAGTTTGTATACATAGGCAAACAAACAAAAAACCTCTCACATTAAACGTATACCTTCTCCGCTCGGTCGCGGGTAAAAAGAGTGACTTTCAATAAGTATTATTTATAATGTACATTGAATAAAAAAGTTTCAGTTTCGGACGAAGAAGCTCGGGCACTAGTTCATTTCTGAACTTTATACATGCTTCATATTAGAATTATTAAAGCAACCAACTTTATACATTGTATTTTTTAAATAAAGGAGTAAGTACTATGTTGTGAATTCTACAAATATTTCCTAAAGGAAATGTTTCCTTTACTGTGTGTTTGTTGGCTTTAGCCACTCCAACTAAGCAAAAATAAGCATAAAATTCTTGTGCTAGGGAGCGGGATTTTCAAAAGTCAGATTCGAACACACAACTAGTCCTTAAACTTTTGGCTGCCATCGCTTTTTATATCCACAGTAGAATCTTATCATCAGCTACATAATAGCCAAAAGTCCACTAATAAACATAGGTCTTCCTCAAAGATTGCCCTATAGAAGGGAAATTAGCAACGCTTGGAAATCTCAGTCTTTATTATTTAGAGTTATTAGCAGAAATATGCTGATGGTCATCTCATATGACATTTTTTATAGAATAAGACTTCCAAATGAGCAAACAGTCCACTTGATGGTAAGTGGATGCTGTGGCCCATGGACATCTACATCTATCCTTGATTAAGAATCAACGCGTTATCACCCCTGAACATTAAGATAGAATGCCTCATTTCAAGTAAAAGGGTCACCAGTTTTCTACACTCATCAATCGAAACCCAGCAGCATTAAGCTGCATTTTAACGCTGGTATTCGTATTTTACGATAGTACTGAGAGCGTGTTCGTACCCCAGTCGAGCTGAGCCATCGAGCTACAACCATAATTCTCTGTAGCCTCTGCCACCCATGGGTCGATATATGGTAGTGAATACTCTTATACTGGCACAATACTGCAAATATATAGTGGATTGGATATGTGGTACGGAATAGCGTCATATATAGTAAGTAAATCAAATCAAAAATCAACATTAACGTGATAAATAGCAACGCAGTTTAACCGAGGCGCGGTCTACCATATCGTGCGAAGCCTGGGCGAGGCGGCGCGCCCATTAGAGTCGGTACCTTCGCCCCTCAATTAGTCCCCGACTCGGCAAATTGCTCTAATGACGAAAAATGTAATAACATCGTCAACAGTCGCGTGTTGGCTGGGAATCTTTTCGTTTACACTCACTTCGTACTTAATTTAGGAGTTAAACATAAAAACATTAAAAATTTTACATGATAGAGCCACGCTGCCGCTATATCAGTAGTATAGTTGTAACACAAATGGGTCGGTTCGACCGGGGAAGTACCACGCTCTCACAGAATACCAGTGTGAAATAGCAGTTCAACGCTGCTGTGTTTCGCATGGTGAGTGTAGAGAACCGGGGACCCATTTTACTGGAAACGAGGCATTCCATCTTAGTCCTCACGGGTGACAACGCATCTGCATTTTATGGGTGGAGAATAGATGTAGATGTCTATGGGTCACAGCAACCACTTCCCACCAGCTGGCCCCTGTGCTCGTATGTCACCCATCCTATAAAAAAACAAAGGTCATTCTGCTTTTTTACGAACGACTGATGTTAAAGGTACACTATAATATTGCGGTACGGGCTGTCCGGCTACTCGCAGGATGCAGTTGACCTTGTGGTTAACCGGGTAAAAACTATCCACAATGATAACCACTAACCGTTGAAATGAACGAGAAAAAATAATTTTCAAAATGGACGTGGTTGAAGTGGCAGCTATCTAATACATCTACGCATTGAAAAAAGAAAAAAACAGAGGGATGAGTATTGGGTGCATCCTTATTAGTAACAATTACCTAAATATAATAATAATAATGTCCTCCAGACCGAATTTCTGTCACGGCGGCCAGCCTCAGCGGAGACTAGCCAGGACAGGATTATAGTGCCAAAGTGTATGCGCAAGCACAGGTGCACTCTCTATTGTATCATTCTTATAGTCCGATGGTGACGGTAAACAGACACGATCGGAGAGAGATCAGGCGCAGGATCAACGGTATTATACGTGATTTCCAAGGCACGGGGGTGACACACCGCCAACTTCCTGACTCCGGGCAGTTATTGAGAATTTCTTGACGGAAAAACTCAATAAACTAATTGTTTTGGCCCGACCCGGGATTCGAGCCCAGGACCTCATGAGCTGCAGTCGCACTACTACTACCACTAGAAAAATGAGGTAGTCGAATATATATGTACACAAACTGACTCGATGGCAGGTAGCGTCCACAGTTCGAATAGCTATCCAACCTTCCGGCCGCAGTTTTCCGCCTGACCAGAACAGTATAAATATGAATGTTTTGAATATATTGATATATAATCATTAGCACGTGATGGTTATACTCGGCGATTTTAACGCCCATCAAGCCGGATGGCTCGGTTCACGTTTAACCGATCATGCAGGTAGATCTGTTCATGACATATGGTCTAACACAACTGGTTACTTCGCCTATGCGGATTCCAGATGTGGAAGATCATACAACTTTCCTGTTCAACCTGCTGATACATCTAATCCGGACGGATATCAGATTTCCGTCGACGCTCGTCTCGGCTCTTCGGATCACTATCAGATCCGGAGTGTCTACTTACGCTCCCTTCGCGGTTGCGGTCTGCAGGTTGCCGTCGTGTTTGGCATTGGGACGGAATGCGGTCTTTCTTTGCATTCTACCCATGGGGCCGAGTTTACTTCTCGCCGGATGATCCCAGCGCTATTACTGACTCTTTCACTATTAATTTTGGGGTAGATAATATATTTATTTGCTTGCGGTCAACTAAACGGCTGATCGCAATGCGGGTGAACCATTGAGGACATTTTTTATTACTTCATATCATCTGGTAAAAACAGACTAGAGAGGACCTTTCCTCTTCGTCATTACTAGCCTTTAAAGATACACAGCTAAACATGGGTTGCTCCTATTGCAGGCAGACTGACGCTACCTTTAACGCTATTTTCCGCCACCGGTCTTGATATTTTAGGCCTGGCGTAAACGAGTTATAATGTCATCTATCTTTACGGCTTATCCCATAGTCGCCCTTACAACACCTATGAGAAAAAGGGATTATGGTTTTTTTACGAGCAATACGTTTTATTTTGAACTTTGACTAGCCTTTACTCGTGACTTCGTTCGCGAAACCCGCAAACGAAAAATATGTTATTATTTTTTTTATTTTGGACTAGCTGTTATTCATGGCTTCGTTCGCATAGAACTTATAACAGTGGTCAAGTAGTTTAATTATCAATAAATAACATACCCTCGTTCTTCTTGCTATTATCTCGAATACTATGTAGTATATGCGTATATAGTAGTATATGTGTAGAAAGTTTCACTAAATAACCCTCCTTCCGTTTGTTGGTTTCTCCGAGCTAAATGCCATTTGCCAAATGAGCTATCTTTTTAACTTAATTCGTTAAATGTGTGTATTTGACTTTATTTCTCAACCTTGCGGATTCATATGATTAAAAAATTGATTTGAACTCAACATAAAGTTAATAAAATTTATTACCTTTCCTAAACGGTGCGTTAATTTATCTTTAATTAAATACCAAACGAACGTCACAAGCAATTCCAACAATTTTCATTTTAAGTATGTAAGGCATCAACGCTGGGTTTCGCTTCCATTAATTAGACATGCAAATTATACCCCTGGCTTGCTGCAACGCTGTTGCATCGCATGACACAAGGAATGGTAATCACTGGGATAATGAACTCCATCCATTAATCCTTTATTACTTTGCGGTATTCCGCCATATTTGTTTAAAATCCTAAAGCATTTTTAAAATGGCGTCTATGTTTTTCCCGCCTTTTTATTAGCGATGGAAATAGAATGATTCACATTTTCTTTAACATGCTACAACTACAAAAGCAAATTGATAACGTTTGTCGAAAGCCAGAAGATTAAGATTAAGCCGTAAGGTAAATTACATGTGTCAATTTAAATCACGGGGCATCACGGTTTGGTAAATTCTTTTACGCTGGTTTAGTATTCACTAAAGACATATTAATAAATTACATATTTTGTAGTCGCATCGTCAAATGCATTAAGTGAAACGTTTTGATAAACATCTTTAGATATAAAATACTATAAATGTGAAAGTTTGTCTGTTCGGATGTTTGTTATTCACGCTTAAACGGCTGAGGGAATGAAGCAGCGCTACTGCATAGTATATACTGTATATATATATACTAGCAGACCAGGCAACCTTTGTTCTACCCTTTCCGACGTCCCTTTGTCTTTTAAAAAAATAGTTAAATTGAAGATAAAAAATATTGAGGGTCACTTATCGCGATAAAAACTATGCTATCTCTCAAGTTGGAGCAAGCAATACGCATTTACAAAATTTCATTCAAATCGGTTGACTGGTTTTAGAGTTCATCGCGGACACGTAATATATATATATATATATATATATATATATATATATATATATATATATATATATATATATGTGTGTGTGTATTGCGAATTTTGACTTCCTCAATAATCCTCTTCTATTTCGTTCTGTCTCTGGCCTCCCTTCTACTGATGTTTTCCCAATATATTTTCTTGCCTCTACGCCTCAGATCTTCCTAAATAATTGTAAATGGAATCCGAAGGCTGTGTAAATATTGTTACACCGTTTCTTGGGTCTTTTCTGTTACGAGATTAACTTGAAGAAGGCTTAGGCAGCTGTGATGTTATCTATTGTTTCTATGTTCCAAACGATCGTTTCTTTATGAATCAGTACCTTCAGTTCATCATTAATCCTTAACATTACGTTCCAATGTCGTCTCAGATTAGTCCGAAACTTTTTCATAAGACTTTCAATTATGACTGTCAAAATAAAATTTAGTACATTTTATAACGAGAAAGAATATAAGATATTTTAAAAATGCTATGAGGTTTAGAAGGTTAAGGGGAGGGGGGGGGGGGTGTTTAGCGATGTTTATAAAACAGAAACCTATCCGTGCTTATTTTCTCGCGGTAACCTAAAATCTCACCTGGTGGGAGTGGGTAAGATAGCCCTAGATGGCAAATCTCACTGTTTTATCATAACAAATAAAATATTCATTTTGCCTTGAACATACATAGATTGTAATCGGGCGAAAAGACTGACGTCGACATACTATTACACTGCGGTATGTTATTGTTTTAAAAGTTAGTGCTAACTTTGTGTTTACTGCAAGTTAAGAATAATAAATTCTAATCGGAGCATCAAGGTCGTAGTAGACGGTCCATGCTCTGATGACAAGCCTATTACCAACACTGTTTCTTCTGCATATCAATGATATGTTGCAAACTGATAACATTCGTTGCAATACAGACCATGCCCACTCACACTCACAAACCTGTATCTGAAGTCGAGTCTTTGCTTAACAAAGTCTCGGATTGGGGGCGACTAAATCTAGTCCAATTCAATCCTCAGAAGACACAAGTTTGCGCGTTAACCGCTAAAAAGAACCCCTTTGTCGTACCTCCTCAGTTTGAAGGCACTCCCCTTGCTGCCTCAGCTAGCATCGGAATCCTCAGCGTCGACATATCGAATAGTGCGCAGTTTCGTGGTCACTTAGAGGGGAAGGCTGCGTAGGGATGTTGCAACCCATTGCGTTTTCTATCTGTTTGCGTATCTACCACGGGGAGTGTTCTGAGGAGTTGTTCGGATTAGTTCCAGCCGCCAAATTTCATGAACGCACATCGCATCAAAATTCCCGATACCATCGATGCTTGGCGGTCCACCATTGTGCGTTTTACTAGGAGTTTTCTTCCTAGTACAACTTCTCTGTGGAATTGTTAACCACTGGCGACTTTTCCGGACAAATACGATTAGGGACCTTCAAAAAAAGAGCTTACTCCTTTCAAAAAGGCCGGCCGCACCTTCAATTCCCCTGGTGTTGCGGTTGTTCATGGGCGGCGGTAGCCACTTACCATCAGCGAGCCGCATGCTCGTTTGCCCCCTTTTCTATAAAAAATATTACAAAATATCCAAATAATAAGTAATACTTTATTAATCACAAATAAAAACACAGATTCCGATTGAGCCCTAGTTCTTAAACTAGAAATCTACTAGACTTTCAACATAATTCGAAAAGTTATATGTTTACAGATGTATATAATATTTATATGTTAATTTTGTAATGGCGGTGTGAGAATTTCCACTAACTCTTATCATCCCGAGGGTGTCAGAGACGACAGAGGGAAACGAAACAGGAGACGGGCAGTAGCATCTTCCAGAAAACAACTCAAAATAACAAAACCTGCGGTTGCCAGCCCGCTTGCCAAGCGTGGCAATTATGGCAAAATCCCCCATGAGGCAATATATGAGTGAAGCCTATGGTCACCAGTGGTCTTCTATAGGCTATACTGGATGGATAGAATGGACATCTATATGTTATTAATATATAATATCGCGATCGTTGTTAATATTTCCTCAGCAACAAGTGCTTCATACATGACATATCACGACGGTACGTTGTATCGTTGAACCTAACAAAATGTCAGCGATGCAACTATTCAAGCGAACACAGCTATAGATAAAACAAGGAGATTGTTACATTGTAGCAGAAATAAAATCATAAATAGAGAGGCTTAATAACGTTACAAACGCATGGAAAGGTAATTATTTGGACTTTGCCGACACACATTGTCAGTAATTTTAACAGTCGACTTCAAAAACTAAACTTTAATCTATAAATCTACATTAAATTCAAGTGTCTTTTTGTTATATTGAAATAACTGACTTCTATAAAGCATAGGGGGTTACCCGCACGATTATAAGACCTAACAAACATTGTTAAATTTTTTGTCTGTATGTCACATTACGCGAGCAACCCGGGTTCGATCTCCGCCGGCACTAATGAAATTGCTAATTGGAATTTTAAGTGCTGATTGACCACGTGCTCGGCGGTGAAGGAAAACATCGTGAGGAAACCTGCATGTCTGAGAAATAAGAAAAAAAATATTTCGAAGACATGTGAAGTTCGCCAACACGCATTGGAGCAGCGCGGCGGACACTTCCTTTCCCTAAAACCCTCTCAGAAATGAGAGGAAGCCTGTGCCCTTGAGTGAGACATATATAGGCTGTAACTTTAACTTTAACTTTTTAATTGAAATAAAAATTATTATTATTATAAAATACTCCATCCCTTATTGAACCATACTGCAACGTATTACAGAACTGCAGCTGCAGAACGAATGGGTCAGCTCAACCGAGGAAGGGTCATGCTCGCACATAATACCCGAGTGGAATAGCAGCATAAAGGAGCTGTGTTTCGTGTGGTAAGTGTGACGAAGAATCCAAGACCTTTTACTTGTAAAGAGGAATTATTTAATAAAATATAAGTGACAAACTAATAATCCACCAGCGGCAAGCACCTACAGCAGCTCATGGACACCTTCAACCCCCCTCCAATAAAGTAGGGTACAGATATATAGTCACCTTTGAAGTTTAAGATGGAATTCCTCACTGCTTGCAATTGTACTGGCTCTATATACCCTCCAGACTGGAACACAGCCGTGCACGCACATCTAGACATCGGTATGAATTGATAACAGATTACCTAACTCAGACGAAATCCTGGGTTGATACGGAGTCTCACCACCTAGGCTTTCCATCCTTTCTCAAGAGTGATAACGTATCTATCTGCATTATAATTTTCTAACAACGATAAATGTCTCATTAATCGAGGATAGATTTATTTGCTTATGAACCACAGCATTAACTTAAAACCAAGTGAACTGTGTACTCGTTTGTCGTCCATAAAATTATACAAGTGGTAAAATTAAAAAAAATTATACAACCGATTGCAATATAAATAAAAGGAGAACACTATCAATGCAGTCGAAGTCAGATTTTGATCAAATTTATATGGGACTACATGAAAAGCACTTTCAAATAAAAAATGAATCATCAAAATCGGTACACCTAGAAAAAAGTTCTGAAGTAACACACTTAAAAAACAGTCGAATTAGGAACCTCCCTCCTTTTTTTAAGTCGGTTAAAAATAAAAATTAAGGCTTTTACATATCTAGTTGCGTTTTTTGGTACACTAACACTAATCTTCATCTTAATATTGTTGGTTAAATTTTTAGGTTTTGTTGAATATTTAACTTATTAACCTCATGTACCTTATTCTTTACTTAACCCATCACAATCACAAACGGTTTGGATTTTTAGTAAACTTTCATAGATTCTTTATATAGTTATCACAGAAGTTATAAGAAATATTTGTTTGAGGTTATCAGAGGTTGATAATGAATAATGATATAAATCATTGTAAATGACACTGGAGTGGGAATTCTTAAAAGACAATATTAAAAGTATGTCTGAACATAAAAAAAATTACTCACCAAAAAACTAAAGATATAACGTCGGCACCCTCTTTTGAGCTCCAAGAGATAGTTTGTTTCCAATTTTCTTGTAGCTTTCGTTTTTATTTCTACATTTTGGTTTCTCGTTTGTTTCTACTGGACATCCTTTAAGCTCCCATACTAGGTTAGTTAGAGATTTAGGCCTACTTAGTTTTCTACATCTTTTTTCGGGAAGTTTAGGTCCATTACCTGAGTCCCCTGAAGTCCTGCCACCTGAATGACTGGAATCTAAAGTACCATCTAACTCCATTGCTTGGTGTATGTTCGAAAGACTTTTATATCGTATATTGAAAATAGGGGAATCACCTTTAGTTAACGGTCTTATTGGACTAGTTACTGGACTAGGGGTCTCCTTGGTAGGAGAATGACTTTTCTGACTGAAGACCATTCGACTTTTGTTGTTGCTTACGCTGTTCTTAATATATAATTTAGGAAGGTTGTTTGAAGCTGGTGCCACGGAACATTTTTCTTTATAAACTATTATGGGAGTTTCTTTAGGCGCTACGGCAGTTTTGCGAGTTCGTTTTTCTGCTTTTTGAATATTTAAGGGTTTTTTAGTTGGTATTGTTTCAATTGGAGGAGGCTCAGGTTTTATTTCTGTAATTAGTGGCATATGAATTGGAGTGGCAGCGGGAGATGCTGGAGCAGATTCATGACGAGTAGGCTCATTGGAATATGATGCTTTGATGTTTTTTGGAAGAGGGGCGAAACCTCTAACATAATCATAAATCTGGTCAATTTCGTCATACTCATCGGGAATGCTATTTTCATCTCTGTGGCTACTATATATGTGGTTATGTCGAGATATGTGCTTGTGTTGGTTGGCTGCATCAGATGACATGCTTCGCCTTAGAAAGTAACCCGTTTTAATCAGCGGTGGTGCATGTAGTGGAGCATTCAGAAGCCTCTTAGGATCGCCCAACTTTCCATCAAGTACATGTATTCGATCAACAACTTCTACTAGCAGACGGTTGCATTTCTCAACCAGTCTCGAGAATTCCATAAAGTTTTTTATTTGTTCCTCATTTTTGCATCTTAACATTTTTAATGGTGCTGCTAAAGGCAAAGCAATCAATGCATTACCTTCTTTTTGTAAAGGTAGTGCAAATACGTGATCTTCTTCAAAAAAAGATAAAAGTCTAAGCTCTGGAACGAAATGACTGGCACTTTTCAATCCTCGAGGAGGTGTTCCGTGTACAAGCCTCACAGTCATTGGTAGCCGTTTTGTTAGCAAAGTTTTCGCAGTATGTACACCACTAATGTTCTCTTCTTTGGCGACAGCAGAGAATTTTCCTCTCTGATCCAAACTCAGCAAAACCATGTCCCCTTTAGTGTCGGTACATTTTAAATATTTACTTTTTCCTAAAAATGTTTCTCCTTTCGGTATGATTACCTCTCCAGCTGGTAAATTTCTTGCGCCATCTGCAGTTATGTTTCCATCGAGGTCAACCTTTGCACATATTACTCTTACTGGCTCCCTTACTAAGCAGCCGTCTTCTAGTTTTCTTCGCGCCAGTTCTGATACTGATTCTATACATCTTACGGCTCTTCCTTCTTCACTCAACAATTCGAAATAGCCTTTATAGGTTTCCGGTATAGCCAGTCTTGGTCCAACACTAACCATCCGCCTTCCTTCCTTTAACTTTATTGCCTGTGCGATGATCTTTTTTCTCTTTCCCGCAGATACCAATAAAGCTGTGCTCTGTAAGCCGGGGCTCGGTAAGGTGGGTACACCGAGACCACCATACTGGCCTTTGATAATTTTGGCTACATTTGGCAGTCGGTTCTTAACAACGAACTCTCTTAAGTAATGGCCTTCGTCAGACCAGCGCGACGCTGCGACCACGACTTGGCCGTCCGTGGCTGCCATTGTAGGTTTAAGTCACATCTGAAACAATGGAAAATTTAATAATTAGAGTATGTCACAAAATAATTTAAAACTAAATAATGTTATGAACGTTATTGCTGTGTAAATTAATGCTAAAATTAAACTATAAACTATTCTTCGGTAGTGTTTATCCACCCAAAAGATAAAAGTTTTAATTAAAATTCTTTAATTGCTTTTAATATTCTTAAAAGAAAAAATAAATGTAGTAATAGGTTTGCAAATTACATATACGCCGTTACTTGCTCTATTAATTTAAGAATACATTACACTGTTGTGCGAATATAAAGCTCTTTTATTATAGTGTTTGTGTCACTCTTTTTAGTTATTACTTAGAGTCACAAACGAGGTCACTACACTTCCGTAACAAACTTCATGGGAAATAGGCTATCGATACGTTGTCATCTCTGAGGACTAAGATGGAATGTCTTGCTCTCAGTGTCTACGGCTGAAATAGGTGACAGAATGGTACTTATCTAAAACTTCTAGTCAGAAAATCAGTCTTATGAATTAACGTGGTGGAACCACGTAAATTCGTATACAATATGGCTGCAGCACAAATTATTAGAACCAAAAAGAACCACGCTCTCACGGATTACATACCAGTGTTAAAAAGCAGCATAATGCTACTGCGTTTCGTATGGTGTGTTTAGAGAATCACAGATCTCTTTTACAGGAAACGAGGCATCCTATATTAGTCTTCAGGGGTGACAACGCATCTACATTTAACTTAGTTGAAGATAGATGTGGGAGTTTATGGGACACATCAATCACTTATCACTAGGTGGACTATGTGCTCGTTTTTCATCTTTATTCTATGAAAAAAAAAACACCTTTTCTAGTATCGAGTCATTACAAATTAGTGCTAAGGTGTGACAACAAGTCACTTAATTTACCGCGTTAGTGTAACTATTTCTTTATTATCATAGCTTTTAGCACCGAAATTACTACACGTTTATGACGTAACGGTTACTTACCAAGGTTACTGATATTGGTCGAAAAAACTCGTGCTTGCGCTCGCTTTGTGAGCCCAAATAGAGATTATATAGCCATTCTATGCGGCACAGTGGTTTCACTCACATTTACTGCTATAATCACCATTTTGAACAGTTATAAAATGGACTCTTTGTTTTTTTTATCTGATTAAATCTAAGCGTATCACAGAATTTATAAAATTTTGCTTTAAATTCATTTGAAATAATTCGCGACTGGAAGAGCAGTTATGTAGATTAAAAAAATGAAAGCTTATCATTATTATAACTTTTGAGTCATTTTTTTAATTCAAAAGTATAGATAACTTTTTTGTGTATGTGTGGGTTTGTATATCATTTTTGCATTTACTTTTGTATGTGTTTATCAATTCTTCTAACGTCAACTTCACGTATGCAGGCTGTAACTTTTCTTTAGTAATTTTTATATAACATTTATTAAAGTAACGGTTTTTGGTTTATTTCAAAGAATTTAAATGCTTCCGGCTGACATTGCCCAGTGGATTAGTAAATTAAAGTGGTAATGGGTCGGTCATATAGCTCGAAGTACCGACAACCGGGGAAGAAAGGTTTCCGCAGACAATCAGAGAAGAAAGTTTCTTGGATACACACACTTGGATAGACACCATATTGCAAATGTTGGAGAATCACTCACGATGGAGCGACGACCTGATGAAACTGAAATATCGACAGATACAGGTGGCTCTAGACTGTGGTTATATATGAGGGAAACCTATGTTCTATTGTATGATTTTTTTTGAAATAACCTATGTGGAAAACGATCTTGTATTCCACCAAAGGTAAGTGCTGGCTGCGATTTGTGAATACTGCGGAAAACTTCATACACAGTATGCGTTGATACTTCCGAGGACTAAGACGGCATGCCTCACAGTCTGTCATACACTGGCTCACTATAAGATCTTCCTTTAGACCGGGACACAGTAGTGCAAATACTAGTTAGCAGCAGATATAGGTATGAGAACGGTACGTACGGTTTTTTACGTGGTAGAGCCATGCTGCAATTATATTAGTAGTATAGTTGTAGCACGAATGGGTCGGCTCGACCGGGGAGGGACCACGCTCTCACAGAATACCGGCGTGAAATGGTAGCTTGATGCTGCTGTGTTTCGTATGGTGAGTGTGGAGAACCGGAGACCCTTTTTACTGGAAGTGAGGCATTCCATCTCAGTCCTCACGGGTGACAACGCATCTGCATTTTGATTCGTAATGGAAGATAGATGTAGATGTCTATGGGCCGCAGCGGCCACTTACCATCAGGTGGACTGAGTGCTCGTTTGTCACCCTATTCTATAAAAAAAAAAAAAAAAAAAAAAAAACGTATCCAGACGGACTTCTAGGAAGAGAAGGCATACCACCTAGTGATAATGATTTTGTGATAGTATAAGGGTGGCAAACGAACACAGTTCACTTGATTGTAAGTGGTTGCTGTGACCCATAGACATCTATATCTATCCTAGATAACGAATCAAAATGCAGATGCGTTTTCACCCATGAGGAATAAGATGGAATGCATCGTTTCCAGTAAAAAGGGTCTCTAGTTTTTCAAATTCATCAAACGAAACACACCAGCGTTAAGCTGGTATGTCTTTCCCCGGTCGAGCCAACTCATTCGAGCTACAGCTATACCAGTAATATAGTTGCAGCATGGCTCACCACGTAAATTTGATAATGAAAATGATATACATTTAAAACAAAATGACAAGAAGCTGATCGCATAGCATAACATCCGTGCAATTTCTATACCGGAAGTTGCTAAGTATGCCGGATGTATGTATAATTGTTATAAGCTTCCGTTCAGATATAGCGGCACTCATTTGAATCTGTTTGAGTCTTTTCTAAGGAATACGATAACTATGTGTGCGGTGTAGTTTTTCTTCCCTTTTATAACCCCTTGATGGCCCACTGCTGGTCATAGACCCTTCCCATCTCAGGAAGGATTTTTCATCGTTATCTTTTTTATTAATATACAGAATTGATAAAGAAACTTACAGCCATTCCACCTAAAGGTAAATGACTACTAGCCCACGGACGAGGTAGCATCGGTTGCGTTTAGAACAGAATCCGGGACCCCTCGTGTACGTTGATGGTGACCACAATTAGCCGGTAGAAGTCGGGCATAATCTTTTGTTGCCCCCGATCCAAAGGTATACATGAGGATTTCCCCACGTTAAAATAAGCCCATGGACAACTGATCTTAAACAAACATTGCCACCTCTAAGTACTAAGAAATACCTCACAATCTTTACTTGTACTGGCTCAATACCCTTCAGGCCTGAAACACAGCAGTGTAAGCACAGGGGCTTCACGTCAGAAATAAGTAAAAGGTACCTAACCGGACGGACTTCTACGCAGAAGCTCCTAAAAAGAGTCTCACTTGATTGTAGGACTGTTATTGGCTTAGCATACGAATGAGTGACCGGAATACAAACTTACACCTTGACGCTATTGCCCGACGCCGATATAGATATACTGGCGCGTAGGAGATTGTTGTAACTTCATTTATTTACAGAATAAGGGTGACAAGCGATCATACAATCCACCAAAGAGATGATTAGTGGGTGCTGTGGCCCATAGTCGTCTACATCTATCCTTTATTAAGAATCAAAATGGATATTTGTTCCACCTCTGAGGACTAAGATGGAATGCCTCGGTTCCAGTATAAAAGGTCCTCTGGCTATCTACACTCACCAAACGAAAACAGCAGTATTGAGCTGCTATTCCACGGTATTCTGTAAGAGAGTGGTTCTTTCGCGGTCGGGCTGACCCATTAGTGCTGCAACCATAATATGGCTGCAATAACAATAATCATAATATATCTTTTGGAGCCCATGGGTTCTTTCTGGTATTTTCCATAGCTCATAAACGATTATTACGTTACTGATTAAATGAAATTAATATTGGATTCTCTCATCCGGTTTATATATTCAAAAAACCGGCCAAGAGCATATCGGGCCACGCTCAGTGTAGGGTTCCGTAGTTTCCCGTCCGTCACAATAAGTGTTCCCACTTATGAGTTTAAAGGTGGGTATCCTTTATGTTCGCGCTCCAGCAGCGCTCCGCGCTCCTGCAACAGCTCCCGGTAGTGGGCACGTGCGCGAACATGGAGCGTGCAACATTGCACGCTCCGCGGCAGGCACTCCGACTTTCCATCCAAGTTCAAAATGATTTTTCTAGAAAGTCCTTATAAAGTTCTACTTTTCAGATTTTTTTCATATTTTCTAAACTTATGGTTCAAAAGTTAGAGGGGGGGGGGGACACATTGTTTTTTACTTTTGGAGCGATTATTTCCGCAATTATTGACATTATCAAAAAATGATTTTAGTAAACCCCTATTCATTTTTAAATACCTTTCCAACAATATATCACACGTTAGGGTTGAAATTAAAAAAAAATCACTTCCCACTTTACATATAGGGGGGCTACCCTAATAATACATTTTTTTCCAATTTTTATTTTACAACTTTGTCGGCGTGATTGATACACATATTGGTACCAAATTTCAGCTTTCTAGTGCTAACGGTCACAGAGATTAAGCGAGGACGGACAGACGGACAGACAGACATGGCGAAACTATAAGGGTTCCTAGTTGACTACGGAACCCTAAAAAACGTTTCTTTCCTCGTGACGATCTTCGCCTGGATAGGATTTATAAATATTGTATTATTTAGGTTTAGGATAGTCAAAGACCATTTAGTTAGTTAGTTAGTTACAGCCTATATACGTCCCACTGCTGGGCACAGGCCTCCCCTTATTTCTGAGAGGGTTTTAGGGCAGGGAAGTGTCCGCCACGCATACAGGTTGGCGAACTTCAAATGTCTTCGAAATATTTTTTTTCTTCTTCCTCATACATGCAGGTTTCCTCACGATGTTTTCCTTCACCGCCGAGCACGTGGTAAATCAGCACTTAAAATTGCAATTAACAATTTCATTGGTGCCGGCGGGGATCGAACCCGGGTTACTCGCGTTCTGTTATATTTACATCAAGCGTTAACCATCTGAGCTACCATGGCACGGCACGGCAAAGACAATTTATGTATAAATTTTTCGTTTATTTTTATTTTCATATTTTGTAAATAAAATAATATGGATTTATAGATAAAAGTTTAAAAAATTGTGTTTATGTGTTAATAACATACACACAAATAACTCCCTGAGCTTAATAGAAGCTATTTATTTCAATATTATAGACAGAAACTTCAATTTTATTTATATGTATAGAAGAATATATATATATATATATATATATATATATATATATATATATATATATGTGTGTATATGTTTATATATGTATATATTTATTGTCTTTATTGGTATGTATGTATGTAAATCAATAGAAATGGGAATATCTTTTATTCTTATTTCTATTGATATAATAAGAAAATAAATTATACTTATATGTTATACACTTATATGATAATTGTAAACTGTAACTTATAGCCAATTTCTATTAAGTAGCGTTATGTTAATTATTAAGTACGCACGCTGCTACCTACTTGCTTTGTATATAAAACTATTTCTCTCTCCCAATAGGTTTGCTGGAAGAGAACTCTTATTAGGGTTAAGCTCGCCTTTGTACATTTATTTAAATATTTAATAATTGTTACCAACTTATTGTGTGTACAATAAAGAATAAAGAATAAAGAAAGAAATGGATGTAAAATTATACGTGGTGGAGTCACACTTGAGCTATATTATGGTTGTAGCACGAACGGGTCGACTCGACCGGGGAAGGAACACGCTCTCACAGAATACCAGCGCAAAATAGCAGCTTAGTACTGCTGTGTTTCGTCAGTGTAGAGATTTTGAGACCCTTTTTTACTGGAAATGGGGCATTCCATCTATGTCCTCAGGGATGACAACGCATCTGTATTTTGATTCTTAATCGCGGATAAATGTAGATGTCTATGGGCTACAGCATCCACTTACCATCAGGTAGACTGTGTGCTCGTTTGTCACCCTTATATCCTTTAAAAAACTGTTTATATTCGATATTACGCATCTGTTAATTTATGGCGATTAGAAATTAAAGAAGGTTAGAATGTTCGTATGTCGTTGGACTAGTGTCATGTTTAATAAAAAGTTTTTACTGCACTTTTTCGTTAGGGAAAATGCAACGTTTTTTTTTATACAGAAACCAGGCATTGATCACCGCGTGGCATACCATTAAAATCCATTTATTACAGCCTATAAAAATCCACTGCTAAACATAGGCCTCGTTTGCGCCCTCCTTTCTGCCAAGGAGGGTCGCGTTCGTATACGGCTTAGAGATCTCTCGTCAGATCGGTAAGCCGGTGGTGGTAAGGCGGTGTTTAGTGGGTAAAAGTCTCCACATAACCACGCAGCCGGCTGCGTGGTATGCTATGAGCATTCACTGCCTCCCTCCCCCGTTTTCCGGAGGGTTGCCCATATTTGCTTCGGGCGCAAAAAAAAAAAATAAAAAAAATAGCCCTCGCCCACAGATTAACTCTTAGGGAGGACACAGCACGTGTTTACGAGTATTAAAACAACATCTCGATCTTCAACATTCCCTCAATTCATGTTTTAATTAAGTTATTGGGTTTGGGATTGTAACCGGTTAGTGAAGTATCATCGCGGTCGTGAGATTGTTGAATACAGATAGGTTCTGCCTTCAATCCCGATATGCCTATGCTACGTCCAGTGGCCAGCAGGCCGTAACGTTGTGTTTCGGCATTACATCAGCTTAACTGCCATTGTTTGTGTACGTTGACCTTAACTTTGCTACAAGCTAGTGTGCCAAATTTTAAGACTTGTAAATGGGACAGTATTTTTTTTTGTTACGCTGTAATCACCTGATTGTGAGTGGATGCTGTGGTCCATAGACATTTATATTTCTATCCTCAATTAAGAATTAAAATACAGAGGAGCTATCACCCCTGAGGATTAATAAGGAGTGCCTCGTTTCCAGTAAAACTCCGGTTCCGTAAGCTCACCATACGAAATGAAATGGAGCAGCAATGAAAGCAATTTTATACGTGGTGGAGCCACGCTGCAGCTATATTATGGCTGTAGCAGGAATGGGTCGGCTCGATCGGGGTAGGACCACGCTCTCACAGAATACCAACGTAAAAATAGCAGCTTAATACTGCTGTGTTTCGTGATTGCGGAGATTTTTTACTAGAAACATGGCATTCCATCTTAGTCCTCAGGGGTGACAACGCCTCCCCCCCCCCCCCCGAACGGGTTCCCGCCTTGTCATGGCGGGGGGGCTTAGAAGCCGTGGCTTGGTCACCCACGGCGAAAAAAAGAGGAACCCATATGGCTGGTCCGAGGTGAAGGGCCGGCCCGAGGTGGCCACTCCGAGTGGGCTTGGGAAGCCCACTTCGGATGTGTGCTGGTGAACTGCGGTGAGAGGTGTGTCCTCCCCACCTACCGCTGGAGCCGAGGTGGAGTCGCGGAGGAAGAGGAGTGTTGGTATGGCGATGCGCCACTCGCCCTATCCTCCGCGACTCAAACGGGGCCGCACCGTTGATGCGGTTGTGGTGGGGCTGCGGGGGGGCTGCGGGGGGAGAGGATTGTCGGTATTACGAGGCGCCGCTCTCCCTACCCTCCGCAGCCGAATCTTGGTGGGCGGCGGAGCCATAGACCAGATCCGCCGCTGGGGTCGGGAAGGCTAGTACTTCTAAGTGCTTGTTTTTCCTGGCCCCATGGCCTTCTTGCATTGGACGCGGAGGCGTCCGTTGCGCAGATGTAATTAGAGGCCGAGAAGGAAGGCGCGCCATGTGTATATTCCGCTCCCGAGGAGGTGCTGCCATGGGGCAGCAACGCTGGTGGGGCTGCGGATGTGTGCGAAAGCGTTCCCGTGGCCCTGCCAATAAGCGACAAAGGTGGAACACCATGGGGTTTTAGTCGGTGCGAGTCCGACATAACCCGTCCTTGCCCCCGCGAGGCAGGTATGCGTAGGCATTTCCCATGTAAAAAAAGGGGTGACAACGCATTTGCGTTTTGATTCTTAATCGAAGATAAATGTAGATGTCTATGGGCCACAGCATCCACTTACAATCAAGTGGACCGTGTGGACATTTGTCGCCCTTATTCTATGAAAAAAGCTAATTTTCACACCTGTTTTCTGTGAGAGCATGGTCTTATAACTGCAGCATAGCTCTACCACGTGCATACAATCTACTAAATTAATTGTGGCTATGGTGTGTGCCTTCACCTAATGTCACTCCAATTTAAATTACCTAGAAATATGTAAGAACCTATTCACACAGACAGACTCCCGACAGAAGGCGAGTACTACCACCTAGTAACATACCAGCAATAGTAGTGATACCAGCAGGCCCTGACTCGGAGAGAATACCATGATATTTTTAGCGAGCGTCTGGCTCCTGAGTTTACAGGGCTTCCTGTTTGTTGCCGAGCCTTATTAACCGACTTCATAAAGGAGGAGGTATCAATTCGACTGTAAGAACTCTCTGTGTGAACCGATCTTGATCTGAAAGCTGGTGCTTGTCGTGTGGTCCCATATACATTTGATCAAGATCAGACCAATAGTTTTTGAGTTATCCTTAATAATGCGTATTTAATTGACTTAGAATACATCGATGATGTTCTCATTTTATTTATATTGAAGTCGGTTGTACAAAAATATTAATTTTACCTCTTGTATTTTCTTAAGTCAACCGAAATGTGTTTCTTACTCACCCTTATTTAAAAATAAGCAAGAAAGGTTATTTAGGATATTATTTATTAGACTATTTACTTACCTATTTACTCAATTATATACTTGATTATTTAAAATGTATATAGGTTGAAGACAGGGCAGTATTAATTCAATGAATACTGTTTGAGTATACGATATTAAAAGTGAGTATATACAAAATATAATTTTATAATTTATGCATGATTTGTAATTCGGGACTGTCCCATTGAAATAAAAAACATGGAATCAACGTCTCAAACTTGCGCGATACAGTTTGTTTTATACGGAAAATGAGTTGCATAACAGTATTGTACGAGACGAAGGTTGTTCATACGTGCAGATTTGAGCTATGCGTCTAACGACCTTTTCAACTTTATACATTGCTAATCGCTTGTGTACGAGAGTGACAACGTTGGTATTTACCGTTTAATAGCAAATTTAGGTTAGAAACTGTATGTTGATTCCGCTTTAAAGCGAAATACGAAATGCTAATTAACGAAATTACAATTTTTAGAGCGCTTCTGCATATTGTTGTTTAAAAGTCACAACGTTGAATTCAATTATGTTAATTATGTAGCGGAAAATATTTTTAACACCTTTATTTATTAATATCTTACAAACCGTATTTAGGTCATGGCGGTCATCAGTGCAGGACAGGATTATAACGCACGAGTGTGCACGTACAGATGCACTCTCTATTCCATCACTATCACAGTTCAACATAACTGGAGAGATATCAGGCGCACGCAACGGCTTTAAGTTTTTTCTGGGGATTCACGGGGATGAACCCCGTGCCCCACCGTCAACCTTTACTCAGAATTTCCTGACAGAGAAAATCAATAATTAATTTCTGGCCCAGTCTGAGATTCGAAACCGGACCCACATGAGCAGCAGTCGAAATTTCGACTAGACCATCGAGGTGACTGCCTCTAGTCGAAAGTGCGACTTGACTTAATTCGTCATTAAGTCAAATCTCAATGAGTGAACACAGAAGTCAGTGCAGTCGCTACATATTGGGCTGCGATGTTACGGGTCGGGTCGGGTTGACGATTCTAGGACGGAACAATTATACGACCTACAAACAACTACTATTCCAAATGTAAGTTTTTTTTAATAGCGTATTATAAGAGTGTCAGACGAGCACACAGTCCACCTGATGGTAAGTGAATGCTGTGGCCCATACACCTCTACATTTATCCACTATAAGAATCACAATGTAGATGCGTTGTTACCACTAAGGACTAAGATGAAATGCCTCGTTAACAGCTAAAAGGGTCTCCGGTTCTCAACATACGTAATACAGCAGCAATAAGTTGCTGTTTTACGCTGGTATTCTGTGAGAGCGTGGTCCTTTCCCGGTCGAGCCGACCCAATCATGCTACAACCATAATACATCTACAGCGTAGCTCTTTCACGTATAGGTAATAACGTATGTAAAATGTCATCGCGATACAGGAGCAATGCATCCATAACATTCTAATAGTCAACATAGGGCTTCTCCATAGAATACCTCATAGATGATATTTTGTGATAGTTGACACAATTGCTTTTTTTTTAAATAATTTTAAGTTGTTACCAGTTGTCGTTGTTTGCGATTCTCCTGGTGCAGTGAGATGATGGTTCACTCTAATAAAAAAAGATCTTCTGTCTCACCCCATCTGTTTCAGTTTCTCTTAGTTCTATTAAGGGGAAATATAATCTCAAATGGCTTAGCAAGATCCTTCGTTATGCCGAAAATATTGCAGCATTAATTTTGAAATAAATATATGGTAAAGTTGAGGATTAATGTTAAGGATTATGTTAGACGAAAACACAATTTCTTAAAATTTTCTCGATAGAAAAAAAATCCAAAGTTACCTCCAAAATAAACAATAAACCGCTGTTATTCATAAAATACTTTAAATAAGATCATGAAACTTTGCATACTAACTGAACTAACTATAAAGCAGTGCTTATGTTATTTACTTTTTTTTAAAATACCATTATTTTCACTGTAAAAAGAAATTGCCTAAACTATCGGTCTCTTAAAGCGTGATTCCTGCGGCACGGTCACTTCGCCTCGGCCTTTGAACGGGGAGGTTGTGTCGCTTACGATCAGAATATGCATTACGCAACAGGACGACGTAAAATTAAAATGCGAAAAAACCGTAATAAAAATAAGAAGAGACTGGCTTGGCCTTAAGAAACAGGCATAAATATGATAAACCTAATGAAATAAGTGTCTAACGACTTTTCTACTTACAGTATTAGTGATTACAAACATGTCGGTACATAGCATACGACGCGCGGGCAGGTGGGGACGAAATTAGAATTTGAGCTGACTTACTCTATCCCCTTAACTGCCTAGTGGCGGTGTAAGAATATCCAATACACCAAATCGTCCTATGGGTGTCCTAGGCGGCGATTGAGGGAGATATTCCTAAAATAGAGCATTTTTTCCAGTTGCAGATGTGTTAATTTATCAAACAACTTTTAATCTTCTGTAGTTGTAAAAAGGTAGTTGTTAAATGAATATAGTCAGATTGCCATATTATTTTACTAGTAAGAATGGCAAACGAGCAGACAGTACAGCAGTAACTAATAGAAACTGGATGCTGTGGCTCACAGGCGTCAGGATCCGTATCTTCAATTGTGATTCAAAATGCAAATAATAATAATAATAATATTCCACAACTATCACACAACGCCATCTAGTCCCAAGCTAAGCAGAGCTTGTGTTATGGGTACTAGACAACTGATAAACATACTTATATATTTCTAAATACATAAATATTATAGATAAATTACACCCAGACACAGAACAAATGATCGTGCTCATCACACAAACATTTGTCCTGGTTGGGAATCGAACCCACGACCTGCGGCATAGCAGTCAGGGTCACTAACCACTAGACCAACAGGCCTGACAAAATGCAAATGGCAAATGTGTGCTACCTTCATGGATTAAAATACTTCGTAACCAGTAAAAAGGAACTCCGGTTCTATTCACGTAACATATGAAACCCAACAGCATTAAGTAATTTTTTGCACCGGTATTGTGAGCGTGCGTAGTCTCTTTACGTGTCAATATGTAATGGACCTCAGAATTTTTTAAATTATAGGCAGCTCAAGTGTTTATACGAACTTACCACATTCGCGTAGAATTTCGAATATAATAGTCTCACACACACACGCACACAAATTATATGGTAGATCAATGTTGCAGCTATAACATGGCTGTAGCATGAATGGGTCAGCCTGACTAAGCACAGAACACGCTTTTCCACGTGTTTCGTATGATGAGTATTAAGAACCGGAGATCCCTTTTTACTGAAAACATTCCATATTAGCCGTTAGAGGTGACAACTCATCTGCATTTTGACTGTTCTTCGAGGAAAGACATTGATGCCTATGGGCTACGATGTCCACTTACCATCCATATGGTAAGTGTGCTCATCCATCACCTTTCTTCTATAAAAACATCGAGACTCACGATGTTTTCTTACAATTTATGGCCAAACAGGCATTAAAAAAGCACTTAAAAGCGAATAACAATTCCTTTATAAGCGATTCCACCAGATCGTAATTGGATTCCGTATTTTTTTTTGCCCATTCCCTTCAGCCCGTTACTAGTCAATTATCTAACGTAACATAAGAGCACTATTATGCTATTTTGCACTGATTTTCTGTAAAAGTGAAATCGACTTACTATCAGTTGGACTGTGTGCTTTTTAGTCATCTTTACTTATAACATAATATGATATTTTGACCATATGAGAAAAATCTAAGTCACTTAGCGAGCTATGGAGAGGGCTTTGCTTGTAGAAAACTCTCTCCTGAATATGAACCTCTTCTATAGAAGGGAGAATTTTCTTGATAATAAATGATAAGTTCATTTAACATAAAAAACTGCAGTTGCTAACTTAATTGGGACAAAGAGCCTATTCCTTTTTAAAGGACCGGCAAAGCATCCGCAATTCCCCTGGTGTTGCCGATGTTTATAGGCGGCGGTAATCATTTAACATCAGGTGAGCCATATGCTCGTTTGCCACCTCTCCTATTAAAAAAGAATTTGCTAAGCGTGGCAACTATGGCAGATATGCCCTCTAATGAGTCTATGTGAGATTTTCAGCGGTTGACATGTGATGAGCTGTAGTGAGAAGCGATATATGGTAAAACAGATCAGAAATAATTGTACGTATTGGATTCAATTAAATATTCTATATATTACAAATAGAACCATGTTACTATCAATAAATGTCCCACTGCTAGGCACAGGTCTCTTCTCAATTGTAAGGTTTTAGGGCAAGGAAGTGTCGACCGCGCTGCTCCATTGCCTTTTGACGAACTTGACACGTCTTCGAAATATGGTATATTTAAACTTTTGAACATGTGGTAAATCAGCAACTAAAATTGCAATTGACAATTTCATTGGTGCCGCCGGGGATCGAACCCAGGTTGCCAAATTTACAGCGGGTGCTTAGCTTAGACCTACCATTGCTAAAGTAAGTTAGATTACCATGTCTAAACCAATTTATATTATTATGATTGATTGATAAAGAGTTCAATTAAAAAAGCGTGTAAAGATTCTGAATTAAATAACGTTTCTTAACAATCTGTTCCTAACAGAGATATCAAATCAGCGACACAATAGAACGCTAGAACCATTCCGTATTCACGACCGACGCCGATTTGAGAAATATTACATTTTTCAATAGCACTCCCGTCCGACTGTACAACACGATTCTATCGCACGATTAACTCTATTGTGCTTGTTGAGATAATATTGCGTCTAACTGTACTCGTTCGGTTGTAGACAAATAAGGAGGGTCGCTTGGAGCCAGGAAATATCCGAGTTTACAAGAAAAAAGTAGTACCATTTTAATACATGACTTTAACAAGTTCTCTTTTGAATTATTACAAAAAATAACCGATGTCAATAAAACATTTTTTTCAAATTATTTGCTACAACGGATCCAATATGTTTAATTCTACCTAGCCTTATACTCTGACTGGGAGAGCATAGTTTAAGCAATAAGTCCGTCATAACATGTTTTGTGCACAATATTTTAAATTTACGTAATAGGGTAAAATTTCAGGTGAAAATTAAATTGCTTCTGTGTAATAGCAAAATAGCTCTTTTAAAGAGAATCTGCTACAAACGACAATTTTAAATTTTTTTTATTTGTCACGCATGGTGATTATGGAAGATCCTCAAAATAGGAGTTACCTGTTAAATAAAATGCGTAAATACTGAATAAAAATTAAGATAATGTATTAATTGTCCGAACTGCGTTATTGAATAAGTTTACTATATATTTAAAAACAAAATAAACAAAAGAAATTATAAAATAAAATATACGCTTCACTAATAACATAAATAAGAATAAACGCATAAATAAAATGAGATATATTACTTAATGTACCCTTTTTAAAAGCAAATAAATCTTCAAATCTTTAATTTCATTTCATATATTATGCGCCAAGTCCTACTATAAAGACAACGTGTAACGCATATCCGTATTAGATCCATTAAGTTTAAAAAACAATATTTGAGAAAGGGAATTTTATTTTATTACGTGGCAAAAATAGAAACTAACTTATTAAAATAAACACCAATACATATGTTACATAAGATATTATAGACTAAACAAACTATAACTAAATAATTAAAAATAAAACTAAATCCTAAATAAAACGAAAGCAATTGAATCACAAGTTTTATTATGTGTGCAGGGTATATTTCATTTCATTTCATGTCGAAACTAAGCTCTGATTTCAAAAGAAGTATAAAATAACATTTATGCAAACTTCGCTGATGAATCGCAAGCTTTATGGCCACAATGTGCAAGAAATGTCTGATGAACCGCTAAGCTGGATTTCCCATGATACACGCTTATTTATTACAAGTTGATTTGTCCCGTGTAAGCCATAATCAGAAATAGTATATTTATGACAACCATGATGATTACAAGAGGAGTTTTTGTACCGCTATATATTGAATCGTGGCAAAGCAGAACTCTGGACTGGACTCGCATTTGAATTTAAATAAGGAGGTAATAGCCAGTTATAAGTAATTCTTCGTTTATTATACGTGTACTCGTATTTTTATTGAACATTTTGTTATGATTTACGTAGTCTATGTGACCGTTTAGCTGGTTGGACTTTTTTTGCCAGGGTGTCCATCAGGTCAGTGTCAGTACTGCTGTATTTCGGTATGGAAAGTAAAGAGAACCAGCTACGTATTGTGATGCATTCCATCTTAGTCTTCAGAGGTGATAAAGCATCTGTAGCATTATTAGCTTTGTTTAGATTATAAGTTGGATTGTTGCTTAAATTTTATAAATATACTAGTGCTTCACCCCACCTTAGCATGCGTTTCTTAGTTTTTTTATTAAAACGCAAACGCGTGCGACAATAGCGCCACCTAGCGGGTCCAAATGTGAATCTTAACTATTCTTCAATCAACTTAATCACACGCACACTACATTTCATTAAAATGGCGCAGCATATATATATATATATATATATATATATATATATATATATATATATATATATATATATATATATATATATATATATATATATATATATGGGTGGGTGGGGTCGAAATTCCGAATCATAAACAGTATATATAGAACATCTCCGATCTATCACTCGGAGTGTTGGCCGCTCCCCGAGCAGAACACCTTGCCCGGCGGGAGATCTCCCCTTTTTCGTCCATGGCCATATATAATATATATATAAAGAAAAATATACGTGAGGGTAATATGGTCATCCGGTTAATATGGTCGCTTTCTTATTACGCAAAAACTACAGCCTTGTTTGCATAGATGACTGTGTGATACGATAGTTCTTCATCGGACATTCAAATAATGAAGGGTCAAGGGCGCTGCTTTAACGACGCCATTTTGACAGTTGACATTAAAGTAAATATTTTAGTCGATTTTAGTATGGTTTTGGTGCATAGAGTTATTATACTACTGAGTAGGTTTAGTGCAGCTACTTTTTATCAATTAAAACCCGCGTTAAAGAACATATAGATGATGTGAAGAATCGACGCTCCGGGAAGTCTGCAGTCTGTGAACACGTACAGGATAGTCCCCGTCACTGCATCAGATTTGATAGACCACAAATCCTCACAAAAGAACACCGATTCCTTCCAAGGATGATTCGCGAGGCTATTGAAATAAAAAAACATCCTAATTTCAATAGAGAAGATGGCTGGGTGCTACCATCTGCTTGGGATCCTATAATAAATAAAATTAAATCCCAACCATAAGTTCATACTGTGTAGATAGGAACAAAAGTTAAATTTTTATCTATGGTAACCGCTGTTAACTATGACATTTGGACGTTGAACATCTCAGTCGCCCCCGTGACCATGGGTGCTGTAAAGCGCTCGAAACGTCGGGTATTTATAGTTAAGTATACGATATTATGCGATAAAATCCGTAAAAACTAGTATTATTTCAAAAATTATCTTTTTCAACGTTTAATCATCATCATCATCATTACAGCCCTTGACAAGTCCACTGATGAACATAGGCCTGCCCCAAGTAACGCCACAAAGCGCGGTCCTGAGCCACCTGCATACATCGACTTTCTGCTTGTCTTACCAGGTCGTCACTCCATCTAGTGGGGGGTCGCCCTACACTACGCCTACCGGTACGAGGCTGCCACTCGAGAACCTTTCTTCCCCATCGGTTATCGGTTCTTCGAGCTATATTGCCGGCCCATTGCCACTTCAGCTTACTAATCCGTTGGGCTAGTCGTTCACTCTGGTTTTACTGCGGATATCCTCATTTTTGAGTCTATCACGCAGAGAAACTCCGAGCATAGCCCTCTCCATAGCTCGCTGAGCGACTTTGAGCGTCCTCATAAGACCAGCAGTGAAGGACCACGTCTCGGTTCCGTAGATCATCACTGGCAACACGCACTGGTTGTACAGCTTAGTTTTCAGGTTTTGAGGTATACCTGATGAGAAAATGTGTCGTAATTTCCCAAATGCTGCCCAGCAGAGTTGAATCCGTCGATTGACCTCTCGGTAGAAGTTGGACTTACCTAGTCGGACTATTTGTCCCAGGTAAACGTACTCGTCAACAACTTCGAGCTTAGATGCTCCCAACAACGACCGGCATAGGTGTGACATGGACATTAAACATGATCTTTGTTTTGTCCATGTTCATCTTAACGTTTATCAACGTCAACGTCATGTTTATCAACGTATTAAGGTTTTGTCAACATTTAATACGTTGATAAAAATATAGTAATAAAATAAAGTAGTAAAATTGCCATAATTGCGCTGTTCTACATGAAAAAGAATGACACGATACTAACAAATTTATAAATACATATCAAATTTGTAAAATTTTATCAATTGGATTTTCAACATTACTTTCATAAATTTATGTACCTGAGCGTGACGGTCACGCGAATTCAGAGTTTTTTCCCATCCCAAAGGTGCCCAACGTGCCTAAAGAAATTTTCACTACAAATGTTTTAACAAAAAACATTTGCCGATTTCAATTACGTCGACTGATAACTTGATGCTTGATACCTGAACCTGATAATATGTTTAAGGTACTGCGGGTATAAGAGGAAACATAAAGTGAGAAGAATCACTTGTCACAATTAACTCGTATCCGAACGTTATATGTGAAAAAGGAAGTATGCCTTTTAAGCGTGGCAGAGCAATGCTGCTATATTAGTAGTGTAGTTGTAGCGCGAATGGTGTCGTCTTGTCCGGGGAAGCACCATGCTCTCACAGAATACCAGAGTAAAATAGCAGCTTAACGCTGCTGTGTTTCGTATGGTGAGTGTATAGACCCTTTTACTGGAAAAGAGGCATTCCATCTTAGTCGTCACGGGTGACAACGCATCTGTAGTTTGATTCGTGATCGAGGATAGATATAGATGATCTATCGGCCGCAGCAACTACCTACCATCAGATAGACTGTGTGCTCGTCTGTTACCCTTAGCCCATTAAAAAAGGCTTGTTGTATGATTGCAGTGTTGTTGATGAACTCTATTTTATGATCGACGGGTAGAGATGGCTTAGGAGAATCCCCAACCCCGTGTCATCTCGTGGATATTGTAGGAAGCGAAAGACGAAAATAAAATAGATGGGCAGATGGGCAGCAGCATCTTCTTAATAAAAACTCAAAATAATAAAAAAACTGCCGTTGACAACCTGCTTGCCAAGCGTGTCAACTATGGCAAAATCCTATATGGAGGAGGCCTACGTTTAGCAGTAAACTTTTATAGGCTGTAGTGGATGGATGGATTTGTTGTTGCTACTATCCGCCAATGAAGGCAGACAAAAGTCTTCGACCATACGGCCTAGTCACATTGTTAAGTTTTTGTTGACAGTCTAATTCAGCGAAAAGTTAATAACAAATATCAATACGCCTAAAAAGATAAAGAATTAGATAATAATATCATCATCGAAGCATTTGATACATCGTTTCTATTAATAGGTTTCATTTACAAAATCATTAGTTTGAAAAATTAATTAATTAATGTATTTTAATACTGAAGATGAGTTATAATACTAATGAGCCGTGGTAGTTCAGGGGCTAAGCGCTCACGGTACAACAGGAAATGTAGACAAAAATTTTAAAAATTGCTTTTTTTGTTATAAATGCTGTGTATTACTTATATATGCATTTCGTAAAAAGCTGTTATTTTGACGGTACAATCAGACACTTCAATTTTATTTATTTGTATAGATTTATAGAGCCGTGATAGTACAGGAGCTAAACGCTCACGGAAGAGCAGAACAACTGCAAGAGCAACCCGGGTTCAATCCCCACCGGCACCAATTTAATTGTTAATTTTAATTTTAAGTGCTGAATTACACGTGCTCGACGGTGAAGGAAAACATCGTGCATGCCTGAGAAATACGAAAAAATATTTCGAATACATGTAAAATTCGCCAACAAGCATTGTGACAGCGTGGTGGACATTTCCTTACCCTAAACCCTCCCTGAAATGAGAGGAGGTCTGTGCCCAGCAATGAGATGTATATAGGCTGTAACTTTTTATACTAAGTGTCGATGCAAATTAAAAAAAAATATTTTATATACTTTATTAATATATACATAAAATAAACACGACTACATTAATCACTTTTTAATTATTCAACCAGGACATAACGTTTTCCGCTTGTCCTGTTACATTTTAACAATTGCTCTACAGCGTCCCATTTACGAATTAAATAAACAATTAGAGAAAACATACCGTGGATAATCATCAATACCGACCTGGATTTCACGGCGGCAATTCTAAATGATGCGCACAGTTTTGTGCGAGTAAACTAATATAGACTTTATGTCTGTGCGGTAAGGTTAATGTTGAAATTGACGATAGTTATTTTTTGCCTTCTAACGGTGCTTTTTACATAACATGGCGTTATTAATTGTGTTGTATGGTAGACGACGTGGTGTTGACGTAATGGAGCGAAACGGTTTTTGTGAGGTGAAAGCCAAGAATATGAACTAGTGTTGTGCGTCAAAGATTAGTATTTAAATAACAGAATCAAAATCATCGTAAACAATACAGCCCTATACAAGTCCGCTTCATCCAGAGACTTCATGCATATCTATTATCAGGTCATCACAAGGTTTTTTTTAAAGAATATTAGCAATGCTATAAACATTACTAATAATCCCCTTAACCACTCGTGGTAAGCTTATATTGCTTGTGTTACGAGTGGTTTACGCCAGTAGTCGAATGGTGGATTCGAACCCACGACCTTTTTGAGTTTGCGGTCCGCGCTCTGCCATTAGGCTACTGTACATTTAGTGAGAAGTCGCCCTACACATTACTTGCAGGTAAGAGCTATCACTCCCATCAGTTGTCGATTCTTCCAGCGATATCGTCAGCAAATTGCCACTACAGGTTACTGATCTCTTGTGAAATGTCATATTACGTTTATAACGAGGTATTCCATCTTGATTCTTAAAGCTGATAATGCTTATGCAATTTGATTCTTAATCGAGGATAGATGTACATGTCCATGCCACACCATCTACTTATCAGGCGGACTGTGTGCTTGTCACCCTTCTCTTATTAAAAAAAATTGTTCTTATTCTTCTTCTTCGTGATGAGTATGTTAAAGTCTACTGCTGTACATAAGTATCTCACGCTGATAAGAGGAATTGACTTTTAATCTTTACGCTTTTCAGCCGGATTGATACTCATAGTACCCAGATGTTTCGCACCATTCACTTTGCTGCCCGTCACCAGGGTATTTTGATCCTTGCGTGAACGAAATAGTTATACCGCCAATTATTGGAAGTGAAATCCTTCCGGCAAATCCTATAGTCGCCGCTTACGACACCCCTGCGACGAAGAAAGGCGATGGAATCTCTAACGCCGCGACACACGGACACGTAGATATTTTTTTAATATAATAAATGTGACAAACGAGCACACAGTCCACATGATGGTAAGTTGATGCTGTGGTCTATAGACATCTACATATATCTTCGACTAAGAATCAAAATGCAGATGCATTGTCACCCCTGAGGACGGTTTTTAACACTCACTATACGAAACACAGCAGCATTAAGCTGCTTTTTTACCCTGGTATTCTGTGAGAGCGTGGTCTTTCTCCGGTCGAGCCAACACAATCGTGCTACAAACATAATAAAACTGCGGAGTATACAAGTGGAATGTACTAATCTGATAGTACTTAAGTGATTGCTCTAGAGTATGGCTTTTCTGCAGAACTTGTGGCTAAGTCTCACGTTCTACACTCTGAGCAGTCGCAGCTCGAGAAACCTTAGCAGTTGAAAGAATGTTTAATAAAATTAATTTTATGCATTTTATGGCGTTTAATATTAGCTTCACACCTGTATTCACCAACGGACGGAGTCCAAAAGCAGCGAGCTACTCGGACCAAGATTGGTCTAAAATATGGACTTAGGTGTCGGGCCACGCAAGTGTAGGGTTCCGTAGTTTCCACTTATGAGTTTAAGGGTATCCATTATGTTTGCGCTCCAGCAGCGCTCCGCGCTCCTGCAACTGCTCCCGGTAGTGGGTACTGTTGTTTCCATCCAAGTTCAAAATGATTTTCCTAGAAAGTCCTTATAAAGTTCTACTTTTCAGATTTTTTTCATATTTTCTAAACTTATGGTTCAAAAGTTAGAGGGGGGGGGGACACATTGTTTTTTACTTTTGGAGCGATTATTTCCGAAATTATTGACATTATCAAAAATGATTTTAGTAAACCCCTATTCATTTTTAAATACCTATCCAACAATATATCACACGTTAGGGTTGAAATTAAAAAAAAAATCACTTCCCTCTTTACATATAGGGGGGCTACCCTAATAAAACATTTTTTCCAATTTTTATTTTACCACTTTGTCGGCGTGATTGATACACATATTGGTACCAAATTTCAGCTTTCTAGTGCTAACGGTCACAGATATTAAGCGAGGACGGACAGACGGACAGACAGACATGGCGAAACTATAAGGGTTCCTAGTTCACTACGGAACCCTAAAAAGTGATAGGTAGCTATCACAAGCCTTTTATATCATTATTCGCCTTTTACGACATGTAAGGCAAGTAATACAGTTGGCATATTATTGTTAGCATGGAACCTCTAAGTCCTAGTCCAACAAGGTACATGGGAACATGCAAAGCAAAAGGAAAAGGTAAGTAATGCGTATTATTTTCAGTGATTCCTTGGAAACGGTTGAAATGGTTTAAATTATTATTTTGTTATTTAATAGGTTTTATTTCCGGGATCTTAACCTTAAACTTGTAATACCTTCAATCACTGAAAAGGATAAAAGAATAAAAACTTAAATGAACATAAAACCGCTTAACATACCAAAAAAATCTGAAGTCGGGGCTTATTCGATACACAATGTCCAGTAATAGACTTTTATAGGCTGTGTTGCCGACGATGTGACGATATGATGTGCCGACGGGGATTGAACCCGGGTTGCTCGCGTACTGTGATTTATGACGAGCACTTAGCCTCGCTCGCTCTGAGCTACATACCATGGCTCTTCTTTTCAGCTGTTTCAAAACAGGACTTGCATTTACATGATTCACGCTTGCCTCTTTTCAGTATTGTTGATACTAGAGTGCACATGACAGCGTATTAACGTTGGACTGACGGACGGATCTGAACCGTTATAACTGACGAGCTGCGCGTTCGGGGATTTATAACCAGACACTTACACTTAGTGCCGGTAAAAATGGGAAAATTTGCACTATAATATTATAACAACTTAAGGAGCATATTGATTCTGAGAAAACTTTTTTTTAAATTTATGAATGACAAGCAAGCTCTTAATCTTTGTATGACGGTATTATGGTAATTTTTTGCTGAACATATCGTAATCTGTTAAAGTAAATTTACGAATATATACGTCTCACAGATGGGCACTGGCCTTTTCTAATTTCTGTGAGGGTATCGTTGCCTGATTTCACATGTCTTGGAAATATATTTGTGTAATTTCTCAGACAAGCAAGTTGCTTCACAATGTTTTCCTTTCATCTCCGAACACTTAGTAAATCAGTTCCTAAAATGGCAACTAACAAATTTATCGTTCAGTAGTAAAAGTATTTTAAAACAAAAACCTAGAGAATAATTACAATAACGCAATGAATTTGATGATTTTTTAATAAATTTAAAAACAGACATAGATTTTTTTTTAAATTACAGTGTTTACGATATTTTATTTTTTAGTTTATTATATTATAAGTGTGATATGTATAAGAATTTTAATATTTTAAAATATTGTACAATTTTTTAATTTTTTATACCAAGTTTTCATTCACTGAAAATAAATTTTTTTGTAATTCTATTTTTTTTCTTTTTGCCTATGGGCGTGTAGTGTATGCTCATGTAGGTATACGAGTATATACGATAGCCTAATAGACATTCATAGAGTAATAAATCTAAATTCAAGACCACTAGACGTATCATTTATTCCCCGAACCTCTCAACATCACAACCTTAGCTACTACGCCTCGACCGCGGTCAGGGTTGTTATCTGTGGGGACTAGGGTGAAATGCTCATTGAGTCAAAAATTCTTTGTTGACCACACATCTGTTTTTGGGGAACCGTATGAGATTTAAATTCGGTTGTGTTAATTTCAATCTTCTATCTGAAACCGAGAAAGTGGGATGACTGTGTGACATATATAGAGGTGATTCAATAAGCGTGCAGTTTTGCTGAATTTCACACTAAATAAATAAAATCAATTACAGAAAGAAACATTCAGTAGCTTTCACATCAGCACTACTAAATATTTTGTAATGAAACGGAAAAATAGTCGATATTTGGTTGATGTTTTTAGTTATTTAGTATTAACAAATTTGTCAAAAATATAAATGCACGCAAGTGTAACTTATGCAAGTTTTTGCAGCCCAACGGGTGAATGTCCTGCATGAGTGTGGACCACATTCTATAGCAATTGATTAAGGTGGCCTTAAAAACCGTAATAAGTTTGCATTGTTAAGTAACATGGCGTGTCCATGCATTCTTCATGAAGATATTAAAAGCTATCATTTTTTATTTATTAAATCAAAATCAGTACTTAAAAGAAAGAAAATATTTATACAATAGTATAACTACGAGTTTGTGAGTCTCTGTAATGATTTCGACAAATGCAACGAGAACGATTTTAACAATGCCTCTTCGAAATCCATGAAGTCGTTTCAGTTCAGTCCATCAGACGGACTGTATGCTCGTTTTTTACCTTTACTTCTATTTATAAATTAACTATCTCTTATAAACTTTAAGAAACCGGCTATCAGCTGGTTGAAATTTATTAATTGACGTCATGCGTAACTTTTTTCACAACGAGCAAGACAAGCTAAAGTAATAACAAAGTTCACTTCGGAGGTTTTTATGAAACTTAAGTTTTCCTGCGCGTCCAATTTCCGGGAACGACAGATGGTCGATATGAGGTTTTTTTTCATCCCGCGACAAAGCCACGAAACCGGTCCGGTATGTTTAATTGATATATGTTACCGAACACTTATTTAGGTTTCTTTTGACAACGGAATGTTTTATTTACTTGCAGTGATTATAACGAAGTTTAAGCCCCTGAGCCACTACGGATATTTCTTGTCGCAATAAATACAGGTATATCTTATAGTCTAGACGTATTCGTATTTAATATAGTTTTAAAATTCATGGATTGATTAATTAATTCATTACATTTCTTCACAAGTTCACTACTGAATATAGGCTGAATGCTTGGCGGTCTATCAATGTGCAATTTACTAGGAGTTTTCTTCGTCGCATGATTTCTTTGTGGAATAGTTTACCATCTTTAGACTTATACCAAAAATTTTCCTTCCATTCACTGTAGTTTTATGTAATTTGAAAACTGCTTAATAAATGCGTGTTCAACACCCTGGGTTCTGCATTACTGTTTCGTAGATCCTTCATTCGAAGACAAAGACTATCATTGAGAAAAACGTTTTTTATGATTTTAATATTGATACTTAAAATGAGTCTTATTTCCATCTGATGGTACGTGGCTACTGTAGTTTGTGGATACTACAAAACTTCAATACTGTAATACTGGCTGTATTTGGCTGAGCGTTGCGGAGCTGTAGGTTCAAATCCAAGGAGCAAGTTTTTCTATGGCCAGCAAATATTTGTTCCAGGAGTGGATGTTTGTCCACATGTAATTTATGTATTTGAAACGCCTCCGTGATTTAGGAAAAGATCCTAGTCTGGGGGTATAATAATATATAGCAAAATAATATGCTTCGTTACTCCTGAAGATTCAGATAATTACAGTTCAAGCAGAAATATACAACGGTATGTAAACGTATGCACAACGGCAAAAAGGAAATGGTTTTCCAACTCTGGAAGTGTTTGTGCATTACTTAAAGTTGTACCCTTTTCAATGGAACAGGAGACGATTGCGCAATAGATTATGATAGCGCCCTAAATTTTTAAGACATGCCCGTACCGTATATATGTATATGTATATGTATATATATATATATATATATATATATATATATATACATATATATACTCTTAGATATTAGTTCTAAGATTTGAATAATACTAGCTTTATTACTTATATTAATACTAGTTTTCATATGAACATGAACAATATGAAGATCCCGTTTAACAAAGTCACTTTTACCGGTTATTATTACAAACCCTACTGTCGAATTTGTTGGTGAATATTTGGTTAAGTTAACTTTGTCTTAGAAGAAAAATAAAGAATTCCATTCGGCTGGGCATTTCAAATATATTTACAAATACCGCGGTAGACCGCAGAATTTTGAAAGAAACGTTCAAAGTGATATAGCTTAAAAGCTCAGTAAACTGAAGTAGCAGTGGACCGGCCAAAAATCAACAACTGAAGAGAAGAAGTGCCTCTTGAGTGACAGTCTTGTACTGGCAAAAGTATTGTTGGGCACCCAAATAAATTGAGTAAAAACTTTATAAAAGAAATATGCAGGAGTCGAAAAATCATTATCATTTATGAACTCCTGTACAGCACCGTGTTTTAAAACGTGTTGGAGAGGCAAATGTTGAGCAATAAATTTGTGATAGACTATGATGATGACATTACTGTTGCAGCAGGCATTTATACGTCCTAAGAATAATTAACATTCATTTTGTTTTCCTAAGAATTGCGCATCGTGTTAAAAAAAAGCAACACTGCACGCAATTCCGAACTATCTGCAGCCTGAATAGCTCTTTTAGATGCAATTTCTTCCTGAACAAGGCGCTGGGGTGTGGTACAGTATATAAATATTTATGAGAGTTGTCTTGAAACAAAACAAACAAATAAAATAGTTCATTCGTATTATTTTTAATTTATTCGTGTTTTAATTGCTTGTTTACACTTTAACTTTGCTTACAATACTTATTTAGTCATGGTAGATAGATTTTCGGGATTATTTTCATCTAGCTCTATAAGATTAGTTTTAAAGAAGCGCGAAATGTCCGCACAGAATGTCAACAAACAGACAATCCACATACCCAACCTAAAGTCTGTAGTGATCTTAAATATTTAAAAAAAGTTAACTCTATAATCCAAGCAGCGAGGCGCTCGGGCTCAATAATCGTCTTTTTGGTGATGTTAGTGGTGTTAGCCAAGAGTCTTTACAGCTTTGTTAAATAATTATCGTCGATGCACAGCTTCACTGTACTAAAATGATGGTGTATTGATGAATGAGTAGTACGAGTCTGATCTTCAGGATTTCGGTACGGAATGTTAATTATGGCGGCGCTATCGTTGCTCCACAAGCGTAACATACTGAAGTCTAAATCACGCTATCAAAGTTCCGAAGTACTGCGGTGTTATATATACCATGGATTACCTCGGATCTACCTTACGGAGCTTTGGCCCCTCCCCGAGTTGAATCCTTTAGCCAGCGGGAGATCTCCCCTATTTCCTCTACAGTCAAATTAATCATATATACGTGGTAGACTTATGCTGCAGTTATATTAGTAGTGTTACGAGCTTGAGGTTCATGACAATAAAAACTGCCGATTGAATTACCAAAATTTACACTAATAATTAATTAATCACACTGATTCACTTTATTTTGTTCCGAAGCTTCGCTTGTCTCGCCAAATTCAATACTGCCCCGATCGCGGCTTGCAGCGGATTTAAATACACCTTTTCCACCGTAACATCCAGAATATTCAAGTAAATACGAGCGCCGACCGACCAGGTGCAGAAAGTTCGAGTGTATATAAATATTCTTAGAAATCTTCTAGGGCTTCTAGAAAGCTTAATTCTTATGTTCGATACTACATGGCGCTGTTAGCGGAAAGTTCAAGATTGACATCTTCTAGGAAGCCCCCTTCGCTCTGGTCCCCGACACTAGATGGCGCTAGTGCCAGGTACCAGTCGTCAACTTAGACGCGCAACAGTAGTATAGTTGTAGCATGAATGGGTCGGCTCGACCGGGGAAGGACCACGCTCCGCAATTTGATTCGTAATCGAGGATAGATGTACATGTCTATTGGACCATATATATATACATATAATATACCTATATAATATATACTTGACTTATAAGACTTGTATTTGCGCCATTTACTCAGTTTAATCGCTTCTGTCACCGTCACGGTTCTAAGCGATGTACTCGTGTGACAGAGCAACACTAGCTTTGCGTCTCTTCCAACAGCGGTATACATAGTATATGATATGACTTTATTCATATCCTCGGGTCTCCTGTTATCACCTTGAAGCATTTAACAAGGCTCTTCAACCGAGGTAAAATTTATAGAGACAAGAGTGAGTGAGTTAAATTAGTTTCAGAAATACTAAATCGCTGATCACTCCTTTCGTGACTTATACCATTCACTAGAGCTGTTTGGAATTGATTGAGATGAGGATCTAATTTAACGTTAACTGGCATTTAACGGGTCTCGGCTTTAATAGGCACGGGCGCTTGGACGTGTGAATTATTTCGTCATAGTGGATCGAGTTTTCGAGGTCCGCTGATGGGAAGTTTTGTGTGTGTGTGTGTGTGTGTGTGTGTGTGTGTGTGTGTGTGTGTGTGTGTGTGTGTGTGTGTGTGTGTATGTATTGGAACGATCTCGATGTTTATGGTGTGCTGAGACTGAGTGGCATTATTGCTAATTGTAGCTTAAGCGGTCACTGATCTATTTGTTTATTGCTCATGTACAATTTCCTATTTAAATAGGTAGTATTTTTATACAAGTACTGTGGCGGTGTAAGAATGTCCGCTACCCCATATCGTCTCGTGGGCGACTTAAGAGCTGAGAGAGGGAATTCAGAAAATGGACAAAAGGCATTCCTGATAATTACTGAAAAAAATAAAAAAACCGGCCAAGTGCGAGTCGAACTCGCGCATGAAGTGTTCCGTACTATCATACAAGATTTAATACTATGTAGGTGGGTACTAAGCTTCTACTAGTTGCCATTTTTAAGACCGAGCAAAAAAAGAGAATAAAAACACGTTTCTTTTTTTTAATTTTTATTATTTTTGTTGTTATAGCGGATATAAAAGTAAACATTCTGTAAAAATTTCAAACTGTCTACCTAATACGGATCATGAGATATAACCCGCTGACATATAGATAGCCGTACAGCGGAGGCTTAGTAATAGGGTCCCGTTTGTTACCCTTCGCGTACGGAACCCCACAAAACACCGTCTCAACCCACTTGCCAAGCGTGGCAACTATGGCAAAGTATGAGGCAATAAATGGAAGAGGTCTATGTTCACCACTGGATTTTTGTCAGGCTGTAATGAAAGACTAAATGAACATGAAAGTCTACTGGACGTGGACGTTTCTATCTACACTTGGCAGACAGATTGACGAATTTATAAAAAAGAAAGTTAGTCTCGGTCTACCTCGACACCTTATAATATTTACTTTCGCTCTATATATTTTCTTCACCATTCGGTCTTCACTCATTCGTTCAACGTGCCCAAACCATTGGAGTACGCCCCTATCAATTTTTGTGATAAGGTCATCTTTCAATCCTGCCATATTGCGAATCTCTTCGTTTCGCTTTCGGTCGGCTATGGTAACGCCACACATTTTACGAAGAGATCGCATCTCCACTGCATTCAACTTGCTTTTATGCTTCTTCTGGCATACTCAGGTTTCGCTGCCATATAACAAAGTCGGTACCAACACTGCGTTATGTATTGCAAGACGTGCACCCTTCACCACGCCTTGCCTTTTGACTACTGCATTCAGGGCACCATTGATTTTGTTTCCGGCAGCGACACGCCTATCCACATCTAAATCATATCTTCCATCCCGGCTGAAAGCACTCCCCAAGTATACAATTTCATTTATCTGTTCTAGACACAATATAACAAAAACAATTTTTAGAATCTTTGTCTGTTGGTTTGTTCGCCAAATCTCCGAAATTTCTGGACAGTTTTTGACGGGAATTCCACTGGCAAATAGCTGATGTTATAATAAGTAACCAAACCTAATTAAAATTTAAAACAATAATTAGTTTTGGTTGTCAAGGGGACTTAGTAATAGGGTCCCGTTAGTTACACTTTGGGTTCGGAACCAGGTAATAGTAACAATTTCTCTAGTCACATAATGATAATACGTAAGGCTAATAGTTAACAGTAGACTACCCGATACAGAGCGTTTCCAAAGGCCATGTCCAACGACAAATATAAAATTTAAAGTATTATCAACATCATCATTACAACCCTTCACAAGTCCACTGCTGAACACATAGGCCTTGCCTATGTGGCGTTGTAGTCACGTCACAAGCGAAAAACCGAAGCCTAAATCGCGCTATTAAATTTTAACGATGTTAATTGAAGGTTAATTGAGGATAAATGTTTTTTTTTATATAGAAGAGGGGGCAAACGAGCATGCGGCTCACCTGATGTTAAGTGACTACCGCCGCCCATGATCAACCGTAACACCATGAGAATTGCGGGTGCGTTGCCGGCCCTTTAGTAAAGGAGTAAGCTCTTTTCTTGAAGGTCCCCAGGTCGTATCGGTCCGGAAAAATCGCGGGTGGTAAACTGTTCCACAGAGAGGTTGTACGTGGAAGAAAACTCCTTGTGAAACGTACAGTGGTGGACCGCCAAGCATCCAGATGGTGTGGATGGTATCGGGACGTTTGCCGTGTAGTGCGTTCACGAAATTTGGCAGCTGGGATTAATCCGAACGATTCCTCAGAGCACTCCCCGTGATAGATGCGATAAAATACGCAAAGAGATGCAACATCTCTTCGCAGCGCCAGTGAATCGAGCCGATCGGAAAGCACTCGGTCGTCGACGATTCGAGCCGCTCTGCGCTGGATGCGGTCAAGTGGAAGGAGCTGGTACTGGGGAGCCCCAGCCCCAGAGATGGGAACAGTATTCCATGTGCGGCCGAACCTGCGCCTTGTAAAGTTGCAGGCGGCATGCCGGCATGAAATACTGTCCCGCTCTGCTGAGCACGCCAAGCTTTTTAGAGGCCAATTTGGCCTTACCTTCCAAGTGACCACGAAACTGCACGTCACTCGATATATCGACGCCGAGGATTCCGATACTGGCTGAGGCAACAAGGGGAGTGCTTTGAAACTGAGGGGATACGACAAAGGGGTTCTTTTTAGCGGTTAACGCGCAAACTTGTGTCTTCTGGGGGTTAAACTGGACTAGATTTAGTCGTCCCCAATCCGAGACTCTGTTCAGCAAAGACTCGATTTCAGACACAAGTTTGTCCCGGCACTCGGAGACGTTTTCCCAAGAAATATTGGCTCAGCCGGTGTAAGGAGCATCACCAGTGCTGTCATCTGCATAGCAATGAATGTTACGGATATGCAACATATCATTGATATGCAGAAGAAACAGCGTTGGCGATAGCACGCAGCCCTGTGGAACACCAGCATTAATAGGCTTGCAATCGGAGCTTGCACCGTCTGCAACGACCTTGATGCTCCGATCTGTAAGAAAGCTGGTGATCCAATCGCACAATTTCTCAGGAAGCCCATAGGAAGGGAGCTTCGAAAGAAGCGCTTTGTACCAAACCCGATCGAAGGCCTTCGCAATGTCCAAACTAACGGCCAATGCCTCCCCCTTGAACTCTACTGCCTCCGCCCATCTGTGAGTGAGGTAGACCAGAAGATCACCAGCTGACCGACCACGGCGAAAACCGTATTGGCGGTCACTAATCAGCTGGTGATGCTCAAGGTACCTCATGAGCTGGCAGTTTACAATGGACTCCATTGTTTTGGAGAACAAGGAGGTGATGGCGATTGGCCGGTAGTTGGACGGGTCTGAGCCGTCGCCTTTTTTAGGGATCGGGTGGACGCAAGCCGTCTTCCATGATTTTGGGACTACGCCTTGGGAGTAAGAGTACCGGAAAAGACGCGTTAAAACCGGTGCCTACTCTGGAGCACACATCCTCAGCACAATTGGGGGGATTCCGTCAGGCCCACTCGACTTGTGGATGTCCAGGGAGAGGAGTGCTTTGCAAACCGAGCGCTGTGTGAACTGCACTTCCGGCATGGAGCACTCACACCGCGGGATGGTCGGCGGCGCGGATACTCGGACCGCGGGATACTCCCCCCATCATCGAGAGTCGAGTTAGACGCAAAGAAAGAGCCTAGAAGATCGGCTTTCTCCTTTGCAGTATGGGCCAGTGAGTCGTCCTCCCTGTGCAGAGATGGAAGAGATGGCTGACAGAAATTCCCCTGGACAGCCTTGGCGAGAGACCAGAATGAACGGATTCCAGAAGGAAGGCGAACTAGTTTCTCGCCAATTCTGCCTATGTGCTCTGACTTTGCCTTGGCAATGACTCTTTTGAAGGACCTAGAGGCGGAATTATACTTCTTTTTTAGAGCGCTGGTGTTTACATCCCGGGACGCTGATGCATCAACCCAGGCTTGGTAGAACTCCTGCTTATAGCATGATGCTATTTTACAGGAGCGACCAAACCATGGCTGAGACTTGCCTCCAATGGGCACCACAGAGGAAGGAATAAAAAGTTCCATACCCTGAAGTACCACATCAGTAACAGAATCCGCAACAACGTTGGGATCATCCGGCGAGAAGCAAACCCGCCCCCAAGGGTAGGATGCAAAGAAAGACCGCATCACATCCCAATCGGCTGACCTATAGTGCCAAACACGGCGGCAGCCTGCAGAATGCAACCGCGATTTCAGCGTGAGTGGCACAACACTCCGGACCAGACAATGGTCCGAGGAGCCTAAAGGGGCGTCGACGGAAATCTGATATCCGTCCGGGTGAGAGGTCAGCAGAAGGTCCAACAGGGAAGGTGCATGATCCTCCACATCTGGAATCCGCGTAGGCGAAGTAACCAGTTGTGTCAGACCATATGCCAAGGCAAAATAATGAACAGATCTCCCCGCATGATCGGTTAAACGTGAACCAAGCCATTCGGCGTGATGGGCGTTAAAGTCGCCGAGGATCACGATCTCTGCGGAGGGGATCTGCTGTAGCAACGAATCTGCAGCCATTTGGACGTGGTCGAAGAGTCGGTCTGTTTCGGCATTACCGCTATGGGACCTATAGAGGCACCCGTAGACGCGCGGATGGTCGTCGCTGTCTACGCGTAGCCAAAGGATGGACAGGTCCGAACCTTCAAGTCTGCCGAGGCGTCGAGAACAGATGTCCTCTCTGACGTAAACGTAAACTCCAGCCCGAGGCACAAAGGAGTGTTCCAGTTTGTACCCCGGGTAGGAGAGATACGAGACATCAGCCGGAGAGGACACCTGCGTCTTGGTCAGAAAGAGCAGAGCCGGCCTCGCCGTCTCGAGATGGTAGTGGACGGCGTTTAGGTTAGAGTGAAGTCCCCTGATATTGCAGAAATTCACGGACAGCGTGGCAGGGGTCGCCTTGGCCTTGTTGCTCCGTTTGCCCCGAGCAGTTGTAGTCTTGAGCGGAATTTTGCCCCCCCCCCCCCAGAATACGCGGGGCAGCCTGAGCACCCACGCTCAGAAGTGGAGAAACATGGTCGTGGATGCTCAGCGAGGGATTCTCCAGGGGTGCTGGTACCCTCCTGGGGTAGTCTATCATTATTTAATTCCACTACCATGTTGATGGGGGGGGGGGGATTTGGGCCTCCGGCCACCTGCACTCACCAGACGAAACGCGGAAGCAGAGCTTCCACTTCACGCCGGTATTCTGTAAGGTGTCCATGGACCACAGCATCCACTTACCATCAGGTGGACTGTGTGCTCGTTTGTCACCCAATGGTATAAAAATATTAGGGTTGAGTGCATAATAATAAGAAGTAGTAGTACAATTAAAGATCTAGAATAAGCAACAAATCACTCTCTCTCTCTATCTCTCTCTATCTCTCTCTCTCATTGACACATTTCCTACACGCAACAGATGCTCCAACAATTATTATTATAGAATATACGCCCTAGCTTATCCTGGAAAGGATCTATTAGTTAGCGTTAAATACAACTTATTTTATAAATTTTTCGTTTATTTTTTAAAACTGCAAGGTTTTCGGATAAAATAGAGCCTTATTCACTCCTGGTATTGCTTTCTATCTGTCCATGAAATTTAATTACAAACGGTTACGACGTTTCAACGATCAGCTCCGACAGACAGACTAATGAAAATGATGAAAGATGGTTTTTGTTAAAATTATAAAATTATGATTTATGTCTTAATGACCCATCATATTAATCATATTAATATATGCCTAACGGCAGGGCGCGGACCGCGAACTCAAAAAGGTCGTTGGTTCGAATCTGCCATTCGACTACTGGCGTGAACCACTCGTTACACAAGCAATTTGAGCTTACCACGAGTGGTTAAGGGGAATATTAGTAATGTTTATAGCATTGTTAATATTCTTTTTAGGGTTCCGTAGTCAACTAGGAACCCTTATAGTTTCGCCGTGTCTGTCTGTCCGTCTGTCCGTCCTCGCTTAATCTCTGTGACCGTTAGCACTAGAAAGCTGAAATTTGGTACCAATATGTGTATCAATCACGCCGACAAAGTGGTAAAATAAAAATTGGAAAAAAATGTTTTATTAGGGTAGCCCCCCTATATGTAAAGTGGGAAGTGATTTTTTTTTTAATTTCAACCCTAACGTATGATATATTGTTGGAAAGGTATTTAAAAATGAATAGGGGTTTACTAAGACCATTTTCGGAAATAATCGCTCCAAAAGTAAAAAACAATGTGTCCCCCCCCCTCTAACTTTTGAACCATAAGTTTAGAAAATATGGAAAAAATCTGAAAAGTAGAACTTTATAAGGTCTTTCTAGGAAAATTATTTTGAACTTGGATGGAAAGTCGGAGCGCCTGCCGCGGAGCGTGCAATGTTGCACGCTCCATGTTCGCGCACGTACCCACTACCGGGAGCAGTTGCAGGAGCGCGGAGCGCTGCTGGAGCGCGAACATAATGGTTACCCACCTTTGAACTCATAAGTGGGAACACTTATTGTGACGGACGGGAAACTACGGAACCCTAAACTGAGCGTGGCCCGACAAGCTCTTGGCCGGTTTTTTTTAAATCGATGTTATAGACTTTACTTTACTAACTTTACTTTACTTCAATCTAATTATCTGTATATAGTATATATATTAGAATAACTTCAAACGGCTTTGGTTTACTTTTAAAAGACTGTCTCTGAGATTGTATACGGCTGTACCTTTTCATTCTTGCTATCATTTGGTAACACATAATATTGAGTGTAACAAAATTCTTCTTTGATATTTAACCTTCTCTTTAAATTAATAATTTGAGGATATGTTTATTTCACAAATCTGCACAGAGATAGCACAGTAGCCTCTTTCATATTCCAAAAAAACCTATTCCACCGACTTCAAAAAAGGGGGAGGTTTTAACTCGACTGTATTTTTTATGTGCGTAACCTCATAACTTTTTTCTAAGTGAACCGATTTTGAAGACAACTTTTTTATTTAAAAGCTGGTGCTACCTACGTGGACCTATAGTAGTTTCAGAGTTATCCTTAATGATGCGCATTTAATTAACTTCGACTACATTGATGAAGTTCTCATTTTATTTATAATGAAATCGATTGTATAAAATTTTTAATTTTACCCCTTGTCCTTATAGTGGATACACTGTTATATAATTGTAATATACAACTTGTTAAAAAAACAATGTGGTACCTTTAAGTCTATTATTAGAATCATTATTAAAACGTATAGAAATAACTTAAGTTCAGAAAGCTCGACTATAAAAAATAAATTAAAATAAATTGTTATTTGCAAATTACATGAGTATGTGGTTTTATTACATCTGTACTGACCGGGGAATAAGCGTATTGTCAATGACTCCGCGTAAACGTAGTGATTATTTACTTTACCGATGCGCGTGTCAGTTAGAGGTAATAAAACCACATACAATTTACAAATAAAAATTTATTTAGATTAAATTACCTTTTTATGGTTTTGTGTAGTAAAGTTATTTCTATACCAAAGAGTTTTTGTTCTTTGTTGTATTCTCAAAAAATAAATTATTTTTAAAGTACTTAAAAGAGGTTGCCGTTTTCAGTTTATAGACACTGTGATTGGACTCGTTACTAGAATATCATTTTATTCAAGTTGTTAAGATATACGCCAAAATAATTCATTTGTACGTCTGTCAATATTTATTTATGTGAGTGTATATTTATAATTATTGACCTTGCAACGAAGGCTCGGCTAAGTAAAAGTTGCATGGTGAACTTTTAAGACTTCGTTCAATATGCAATAGGCTTTGTTATATTATATTTCATTTTTTATAATTTTAACCGACGTCAAAGAAGGAGGAGATTGTCAATTTCTTTTGACCGATTCAAATAATACTTTTTTTAATAATATTTTTCTAATGAAACTACTTCTGCGTTTTAATCGTTTAGTTTTATTCGAAACGTGAAACGGGAATTTTCTATTAGAAATCATTAAACAATAAATATTTTACCTAATATAAACTCATCATAAAATATATATTTAATAATGATTTGTTAATATAATTTATGCCGGAAAGGTGAGTATTTGTGCATTATTTGTCACCTTTATTCTATTAATTAGTACGATTAATAAATAATATTTTAATACAGTTATACAAATAAATAAATCAGTTATAATTATTTGAATTATATATTATATCCTATTATAATAATAATATATAATAATTATTTATTTGTATAACGGAATGAATTTATTTGTAGAAGGGAATAAGAGAATCCGTTATCACATGTCATCCCGAGGGTGTCAGGATGGCCAGCAGAATTTTTCTGATAACGACTTAAACTTATAAAAAACCTGTTAAGTATGGCAACGACGGCAAATATCCCCAATTTGAGGCAATATACGGACCAATTTTCAGGAGTCGATTTTGATAGACTGTAATAATAATGATGATAATGATATTCAATTATGATAATGATGTATAATTTACCTTATAAACAGTCGGTACTGAGATGTCTTCTTATCTGATGATCCAATAGAACTGTAACAAAAGATATTACTATAAATATATAATGTCACATGAATTAAAAAGTCATTTATCCATACACATTTATTTAATAGTGTAAGGGCGTCAGGCGAGCACACTGCCCACCTGATGGTAAGTGAATGTTTTGGCCCATATATAAGTATAGTCGATTAAGAATCAAAATGCAGATGGATCCATGAGGAAAAAGATGGAATGCCTTGTTTCCAGTAAAAAGGGTCTCCGGTTCTCTACACTCACCATACGAAACACGGCATCATTAAGGTACTATTTTACGGTGGTATTTTGTGAGAGCAAGGTCCGTCTTCGTATTATCTTCCGTACTAATAAAATATATTTAACAAAATTGAAATATCCTCGTTTTTTAATATTTATTATAGTTTTATAAAAATTGATATTTACAGGAAGCGCCATCCAACAATAATATCGCAAGTGCGTAGTTATTAAAACAGGTTCTTTTAATCTTCTTTTTATAAATGTATTGTATAGTTTCGAAGGACTTCAAGTAGCTTCAGTTTATTTTTAAAAGACGTGCAGTCTTGACTTTGAATACGGTTGTATTTTTTCATTGTTGTTATTATTTGGAATCGACCGACTCGTTTTTTTAGTAACTGTGAGCGTGACTTCTGATTATAAGACCCTGGGTTCAGATATTTTTCCATCACCATCATATGACTCTGCAAACTACTGTGACTGCAGTGCGAATGGGTTGGCTTGACCGGGATAGGACCACGCTCGCATAGATTGATAATCTTTTCTGTAAATTGTGTATAACATTATTAAAGATAAGAAGTAAATAGAAAGAAGGCTTTATCGTAGGTACCTATAGGTTGTTAGGGTTTATCGCAGTACCAGACGTTTTGCATCTTACACGCTGCTCACCGTCACCGGAGAACTCAGATCTCAGCTCAGAGTATTTTGTACCAGGCATTCATAAGTCATAAGTAATGTTTGTGTTTTTGGCGGGAATTTTTAACGTGTTAGATTCACGCTACTGCTATGTTATGACTGCAGCACGAATAAGTCGGTTCGATCGGGAAATGATCGCACACCCACAGAATACCAGCGTGAAATAACAGTTTAATCCTGAGTTTTGTATGGCGAGTGACGAGGATCGCAGACCTTTTTTACTGATAACGATACGTCACCGTAGTCCTCAAGGGTGACAAGGCATCTGCATTTTTCTTCTTAATCGGGAATAGATGTAGCTGCCTATTAGACCAAAGCATCCACTTGGCGAACTGTATGCTCGTTTGTCCCTCTTACTTTAATTAAAAAGGTTAAACTTACAAAAGCCTTACCCTCGACTATATTCTTATAATTTTTTTACTTATCAACCCAAGCTCGGTTTCAAAGACAAAAAATTGTTAGTTGTAATTTTAAGTGCTGTTTAATCACGTGTGACACACGTGAACCCTCGCGTGGATAATTCATGAGTTTATGAATACCAATCTGTCAACCTGATGGTAAGTGGCAAAACCCTCTCATATCTCTTTTTTATATTTCTTCAGACTTCCTGAAAAAGATGGATAATACTACTACTACACGCACCAACTCAACTATATACTGGATGACCTTTTTTTACCGTCTGGAAAAAAATAGGGTGTGACATGTGAACGGAGTAGAAGTCTATGACAAAAAATTTAACAAAAAGGACGTGTGGCACTCGGGGACTGCCGCGGTAAAGCTATTGCATAGCATTTTGTATCAACTTATGCAATTATAATTATTTATTTATTTTATTTATGCAGTATTTCTTTTTCTTTGATATTAATTCAAGTTACACTTTTTGAGCGTGGTGACCGATAAGAAAACAATTTTTTTTCTTTTATTAAATAAATAAATAATAAATGCACTTTGTTCATTCATATTCAAAACACTTTATACACAAATTTTACAAGTACAGCTATTCACTGTTGTACATAAATACCTATACACCTATATACTTTCTCATAAACAGCTGCTTATGTATTCGTCCGATTTCGGAGCAGCTCGTCTCGATTCGTGCGAGCTTCGTAGAGTCGTACAATACGTCTAGTTGCACGCACACAAACACCGTGTCGAAGACTGCCGAAAAGAAACGACAGACAATGCACGGCCTTCAAGCCACACCTCCGTGCCCGTCGTAGTGGGGAGCGTGAGGTTTTTTGTTACGGAATAAATTTCTGGATTCGGTCCCCGCACTCAAGGCCCGCGATAGAAGCTATGCAATAGCTTAAAAATTTAAACAAAAATTTTGAATTAAATAAAAAAAGACGTGTGGCACTCGGGGACTGCCGCGGTAAAGCTATTGCATAGCATTTTGTATCAACTTATGCAATTATAATTATTTATTTATTTTATTTATGCAGTATTTCTTTTTCTTTGATATTAATTCAAGTTACACTTTTTGAGCGTGGTGACCGATAAGAAAACAAATTTTTTCTTTTATTAAATAAATAAATAATAAATGCACTTTATTCATTCATATTCAAAACACTTTATACACAAATTTTACAAGTACAGCTATTCACTGTTGTACACAAATACCTATACACCTATATACTTTCTCATACACAGCTGCTTATGTATTCGTCCGATTTCGGAGCAGCTCGTCTCGATTCGTGCGAGCTTCGTAGAGTCGTACAATACGTCTAGGTGCACGCACACAAACACCGTGTCGAAGACTGCCGAAAAGAAACGACGTTAGACAAAGCACGGCCTTCAAGCCACACCTCCGTGCTCGTCGGAGTGGGGAGCGTGAGGTTTTTTCGTTACGGAATGAATTTCTGGATTCGGTCCCCGCGCTCAAGGCCCGCGATAGAAGCTATGCAATAGCTTAAAAATTAATTAGAATCTATCGAAATTCAAATCATATCCACCCTACTTTACGAACCGCAATAAAACAATCAATTTAGTAGGCATCTTTGACCTTGTCATTTTGCAGGGTCACAGGCTAGGGTGGATATATATAATTTTATTTATATACTCGTATCAGTGAAGCACAAATTTGGATACATATGCATCCATATGCAAAGAAGTTTAATGGAACATGATAATGAGCAGTAATAAATCTGGTTGAGATAAATCGTCGAAATCCGGTCATAAAGCAATATTGACTGAAGTAATTTGGAATTCTATTATTGCGAATCTATTTAGAAAGATTACACGGCTTATTTGGTTTCAATCATTCTATTTACGGTTTTATAGACAATAGTAGAAACCTTGCCAACTGTCTTAATTAAAATATCTAGTGACTATATTAATGTAGTATACTTATTTAAGATTCATATAGTATGAAGATGCAGTAGTTGATTTACAGAGCAACTATATGAAATGGACTTTAAGCTAAAGGGGTTTATTACAAAAACAGTCTATAATTATTCTCAGATCCACTCAGATCTAAGGTAGAATCTGTTTCACGATAGAAGTCGAAAGTATAAACTATGAAGTATGACAGCAAATGTCAAATTTCGCGGATACTGCGCTGCGGCCGAGGGACTTCCCTCATCACTCATCTTAAACAATAGATTAAGCTCGATACCATTTATAAACCACTTTTTATTATAATACGGAAAATAGCCCTCGAAATATCAAACTCAAAAAGTAAGTTTTTTTGTAGAATAAGGTCGACAAACGTACACACAATCACACAACACACAATCTATATCTATCCTCGATTAACAATCAAAATGCAGATTCATTGCCACCCCTAAGGACTAAGTTAGAATGCCTCATTTCCAGTGAAAGGGGTTTCCGGTTCTCTACACTCACCATACGAAACATAGCAGCTAAAGCTGAGAGCGTGGTCTGTCTCCGTTCGAGCCGACCCATTCGTGCTACAACCATATTATAGCCGCAGCGTGGCTCTACCATGTTTTAATACGGTGTAACTTTAATATGGATTTAAGCGTAATCTAATATACTAGTGACTTACTTTGAGTGTGATTCAAAAGCGTGGTCTCCAAACAACTTAATTACAAAACCCTTACATTTCTCCTCTATCCTTTCTCATTTTTTTAGTATTTGTGAAAGAGTAATGGAATAATGGAATTAATCTAATAGTTTTTAGGAAATAACGTCAAGCAGACAGAAATTCGGTTACGGCGACCGGTTTCAGCGATGGCTAGCCCATTGCGTAGTACAGAACGTACACGAGAGTGCGTTAACATACAAGTGAACTCACTTTTTTCTCACTCTAATCGCACGATGAGACAGCAACCCTACACAAATGTGTACAGATTAGGCGTACAACTAACGAATTAAGCTGAACGCACATTTTTCCGAACCGTACGCGCCGCATTTTCAGATGGCCTCGCACATTTGTACGTACGCGCCGTACGCAATTCTTTTGTATTGCCAACAACTTTTACAGTTTTTTCTACCCACTGCTGTGGAACGGTAAATTGATCGCTATCTATGGAATCAATATCTATGGCATTTTGGATTTTTTGTATTAGCCTGCTTATTGGCAGAGGAGGAAGAAATCAAAATTCGAAGAAAAGAATATTCAGGATTCATAATATTAAGTTAAAAAGGCAGTTGTATGGAAAATTTTATACTTTATTTAAAGACTTATTAGATGATGAACGATTTTTCAGACACTTGCATTTCAAAATACAAAAAATTTCAAAATTTGCTACATATTCTAAAACCATGGAAAACTCAGGATTTAGAAGGCCAATTGAACCAGAGGGAAGACTTGTTGTATGTATGAGGTAAGTATTTTTTATTGATAATTAAGCAATCAGGTATAATTGGGTTTTGAACTAAAATTAATAATCAAGTTTTTATTGTATTTAAATTATTTTGCCGCTAAGTATTCATATTGATAATCGATGCAATTTTTTTTCTTTAAATTATGTATAATTAATTAGGTCCGTATTATTTAAAAGTTATAAAAAGTAAAGGAAAATGTTCCTGAAATGAAGTAAAAATATATTTCGAAACGTAAGTCAAAACCACCGGTTTTAGTGAAAAATCCACTAAATTGGCATCAATGTTGCCAACATTAGGCAACACGAGTATCAGCACGCGACGAACGCGTCGCATTATATGACGTCATCAGCATGCGTATTTCAATATTCGGATACCTACCGCATTTATAAAATGCGGCGCTTACGATGCGGCTGTAATGTGCGTTTCATATGATTTCATACAACGAATTCTAGAATGCGGCGCGTACGGCGTGTACGGTGTTGACAAATGTGCGTTCAGCTTTAATGTGATTTTCGAGGCACGGGGGTGTAATACCGGTAACTTCCTTATCCCGGGCTGCTATTGAGAATTTCACGACTTAATAACCAAATAACAGATTTTTGCCCGTTCCGGGATAAGAATCCGGGTGCGGTACATGATCAGCAGTCTCACTTAGACAAACGAGGTTATCAAGTTTTTAATAAATACGCAGATAGTAATACCTAAGGTATATTCTAATTTCATGGCTATAACGCCATCTGGTGGGGAACATGATTTTGTACAACATTTCTTATAATCATTCTTAACGACACACTCGGACAATACGATTCTTTTTCACAATCTTTCATTGATAATTATTTCCTCTAATCTCCACAATAAAATTGGAATAAATAGTTGCATTAGTTGTTTTGCGTGTTAACAGTTGAATGTATGCATATTCCAAATTAATAACCGGGTATATGCCATGTACAAAATTAATGATACTGTATTACTGGAACAATTAATTATAAATCGCCTTGTAACGAATAAATGATTATTACCATCCACGCACTGACTGTGACCTGATTTTTTAACTATACGAAACAATGTAAAATGTGCGTGAGTCTTGTTTAGTTGAACACAAATAATTATGAGCTTTGTATGGAGAATTCCAAGAGGAAAAGTCATCTGAATCACCTTCACCTTTTAATTGGTTACTGCTATTATTGGGCTTCCTCAATCTAAGGAGTAACTACGACAGTCCATGGAAACTTGCAGTCAACTTTATTCAAAGGAGGCTACAAATGCTTTGTCAACCTTGAGAACTAAGATGGAACGCCTCACAGCCTGTATCTATCCTAGCTCTCTTTACCCTTCATACCAGACCACAATATGAAAACACTGCTATTTGAGGACAGAAATAGTTTAAGATATTGGTACGTATACGGATATCTAGGCAACTAAGAAGTCCTATGTTACGGACTCTTAGGCAACTAAGAAGTCTTATGTTACGGACTCTTAGGCAACTAAGAAGTCTTATGTTACGGACTCCTAGGCAACTAAGAAGTCTTATGTTACGGGCTCTTAGGCGACTAAGAAGTCTTATGTTACGGACTCTTAGGCAATTAAGAAGTCTTATGTTACGGACTCTTAGGTGACTAAGAAGTCCTATGTTACGGACTCTTAGATAACTAAAAAGTCCTACGTTACGGACTCTTAGGCAACTAAGGAGTCCTATGTTACGGACTCTTAGGCAATTAAGAAGTCGTACCACCTAGTAATATGTAGTATACAAATGCTTTGTAAATCTTGGGAACTAAAATTTAACGTCTTACAGCCTGCAATTATCCTGGCTCTCTTTATCCTTCAGATCAGACCACAATATGAAAGCACTGCTATTTGGCGACGGGAATAGTTAAGATATTGGTACGTATACGGATATATACGGACTCCTAGTCAGATAAGATGTCCTACCACCTAGTAATATGTAGTATACAAATGCTTTGTCAACCTTGAGATCTAAGATGAAACGCCTTACAGCCTATAATTATCTTGGCTCTCTTTATCCTTCAGACCAGACCACAATATGAAAGCACTGCTATTTGGCGACGGGAATAGTTAAGATATTGGTACGTATACGGATATATATACAGACTCCTAGTCACACAAAAAATCCTACTACCTAGTAATATGCAGTATAACCTCTCTTTATAAGCGAATGAGTATTTGATTGAATAGAGACGTTTGTTGCACTAATATATTGAATTGAAAGAAGATTTTCGGACAAAGATCTGTAGGCGTACTAATCGTAAGCTAAATCTTCATAATAAGCAAGAGAATGTGGACCACCCACGGGTCTAAAAATCCCTTATATTTTACATCGAAGATAGCAGGGACAATATGCTATTTGCTGTATAATATGGAACTTGTTTACAGTTTACGAGCGTCGGACTTTTTGTAAAATGGCTAGAGTGTTATTAAGCAGTAGATTTATGCTGCCGTAAAATGTCTCACGATACGAGTGGGTGGTTACTGGATCTTCTTTTATGTAAGTCGGCATACTATCAAACGATAATAGTGGTGGATATATTTTTCGTTATAGTGGTAAATTTCGAAAATAACGACAACTTTCCAATACTGCCTACGAGTAAAGCCATCAACTGCTAAAGAAATATTAAAGTGCCATAGGACCCTTTTCACCGGTAACGAGGCAAACAGTCTTAGTTCTCAGAGGTTTACATTTTTATTCTTATTCAGGAATTGATGTGTATGTCAATGGCCTCAGTATTCTTACTATTCTTACCATCAGCTAAATTGAGCGCTAGTTTGTGATCATTGTTTTTTAATCTATTCATTTTGTAAAAGTATTTTGTAAATTTGAAAAAATGTGTACGTAATTCGAGATAAATTTAATGAAAGAAGTGTTTCATATTTCCATCAAATAAAAATAAACGTCTTTTCCATGCTATTATGTCGCTTCATAGTAAAAGTAATAAGAAAATTAGTCCTTATTGCGTTATGTTAATAAACAGAAAAATGTAGGTACTGGGCACATTTGCGATTACACTATATACCATATTTCACAATCCGCATTATCGCTGGACTTAGTATCTATTTTTATATACAATCTGAAATATGTGTATAGATATTGAAGAGTAATTTACTTTATTACTTCGGTGTATGGCAATAAAAGGATTGAACTTATATATCTGCGACTATAATTTGCTTCAAAGTAGTATTTTTGGTCCTTATCACATAGTGTATAACAGATATTTATGTTTTCCGTTTCCATATTAAGCATTAGTGAAAAATAAAGTAAAATAGACGTTAGTTATTTAAATTATTACCCAAAGATTCGCCGTGTGGGCTGTTTTTTACGCGGTAGAGCGTCGCTGCAACTGTGTTAAGTCTACAACATGAATGGACTCTCTCTCAATTAGTAAAGGCTTTTTCACCTGTGGTGGAGTCACACTGCAGCTATATAATGGATGTAGCACGAATGGGTTGGCTCAACCGGGGAAGGACTACGCTCTTATAGAATACCAGCATATAATAACAGCTCAATGCCGCTGTGTTTCGTATGGTGAGTGTAGACCTCACGGGTGCCAACGCATCTGCATTTTAATTTTTAATCGAGGATAGATGTAGGTGTCTATGGGTCACAGAATTAAATTACCATCACGTGGACCGCGTGTTCGTTTTTCTTCATTCTTCATTCTTTAAAAGCCTTATACCATTCATAAGCCCTTGTTTTCGATATACACAATTCGCCGTAGGTATTTCGCAACATTTTTAGTGATTCACCACATGAAATATCATTCGAAACACAAAATTTAAGGCACACTCTTTGTTCAACAATATTTTCCATTGTAAAAATCGCCGAGAACTCAAAACTATGACCAACAAAAAGTGTAGTTTAAAACAAATTAAATGACAGATCCCGCTCAAACTTTGCGCGCTAAATCAGTACAGTGCTACCAACATGCAGTAAAAAATTAGAACGACCTCTTTTACGCGGGTCTTTTTATTGACATATTCCCGATACTTTTTACACAGAGTAGTATGTTGTTTCGTAACATACACCCGAGGTTTCACGAATAAACCAATGTATTGACAAGGCTTTTGACCTTACCTCTGATTGGGGTCTAAGTGAAAGGCGATTTACTATCAAAATGCGTACTAAATATTTTATAGGAAGTAAATTTTTAATAATACGCCTGGCAACTATCCCATAGATTCCACATAGTAAGAAAGCTTCATACACGTGTCTCGTAACACAAGCAAAATGTTAATCTACAATAGCAAACGTAGAAAATAACGCCATGTCTAGGGTAATAATATCTCCTTACCCGTTAAAAAGGGAACGAAATGGTGCTTGTTACCACAAAAGGAATAGAGATATTCTCTAAAGCGGAGAGAGGTGGCTTCAATTCACTCAGAGAGCTATGGAAAGTACTTTGATCAATATGTAACTTGCGTGATAGCATTTTACACTATACGCAAAAAAGATTACCGTTTTTATATAAATAACGCGTTATTTCAAATATGTGGCAAGTAAGTTATTAATTTAATACACTTTAGTAAAAGGCTGTTACTGTCACAAACAAGCAAAAGAAAAATAAAGTAATTAAATTGAGAACATTTAAATCTTATTCAATTTATTTCAAGTGAAAGAATTTAGTCTCTAATTCCTAATTTTGTCCTCCTCCGCTGCCAAAAATTCTTGTCGGTGGTCACAAAAATCAGAAAAACTAAAAGTGTGGAGAACAGGAAACCCAACGCATCTATATTTTATTCTAAATTGAGGGTAAATGTGGATGTCTATGGGTCACAGCATCCACTTACCATCAGGTGGACTTTGTGCTCGTTTGTCACACTAACCTATAAAAAGTAACTGTAGCATGAAAACTGCCGTCTTCTGAACATAATTATTAGTATTTGTAATTAATTATAATGTACATGTGTTGTTGTGCATACTGTCGTAGCCTGTAATTATAGAATCACTTAGTTTGAATCTGTTGCCAGTGTTTCTTGTGTATGGAGAAAAGCACGGGGAGAAGAAAATTGTGAATTATAAATATTGTTACGCGCTCCAATCGACGATATACTAGCGCCATCTAGTGTCAGGAACGAGAGCGAGTAGAGCGTGTAAAGAATGACATCACAGATCTTTCGACCCACAGCGCCACCCGAAGAACTAAGTTTCTAGAAAATCTATACTCGCAAACTCGTCCCTTTGCGCGCATTTACCTGAAGATTCGGGATGTTTCTTTGCTAATTTAAATAAATAGGCGCTGCAATATGCGATCGGGGCACAGAGTTTAACTCGGCGACACAAGCGAAGCTTCGGAGTGAAATTAAGTGAATTAGTGTGTTTAATTATTAGTGTTTTTTTTACTTTAATTTGTATAAAGTAAATTAAAGTGTTAATTTAGGTAATTTTATCGGCAATTTTTATTGTCACGAACCTCAAGCTCGTAACAATTGGTGTCAGAAGTGGGATAAAATAATGCCGATTTTACCTAAGGAGGAAACGGAGGGTGTCCGTACCCGAAGTCAACGCCAGCAGGAGACGGACCAGAGGAGATTTGGTGGTGCAACGCCGCAGATGTCTGAGGGCCAGCCGCCGGCCACGGAAGCCGGTCCGTCAGCAGCTTCTACGTCTGTGGCACCTGACTTAGGTGCTCTGATGGTGATGCTGCAGGAGCAGGCTCGCCGACAGGAGGAACAGGTCCGTCGGTTGGAAGAACAGCTGCGGGGCGGACAGGACGAACAGAGCCGCCGACAGGAGGAACAGGTCCGTCAGTTGAAAGAGCAGCTGCAGAACGGACAAGAGGAACAGGCCCGCCGGCAGGAGGAACAGGCCCGTCAGCTGGCGGAACAGGCTTGTCGGTCGGAAGAGCAGATGCTCCTCATGAAGGACCTTCACGCTACCTTTGGGAAAGAGATAAGGCAGGTGAAGGATAGGGTTGCTCAACACGACAACCGCCTGTCGGAAGCTGAAACCCGAATCGAAGAACATGAAACCCGAATCAACCATGTGAACAATCGGGTTGACAACGTGATGGCTGACGTGAAGAAAACGCTAAACGTCCTCAAACTTGGGGATGGAACTACAGCTCCCGTAGTAGCTGCAGCACCTTCGCTACGTGGATTCAAAGTGCCGCCGTTCGACGGGACCTCTTCCTGGTCGGCCTACAAAATCCAGTTCGAGGCCGTCATGGAGGCGAACGGCTGGAATAAAAGCCAAGCCATGACTGCACTCACCCTAGGCCTGCGCGACCAAGCCTTAACTGTGTTGGAAGCTCTCGGTAAGAAAGTGACCTATGAGCAGCTTCTTGAGGCCTTGGAAGCGAGATATGGTGACGCTCACCTGGAACACGTCTTTCGCGCGCAGCTTAAAGATCGCGTGCAACGCAGCAACGAAAACCTGCAGCAGTGGGCCCTTGAGGTGGAGAAGATGGTTCGTAAAGCATACCAGTCTGTACCTGCGCTCATTGGAGGGAATCTGGTGCAAACATTCATCGACGGCATCCGCGACCTGGAAGTCAGAGCTGCTGTGAGGCTCGGGCACCACGAGACGCTTAAGGACGCCTTGGCCCATGCACTGGAGGTAGAAGCCGTGCGGCAGGATCATCGTTCCCATCGCGTCAGGGAGGTTGCAGCAGCTACAGTTCGCGACCGCAACAAAGGATACAGCCCTAGGTGCTATGGTTGTGGGGAAAAGGGCCACCTTCAATCCAGCTGCCCTAAGCGAACCGCCGAAAGGGAAAGTGAACGATATCAGGAGGGTAGTGCAGCTAACGGCACTGCCTGGCGGCGACAGGATCAGCGTTCACCTCACGCTAGGGAGGTTGCAGCAGTTACGGTTCGCGACCACAATAAAGGATACAGCCCTAGGTGCTATGGCTGTGGGGAAAGGGGCCATCTTCGGTCCAGCTGCCCTAAGCACACCCTAGGAAGGGAAGGTGAACGGTCTCAGAAAGGAAGTGCGGCTAACAGCACCGCCCAGCAGCAGCAGGAATACGACTTTGAGATCGAACATCGCAGCGAGAAATCTCATGGCAACGCAGATGCATTGTCAAGAAGACCTTGTCCTGAAGATGGCAACCATTGTAGTAGGCAAGGTAAGGAAGTGGTATCCGTGAGGATGCTCAGGACAGACCACCTCAGTAACGGGTGGAAGGACAGCCTACGACGTGCACAGCAGGAAGATCCAGACATCAAGCCGATTCTGGGATGGATGAAGGCCCGTGCTACCAAGCCTAAGTGGAGGGACGTCTCAGCGATGAGTTCAACCACGAAAAGCTATTGGGCCCAATGGGACAGCTTGCTGCTTCAGGATGGAGTCCTGTGCCGTAAATGGGACAATGGTCGAGGAGACAGCTGTCGTTTGCAAATGGTTGTCCCTAAAGCTAAAGTGCCGAATGTTTTACAGCTGTGCCATAATGGTCGTTCAAGAGTCCACCTGGGAGTTAAACGAACTCTGCTGAAGGTCCGAGAACAGTTTTACTGGGTCCATTATCGTGACGATGTCGAGGATTGGTGTCGTACATGTACAAGTTGTGCGGCTGTGCGGGGACCTCAGACACGTAGTAGAGGAGCACCGAAATTGTACAATATTGGTGCACCACGGGATAGGACAGCCCTTGACATTGCGGAGCCGTTACAGAAAAGCGCAAGAGGGACTCCTAAGATCGTCCATGTGGATCGCTTGGCGCGTTATTATGGGACCGATAATGCTCGGGACGAGCATGTCTTAGGAGGGGGCAGTGTTACGCGCTCCAATCGACGATATACTAGCGCCATCTAGTGTCAGGAACGAGAGCGAGTAGAGCGTGTAAAGAATGACATCACAGATCTTTCGACCCACAGCGCCACCCGAAGAACTAAGTTTCTAGAAAATCTATACTCGCAAACTCGTCCCTTTGCGCGCATTTACCTGAAGATTCGGGATGTTTCTTTGCTAATTTAAATAAATAGGCGCTGCAATATGCGATCGGGGCACAGAGTTTAACTCGGCGACACAAGCGAAGCTTCGGAGTGAAATTAAGTGAATTAGTGTGTTTAATTATTAGTGTTTTTTTACTTTAATTTGTATAAAGTAAATTAAAGTGTTAATTTAGGTAATTTTATCGGCAATTTTTATTGTCACGAACCTCAAGCTCGTAACAATATTTTGCAAATATTTCTTAAAAGGGTCTTCTTTAGGTCACGTTCATTCGTGTCATTCGGGTACAGGGCTTTTATAGCTCACTGGACTCAAAATTGGCATTTACCTTAAAATATTAATAATTCTTATTTTACGTGCATATATTTAAAACGTGCTGGCTAACATGTGGTTCTGTGATCAATAAAGAAGAAAACGGAAGATTGCTTTCCTCTCTTAACTTAAACCAAACGAAACAATCTGACCGTCCCGTTAATTAGATACCGACCGATACTCAGGTTAGGGGTCAGCTCTTGACTTTGCCTCGTATATGCGCCGATTGTAATAATTTCATGTGGCTTGTTCAACAGCTATTGACTTGTACAGTTGTGTAGGTAGTCTTTCAACTTTTGCTAACCCATTGAAAATGTGAATTGAAAACAGCTTTATATCAATTTTATAAGTAAAAAATATTTTTACGGTCGCTTTATTATTTCGATGTCAAATAATTGCGACACGAATCCTGAAAAGAGTTTTGAAAACGAATCAATCACAGTCAGCATGTTATTTATTAAGTACTTTAAGACTTATTGAAACGAGGAGCAGGTTTCGTAATTAAAATAGCTGATATTTTTATTTAATTTTATTCCAAATTAACACTTAATTTGTTAAAATATATTTAAGGCGATGAATTTGAAACTAAAAGATAATAAAAATTGACTTCCACAAAAGCCAAATTCTACATGGTAGAGCCGTGCTGTAGCTATACTATGGTTGTAGCACAAATGGGTCGGTTCGACCGGGGAAGGACCATGCTCTCACAGATTACATGCTTACTTAATATATATTTTGCATATATTTTTTCACCATTCAAAATTAATAAAAATATAGGCAATTTTATTTATTGTTCTATTACTGGGGTCATTATTATTTACCAACCTATTTCGGTGACTAGGCACATATTTGTTGCGCCACCTCTAACAATCGACGTCAAAATGATGAAAGTGACAATTGAGGTTTGGCAACTCTGTTTATTTGTTGTATTACTCGACTGGTTAAGTTTAGGCTAAACAGATTCATAATATTTCGTATTCCAAAAGGTGTTTTGTAATATTGAATGCAAAATTAAAATCCTCTAGCGGCCAGTCTTAACGGAGACTAGCCAACTGTGCAGGACAAGATTATAGCGCCGGATGCATACGCAAGTACAAGTGCACACTCTATTCCTCCAATCTCATAATCCAATGGGACGCCAATGTCATATTGATGATTTGAGAGAGATCAGGCGCAGGGCTACCGGCTGTATGTGCTTTGCCGGTCACGAGGGCGATACATTGCTAACTTCTTTAAACCAACACCAAATAATTTTTGGGACTGAACCGGGATTTGAACCCAGCTACTACTATTGTAATTTTTTTTATAGAATAAGAGTGACAAACGAGTGCACAGTCCACGTGATTGTAAGTGGATGCTGTGGCTCATAGACATCTACATTTATCCTCGATTAAGGATCAAAATTCAGAAACGTTGTTACACCTGACGACTAAGATTGAATGCTTCGTTTCCAGTAAAATGGGTCTCCGGTTCTTCACACTCTCCACACTCACAATCCGAAACACAGCAGCATTAAGATGTTATTTTACGCTGATATTCCGTGAGAGCGTGGTCCTTCCCCGGTCGAGCCGACCCATTCGAGCTACAACCATAATATAGCTGCATCATGGCTCTGCCACGTAATTGTATGTTCTTGAAATGCTCCTTTTAATTTATTTGTTACTTAAGACATTTATTTACCTTTATTATTTACGTTTACCATATCAATCCAATCCAAACAACAACAAGCATGAACAATGAGATAGAGTGTCTCCTTTTTCATACTATCATCGATTCTATCGCAAATGTGCACAGCGGAAATGGGTGAGTTCAGTCGCATATATGATATGACACATTACAGCGAGTCCTGCCAATTAAAATAACTACAATGTCTAGTATTGAACTATTTGCGTACGTTGATTAATTTATAATGTTATATTTAGGAAACATATCCCTGATTCTTGAGGGTCACAGTCAGTCTTGATGGGTGGTGGGTAATACGGTTAAAGCCAAATTTTAAATTTGGGACATTTAGATAAGAATCAACAAAAAACTTTTGGGCCGTATTTTTCTGAAATCACTCCTAATGGTTTTGGAAATGAGATAGGTATTAGTGGAAACGATGTGCTTCTAGGTGATATGAATAAGTATAATCAAGTTCTTTATATTTTAGGTGTATTGATATGTTATTGTTATTAACTTTCCGCTGAATTAGACTGTCAACAGAAACTTAGCAATGCGACGTTAGTACTGGGCTGTATGGTCTAAGACTTTTGTCGTGTTTTTGTAGTGTATATATTTATACCGCCACTAAACGACTGTAACAACAACAAATATCAAATTAGAATAAAAAGAAAAACAAGAAGTTCGAAGTTTCGAACTCCTTGATAATTTCAAAATACGATCATACTGAAGTTGTACTTATTTGTTTATGTAATTTTCAACTCCGTGGCTAAGGTCGGCTGTTGAATAGGATTTGTGAAATTTGGAAAAATAATTGTATTCATTGTGTTCATTGCTAGTGATGGGGCTCTATCTACTTCTGTTTTAGTAGAAATGTCGATATATTTGTAAATATGAAGCGACACTACAAAGAATACTCGTTATGATGTTATATGGGGTCAAAATTTAAAACAAGTATATACTTTGTACCTAGTAAAATTAACAAATTTTTATTTATAAAAAAATAAGAATGACTTACCCTTTAAAATTTTATTTAATTCTACATATTTCACATAGTTTAATAAAATGCTTTCTAATGGACAATGGAGAGGCACAGCTAAGTTATTTTTCCATAACCCTCTGAAAGAAGAGAAGTGGCCTGTGCCGAGCAATAAGCTGCATTATAGGCTCTAACTATGTTCAGCGGTGAATTAAAGATGGCTATTAATGATGATGAAGCAATAAAATGTTGAAAAAAAAAGTTGTTTAATTATTACGTATTAATTAATAGCCGTTTAAATTTATTGTTAATTTATTGTACTTGTTAGCTTTTAGTCGCATGACTATATTAGGTCATAATTGCGAAGGTAAACTAACGAGACATACCTAAAAGACTGCGCAGTTTTAAGCGTTTTTTGACCGATGACATTTTACAAAACGAGGATGAATTGACGCGATTGACCTCTAGTAATTTATAAATATAATTTGAGTAGACTTCTATAATAGATTTATTATGTGGTGGGACTACTAATTATCCTTATTCATGCCTGGGAGTTCGTCTGGGTATATACGTATATAGTACGTGGTAGAGCCATGCTGCAGTTATATTAGTAGTATAGTTGTGGGACGAATGGGTTGGTTCGACCGGGGAAGTATAGTTGCCGACACGAGTCGTGAGCACAGATAAACTGTGGTGGGAGGTAGGTACACTGTCGGGCAAAATTATTGGGTACCTTTATTATTTCAATTCGTAATTGAATATTTTCGCCGACTTTTATGAAAATGCTTACTCGAACACATCAACTTTTACTTTGATACAGCAATGTTGCAGATATTCGTGTCCATTATTTTATAATCTACTATAAAGTATTTAATGTATACCTGGTGGTTAGAATTGATTATTTTATTAAGAAGAAGGAAGAGGTGATATGCCTTCCATAAAATCTGGTGTTGCGGTGCGCCGTACGGTGGCTACTGAGACATTAGTCGCCTCAGCAGTCTGTTTATATACGTCTATGATGTTTTTCACAGTACCTTTTTTATCATGTAACTAAACACTGAATAGACCATTTGTCGGGATTATTTATTTAACACCGAATTCTTCCTTCCCTGTATATTTAGACCAAAATCTGAACACTCAAATTATAACAACAAAAATGATTAAAAACGAGAAATAACAAAAACAATTAATAACAAGGAATACACAAACAACAATAAACAACGAAATAACGAAAAAATTAACGAAAATAAATTAATTAATAAAGTTATCACTAAAATTATTGCTCTGAAGTGTACGGAAGCCGAATGATACGTTCGAAACCAATAGACGACGAGAATCGACTGATGAACCAATCACGTTGAACGTCAGCGGGGTCAACGTCGTATCGACCAATAAAAAGTGTGCTCACGACTTAATTATTATTAAATTATTAAAAGTGAGCTTATGTCGGCAATTATACCACGCCCTCAAGGAATACCAGCGTAAAATAGTAGCTCAATGCTGCTGTGTTTCGTATGGTGAGTGTAAAGAACCGCAGACCCTTTTTTACTGGAAACGAGACATTCCATATTAGTCCTCAGGGGTGATGACGATCTGCATTATGATTCGTATTCGAGGATAGATGTGGATGTCTATGGGCCACAGCAACCACTTACCATCAGGTGGACCGTGTGCTCGTTTGTCACCCTATCCTATAAAAAAATGCTGTGTTCCAGTATGAAGTGTAAAGAGAGTCAGTATAATTACCGGCTGTCAGGGATTCCATCTCAGTCCTCAGGAGTGACAACGCATCTGTGTCTCCTTCGTTTGAAGTTAGGTCAGGAGGGCTATGAGTACCTTTATCAATTTAGTTTTATTAAAATCTGGCCAAATTTGTTATAATAAGCATTAGTTTTTTTCTTTTTTTATAGTATAAGGGCAAACAAGAATACAGTCTCCACCTAATGGATAGTAAGTGGAAGTTAAGACCCATAGACATCTACATTTATCCTCGATTAAGAATCAAAAAGCAGATTCGTCGTTAATCCAGAGGACTAAGATGGTATGCCTCATTTCCAGTAAAAAAGGGTCTCCGATTCTACACTTTCTATACGAAACCCAACAGCTTTTAGCTGGTAACGCTGGTATTCTGTGAGAGCGTGGTCCTGCACCGATTGAGCAAACTCACTCGTGCTACAACCATAATATACAACAGAGTGGCCCTACTTTCTTTCTTACTTAGGAACTCAGCTTAGTTTTACAATATTGGGTACACTTTGCTCAGTTTTACAATATTAGGTCTTTCAGTGTATTAGGTACTGTCCTAGACAATATATCCAAAAGAAAAAAATACGGTCGATTTTTAATTATCTGGTGCCTCATCGCTACGCGACCCTATTCAAGGCGACTTATTCAAGGCAATAGATATTTTGATGTCTTTGTTTATTTTTAGAACGTTATGTATAATCAGAAAAATATTAATTTATTCAATAATAATGTTAGACTTCAGAAAAATCCAAACAACTCGCATCGATCCTAACCTGATTATTTTATTTCATCCTGGTGTTCCTGGATGGGATAGAAGGATAAAGTTAATAAATTGTTGTATTGTGATCGGTTCTTAATACGAGTGCAAATATTCAAGTTAATCGGATGTCTACGATTTAGTAAAAGTACATTAAAAGATTCCGTTACATAGATAGATACACGCGAAGCTATTAAAAGCATGTTAAAAATTGAACAGTTTCCTGTGAAACGGGTATCTGTGATACGCTAGAGGATACCATTCATTTATAGAGTATTTATCTTTTTGATAAAATCCATAAAAATATAGTGTTACAATCTGATACAAAAAAAGGAAAAAGATTGATAAGGAAATTTTGTTAAAAAGGCCTCCTATAAAATTGATCATTACATTTAGAACAATGTAATGGTGCGTGAAAGCTTTTCTCTGCACTTACAAGTCTCTAGGCTTCTGATATTATTTTGATAAGACTGACATTTTAAAAACATTTATGGACTTTTCGTATCGTATTGTATTATCATAAATTGTAGTTGTAGATGAAATTACATGTGTTGCACATTTAACACGACTTAGAATGAGAGCCTAGAGTTTCATGCCGGCTCTTTTCTAAGGAGGTCTTTTTGTTGCGCACCAGTGTAGATTTTGACGTTCACGTGCGTAAAAGCTTTCATCATTAAAGCTTTTCCAAAGTTCACTGCTAAATGTAGTAGATAGGTAGATGGATTGGCAAATAATGTTTCTTATTGCTTCAAATTCTTTAACAGGAAGATACTGTTGTTTCGTTTCTCTCTGTGGCCTTTTCCGGCAACTACGGGATGATAGGTATGGGCTAGTGGGCAACATACGTTGCCATCATCGCTTTAAGCAAGGCTAAGATTACGGCAACATACTGTGTTTACTTGCTGACGAGGACAAGAAATCATTATTAAAAAAAAAAAAACTATCCCACCCACCAAATTAGTTACAGAAAATTTTATTTCATATATTTAAAACCTAATTAATCAAAGTGATATCACAGGGTATGGCTGATAGTTAGGGTGAAATAAAAATAAATTGATCTGTGGTTAAATAGAAGAGACACGTTCTCTCGCGACGTTAACGACTAACGTAGACAGTGAACAACTTTACGATACGTCGTAAAAAGTTACGACGAGGCCGACGGGGCGGTGTACACCGGCAGGCAATTGTGACGCGTGCTGCTGGCAAAAAGATCGATAAAAGTCGTAATGGTTTTATTATGTTTCAGGTAAACATAATAGATGTGTATGTTTTTTTATATAATTAACGAATAGATTTGGACGGCAGAGTTGGAAAGGGACGCCCAAGACGAAGATTTATCGACCAAATTGGCGATATATTGAAAATGGGCCAGATTAGGAGTACCCTTAATCGACAAGCGTGTATTCTGTAGATATATCGATGTAAATGAGGCGAGAAAGGTGTGTCAGGTGGTGCTAAATGAAATTCCGTAGTCTCTGCCTACCTTGCTGGATGACAGGCGTGAGGGTTTATGTTATGGTATGTATGATTAGATTTAGGAGTAATGTTGCAGGAGTTTATTATGTTTTTTATCCAGCATATTACTACAACATGAATGTGTCGGCTCGACTGAGCAAGGATTACGCACAGAATTTTAGCATAAAATAGTCGCAAAATAATGCTGTGTTTCATATGATCGGTAATGCAAACCTTTTTACTGATAATAAAGAATATTTCACCCTTAAGGGGTGACAAGTAATCTAAATTCTGATTGCTAATCGAGGATAGCTGTGTGTCTGTTTCTACGAGAAAGATAATATTTTTGACTACCGCATTGGTCAAGTAGTCGCGAACGCAACTGTTTATCATGTGGCCTCAGGTTTTATTCCCGGTTTATACCAAAATCAGTAGCAGGTCGGGGCCAGTGAGTTGACGGTGTTTCATCCTCATATCTCGGAAGGTTCGTATGTGCCACTGATCCTGCGCCTCAACTCTCTCCGATCGTGTTAGTAGAAAGTGCACCTGTACGTGATAGTGAACACTATAATCCTGTGCTGCGTATGGTCATTCTTGGGTTGAAACTGGCCGCCTTGAGCAAAATTAGATTTGAAAGACATTTTTATTATTATTATTAAATAGTTCGAATAATGGACGAGCGATAGGAAAGAAAGGTTTTCAAGAGTATAAGGGGACGTTGAATATATTAGGATAATTTTTTGTTGGGCTACCTCGGTAGCCGCCACGGTAGACTCGCTTGGTTTGCTCCTCTATACCTTTAATCTTACCACATAAAATAAAAGTCACATTAGACGTAAGTAGTTTACGAAGAGTGCCTCAGTTTCATTTATTTATTAATTATTTATTGCATTCCCTATTACTAAATAATACAAAGGATGAAATAAATGCCAAGAGGCATTATCTACCGGTTAACCCATGGAGTGGTGAGAGTTTAACGTAGGTGTAGCAATATAGAGAAAAGAATATTTTTATTTTCTTATTTTTAAATACGTTACTCCTGTATCGTGAAGGCAGTTTACATTCGATAATTGCACAAGGACAAACAACCACGTCCGTAACAATTATTTATAGGCCATACAAATACCTGTTTCGTGCGGTATTAGAACATGCGGCCCTCAGTGCTGCAAGTTAATGCTAACCATCATGGAGCCGGCATAAGCTTTATATCATTTAAAAGTTGACGCTACGATCAAAATCGATATTATCATTATTAAATTAATGTACATACAACCGTGTAGTGACCGTGTAATAATATCCAATACCGCATAATATAATCCCGCGGGTTTCGTAACAGGCGACAGAGGGAAACGAATAAAGAGATGGGCAGAGGCAAATAAAGAACTGCGGTCGCTAACCTACTTGCCCAGTATCTACAATATTTGGCATGTAGGCAAAATACTATGGAAAATATGAAACAATTTATACAGGAGGCCCATGTTCAGCTGTGGTCTTTAATAGGCTGTTACATATAAATTGTTTTATTCAAGGATAAGTCTAGCTTCTCCCTGTACAATTAGATATATAAAAATAGTTACTTACGAAAACACTGAATAAAGATGGACTTACGACATAACATAAGAGTGTCATTATATTCTGTGAATACGATTGTCAAATGTTACGTCATACAAAATGTAGTAGTAGTGCGGTTTATTAAAGTCCACTGCAGAACATACAACAGGCCTTCCCAAGGATTGCCTTAGTTGCCTCGTTTGTCAAGCGGGTTGGCATCCACAGAGTTTTTATGTTATACAATTAGGGTGAAAACGAGCACACAGTTCACCTGATGGTAAGTGGATGCTGTGGCACATAGACACCTATATTTAACCTCGATTAAGAATCAAAATGCAGATGCGTTGTCATCCCTGAGGACTAAGATGGAATGCCTCGATTCCAGTAAAACGGGTCTCCGGATCTCAACACTCACCATACGAAACACAGCAGCATTAAACTGCTATTTTACGCTGGTATTCTGTGAGAGCATGGTCCTTCCTCATAGCTGCAGCGCGACTCTACCACGTATAATTATATTTTATGCAGTTGTATTTTAGTCGTAATTAGGAATACATTGATTTTCATTTCCCGATTTGTCTTGTTCTGTCGCCTATTTCGACACCCACGGGATGATATGGACTAGTGGATATTCTTATATTACAACTACACGGTAATACAAAATTTGCTTTAGATTTATTTAATACACAAAGGGCTCTTATTTGCGTTTTAATGTTTTAATATCAATGCTTAATTTTAAAATCTGGCAACGTACTGATTGATTAATAGTGTCCATTTCTCTTTCGAAAATTTTCAACTTTATGTTCGAATGGTTTTGAACACTCTGGTTCCGTACCTTAATAGAAAAAACGGAATCTTTGCAGGATCACTTGGTTGTACGCCAGTCGTCGCCGCCGTTTATTCGTCCGTCACGAGTTGAGAAAAGGCTCAAGAAAAGGTATCAAAGTTGGTCAAATGTCAGAGCTTTTTACATTAAATTGAACCGACTGTCAGTTTTCGTAGGTGTAAGATACGTAGGTAAAAGATACTCTCTTATTGAACTATAGCTTTTATCCGTTGATCAAAAATTATGAAAATTTGGAATAACAGTTGAGAAAAATTTCCGAAATTTGTTGATTTGTAGTTATATCACATATCTTTTCCGGTCACAAATTTGCATTTGCAATTGGAGCATAGAACGTGTTGTGTAGCGAAATGTAAGTCCAACTCGTACTTGTGCGGTTTGTAGACAAAATTACCAATAAATTTTAGAAAAAACGGGATCATATGTTTGCCTAATTCCTTAAGTACCCGAGTGTAGTGTTGCAGATTCGAATTCCAATGGGAGCGTGTATTTGTGCAAAAAGCAATATTTTTTTGTATACAACTACAGACGCATGAATTTTTTTTTATAGAATAAGAGTGACTAACGAGCACAAGTGCACCAAGTCACCAGTAGTTACTTGGCCCATAGACATCCAGATATTCTCAACTAAGGATCAAAATGGAAATACGTTGTCACCCCTGAGGACTGAGATGTAATGCCTCGTTTCCAGTAAAAAGGGTCTCCGGATCTCTACACTCACCATACGGAACACAGCAGCAATACGTGTATTTTACGCTGGTATTCTGTGAGAGCGTGGTCCTGCTACCAACGTGACACTAATTCATATAACTAACTTATCCCCGTATTTTTAAAGTAGGTGCGGCACCTACGCTAAATATCCCCTCCTATTAGGCGGTCTATGGGGGAGGCCTATGGTAGCACTGGCCACTCCACTTTTGGTAGGCAATATAATGAAACACATTATTTATAATGAAATACATTGCTTATTAACATTGGTTTAAGAAAATCGATGTTTGATTCGTAGCCAAGTTTCTCTGTCCACTTAGCCTAGCGTTAGGTCTCAAGCATGTCTAGATAAGCGGGTCAAGCTTACAGGTCAGGTCACAGCAGTCCGACCATTCTCAGAAACTATTAGCCCCGAAGGCTAGTATGTAACGGGTTATAATAGAATGGTGAGATGGTCCCTGAACCCCGTTGAAGACGTTTGAATTCCTTCGCATTTGGTATTTGGGTCAATGTATGAGTAAGTATGTGATAAACAAGACTTTATTTTATAGTATAAAATTGTGTGTAAATATGAAAAGCCGATTATTTCATCAACAGATAAAAGTTATCTATGGAATAAATTCAAATTCATTTTTATTTGTGAATACATTCTGGCCAAGAGAAGTAAAGTAGATAAGTTAAAAATGTTATAAAAATACAATGATAAATTGTTATCTGACTGAATTTAAAAGAGCTACGCTGCAGCCATGTTATGGTTGTAGCACGAATTGGTCGGCTTGACCGGGGAAGGATCACGCTCTCACAGAATACGAGCGTAAAATAGCAGCTTAATTTTGCTGTATTTCGTATGGTAAGCGTAGAGATCAGGAGACCCTTTTACTGAAAACAAGGCATTCCATAATAGTCCTCAGGTATGACAACGCATCTTTTTTATGGCATAAGTGTGAAAAACCAGCACATAGTCCACCTGATGGTAAGTGGACGCTGTGGCCCATAGACATCTACGTCCCCAATAAAGAATCAAAACGTAAATGTGTTAACACCCCTGATGACTAGGATGGAATGCCTCGTTTTGAGTAAAAAAGGGTCTCCTGATCTCTACACTCACCATACAAAACACAGCAGCATTAAGCTGCTATTTTACGCCGGTATTCTGTGAGAGCGTGGTCCTTCCCCGGTCAAGCCGACCCATTCGTGATACAATCATAATATAGCTGCAGGGGGGCTCTACCACGTAAATGCTATAATACTACTTCCCAGTGCCAGTCTGTAGTGTATACATTCGAAACTCCAATAACCGATTTCTCAAATCATACCTCATCTTAGACTTTTTACAAGAAACTTTTTTAAGTTATTGCCGGGACGAACAAGTTCAAAGTCCATCTGATGGTTAGTAGCTTCTGCACCCTACGGATACTTACAATCTAAAATAGAGACAGCCAGAGATATGTTGTAACCCTAAACCCTGACAAAATCATCTCATCATCAATCATTCATAAAAAAATCTTTCACCGCCTGTAATTACGCCGGCTCTCTTACTGAGGTTAAGTTAGGTTTATTATATATTAAGTGAAGCTTAGTGCAGTAAGTACACCGGTCGACGGAATCCTAGGTAGAAAAGGCCCTATCATTTATTATCGTAATGTGATTAAAAAAAAGTTCCGTTAGACAAAGCTCTGTTTGGTCTTTAAAGGGAGCGAAAAGACGTTGAGCCAACAGTCATTAATAAAATGCATGTCACGTTAAGTTGAAGCGCTTCCTTATTCGGATGCTTACCCGATCTTCCGGGAATCGATTTTTCGTTATGGTACCGATATGATATTCACCGTTACGAAGTCACGACGATGTAATTATAATACAACGATTATTTTGTGATGCTTTTAAAAGTATGTCAATGCATTGGTCATCTTACGTATATATCTAACAATGAACACGAAAACATGATGTATTTTTTTAATTTTTCATAAAGTAATCTACTGTTTATTCGGTTCCTTACAAATATTAGTATCATGTATGCTCATATTATATTGACAGCTGTATGGTCCAGTGCTGCAGTGATTAAGCTGCAGCGTTGAAGGCCGCGGGTTCGAATCACGCATGGGACAAATATTTATATAGCCCACAAATAATTCTTCCGGTGCGGATGTTTGTCCTTGTGCAATTTATGTTTGTAAACTATCCCCACGGTACAGGTGAAAATCCGGGAGCAAAGTCTTAATTTAAAAAAAGAAAAAAGTATGCCATTGTAGCTCTACTTTAATTTATCATAGAACGAAATCATTCAGGTTTGACTCCCGAGATAAAAGGAATTGTAAATTACATTTTTAATTGTTTAAAATTGCAAACTTTGTGAAATATCTATTTATGCAACTTTGTTTTGTCGTTTATTTTTAATGAGATACATCTTTGTTTACAACAGGTTACTTAGCAACTAGTAGTATTGCCAGTTGGAAGTTTCTTCACGTGCTATTCCACTGTTCTTGTGGGCCTCTGTAGGCCTCCTCCGCTAATGTAGCCCTCTTTCCGTTATTATCACCTAGGGGGATATTTACCACAGTTGTCATGCTTCGTTCTTTGTTTTTTAGTCGTTATTAGTAATACGCTGCCCATTTCATGGTTTGTTTATCTTCTGTCGCCTCTTACGACACCCGCGCTCTGATACGGGATGGTGGATATTCTTACTTCGCCAATACATCGTTGGATAATATTTAAAAGAAATACAGCATTGTTAGTATTACGAAATACTGTATAAATTACAAAAGTTTAGTTTTTGAGGGTAGGTTGTCATTGTCGCTTTGTATCTAACGAAGCATTTTAGTTCGGGCACGGTTTAGCTACGAGAAGTGAGTTTTTTGCGTACACTTTTAGGATAATTTGGGACAAAGAGCCGTGATAGCTTAGAGACTGAGCGCTCGCTGTAAATTTCACAGTACGCGGGGAACCCGAGTTCGATCCTCGCCGGCACTAATGAAATTGTTAATTGCAATTTTAAGTGCTAATTTACCACGTGCTCAGCGGTGAAGGAAAATATCGTGAGAAAACCTGCATGTCTGAGAAATAAAAAATATATTTCGGAGACATGTGCAGTCTGACAATATGCATTGGGGCAGCGCGGCAGACATTTCGTTGCCCTAAAACCCTCTCAGAAAACGTATACATGCTGTAACTTTAGCTTAGAAGATGTCACTGTGATCCAAATCCAGGAAAATATGTTGCTGGTCTCGAGCACAGGTATAGAGGAACCACAGTCTCTTGGTGTTTTACGGGATACATTATGGAGAGTATGAATATGGATTATATGACTTTAATGCTTCCTCTCTTTCCGCTATCGATTTCTTTGTTGCCGACATAACACACATCCGAACCAAACGGTTCGGTTCGTAATGCGTACAGCAAGGGAGTGGAATAATTTTCCAGTGTTTTCAAGTTTTGTACTACATTACATGTCTTCAAGGGCAGAGTGATTATACTTTAGTGTAGTCAAGCCAGTGCGTGCTTCAACTGTTCCTCAAAACACTCTCTGAGAGATTTTTCAAAGCCTCAGAGTCCCACTCAAATCGCCTCATCCGTGAGACACTGCCTATGCAGCCCCTTTTTACACTCGCCATAGTGTGCGCAGACGAGAAACTCTCTCTCGCCCCCCCCCCCCCCAATAAGCTTTCGGCTGACCTGAACTGCCTCCTGGCGGCTCAGGCCGAGCCTACTTAACACATCCCTTAATCTGCCTTAGTTAGGCACACTTCTAAGCGGCTTTTCGCCGCTTGCGCCCTCCTTTCTGCCAAGGAGGGTCGCGTCCGTTTACGGCTAAAAGATCTCTCGTCAGATCAGTAAGCCAATCCCTAAAGCTGGAGTTTAGTGGCTAAAAGTCTCCACATAACCACGCAGCCGGCTGCGTGGTATGATATGAGCATTCTCTTCCTCTCTCCCCGTTACCGGAGTGTTGCCCTTATTTGCTTCGGGCGCAAAAAAAAGCCAGTGCGTAGCAGTTTTAAGGGCTAGCTTGGAAAGAGTCAATTCTATAAATTAAAGATTAATATTTTTTTTAATTAAGTTTATAAATTTTTTATTAGGTTTTTAAATTTTACACATACGATCTTAGAATTAACTTTGTGATTATACAAGCAGACTTGTAAACCCTGAGGCCTTAGATGAAATGAGTCGAATGACAGCGTTAAACGATGGCTTAACGCTGTCATGTGATCACACAGTCCACCTGATGGTAAGTGGAAGCTGTGGCCCATAGACATCTAGGTACATTTATCCTAGATTGGGAATGAAAATGCAGTTGCGTTGTCACCAATGAGGACTAAGACAGAATAACTCGTTTCCAGTAAAAATGGATCTCCTGATTACTATACTCACCATACAAAACACGCTACGCTGGTATTCTGTGAGAGCCTGGTCTTACCCTGGTCGAGCGGACCCATTCGGGCTACAATCATAATAAATCTGTAGCTTGGCTATTCATACTCTTCCTAGTTTAGGTTTTATAAGGCGGCAAAGCTTAATGTAAACATATTACCCTGATGTACCTTAATAAATAACAAACTCGGTACTAGCATGTTGTGTATAAGAATTAAAAGTACAGACTTCAGAATGCGAATTTTTTAAATTCTTTGTAGTTGTTTTACGACGACTTTTGTTTTTTATTAAAAGTAAGATTTGTTATGTTTTAGAGATTAATCTAAGATTGAGTTAGAACTATAAGAAGATAAACATAGTAAGTAAACAAGTTTCTTATAACTTGTTCACTTGCCATTTTTATTCATTTTTGATGTAACTCGTTATAATCAGTTACTTAAGGTATTTAAGTTGAGAAGTAACTCGCTAAGGGATTATAGATTATGTAAATGACATGAAATTATCCCGACGGCTATGTAATTACGTTTGGCGTCTATTTTTTATTCCTGAGAAAATCTGGATGCTGCACAATCCAGTTTCTGTGAACCGCAAGCATTGCTGTGCATATGAATATCAATTTAGGCCTGTAATATACTAGTGTTTATCAAAAGTTTAACGACTGAATGTTTTTGTTAAATAAAGTCAACTAATATTTGAAAAATCCAAAAGCGCATACCTCAAACGCTCATGTATGACTTTGAATAATCAATTTATTACCGGAACACATATTTCGCTATACGTACAAAAAAAAGTTATTAACACGAAATTTTTTACGCCTAACTACAATTCCACATGATGGTAAGTGGTGATGTAGCGTAAGATGGTGAAGCGCACTGATTTAAAAATACCTATTCACTCTTTCCTTAAAGACACCCACACAAACTCCAACTTTGGTGCCAAAAAAATGTTAAATACTAATAGAACAGGATGTTTTACAATATCATCATCATCATCATTACAGCCCTTCACAAGTCCACTGCTGAACATAGGCCTCCCCCAAGTAACGCCACAAAGCACGGTCCTGAGCCACCTGCATCTATCGACTTCCTGCATGTCTTGTCGTAAGATTTAATTTACAATAGTAAATTAATAATTAATAAAAAAAGCTTCCTAAGAATTAAATTTAAGGATAATTAAAAAAACAAAGTGATAAGTTCAGTTATTCGAAAGATATCTTGTTCACATCCATAGCTATGATAGTCCTAATGAAATTATTTTCGATTGTTTTTTTAATAATAATCGAAATAAATAACTTTAAAATTACGTCAGAAGTATTAACTGAAATATCTGCTTGTTATTATTTATATTTTTTTAAATAAGCGCAATGTAAAGCTGTTGTAAGTGATTTATGTTGAGTGAATCGCGATTTTTTGATTTGGTGACAATAGAGCACTGAACAATCAGCTTCTCTGCTTCCCTTTCGATAAGTGCAATAAAAGAACTCGGAGCACCTCATGTTTAGGTCGCTACCGAAACTAATGAATACCTGCATTACAAATAAACTTCACATATAGATAGTTACAGATACGTTGTCACTTTTAAAATCTAAAATGCCTCACAGCCAGTTATTATACTGACGCTCTATTGAATGATTGCGAGTTTTTAATTTATATTTTTTGTTATTATAAGATGCAGTATGTTATATGTTATTGTTTTTATACAACCTTTTTGGTTTGGAAAACCATTTTCCTTATTGGCGGAGCTTCCGTATCGCCTCAGCGAGTTTCTCGTAACTATGGATTCAATGCTGAATACACACAAGGCCACCTGCATATTGTGACATAATAATGACAATAATGTCGTCCACACCGAATTTAGGTCACGGCGGCCTGCCGGCGCAGGACAGGATTATAGTGCCCAAGTGTATGCGCAAGTACAGGTGCACTCTCTATTCCCTCACTCTCATAATCTGATGGGACGGTAAACTAACACGACCGAAGAGAGATCAGGCACAGGACCAACGACTTTACGTGCTTTCCGAAGCACGGGGGTTAGGCACCGCCAACTTCCTGACTCCGGGCAGCTACTGAGAATTTCTTGATTTTTTTGACCCGATCCGGGATTTGAACCCGGGAGTTCATTGTCAACTTTGTTACTAGGAATATGCTGCTGCCATCTCCTGTTTCATTTTCCTCTAATGACTCCCACGGAAGGATACAAGAACAAAACATCGCGAATACTATTTTAGAGAATAATTTTCCTCGTTTGATCTAGTGCATCAGCACCCTAACCGTTCGAATCTAAAGGTAGATGGGAATCCGGTTTAATTTATAATTATATGAACAGTTATTTAACGTCAAGATATTATATGACGACTGCGTCGATTATGTCTTGCGATTTGTTTGACAAGAATCGCCGCTATATTTTTTCCATTTATATTTTTCTAATTTAAGCAATATCTTTTACGAGTTACATACAAGATGACAGAATAATATTTATTTTTAATCGACTTCTAAAAGGAGGAGGTACTCTGTCTTTTTTATGTGTGTTACCTCAGAACTTCTTTCTAGGTGAATCGATTTAGATGATTCTTTTTTTATTTGAAAGCTGGAGCTTCTTATATGATCCCATAATATATTGATCAAGATCTGACTAGTAGTTTTAGAGTTATCCTTAATTATAACTACATTGACGATGTTCTCAATTTATTTATATATTTTTTATAGGACAAACGAGCACACAGTCCACCTGATGATAAGTAGTTACTGTGGCTCATATACATCTACATCTACATCACATCTTCAATTACGAATCAAAATGCGGATGCGAATATTTTATGATAATAAAGGGAGCATGGAATGATGTCACTCCAGTTCAATATTAAGTTAGATAATAATATTAGACTTTCAACGAATATTCGGCTATTATTCGGTATTCGGCCTATTCGGCTACTTTTATTCTATTCCGTTGAATATCGAAGGTACTATACGGCCAAATGCCGAATACTTAAGTAAATTGTTTTGTTGTAGTATTGGTAGAATGAAAATATTGATGTCTTTTATAAAAATGTATTTTTCTTGTCATTATTAGTCATAGTTATATAATAAACTTTCGTATCACAAAAAATAACAAAAAATGTGTCAAATGCACAAAAAAATATCAGTCTATGCACTTGAATTGCCGTAATAAAAAATAGAAGTGTAACAGTAGTTTATTTTTCCTTTTCTTCTCGTAGACAACCCCAGTTTCAGAGAAAAGACACTGTGAATACACACTACTTCCTTCCCGGCCGAATAATTTTGCCTAATATTCGGTTATTCGGCAAGGAAGCCCGGAGAATATTCGGTATTCGGCGTGTTACCTGTAGACTATTAGATATTAATATGCTATTCTCCTTCTTGAATCTTATTCTTAAAACCTTGGGCTAGTGGTCATAAACGTGACTATTAATCATAGGTTCCGGGTTCAAATCCCCCGAAATTTGTAATTTTTTCTGCAAAGTGAAAACTGAAAGGTTCCATTATGTACATAAATACAAGTTATGTTAATACAGGCAAGTTAAAAAGTATGTCCACAAACACTCGTACTTCAACGTTTTTGTCTCGCATATCTCGAGAAATGTCGATATTTGAAAACCAGTTATATTTTATTTTATTGCATAATAAGTTTAATGAGCTACTTACTTGGTTGATTTTCCAATAGAGCCACTACTTGATTAATTTTCCAATAAAATCGATTCTGCAGTCGAATGATGATAACTATTCTCCAAACTTAATGTGAATAGCAAGGGTTGACTGAATCTTTTCCAGAAGTAATACCCAAAATGGTTTTTAAATATACGCTACATAAAAAATTTATCTATGTAAAACGCCTCTACAAAACGTTAGAAACTCTTAATGTATTGGAATATTTTTACAAAGAAAACAAAATCTGAAAGTCGGTGCTTTTTGACGTTCAATAATAAATGGCTGTACTCAATCCTGAAGGCAATATAAGGTAAATCTATTAAGCAGTTTTTTTAGTTTTTTCTACTCGCTTCGTCTATAGTGATGGACGTCGCACGTCAAGTCAATCTGCTCTTATGCTTAGGTCTCGTATTTGACTTCAGTAATGATGGTATTCTAATTTTGTGCAGAAATGCGATTGTAATATGATTGACCTTGATCAACCTTTTTTCTTCTGTAACAGGATTTTAAACAAAAGAAAAAAGCGTACTGTGTTTTCTTTCTTCTAAATTATATATAAATATGCAGGACCTATTAAGAGAATATGCAAATATTGTTTTATAAGGGTTGAAAAAGGTCCATTGAGTTTCTTGCTGGTTGTTCCCAGGACAGCGGTTTTCCGAACCAGTGGTAAATTATAAGTGATGTAATATGTAATCATGTAATCTACATTGTATAAAAAGTATTCTATTTTATAATCTGTAAGTTCAGTACTACAGTAGATGTCTTCAAGGCAAGAGTAAATAGGATTTTGTTACGCTAAGACAGTGCGATTTAATGTATAGGTCTTCGTAAATACTTACTATATTGTGAAATTGTAGTCTAGCTCTAAATAATCCCTCAAAGATTAAAAAAAACAACTACAACTTTCTACGATTGTAAAATTATTTCTTCAATAACTTCATATTAAATATCCCTCTACAAGATAGTAGTCTTTATTGTTTTAGAGTGTAGACTTTATTGTTAAGGTGGTCGATGCAGGCCAAACAAAAATATATATAAAAACCCGCGTAAACGAGCAAATAGCTGACGGGAAACACTGACGATTTTTAAACCTCCCCGCCATTATATCAGATATTTGATGTATATCGAATACAACAAATCCTCGCAAAAGTACATCGGTAACTACCAAAGATAATTCGGCTATGGCTATTGAATTTAAAGAAAACGTTCTAATTTTAAAAGTGATAGCGGCAGGGTAGTACCATCTGTTTGAAATCCTATAGTTAATAAATTAAAAACCAAACCCAAATTGACGACCCCGTGGCCCAGTGGCTTATTAATGAGTTCTAGCGCTGGGTCCCGCGGATTCGAATTCCTCACGGAATTAAAAATTTTGATTTTTTTTTTACGGTGACGGATTCGAATTCTACACGGAGCATTTACTATATTTGTATTGCCTACAAATAATTGTTCCGGGTCTGGATGTTTGTCCTTGTAGAATTTATGTTTGTAAACTGCATTCACGATACAGGAGAAAATCCTAGTGTGGATAACGTAAAAAAATAAATTAAAAAAACATACCCTTGCAAGAATTTAAGATACAATAAGCTGTGTAAGTTGAACGAAAATAATAATTAAAGCTGAAGGCATTTCGGGTTAACTAGTGACATTGAGGCGTCAAATACTCGTACCTCAGTTCCCTCGTGACCATGGATCTCGCAAAGTACTCGATACACCGAAAGTTAAAATTAAATTAAATTAAACGCGTTAAAGTCCGTTTAAATAGTTTTATTCGACTATAAAGTTAAAAATAAATAAACAAATGTAGAGCAGGTATAGAAATTTTATTATGAGTTGGTTTAGTGTTTTATTGCGTGGTGCTTGTTGTCAAGGTTTACACAATAATATTCCTCTCCGTTAATTTGTCATAGAACATTGTGATACCAAAAAATATCTAACTTCCCTTATATTGCTACTATTAGGTCTATCACTTTAGTTCATTAAAGAAACAAATCTTTGGATCCTAAAAAGGCGCGTTACAAATCTTACGCGCTAGACTATCGCATACGGTCTCCGACTCGGCCCTCACTAGTCGATATGTCGTGGGAAGAGAGGCTGTAATATGATCAGGTTATTGCCTTTATAAGTACCTTCAGGTGTATGGAAGGTTTGAAAAAAAAAACCAGTCTCGAGGACGCCACCGGTCCTGCATATGTTACCAGCAATATCTATAGTTTGATGCAATCCAATATCAAAAGAGCAGTGGCGTGGAAATCGCGGACAGAAATACTATATTTTTAGCCTGAAGTAATATATGAAATAGCTTATTTAAATATTTTTAAATTAATTTATTTTTTAATTTATTGGGGGTAAATAAACAATGGCACAATAAAATATTTTACAACAAAGCAATATCTACAGTTTGATGCAATCCAATATCAAAAGAGCAGTGGCGTGGAAATCGCGGACAGAAATACTATAATTTTAGCCTGAAGAAATATATAAAATAGCTTATTTAAATATTTTTTTAATTAATTTATTTTTTAATTTATTTGGGGTAAATAAACAATGGCACAGTAAAATATTTTACAACAAAGATGATAATAACAATCTGAATAATTGTGACACCAAAAACAATGACCACAGATTACATACCATTACCGTTACTCCACTGCTGAACGTAGGCCTCCCCCATAGATTACCTCACAGTTGCCATAGTTGCCACGTTTGGCAAGCGAGTTGTCAACTATAGTTTATTATTATAAGTCGTTATTAGAAAGACGCTGCTGACCATATCCTGATTTGTTTCCCCATGTCGCCTCTTACGATATCCAAGGGGTGATATGTAGGTAGTGGATATTCTTACAGATATAAATAATTATAAACGACTGAAATGTTGATAGGCAGTGCAATTATATTAACAAATTAAGAATTTTCTTTTCAAATATACTCCGACGTGATATCGCAATAATATGTTGTAAGACTGAACAATTTGATATAGACCGCTTATCGGTATTGCTACGGCTGCGAATGGTTGCAAAAAGTTGGCAAGAAATACGGCAATGCGTTCTAGTGGGTATTCTATAACAAAGTTTATCAATTAATGGAATACAATCGTATCTGTTATAGTATAAATTATATAACAACATTGCTCCAAGTTCCTTTCGATTATGAGTCAATGAGATGAACTTGTTGACATGTTGATGCCTAGTTAAACCCATTTACATTGTAATCTATATATCTATAATCTATATAAATAATAAATAAATGAAATTGAAGTGTCTTTACGCAACATTAAAATATATACTTCTATTGAGCTCAGGGAGTTATTTTGAATGCCATTAAGACGTGAATAACTATTGGTGAAATATTTATTCATCTGTCTGTCAGCCGATTGTGATGAAACTACATAAACAATTAAAGAATAATTCCAGAAGTGATCTTAGCTATATATTTTATACGTGGTAGAGTTGCGCCCTTCTTCTGCCAAGGAGGGTCACGTCCGTTTACGGCTTACAGATCTCTCGTCAGATCGATATGCCATGAGCATTGATATGCGTAGTATGCTATGAGCATTCACCACTTCCCTCCCCCATTACCGAAGGGTTACCCCTATTTGCTTCAGACGCAGCTTTATTTTGGTTGTAGCACGAATGGGTCGACTCGACCGGGGAAGGACCACGCTCTCACCAAATACCAGCGTAAAATAGCAGCCTAATACTGCTGTGTTTCGTATGGTGAGTGTAAGTGTAAGTTCGGAGATCCTTTTTTAATGGAAACGGGGCATTCCGTCTTAGTCCTCAGGGGTGATCATGCATCTGCGTTTTGATTCTCAATCGAGGATAAATGTAGATGGATATGAGCCACAGCATTCACTTACCATTGGATGGACTGTGTGGTCGTTTGTCACACTAATTCTATAAAAAATATTTCATCCGAAAAGCTTAGGATATTTATTTTGAGGAATTGAGAAATTTATAAAATAAATCCATCCCTGTAGAATGCCTCATATTATACTATTATGAGGTATTCTACGGGAATATTTGGCATAGTTACCAAGCTTGACTGGAGGGTTGTCAACTGTTTTTTTTTGCTAATTGTTTTAAGGAAGACCCTTTTGACCATTTCTTGGTTTGTTTCACTCTGTCGCCTCTAACGACACCCATGGCACGATATAGGCTAGTGGTTAATCCTACACCGCCACTAAACCGTTATGAAAATGTAATAAGGATAATAATAATTGACAGGCCTGTTGGTCTAGTCTAGTTGGTTAGCGACCCTGATTGCTATGCCGGAGGTCGTGGGTTCGATTCCCACCCAGGACAAATGTTTGTGTGACGAGCGCGATCATTTGTTCTGTGTCTGGGTGTAATTTAGAAATATATAAGTATGTTTATCAGTTGTCTAGTACCCATAACACAAGCTCTGCTTAGCTTGGGACTAGATGGCGTTGTGTGATAGTTGTGGAATATTATATATTATATTATTATAATAATATGTCCTTCGGACCGAGTTTCAGTCTCGGCGGCCAGTCTCAACGGATACTTGCCATTCCAATGGGATCAACGGCATTACGTGCTTTCCGAGGCACGGGGGTGAAACACGCGGGCTGCTACTGAGAATTTCTTGACAGAAAACTCAAAAACTAATTTTCGGGATTCGATCCCGGGACCTAATAATCAGCAATCGCGTTTGAGATCATTAGACCAATGATGCAGTCATATGTATGCAACCTGTGTAATATATTAAGAATCTACGAATTAAAAAAAATACTATTTTAGACCTCGAATACTATCTAACGATTTATAAACATTTCCAGGTGAAAACTAATCGGCACGTATGGATGACGCACCGACTTCATAGTTTTAAGAATAAAGTTCAAAGTCAAGTTCGCTCGTCGCCTTAATAACGTATTAGCATTAATCGAACGACTTCTGTAGAGGCGCGGCTACCGTGTTTGTGAGATTTTTAGCATCGGTGAAAGTTTAAAGATTGAACTTACTGGGTCGGCGTGAGAACCAGTTCTGTTTATCTCATCGATTATTTGTTTAAGAAGCGAAAGGATTTCTCGGATGTTGTTAAAGAAAGTGTTTGGTAAGTTTAGAGAATGTTGAATAGTGTGGGTTTAATAGTCGTGATTTCTAATATTTACGCATATTATACTAAAAAGTTAAAGTTACAGCCTATACACGAGTACGTCCCACTGCTGGGTACAGGCCTCCTCTCGTTTCTAAGACGGTTTTAGGCTTTTTTCACATGTCTTCGCAATATTATTTTTTCTTATTTCTCAGAAATGCAGGTATCCCCACCATGTTTACCTTCACCGCCGAGCACGTGGTAAATCTGCACTTAAAATTGTAATTAACAATTTCATTGGTGCCGGCGGGGATCGAATCCGGATTTCTGGCGTACTGTGAAATTTACAGCGAGCGATAACAATATAAGCTGCCACGACTCACCCTTGATTCTGAAACTGAGACTGAGATTCCATAGTGTGTGTGTGTCTTTTTATTTTTATCCCTGAAACACTTAAACATTTCAGAATTAAGTAACATAACTTATGAAATAAAATACAGTAACGTATGTATGTCCCAATGTTGATCTTTACGTATATGAGCTTAATATAGTGTTGCTTGCATACAAACACGCAGTTTTATATTGTTAATTGTCAAAACTTGGACCATTAAAATTAAATATATTTTTTCTAAAAGTTACCTCTTATATTTCTCATCCATGCGCATTAACTTTTTTCGTTTTGGAGTAGGTTAAGGACCATAAAACAACCCACCATGCTTTCCAAGTACTTGCTGACAGCATACACGTCTTCCTTTGTATCGCCGTACGTGTCTTAAATTAACGGAGAAATAAGTATATATGCCAAATTTCAAGTCAATCAAGCGACTAGTTTTGTAGATCTCGTGATGACTGACTCACAGTGGTATTTCACTTATATATATAATATAATATAAATATATAATAATTATAGTTTAAATTTATAATTGTAATTGAATTTTCGTACTAATTTAAAGCGAGCACTATCCCCCGAGATTCCGATGATCGAGGAGGGAGGAGCTATTGTTCAAAATTTGTTCCCAACCAGAACTTTAATTACTTGTGTACAAGCTTTTTAAAATGCTTTTGATGTAGCTAAGCAAACACCACACAGTCTTCTTGTTTTTTTTTTGCTGTAACATTTAATTCTAAATGTTCTGATAGGTACATTTCCTGTGGAATTATTCGAATCCGGGTTGAGAGAACACAAATGTGAAAAACATAGTTTTTTGTATAGAGCTTTTTTTAACTTGTTGTGTTGTCAAACTAGTTTTGTTTTGTTTTTCTAACTCCACCAATTAACGATGTTTATAGATTATCATTGGAACGGATAAATATACAAACGAACTTTTTGCGGGAAACAATGATTGACTTGTGACGACGCTTGTAGTGGCGGTGTGAGAAAACCCACTACTCCATATCATCCCGTGGGTGATCTAAGAGGCGACGGAGTGAAATAAAACAGGAGACGGACAGCAGCATCTACCTGATAACAAGTCTATTTATACGTGGTAGACCCATGCTGCAGCTATATTGTAGATGCAGCACTAATGGGTCGACTCCACTACGAACTCAGTAGCACAAATGGGTCGGCTCGACCGGGGAAGGACCACGCTCTCGTGGAATACCAGCGTCAAATAGCAGCATAATGCTGTTGCATTTCGTATAGTGAGTGTAAAGAACCGTCGTCCCTTTTATCTGGAAACGAGACATTCCATTAGTTTTATGTGATGACAACGCATCGTTAGTTTGATTCTTTAGCGAGGATTGATGTAGATATCTATGGACCACAGTACCCACGTACCATCAAGTGGAGCGTGTCCTTGTTTGTAACTTTTATTCTATTAAAAAAAACTTACAGAAGAAATTTATAGAACCGCGATTAAAAATACGCCTCACAAGCGTGACAGTTATGGCAAGTATCCCCCCCCCCCCCATCGAAGGCAATATATGGGGCGGTCTATGTTTTTTATTTAGGATAGGGTGACAAACAATCATACAGTCCACCTGATGGTAAGTGGTTGCTGTGGCCCATAGACATCTACATCTATCCCCGATTACGAATCAAAATGCAGATGCGTTTTCACCCGTGAGGACTAAGATTCTCTACACTTACCATACGAAATGTAACAGCATTAAGCTACTATTTTACGCTGTATTCCACGAGAGCGTGGTCCTTCCCCGGTCGAGCCGACCCATTCGTGCTACAACTATACTACTAATATAACTGCAGCATGGTTCTACCACGTATAAATATATATAATATTAATATAAATTATATAATATAATATTGTATTATATATATATATATATATATATATATATATATATATATATATATATATATATATATGTTTGACAGTGGTCTTATAAGGTGTTATGGTAAAGGTAACGGCAGCTATTGTGTTCGTGTGTGTGCAAGCAAAGATGCACCCTCTATTCCCTCACTCTCATTGTCCGATGGAACGGTAATCCGACACGGTCAAAGAGAGAGAGAGGGAGATCAGGTGAACGGCCAGCGGCTTTACGTGCCGAAGCACGGTGGTGAAACACCGCCAACTTCCTGATTCTGGGCTGATACAAAGAATTTTTTGACCTAATAACTGATTATGACCCGACCCGGGATTCAAAACAAGGAATCTATTGTGAACTCACGCTTACGACAACTGGAACAGTGAGGCAGTCATAATAATATAAGCATTACTCATGTGGCTAACAGGTTTTAAGTAATTATTCATAAGCCTAATAAACATAAGAGTGTCTATTTATTTATTGAATTTATATTGCATAATAAATAACTAACTATTCTGGTTTGAGCTTAGCTTTTCAAATATTTGTTGTTCGTATGAATATGTAACCGTATTTTTCTTTGTATAACGACATTTATTTGTAAAGGCAAAGAAAAAGCTGAAGGAATGAAACACAATAGCTACGAAAAACAAACATTTGCCTTCATTTGCATTTAATCATCGCCCAGCCGATATATTTATTCTTTAGCACACAACTGTACATATTTTACTACGTTTGCGTGTGGTAGTGTTGACCGATGTCGATAAAGTCGTATATCGATATATTTATGCCTCCATAAATTATTTGCGCCGTAAATAAAACGTGGATTGTAAATTAAAATGTCAATTTATGAATTAGGGAAGGGTCTTGCGTAGTATTAACGTCTTGATATACAATATGGGAAATGAATTTTCCCAGTTTACTGCGCTGTGTTTCATGTTTGAATGTTAGAATATACGAGCTGATTAGAATTTAAAACGAATGTAAAATAAGCACCGTTAGTTTGTGTAAAAGCACTAAAATGGATTAGTATACGGAATAAGGATTAGGGGTGTAAAAAATTATACTGCTGGATGCACAATTTATTTAAAACTATTTCAAAACCCTTTTGATTCTAACGCAAACCTTTTTAATACTATTACAGAATTTTTTTTTACTTACAGCGGCTTATAATTACAAATAATAAATAAAAATATGGTACAAATAGTGTTTGTTATAGAAATTAAATAATACTTTAACAAAGTTAAGTTGATGAAATGATTAAAATATCAAACTTACATTATCATCATCATTATTACAAACCATCGTAAGACATCTCCCATTGATTAACACAAAGCACGACCGGGAGCCACCTACATCCTACAACTTTCTGCATCTCTTACCAGGTTGTTACACCCCACACTTACTGGTACGAGGCTGCAATATAGAAACTTTCTTCACTATCAGCAATGGGTTCTTCGAGCCAATTATTTAAATTTAGGCATTCAAAATTACGATAAAATGTACAAACTCCTATCAGCCCTTTAGTTTTGCATTTTCTAAAATAACTTACTTAAAAGTCAATAAACGAAACTCTTAAGTATAAAACAGCACTAGTTGAATTGAAAGCCAAGTTTCGTGCTTAATTAACAAGTGAAATAGCTCCCGGCGTTGGAATTCTGATATTGTTTGATCTCTTCTTCCAAATCATTAGCCCGCAAGAGTACCACCACCAGTAGACATAGGCCTCCCTCGGTAGGATATGTTTTAATTATCACGCTTCGCAGGCGGATTGGCCAACATAGTATAACACTGCTGTAAAAATTGTTTACTGCATTACTACTTTTTTAACACTACCCGCCCATGTCAGATCTAATAATCGTGTGATAAAACAGTGTAGTGGCGGTGTAAGAATATCCACTAACTTATATCGCCCCGTGGGTGTCATAACAGGAGACAGAAGGAAACTGAAACGGGAGATGGGTTGCATCTTTGTGACAACTTAAAATAATTTTTTTACGTGGTAGAGCCATGCTGCAGTTATATTAGTAGTATAGTTGTAGCACGAATGGGTCGGCTCGACCGGGGAAGGACCACGCTCTCACAGAATACCAGCGTGAAATATTAGCTTAATGCTGCTGTATTTCGTATGGTGAGTGTAGAGAACCGGAGACCCTTTTTACTGGACATGAGGCATTCCATCTCAGTCCTCACGGGTGACAACGCATCTGCATTTTAATTTGTAATGGAAGATAGATGTAGATGTCTATGGGCCGCAGCAACCACTTACCATCAGGTGGACTGTGTGCTCGTTTGTCACCCTATTCTATAAAAAAAAAAAAAAATAAATAATAAAAACTGCGGTTGACGACCCACCTTTAAAGCATGACAAATATGGCTAAATTTCCCTATAAGGGAATCTAACGAGGAAGGCCTATATTTATACTCTATAGGCTGTAATATAGACTGTAAAAGATCGTGTGACAAAATTATAGGTGCTTTAGAGGATTATATCAAGTAATTCCCTGTATCATCGCAGTAATTACAACGAAACTAAAAATTAACAATTTGAGTTTCACTGTTTACTAAGTCTAGTTTTTAAACTGTGGCTACGAATGGCTGGCTAATCTTACGCTCAACAGATGTCGCTAGTTGACACTGGGGTGAAGTTTTTGTTACACTGCCATTTAATTATTTTTTATAGGATACGGTGACAAACAAGCACACAGTCCACCTGATGGTAAGTGGTTGCTGCGGCCCATTGACATCTACATCTATCCCCGATTGCAAATCAAAATGCAGATGCGTTATCACCCGTGAGGAATAAGATGGAATACCTTGTTTCCAGTAAAAAGGGTCTACGGCTCTCTACTCTCACCATACGAAACACAGCAACATTAAGCTACTATTTTACGCTGGTATTCATTTATTAATTGATAATTTAGTTTTTAATAAAAGTTTATCAATTTCTAAAGTATTATATTAATACACAAAACAATGCCTCTGTGGTTTGTTTTTTTAATTTTTTGCACATGTATGTAATTTGGTTTATAAATTTTTAATCTAAAGTAAAGTAAAGTAACAGCTTATATAAGTTCTACTGCTGGGCACAGGCCTCACCTCATTTCTGAGAGGGATTTAGGGCAAGAAAGTGTCCGCCGCGCTGCCCCAATGCGTATTGGCGAACTTCACATGTTTTCGAAATATTGTTTTTCTTATTCCTCAGACATGCAGGTTCCCTCACAATGTTTTCCTTCACCACCGAGGACGTGGTAAATCAGCACTTAAAATTGCAATTAACAATTTTATTGGTGCCGGCGGGGATCGAACCTGGGTTACTCGCGTTCTGTTATATTTACAGCGAGCTATAATATATTATAATATAACTAATTGTACAGAATGAAACGTTAACCTTTTAAAATTATGAACATATTAACTTACCCACTATGAAGTTTGTCAAATATCACACCTCATTTTATGTGACGCCGCCCGGGTGGCTGAATAAGTCGTGGATGCCCTCATTCAATAAAATATTTTTTCAAATGTTGATGCAGTCAGCCGTGGAATAATAAAACGGACGTTACATATATTAATAAATATTAATAAATGTAAATATGTGTTTGAGGTTGTAAAACAAAAATATATCAGATTATTATCGATACAAATTTACTCCATCATTATCAGACATTAAGCGAGACATGTCACCAACGTGATCGCGCCTACACGGATTCCTACCGCTCCGTCATACCCCTCGATAACCTTGAAGTCATGACCCGAATACTCTAGACGTAAAACAATGTGGGAAGTTTGTCACATTGCTGTTTTCTCCTTGAACCATCGCCTCTATTGTATATTTCTATTATAACTTTTAGATATCTGATTTATGATTTAGTACACGTAGTGTAATTAGAAAGAGTTTATGTTTTAATTAATGTTATGGTTAAAGTAATTTAAAGCAACTGCTGAACACAAGCCTCCCTTATAGATTGCTTCCTGGGCAAAATATTTGCTATAGTTGCCACGCTTGGCAAGCGAGTTGGCAACAGCAGTTTTTTATTTTTAGTCGTTATTATTAAGACGCTGCTGCTCATGTCCTGATCTGTTACCCACTGTCGCCTCTTACGACACCCAGGGGATGATATAGGGTAGTGGATATATTTACATTGCCACTACACTGTCGCGGTGTTTTAATCAGTTTAATTATTTCTTAGTTAATCTAATAAATATTTGTCGATAAAACTTCCATCTTATTATATATAAACTACGTGTCACGTTGTTTGTCCGCGATAGACTCCTAAACTACTTAACCGATTTTAATCAAATTTGCACACCGTGTGCAGTTTGTTCCAACTTGAGAGATAGGATAGTTTTTTTTTTGTCCATGAGTGAACCACAACTTTTTTTTGCTAATTTAAGGATTTTTAATAGGACATGACAAAGGGTCGTCAAAAAGCAGAACAACGTCTGCCTGGCAAGCTAATAGAATAATATAAATTAAATATTACATTGCTAAGTAGTAGAGCCACTGCAGCTCTGTTATGGTTGTAGCACAGATGGTTCGGATCGACCGGGGTAGGATCACGCTCTGACATAATACTGATGTAAAATAGCAGCTTAATGCTGCTGTTTTTCGTGTTTTGCTGAAAATGAGGCATCTTACCTTAGTCCTCGGGGATATCAATGCGTCTGCATTTTCATTCTTAGTTGAGTATAAATATCTTCTTCTTTCTCTTTTTCTATAGAATAAGGGTGACAAATGAGCAGACAGTCCACCTGATGGTAAGTGAATGCTGTGGCCATAGACATCTACATTTATCCTCGATTAAGATTCAAAACGCAGATACGTATTTACCCCTGGGGACTACGATGCCACTATACTCACCACACGAAAATAGCAGTATTAAGCTGCCATTTTACGCTGGTATTTTATAGTATCCACTAAGAGTAGATGGACTGTATGCTCGTTTGTCACCCTTATTTTATAAAAAAAAACTAACGTTGTAGTTCATGGGCTAAATGCATGACATATTTGATGACGACGCGCTGATTTATTATTCTACGTGGTGAAGGAAATGATCGTGAGAACACCTGAACCTCTGGAAAATTAAAAAAAAACTTCCAAGACGGACTTCCTTGCACTAATCCCTTCTCAAATATGAGTAGATCTTGTGCCCAGCTGTGGAACGTATATATAAGCTGTATCTTTATTTACAATCATATGGGTAAAACGTTCTCTTCCATCTTGTCACTGTATTGTGCTCAACTGAATGTATCGGATTTCATGTGTCATAATATATTACAGGTATCATCAAGATGTTTTCCTTTACCACTGAGCACGTAATCAACAGTTAGAATTAACAATTAACAATTTAATTTATGCCGGGGTGAATCGAACCTGCTGGCAAATTGCGAGATATTCAACGAACTTGTAGCTCTTGAAATACCACGGCTCTATAAATCTATACAAACAAATAAAATTGAAATGCCTGTTTGCAATGTCAAAATAAACAGCTTTTTACTAAATGGATATGAAAGTAAATACGGCATTTATATATAAAAAAAAAAACTTTTTTATAAAAGAGTGGCAAACGAGCATACGGTTCACCTGATGTTAAATGACTACCGCGGCCCATGAACATCCGCAACACCAGAGGAATTGCAGGTGCGTTGCCAATATGCGTTGTCTGCATGTTCCTGTTGTTTGGCTAATTCCCAAGATGGCTGGACCGATTTGGACGGAACATTGGCAGATATCTGATGTTACAAGGAGTGACTGATGCTACTTTTATTTTAGAAAAATAATTAGGGTTCTGCGTAAATCCAATCGTAATAAATTCCACGCCGACGAAGTCGCGGTGAACAGCTAGTGTGATATAAAATATAATCAAATACATTATCGTACTTGATTGTATGAAATATATCTCATCATCATCATCATTACAGCCCTTCACAAGTCCACTGCTGAATATAGGCCTGCATCCATCGACTTCCTGCATGTCTTACCAGGTCGTCACTCCATCTAGTGGGGGGTCGCCCTACACTACGCCTACTGGTAAGAGGCTGTCACTCAAGAACCTTTCTTCCCCATCGGATATCGGTTCTTCGAGCTATATGGCCGGCCCATTGTCACTTCAGCTTACTAATCCGTTGGGCTATGTCGGCTATGTCTGGTTTTACTGCGGATATCCTCATTTTTGAGTCTATCACGCAGTGAAACTCTGAGCATAGCCCTCTCCATAGCTCGCTGAGCGACCTTGAGCGTCCTCATACGGCCGGCAGTGAAAGACCACGTTTCAGATCCGTAAGTCATCACTGGCAACACGCACTGGTTATACAATTTAGTTTTCAGAGATTGAGGTATACCTGACGAGAAGATATGTCGTAATTTCCCGAACGCTGCCCAGCCGAGTTGAATCCGTCGATTCAACTCCGTCGATCTATTATACGAAAATTTATTTCGTTTTTTTAGATTATTTATTTTCATTGCTGAACATAGGTTATGGTTTTTTTTAAAATAGAATAAGGATGAAAACAAGCACACAGACCACCTGATGGTAAGCGGATGCTGTGGCATATAGACATTTATATTTATCCTCGATAAAGAATCAAAACGTAAATGCGTTGTCACCCCTAAGGACTAACGTGGAATGCCTCGTTTCCAGTAAGAAAAGGGTCTCCACGCCGATCAAGGGACACTCCCCATACGAAACCTACGAGTATAATTGTTTGCCATGCTTTGCAAGCGGGTGAGCAACCATAGTTTTTTTTAAATTATTTTTAGTTGTTATAAAGAAGACACTGCTGCACAATTACTGGTTTGTTTCTCTCTTTTCCCTCTTACGAGACCCACGGGAGGATATCAGGTATTGATGGATATTCAGATAATTGTCGAACTACGTCTATAATATGGTTGTAGCACATATGGGTCTGCTGAAGCAGGGTAGGACCACGCTCGCACAGAATATGAGCGTAAAATAGCAGCTTAACGCTGCTGCCTTCTTTTGTATTCATACTTAGTCCTCACGGGTGACAACGCATCTGCATTTTGATTCGTAATCAAGGATAGATGTAGGTGTCTATGGGCCACAGCAACCACTTACCATCAGGTGTACTGTGTGTTCGTTTGTCACCCTATCCCATATAAAAAAAGAAACTAAGAGCATATGCACTGGCTTTAACACTTGGCTTTAAAAGTTGTGGATGTGAATATTCTTACACCGCCACTACAGATACAGTTATGAGCAAAAATGTTTAATAAACGCTATCTCATATTCTGTAATTAAATTAACATCGCTGACATTTCAGACTTGGGTAGAGGTTACTCGTAAGTGACACATTTGTAGGAATTCACGGCCTCCAGCCTTTCGTAATACTAAGCGTTAATGAGATAACATAGCTATTATGAATTTATGAAAATAGGTTTAATGTTTTGTTTTGCAACTAACTAGTGTTTACAATAATACCAAAATATAATAGTACGCTGTTACTGTATGAGAGAATTTAAAATTTTAATAAAAATCGCGACAAAATTCACGACCATTTTTACATCCACACCATTTTTTTACGTGATAGAACCGCTATATTAGTAGTATAGTTAATGATTTCTTAAATTTACGCGAACACTACACATTGAATAAAACTACTATTTACGGATTTTATCGCGTGTTAATTACTTTAATTTATTTTTATTATTATCCCGACGTTTCGGGTGCTTTACAGTACCAATTAGTAATTAAACGTCCCCCCCCTCCCCCGTGACCATGGGTACTGTAAAGCACCCGAAACGTCGGGATAATAATAAAAATAAGTTAAAGTAATTAAAACGCGATAAAATCCGTAAATAGTAGTTTTATTCAATGAGTAGCATAGTTGTAATACGAATGGGTCGGCTCGACCGGGAAAGGACCACACTCTCACAGAATATCAGCGTAAAATAGCAGCTTAACGCTGCTGTGTTTCGTATGGTGAGTGTAAATAACTGGAAGCTCTTTTTACTGGAGAGGAGGCATTCCATCTTAATCCTAACGGGTGACAACGCATTTGCATTTTGATTCGTAATCGAGGATAGATATAGATGTCTATGGGTCTCAAGTGGACTGTTTGCTCGTTTGTCACCCATCTCTTATTTAAAAGAAAACATTTTAATGCTTGGCGGTTCATCACTGTGCGATTTACTAGAAGTATAATTCCTCGCAAAACTTCTTTATAGAATCCTCTACCGGCGACTTTTTTCCGGACAGATACGACTCCCTACGGGTATCTAACCCTCAAGAAATTAGCTTACTTCTTTTTAAAAAACCCGGCAACATACCTGGAACTTCCTTGGTGTTGCAGTTATTCATGAGCGGCGGTCGACACTTACCATCAGGTGACCCGTATGCACGTTTGCCCACCTCGTGTATGAAAATTAAAAATAGACTTAAAGTCGGTTTCCGCTTAGTGTATCTAAGAATTTAAGCACCAACTTCAGAAAATGGAAATTATTTTTTTTTAAATATTAAAGTTGGTTTTTGCTCTTTTTAAAGTTTATATTTCTACCTTTTTGAATGAACTCAGCAATACCGTAAACTTAAGGTAATTAGTAACAATTTTTTACTATCCATTTTTTCACGCATGTACCCATCTTGATAATATAATACAACTCAAAATTTTGAAAAAACTGCGGTTGCCAAACAGTTTGCAAAGCATGGCAACTGTGGCAAAATCTCCGTACGAGAAAATCTATGGGGAGGGAGGGTAAGGGATATAATCAGAAGTGGACTTTATAGGTTGTAATGAACTTGTGTGTAATTACTGTAAAAAATTTAACGGTTAGAAGTGGAACTTTTGTGTTCAAATTTAAATGGGACTGTTGTTGATTTATAGCCTATTTAATGAAATAGAATTATTTGAATCAGTCCAGTTATTTCTGAGAAATGGGTGAACATAGTAAAAAAACACACGTGTCCAATTTAATTACTTCTCCTATCTTAAGGTCGGTAAAATGCGAGTTTGTGGGTTTGAGTCGTTTTATATTTTATAAAAGATATTTAATTTAATCTGCCTTTATGTATTTCGCACGCGTTCAAAGGCATATTCTATTTTTTTACACAGATATACAATTATTTTACAAACGATTATTTTTACTGGTTCTCCTCATAAAAACAGCGGAATAATAAAACCGGCAATCACATAACCATAAACAATTATCTTCGCAAATAGGACCGATTAGTCAAAAGGAGGCTTAAAAAAGGGAATACCCAGAGGGAACGTTTTAACGAGACTTTAGAATACGGTGCGATGTTACTTTTAATTGTCTCTTCAGAGATAAAAAAGAAAAATCGCGAAGTAACATGTGCAAATGCAGATGATTCGTTTCGTTTTATTTAAGGTTTAACAGGGTTCTCCGTTGAGTGCTATAATTGCAAAAATTATTTCTATTATCTATTTTATAGCCGACTTTTTTATATAGTAAGAGTGACAAACGAGCACACAGTCCATCTGATGGTGAGATACTGGGGTCCATAGACGTCTACATCTAACCATTGAGTAGATGTTTATGTTATATATGTGCAACACAGCATTGTCACCCACACACTAACAATGAATGCCTCTTTACCAGTTAAAAGAGTTCTACAGTTCTCTACTCCCACCATCCGAAATACAGCAGCATTATGCTGGTATTGTACGCTGTTACTGTGTGAGATCGTAGTCTGAACCCGGTCCGCCTCGTTCGTATCACGTATGATATAATGAATATACCAATTAAATAAATATCAACAGTATGCCAGTAACTCGTTTGCTTCATGAATATTAGCTTACATTGAAAATATAATTATCGTACGTAGATTCTATATAGTAATATAGGTAAAGCACTTATTGTTCGACTATGTAGTTATCTCTAATTTAATGCATGGGGCTCTCTGATACCCATTACCAAGTAGTAACACACTGTTACAAAATTGCATTAAAGTTTTATAGTACAAAAAAGATGCAGAAATTATCGTAAAACGTTTGCAATGACTGGTATTGCAGTTATAAAACTTCTTTCTTTATCGAATAAGGGTGACAAACGCGCACATAGTCCATCTTATTTTAGTAGATGCTGTGGCCCGTAGACTACCTAGGTACTTTAATTAAGTTTAATAAAATAATTAATCCATTTATCCTCAGTTAAGAATCAAAATGCAGATGCGTTGTCACCCTTGAGCACTAAAATGGAATCCTTTATTTCCATTAAAAATGGCCTCCAGTTCTTAAACTCATCATCCAAAACACAGTGTTATTCTATGAGAGCATATCTTAACTCGGTACGCACTATTCGTGCTACAACTACCTACAATATAGCCGCAGAATGGCTCTACTACTTATTTAGTAATTAAATTTTTGTTAATTAAATAAATGTCTACGGTATACAAATAACTTGTTAACTTCATGAATATTAGCTTACATTTAAAATATAATTAAAGTACCTAGGTTCTACTAGTAATAGTATGTAAGTATTGCGCTTATTGTTCGATTATGTAGTAATCTCTGATCTAATGTATGGAGCTCTCTAAAACCCATTACGGAGTAGTATATGTACACTGTAACAAAATTGCATTAAAGTTTTATAGTACAAAAAAGAAACAGAAATTATCGTAAACTATTTATAGTGATACTGCACTTATAGTAACAAAGTTTTCTACAAAACCGAAGCTGAAAGAAATGAAAGCTTTAGTTTTTACTAATATTGAATATAAAATGTAAACAACAATTGACAAACACCTGTTGTGCCCGTTAAGATAGGATCAGTATTCAAACGTATAGAAATAATCTAACTTCAGAAAACTTGACCAGAAAGAATCTTAAATTAAATTTTAAGTAAAATTATATTTGCAGGTTGTATTTGGTTTTATTACCTCGGCATTGGTCGGGGATCAGGAGTATTTATTGTCATAGACACCATTTTACCTAGGCGCGTGTCAGTTAGAGGTTATAAAACTACATACAACTTGAAAAAACGTTTTCTTTTACGTTTTTGCGTTGGCGTATACTTTCGTGCCCAGTAGCGGGACATATATATGCTGTAACTTTTACTTTTTTAGTTACTATTTTGTAAAGTATATTTTTCTCATATTAACACGCTTATCCATGGTTTACATTACGACATTACTTGTCTTAGTACCAAAGACTCATGAAATTCTAACAGTATGACTTCCTAAATAGGTATGATCAAGACTTGTTCGCTCTAGTGTACCGCAAGCGAGCTATCTGGACATCTTTGTAAATAATCAGGTTTGTCTAGGTTAAGACTGGAGTACGAAAATTTTTTTTGGAGCTTAGAAGTGCGCTGACATCCAGTTGTTATATATAAATATCGTTTTGGCTAAATACATACCTATGTGTTAAATAGTAAAAGTATAGCTAGGGTAACTCATATTGAAGTTTTTGTTTGCTAATCGACAAAAATATTTATTTTTATTAATTAGATCCTTTCATTTGTCTCGATTAATAAATACTAAGCCCCATAACTGGTATATTTTCCTAAACACTTTTGCTTTGAAGGTTATAGAAATAATACGTTCTATCATAATTCTCTGGTAAAAATGTATCGCCTCTATAGTGACTTTTTGATTAACAATCGTAAAAATAACAAAATAAACAATTACAAAAAATACGTTTTAGGTATACTTTTAAATAAGGCATTCAAGGCTGATAATTTAAATTTAAATGTGTATTGTTTTTATAAAAATTTAATTGCACTTAATTTTCCACAACGTATTTCGCTATACATATATTTTTATGTGGTAGAACCATGCTGCATATATATATATATATATATATATATATATATATATATATATATATATATATATATGTACTCGTAGTATAGTCGTATCACGAATGAGTCTACGCGACCGGGGAAAGACCACACTCTCACAGAATAACCACCATGAAACCAACGTAAAATAGTAGCTTAATGCTTTTGTGTTTCACATGGTGAGTATAGTGAACCAGAGACCCGTTTTACTGGAATCGAGGCATTGCATCTTAGTCCTTTAGGGGTGACAACGCGTCTGCATTTTGATTCTTAATAGAGATTAAATGTAGATGCCTATGGGCCATAGCATCTACTTACCATCAGGTGGGCTCGTTTGTCACCCTTGTTCTATAAAAAAAAAAAAACATGATATAATATCATGTTGTGTGCACATGTTTTGGAACACCATCCAGATCATAACTTCGCATCTATTATGTTCATATTGTTTATGTTTTGGTGTTATTCTGTTTCGTGTACCTTAATAGATAAACAAATATCTATTTATAAAAATCGATAGATGACCGTAAGTCTCGCTAAAACTAAGAAACGGTTCGACAGATTTTAATGACATTTTTTGTCTGTGAGAGTACACAAAAAAAACAGGTGAAAGTCGCATAGAAGCAAATCCACTGCGCTGGTCCAGTGTGTGTTGACTGGATCACATGATTTCAAGAATAGTGGTTATGTTACAATGTTTTACTTCACCGCTAAGCAGGTGTAAAATAACCGCACAAACTTACAAACTGAAACATTTAAATAAATAACAAGATTGGAGCCGCCAGGAACCCGGGTTGCACCCGGGTGAAATTCATGGCTAGCTCTTGGTCCCTGAGCTTCGGCTCTAGATGATCCAATATTCAAGAAGAAGGCATGATTTGCTATTCACTATAAATGATCTTAAATTTATTTATTTTATTTAAACGAGTGAAGGATCCGCCTACATACGCCCCACTTTTGGGCCTTCTCACACATATGTCGTGGGGCAGGAAATGTCTATCGACATTCTTCCATAAGTGTACTTCTATATGGATTATAATTCTACTACCAATTTATTTGGTTCTGGCGCAGTGGGTATCACATTTGGTTTAATCGCGTAAATTGAAACTACAAATATAATTTTGGGGGCGCAGTGGCGCAGTGGCATTGCAATGAGTTGTAGTGGCGAGGGTTGCGGGTTTGAATCCCACACGGAACAAGTATTTTTTTAATAAGATAGGGTGACAAACGTGGACACATTCAACCTGATGGTAATTGGTTGCTGTGGCCCATAGACATCTACATCTATCCTCGATTACCAATCAAAATGCAGATGCGTTGTCACCTGTGAGGACTGAGATGGAATACCTCGTTTCCAGTATAAAGGGTGATGCCTCATAGGGGGATAGTTGCCATATTTGGCAAGTGGGTTGGCAACAGCAGTTTTTTATTTTTAGTCGTTATTAGGAGGACACTGCTGCCCATCTCCCGATTCGCTTCCATCTGTCGCCTCTTATGAAAGTGGATACTCCTACACTGCTACAACACGATTACTTTACGATTACTTTACATAGGAGTGATACGTATATTTTGAATATATCCACGCATCCCCCTATTAATTTTGTTATAAATTTGTGCAATGTAAACAAAGCCAGCAGACTCCTAGGTACTTAACAGCAAATAACTCTTAAGGAACCCTCGGTGCTTATTAGCTTCCCATGTAAAGTGTGCTTGAGTGTCGTAGCTCTTTGCAAAACCTCTCGATTATAAAGAAGGTTTCGAGATGAGGCTCGGGTTTGGTTAACCTTGTTCTATATTTAGATAAGTGATTCCAAGAGCTTTCAAAACACTTTATAAAGAATTATGACTTACCATTTTATAAGTATTTAAAAAAAATCTTAGGCTAATTTTTTAATAATAATATTTACGAAGAAATCTATCATCATCATCATCATTACAGCCCTTCACAAGTCCACTGCTGAACATAGGCCTCCCCCAAGTAACGCCACAAAGCACGGTCCTGAGCCACCTGCATCCATCGACTTCCTGCATGTCTTACCAGGTCGTCACTCCATCTAGTGGGGGATCACCCTACACTACGCCTACCGGTACGAGGCTGCCACTCGAGAACCTTTCTTCCCCATCAGTTATCGGTTCTTCGAGCTATATGGCCGGCCCATTGCCACTTCAGCTTACTAATCCGTTGGGCTATGTCGGTCACTCTGGTTTTACTGCGGATATCCTCATTTCTGAGTCTATCACGCAGTGAAACTCCGAGCATAGCCCTCTCCATAGCTCGCTGAGCGACCTTGAGTGTCCTCATACGGCCAGCAGTGAAGGACCACGTCTCAGATCCGTAAGTCACCACTGGCAACACGTACTGGTTATACACTTCAGTTTTCAAGAAATCTATATTCTGATTTCTTATATTTACGCGAACACTACACATTGAAATAATACTAGTTTTTACGGAATGTGGTCTCTCCTACATAGGACAAACTAAAAGATCAATAAAAACCCGCGTTAAAGAACATATAGCTGATGTGAAGAATCGACGCTCCGGGAAGTCTGCAGTATGTGAACACGTACAGAATCGCCCCCGTCACTACATCAGATTTGATAGACCGCAGATCCTCGCTAAAGAACACCGATTCCTTCCAAGGATGATTCGCGAGGCTATTGAAATCAAAAAAACATCCTAATTTCAATAGAGAAGATGGCTGGGTGCTACCATCTGCTTGGGATCCTATAATAAATAAAATTAAATCCCAACCCAAGCATACAACTGCAAGACTTCAAGATACCATAAGTTCATACTGCATAGATTGGAACAAAAGTTAAATTTTAATCTATGGTAATCGCGGTTAACTATGACATATGGACGTTGAACATCTCAGTCCTGCCCGTGACCATGAGTGCTGTAAAGCGTTCGAAACGTCGGGTATTTAAAAAGTTAAATATACGCAATAAATTCCGTAAAAACTAGTATTATTTCAAATCTATGTTCACTAGAATTTGTAATCTTTATTACCTGAGATGAAATGGAGAAACTATAATTATGCGTTTAGGATGAGGGGTTTTTGTATGTGTATGTGTAAACGAATGTGCTCTGGTGATGCCTTATACACCGGCCGTGCCGATATTTTTCGGTAAAACGTTACCGAATACCGGGACTAACTTGTGTCCGAAGTCAAGTCTTTGCTGAACAAAGTCTCGGATTGGGGCGACTAAATCTAGTCCAGTTCAATCCCCAGAAGACATAAGTTTGCGCGTTTAGCGCTAAAAATAACCCCTTTGTCGTATCTCCTCAGTTTCAAGGAACTCCCATTGCTGCCTCAGCTAACATCGGAATCCTCGGCGTCGACATATCTATTAGTGTGCAGTTTCGTGGCCACTTGGAGGGGAAGGCCAAATTAGCCTCTCAAAAGCTTGGCGTGCTCAGCAGAGTGAGACAGTATTTCATGCCGGCACATCGCTTGCAACTTTACAAAGCGCAATTTCGGCCTCACATGGAATACTGTACTCATCTCTGGGCGAGGGAACCCCAGTGCCAGCTCCTTCCACTTGACCGCATCCAGTGCAGAGCGATTGGAATCGTAGACGACCGAGTTCTTTCTGATCGGCTCGATTCACTGGCGCTGCGTAGGATTGTTGCATCCCTTTGCATTTTATATCGCATCTAGTGCTCTGAGGAATAGTTCGGATTAATCCCAGCCACCAAATTTCATGAACGCAAGTCGTGTCAGAATTCAAGAGATACCATCCTCACCATCTGGACGCTTGGCGGTCCACTACCGTGGGTTTTACTAGGAGTTTTCTTCCTCGTACAACATCTATGTGGAATTATTTACCACCGGCAATTTTTCCGGAACGATACGACTTAGAGTTCTTAGAGACCTTTAAGAGAAGAGCTTACTCCTTTTTAAGAGGCCGGCAACGCACCTGCAATTCTCCTGGTTTTCCGATTGTTCAAGGGCGGCGGTAGTCACTTACCATCAGGTGAGCCGCATGCTCGTTTGCCCCTTTTCCATAAAAAATATCTCCAAAACAGTTAGACCGATTTGGATACGATTTTCTGTTAAGAGTTTGTGATTAATTAGGGATTGTATAGGTGTTACATTCAGTTATAGTATAGTCATTGTTATAGTATGAATTCATCACTGCATTTCATCACATGGGTCTCGTAAAAGGCGTACCAAGAAGATCTTATGGTTTTCGATAGATGATTGTATAATAAGCAGACCGTATACAGATAACGGGGAGCAATATTGATGGAGGAAATAGGTGAGATTGTGATACCACAAAAGGAGCTTAACTGCATGTCTTACAATTTAAAAATAAATAGTAAGAAGAAAAGATATTTTAAATGGAAAATATTAAATAAAAGTATACCTTATTATTCAGAAATATTGCCAGTGACCTGAAAACAAAGAAAAGCAAAATGTTAAACATTGTTCAATGCCTAGATTAAGAGCCGTGGTTACTCAAGGACTGAGCTTTCGTTGCAAATTTCACAGTACTCGAGCAACCTTGGTTTTATCCCCGCTAACATCAATGAGTTTGTTAATTGCAATTTTAAATTCTGATTCACCATATTCTCGGCAGTGAAGAAAAACATCGCGAGGAAACACGCACATCTGAGGAATTAAAGGAATTACGAAGACATGTTGTGAAGCCTGCCAACATGCACTTGGACAACGTGAGGTATTGACTTCCCGTAACCCTAGCAAAAATGGGAGCCCTGTGCCCAATAGTGGATCTTATATGGATAGTTATTTTACTTTTGTGTGTACATGAAGGTAAAATATAACTGCCGGTAGTGGATGCAAAAGTTTATTCACCCATTCAGTTCTACTCCTATCTCTTATGTTTCATTTTAAACGATTTTATGAAGTGACGTCTCGCATCGATGACCACCCCTGTGCAAAATTATTAAAAAAAAAACAAAGCTGCCTCAAAATCTTCAACAATAAGGTTGAAAATTCATTGCGATACACTAACTGTCGTATTTATGTTTTATTTTATTGAACAAAGAACTTTATTGCAATAAAATAAGGTCGTAAAAGCTTGTCGAATTTGAAATAAGCGTTGCAGAACGAATTGCAATATTTGCAATATTTTTGCTTTGGGTGATATTTTGCGGGGAAATTATGCGTGAGGTACTCCCTCGTATGAAATTACAGGTAATTTTTATAAGGCGAAACGAGTAATTTAAAAAATTCACGTTCTGTTATTGTGAGATTATCCAATTTATTATTTTTACACATTTTGCGGTGATTGTTGTCTACGTGTGTAATAAAACAGTACCATATTTATGTGTAAATCTATGATGGGTACACTATAAAATTAATTTTGTGCTTTTAAAGCAAAGATTTTCTTATTTAAACGTCTTTTAGTGCTTTCTCTACCGCTGCATGCGTATTTGTTCAGCACTCCAGTTTTTATGTTTAGATTTTGCTTAATATCGGTAAACATAGGATCTAAATAAAATAGTCAATAAATATACTAAGTAAAGTAAAATTTTCCCGGCGATTAAGTTATATTTTGTTATATCTTGATTAATATAAAGTCTTTCTAAATTCCATTCATTCATTTGATTTAGAATTTTAATTGAATATTCCTACATATTATGTCCCACGTTTATGAGGGACTTATAACAAAAAGTAATGCGTCAATTGTGTTAAATGTTTAACATGTCGCAAAAGGTGACTAATGGGATATAGGGTTTGCCAATGTGCAGGCGATAGTCTAGTCACCTATCACTTATTAGACAATTTTCCATAATCATATTAGATAGAGAGCAACGCCAGGAGTTATCTAGGCTAGATCTATTCCCAAAAACTTGACGTTTAATCCCACCCAGGCAAAGTCAGGCAAGTCCTCCAAAATGTTTCTTCCTAGTACATTTTAGGACAGAGGTTTTTCCGAAACCATTGTCAGAAGCATGTTATATACGCTCTAAGTAATCTTTTAAACTAATTATATTTAATAAAAACGATTTTATTCTGTTCCACTCTAACATAGGCTAAATGAGGTATAACCCTTAAGGACTGAGATAAAATGTCTTATAAATACTTCCTTAAATCAGTCTTGAGCGTATACGTCAGTCAAATGAATCCTTTTAAGGACACAATAAATAGCTTTGAGAACGACAATGTAAATAAGCTATTTATATTGAACTTAATTATTCGATCGTTAAACTAATGAACGGTTAAAAAGTCTTTACTATTAAGAAGATATTAACGTGCGACGTAACGTTAAGAAGTTATTACCATAGATAGAAATTATTACTTAAAAGGACCTTAATAGTAATAGCTTATATAAAAATTGAAATTCATAAAAAGATGAGGAATTCCGTACCTTAATATTTACCGTATCGTTGAAATGTATAGGGTTATTTTGTACTATCCGAATCAATTTGCAGAGAAGATTCAGAGTATGTAATGTAGGCAGATGGTGAAGAAAAATTAATTTAATGGTTTCTTATATTTACGCGAATACTACACAATGAAATAATACTAGTTTTTACGGATTTTATCGCGTATATTTAACTATAAATACCCGACGTTTTGAGCGCTTTACAGCACCCATGGTCACGGAGAGAACTGAGATCCTGTACGTGTTCACAGACTGCAGACTCTCCGGGAAGTCTGCAGTGTATGAACACGTACATGATCGCCCCCGTCACTACATCAGATTTGATAGACCACAAATCCTCGCTAAAGAACACCGATTCCTTCCAAGGATGATTCGCGAGGCTATTGAAATCAAAAAACATCCTAATTTCAATAGAGAAGATGGCTGGGTGCTACCATCTGCTTGGGATCCTATAAAATAAAATTAAATCCCAACCCAAGCATACAACTGCAAGTCATCAAGATACCATACGTTCATACTGTGTAGATCGGAACAAAAGTTAAATTTTTATCTATGGTAACCGCTGTTAATTATGACATTTGGACGTTGAACATCTCAGTCCTCCCCGTGACCATGGGTGCTGTAAAGCGCTCGAAACGTCGGGTATTTATAGTTAAATATACGATATGGGATAAAATCCGTAAAAACTAGTATTATTTTAAAATTAATTAAAAAAAATCTCAAACATTCTGTCTTTTTATCTTTAAAAATCGAAATGCGTGGTAATGCATTACTACAGAAAGGGCAGAAATATAACACGTGACAGTATACCAGCTCATATCGTCGGTCGAATGACGAAGGGGCGTAAGTGATTTTAGTCAATTTTACAGTAGAGCGATTTTCAATAAAGTCCACCGTGATGCACCGTCGTAACTTTATATGTAAAACTACTACGCAGTTTACAGGACTGTCGTTAGGATTGATAACTAATCCTCTTTTGATATTAAATTAGTTTATTAGTTTACTTTAGTTACTTGTAGATATATTTCCTTTTTTTTGAAAAAAAAATTCACTTACGCCCTTTTGTCATGTGCAAATATTTCAAAATAACATTTACGTCCGGCTATCTTAACTATAAAAGAAATAAAAGACTATAAATTAAAACACTATTAAATAAAGAAAGACTGTAATATTAAGTAATGGAACAATATCTTATTGATGTGGTAGGATTTCATAATAAGTTTGATATTCCCGGCATCTTATCAAAGGGGTCTCTCCCCTGCACATAGAAATTAAATCGTTATATTTTTCTTTAGATATCTCATAATGAGATTTATTTAAATGTCCCACCTCTTCCTTCAGCCATTTAACATCTTGTCTTTTTATTGATATCGATCTGTATTCTTTATCCTTGTGACTCGTTTTAAAAAATAGACTACTTTGAGACTTTCGTGAGACTTTTAACTCCATAACATCTGTCCATTTAAAGAGGGCGGCTGTCTGGTTATCGTTTTTTAATTTAAGTAACCTTAACTTTAAGGCAAGATTTTTAAAATCCTTAAAATCATTGTAATTGAGTACCTTGACTTCGTATGGATTTTTGCGTGCCAATCGTATGATCGGCTCCAATTGGCATGGAACAAAGACGTTCCCAGCCTTTGCCATTGCAAATGCTATCGCGCTATGGACAGAATCGCCCTCGCTTTGCCCATGGAACGAACAGAAGTATCGTAAACTAATTTCTTCAATAGATTCACAATTATTTATTAAGTATAAGAGCATAGCCGCCATCACGGAATTTTTATTCTGGCCTGAGCAGCCATCGCAAAATAAGAATACTTCTTTCACACTCTTTCTATCACAATTTGTTAAGAAATAATAAACACAAGTAGAAATTTCAGAGGCACCTCTTCTACTGATTGTCTCATTCCATAAGTTGCATATACAGTCTTTGGAGGCTAAATCATAAATTGTGAAATTATAATTAGCCAAACGTCTTTTATAAAAAAGAGCACTTTCATTGGATTGTGGCAAATAGATGACTTGCTGTAAATCGAACGAAGCACAACAAGTGGTTATATTTTGTATTGCTCGATTCTTGCATTCGTTTTTAATTCGTCGTACTTCTTCTTTTTCTATAATATGTGCATCATATTTATTCTGCAGCTTCTCTTTCACCTCGCTTGTACCTTCTCTGTATGTCATGCATAAACTGCATTGGTCTTTTTTTGGTTTATGGAACGATAAATTCATGCCTTTGAATACATTTCTATAAAGTGTCATACTTACGGGTTGGTTATACTCCTTTAAAAACATACCATATATTTTTTTCAAAGATAAATCATGGTGGAGATATTCTTTTGTACTACTTTTTCTACAATAATGAGACTCAACACGCGGAAATCTGTTAATATGTTCAGTAATGAGTGATCGCAGCTGAGTATCCCTTTCATGATAGACCTCTTGCCTTCCTCCTCTTCTGTCTTTTTCTACTACACCGGTGTTCTTTAATTTTTGCAAAGCTGTGCGAAACGTCTTTTCTGAAATTCCCAAAGTATTGAGGAACATTTTCTTGCATACCTTCTGCTTCTCATCATTTAATGGTAAGTAAAAGCAGTTGGTAAACTTCCGACGAGATTCTGTGGCAGTAGTTTTGCGTCCTACGGGCTTTTTTTCAACAAATCTCACTATATATTCTCTTTGCAAAGTTAGATCTGCTAATGAATAGAAATCCATAAATATATTTTCGCGTATTTGTTCATTAAAACGATAACAGTACAGGCCTTGCTTTGTGCAATTTTCTAAATTATTGCATAATGAACCAACCTTCCTTCCAGGAACTACTTTTTTTGTATATGGCGAAATATATTCTTGTCCTGCGTGTCGCAAAACCTTGGCTTCTTTGTATTTATTTTTTCTAACAGGTTTCGATCTTTCTTCCTCTCGGGAAACGCCATCTACTATAAAGTCTTCTGGGGCCAAATAACTGTCTTGTTGTGGTTCCAAAACTGTATTCTGCATTAAAATACTGGGTGAGTCGCGAGTGTCAGATAAGACCATAGTTGCATCAGAATCATTTGAAACATTCTCAATTTCGGTAATATCGAAATCAGCAAGCGAGGCTGGATTTTTTTTATGATCAGAACATGATTGCATATAAAGCACAGACGCAAAATGAATATCACACAGTAAACAAGAACAAGCAAAGCATGTCGTTAGTACAGGGTTAGTGCAGTTGGCATATTCACAAGTCTGCTGCATATCAGTTTGCCCAAAATCAAATTTTAAAGTTTCTGTTAACGTCAAGTCAGCTTCAAAGTTTAGATGATTTTCGCAGGTAGAGCAATTGTTGACAAAATGTTCATAACAAAGGAGACATGAACAACGATGGCATGCACTAAATACCTCATCAGTACAAATCGAAAACTGACAGCATTTTTGGTATTCATACTGTATATCTATATAATTTTCATCAGTGCATACTGTATCATAAATTTTTTTTTCTGAATTGGTTAATGATAATTCATAGCTGGTATCCTGATTTTTTGATGTGGATATGTTATTGCTAACTAAAATATGATTAGAGCAGGAAGCGTCTTCTTGGTAATGTTCAGCGCACAAGAAACAAGCACATTCCGTACAAGTAGTCAAAATAGGATTATGACAGTTAATGTACTCGCAGCAATTTTGCACACGGTTTGCAGGAACATAAGTTGAAAGTGGTTCGTCTTCAGACGAAGAGTATTCTTTTGCTTCGACAACAGTTACTGTACCATACCACCATTTTCGTTCATACAACATTTTCACCTTTGTACCAAGTGTTATCTTCTGACCTTTTCTGATTGGAAATAATTCCCGTGTGTGTACATTTTGAGTGCCATCTTTCCATGTAACTAACACGTCCATCATTGAAAAACCATCCCACAGAAAGTTAAGTAGATAGTAGGTATCTGTAAAGAATAATTTAACCGTAAATAAGAAAATTAATTACACACTGTCACATTTAGGAATAGTTAAACACTGACATTGTAACTTGCATATTATTTAAACTATGGTTTAGGTAACAAAACATTGCAATAACAAATAAATAACTTTTCTAAAATTTTAACCTAAAATATTAATTCATCTTTTAGGTAACTATGCGTTTAAAAGCAATAGGTACATTACTGTAAAATAACCTTGTGATTTGTATAAAACACAAATAAAAGTAACTCTTAAAATAAGTATTCATTCACTTTGAAGACAGAATTTTATTAATTTTAATATTCGTAAACAAACAATGCACCTTATTAACTTGCAACTAACTTCGCTCGACTGCTTAACACGTCTTGACCTGTCATTGTTTCACTCGCGTAATCACGTTAGATAGGTTACGCCTCTTCGTGAAAAAAAAATTGCATGGGAACAGGTAAGAATAGGCGTAACTGGTGGATACGACTATTCGTGATTTTTAAATTGGGATGAATAGCAGATAGGGCTTTTCGTAATTGTTTGTAAATCTGTTTCCGGTGTGTTTTAAATTACGCCCTTTCGTGACGCTATAAAACTTGCCTTATAGATTACGATGGTGGAGATAACTAAAAATCGAATATTTGTGGGATACGCCCCTTCGTGATTCGACCGACGATATATAACATAAATTGACTGATGTGAGTTAAATACATTTATATAAAATAGATAAGAAAAAAAACAGCAAAGTGCTAGTAGAACTTACTACATGTATTTGGATGTATTAAAAATATAACATAATTTTTTTAATACATCACAACAATGAATATTCATAGTTAGTGCATATTCTGACAAAGCCACTATATGGATAAATAATTGTTAGTATTTAAACTATAAAAAATATTTTTTTACGTTGTAGAGCAATGCTAGAGCTATATTAGTTATGTAGTTGTAGCACGAATGGATCTTTTCGATCAGGAGACATAAAACACAAAAAATATTTCTACGGACATACCGTTATAGACCGAAACTATCAATCGATTTTGATGAAATTTTTTGTGTGTTTGAATGGGTTCCTAGATGGTTTATATACACATTCGTACCCGGTAGGTGGCGCTGTTTTCGAGATCCCGAGCGAAGCCAGGTCGCAATTAAATTAATAATTGTCCTGCAAGTTAATAAAAAACAAAATTGTATTTTTAAATCACTATATCTATATATAGATAATAATATCTCAATCAAGTAGTAGCTCATTAAGCTCATTACGCAATAAAACGAAATATAACTGGTTTTCAAATATCAACATTTCTCGAGATATGCGAGACAAAAATGTTGAAGTACGAGTGTTTGTTGACATACTTTTTAACTCGCCTGTATTAACATAACTTGTATTTATGAACATAATGGAACTTTTTAGTTTCTCTTCGCAGAAAAAATTACAAATTTTGGCCTGATCCGGGATTCGAACCCGGATAGTTACGATTAATAGTCACGTTTATGACCACTAGCCTAAGGTTTATTATCTAGCTAATTATATTTGCAACGAATACTATATTCGGCCACACGCCGAATACCGAATATTCTCCGGGCTTACTGGCCGAATAGCCGAATATTAGGCACAATTATTCGGCCGGAAAGAAGGTAGTGTTTTTTTAGAGCGTCGTTTCTCTGAAACTGTCTACGAGAAGAAAATAAATAAATAAACTACTGTTACACTTCTAAATACACATACACAAACATGTATACATATATATATATATATATATATATATATATATATATATACATAAGCCCTAAAATCCTACTTCTAGCTGTTATACAATGGTAGTTTAAATCTGCAGAGAACATGAGGTACTGTCAAAGTGTCTCGATCTTGCAATATGGACTGATAACTTCATTACGACTGTTTAATCATTAAATGAAGTAATTATAAGTTTATTGAACCTCCCTTTTATATCAAAAAAAATCACCTCTCATTACTATGGAGGCCCGGTCGTTTCCCTTTTAAGGGTGGCTCGGCGCGGATGTCCTACCGTCGACTGTACAGTGTACACACTGCACATATTAATTGCCTTATTGGTGACTAGTAAACTGTGGGATCTAGTCGAATTGGAGCTGTAGCTATTGCAACAATAAAATAATCTTTTCTAATTTATTCCGATAAATGTTTATATAGTTTTTTATGTCTTGGACTCGTATGAATGTAGGCTTATAACTGATAGAATGTTTTTCCAATTAACCCACATTTTAGGTGGCAGAGCCATGCTGCTGTTATTTTAGTAGTAGAGTTGTAGCACGAATGGGATGGCTCGACCGGGGAAGGACCACGCTCTCACAGAATACCAGCGTGAAATAGTAGCTTAATGCTGCTGTGTTTCGTATGGTGAGTGTAGAGAACCGGAGACCCTTTTTACTGGAAATGAGGCATTTCATCTAAGTACTTACGGGTGACAACCGATCACACAGTCCACTTCATGTTAAGTGGATGCTGTGGCCCATAGACATCTACATTTATCTTCAATTAAGAATCAAAATGCAGATGCGTTTACGTTGGTATTGTGAGAGCGTGGTCCTACCCCGGTCGAGCCGACCCATTCGTGCTGCAACCACAATATATCTGCAGCATGGCTCTACCATATAATGTTGACGGATTTCAAATGTGTTTAAAATATTTTTTTAATTTCTTTTTTCTTTATTTTTACTTAACTTAATCTCAAAATTTGGCAAACCTATCTATGAATTACTGCTTTCGTATCGCAGATTACCATTTCTCACAGAATAAGCATTAATGTGTTCTTTCTGTATAACTACATAATGTTCATTTTTCTAAACTACATTTCTTCATTCCACCTCTTAGCTATAAGTTTAGAGAGATTCACAGATAGCTTTGTCAAAGCATTTCCAATATATTTTCAGTCGTTTCCAACTCGGATTCAATGTTTAGTATCGAACAAAACGAAGTACAAATCCTACAAAATGCGCCAATCGCCATAAAGCTTGCCTACCGACGTTCCAAGTAAAGACAGACGTACACGGAAATTTATAATCGCCAGGTGACGCCGCGTTTCCTTTCAAATGTTTCTGCGATCGTCAACACCATCCGTCAGTATACTTTATTTATTTTATTAGTCAATGGGATCGCTTTGATGAAAGCTATTTCCGTTATATTGGTTCAATCTTTTATTTATTTTTTCAGTTTTTTTTTACTCTACAATTTTCTATGTCATTGTAGTAACTTTTTAAATTTAATTAGTTATTTCATCAATAATTATAAGATATTCCTAGAACACTAGAACCTTAATAAACCTTCCCCTTGATATAATAAGAATATTATCAGTGTACAAGAAATTATATGATAGACATTTGTGAACATAAAAAAGAAATGGGTCATAAAAATGCCCCTTGCGGCACCTTTAACTAAAAGATACATATAACAAGAATTTAAACATAAAACACAAGCTTTTGTAACTCAAACAGCGGAACTAAGCTTTATGTAACTCAGAATTACAGAGTTACCTTCTTGATGAGGCGTTAAAGGTGTTAAGTGAGTTCAGTGCCCTCAATGCTTGCATTCGTTAATACACTGTAAGGTGAGAAATATGTTAAGATCATTTGTTTACGTTTTTCATTCAGTTTACAAGAGGCAATTAGGTTATTTTTGAAATATTGAATTAAATGAGTATCTAGTTTTAAGATGGCAAATCTTTATCTATATTAATAAGATTAGAAATATGTATATCAATTCATGTCTCCATTATATCATATAACTTTTACGTGGTAGAGCCATGCTGCAGAGCTACATTACAGTCGTAGCACAAAAGGTCGGCTCAACCGGGTTTGGATCATGCTCTCACAGAACACTAGCTTATAATAGAAGCTCAATGTTCCTGTGTTTCATGTGGTGAATGTAGAGAACCAGTCACCCTTTTTACTGGAAACCAGGCATTTCGTCTTGGATCTCAGGGTTGGAAACGCATCTGTATTTTGATTTTTAATCGAGAATTGATCTATATGCTTATGAGCCGCAGCATCCATTTATCAGGTGGACTGTGTGCTTATTTGTCACCTTTATTCTATAAAAAATAAACCACTGCTGAGTATAGGTCTTTTTCCATAGATTGCTTAATAGGTGGGAATTTTGCGTTGCCATGTTTAACAGGTAGGGTAGGAACCGCTTTTTTATTGTTACCAGGTAAATGCTGTTGCTCATCTCTCGTTTCAGCACCCTCTGTCACCACTTAGCAAACACACGGGATGATATGAGGTACTGAATTCCATAGGTCAGTGAGTAGGAGTTCTACTCCACCATTTTTCCTACTCCAACACTATATGGCTATAACAGAATATTATTGGGATGTATTAAAAATATAATATGTAAATGAGTATATTTTTCAGTAAATAAATAAGGAAAGCACGAAGTAAAGAATGATCTACTCTATCATGAATACCAATTTTGGTTTTTAGTAAAAAAAATAGAATAAGGTTGTAAACGTTTTCGCAGGATTTTCAAACAATGGCTTGAGGAGCAATGCTTCTACTCCGTTAAAGAATATTTAAAATTTATGATTAGGATTAGGCATCGATATTGAAATGAATTAAGTAACTACTATCATATTATTTTAATTAAATTAAATGTAATAAAATTATTATGATGATTTTGAAAACATGTTATTAATATGTTAGTTGTGAAAATGTAATTAATGTATTAGATAAATATTTGTATGTCAATATTATGACAAAACATGCTGGACTTAAATAATTTATCAACCTGTAACGTACCATGTTTTCTGCAAATAAATTATGATTAACATATGATTATGATAATAATTGGATGCTATGGCTCACAGATATCTACATCTATCCTCAATTGAGAATTGAAATGCAGATACGCTGTTACTCCTGAGGACTAAGATGGAATGCCTCGTTTTCAGTGAAATGGGTCTCCGGTTCTCTACACTCGCCATACGAAAAACAGCAGCATTAAGCTGCTATTTTACGCTGGTATTCTGTGTGAGCGTGATCGTTTCCCGGTTGAGCCGGCCTATTCATGCTACAACTATAATATTGCTGCAGCGTGGCTTTTCCACGATAAATTATTTTATTTTAGGCTATAGTTGTTTACATACATTTTTTTAATAACATATTATTTTACGAGGACCCTCGGGGACACAAAAAAATAATAACGTGGAGAAAATTGATGCCTTATGGGATACTCAGAAAATAATTTTCATTTGCGTACGATGTTTCGAGCGTGTTAAGTGCAGGTAATCATAGGGTTCATTATTGAAGTCCGCGCGTGAATGAAAGATAATCTTTTGAATGATAATATGTTGAAGATATATGAATTAAATATGTCGTGGTATAGAAACGCTTGAGGGATGAACAAAGTAGCATTGGTAATTTTATTGATATTTATTTTAAGTGTGAATTCATAATGATTATACCTCAGTCTCAAAGTAAAGCTTTCAATATAGAATTTTTTTCGGGTGAATTATATATCGCGATAAATTATTTCTAAAGATAAAAAAGAAATATACCGAATGGACTATATTCAAATATTAATCTAATTCTTTCTTTGGACATGGATGCGTTTTAGAGGTATGTTTCAATATATACACGTTGTATATATTAAAACATACTTACACATCGTAGAGCCGCACTGCAGTTATATTATCGTTGTAGCTTGAATGGGTACGACGAAGTAGGACCACGTTTTCACAGAATACCAGTAAAATAGCAGCTTAATGCTGTTGTATTTCTTATGTAGACTGTAAAGAACCGGAGACCGTTTATACTCGAAAGGATGCATTCCATTTTAGTCCTCAGGGTTGACAACGCATCTGCATTTTGATTCTAAATCGAGGATCGTAGATGTCTGTAGGCCACAGCATCCACTTACTATCAGGTGACTGTGAGCACGTTTGTCACCCTTTTTCTATAAGAAACATGTAATATTGGTTATTTTAATACATTAGTGACAAATGACTAAAACTTGCCAATACAGTAGCTCATAGATACCTTCTGAGAATTCTTGGACAGTCAGTAACTGACACATACTACAGACGTTTTGGTCTCTTTAAAAGCCAATATGGAATGCCTTACATCTTGTATTCATACCGACTCTCCTTACTAGAAAGATAGTATTAGATGCATTGGACCACTAGGTGAGATCCTATGTAAAGGTTTCCTTCCTACTAAAAGGGTACTAGCCAGAAAAGTATGTAATGTAATGTGCTAGAGCCATTCTACAGTGTTATGGTGGTAAAACAAATCATACGGATTAGGTTTTCGACCGGAAAGGCCACGATGTTACAGAATATCGTCGTTAAATTGTAGCTTTGTATAATACTTTGTACAATACTTTGTAATTGTGTTTTGTATGGCAAATGTAGAATTAACTGAGGGTAGATGTCGTAGTCTATGAGCCACAGTATCCACTTAACATCAGGTGGACTAAAGGTCGCTTGCCAATTTAATTCTATTAAAACGGGCCGCTACTATAAAGCAAATTTTTTCATAATTCAAAACTGAAAACTAGTCCGTATTAAATAGGGGGAGGGGGTGCATATATGTTTGGCGGTGTAAATAAGTGAGAGTGTTGCCTCATCCAACCGACTACTATACTTATAAATGAGTATTTTAATAGTATCAAACAAAATCGCCATAATGGTTGTATTAAAATCTGTTGGTTGAACATCAAACTTAATTCTCGTAGATTCATCATATTGATAACTTTGTGTCACGTGCGGTTTAGTATGGAACTAATATAATAAAAACAATTAATCAAGCAAATACATTAAACGTGAGTCCGTGAAAATGCTATTACCAACTAAAATTTCCAATACTTGGAGATAGCTGTAAATTAATCAGTATGGCCGTCCGGTCGTCACTAGATGGCACTGACCGGGGTGAGCTAGCGCATATTAATGCATTGGTATTGTTTGTAATACTTCGCATGCATTTTAATTAGGCGATAGTGCATTTCTCGTTACTGATATCTATATATTCTCATGATGTCACGCAAAAGCTTTCTACACCATATTTAAAATTATTTGTTATGATGAATTATGACCTGGTAGTGGCGGTCTAAGAATATTGACTACTTTTATATCGTGCCGTTGTTGTCGTAAGAAGTGACAGAGGGAAACAAACTACGAAATGGGCAGCAGCATCTTGCTGATAACAGCTGTATAAAAAATACAAAACTGCGGTTACCAAACCGCTTGCCAAGGGTGGTAACTATCGCAAATATCCCTCCTATGGCGGCAATCAGTGTGGGAGGCATATGTTCAGCAGTGGATTTTGATGAGCATATTAAGAGGATACCTCGAAAATGAATTGAAGTTTCGGAGGCGCGGCTTATTCCTTTGTCGGTGAAGCTAACGGACGACTGTCTCAAACTGTAACGACTGTGTCAAAATAAAAGTGATGCAATGACTTCATAGTACGCAAATTATGAGATAGCCATACCGAGCAAGCGCTCGGAAAAGAACTAAGTAAGAGCCAATCAACATTTTTATTTATTTTAACAAAACTTCGTTATGGATTTAAAAACTGGTTTATGGGAACTTAGATATGATTATTTACTATGCTTCAAAAATAATTCCGTAAACTTATTCGTAAAAATATTGTGGTGTCATCAAGAAAAGTAAATAATTAGAGCCTACTTTGCAATTTTTTCCTATCGACAAAATTACATGATACCGTGTTTTCCTTTTACGAAAACTAAGGTCATATAGTCAAAAATCATATACCAAAATTTTGGTTTGTAATCTATAAAACTTAAAAAAAATATGTTAAATAGAAAAACCACCAAATTTTCGAGGTATCACCTTAATCCTCACGGATATGCTTGCTGCATATACGATAATATAAAATTACAAGAGTGATTAAAATTAAAACGATCTTATATTATGCATTGATTCATTATCATTATGATTAAAAAAATCTGTATGTCAATTAGAATTAAATAACTATTTCAAATCATTCATTTGGTTATTATTATTATTATTATATACTTATACGTGGTAGAGCCACGCTGCAGTTATAATATGGTTGTAGCACGAATGAGTCGACTCGATCGGAATGACAACGCTCTCACAGAATATCACCGTAAAATAGCAGCTTAATACTGCTGTATTTCGTATGTGTGAGTGTAGAGATACGAAAACCCTTTTTTTACTGGAAACGAAGCGTTCCATCGTAGTCCTCAGGTATGACAACGCATCTGCGTTTTGATTCTTAATCGAGGATAAATCTAAATGTCTATGGGCCACAGCATCCACTTACCACCAGGAGAACTGTATGCTCGTTTGTCACCTTTATTCTCTAAAAAAAATACAGTAGTATATTTATTTTTGCCAACACCTACTTAGTTTGTATATATATATTGGGAGAAGAGACTGGCCCCTGAAATACAGGTTCATCTATATTAGAACACAAGTATTTCACATTTATTGGTAAAAGTTATTGGTGAAATAAATCAATGATTATTATTATTATTCACTCTGAAGCTAATGTCAAAACAAAATGTTGTTATAATATACATATAATTACTCACACATAATACATGCACTCTTTGTGACCAGCGATCTGTTTTTTGTCTCTCATATCGCGACAACATAATTATAATATCGACTCCAAACCAGTTTCCTTCGACATTCAATTGTAAAAATAAACACGAGATTCAGTTTTCAATTAATTCAGCTTTTTGTTTTTTTTTAATAAAAAAGTTGTTCTTGCAAACAGCAACTAAAGTGGAAGCTAGTATTGACATACAGTATTGCACCTACACCAATTTAAAAAAAAATATTCGTCACAAACAAGCTATCATGCTCTAATGAACTTATTTTGAGTAAATAAAAATAAAGTAATGGAAATGTATTCGTTAATATCGTCTAATACAAAACTGCACGCGACTCAGTTGTATTTTTGGTAGATTTTGTAACATTTATCGTATTAAAGTACTAAAAATCAAACTATGCGCACCCGATCTATTGCGGTTAAGTTTTAACTTTTTTACTATATTAGTCTCCATATAGTTTCGTATTATACAGTTTCAATTTGGACAACCTCTATATAATATATTAGCATAAAAAATAAAAATATAAACTACCTCGCAACCCTCCGCCAAACAAACACAATGACGTGTCTTACCTGGATTGAAGAGCACCTCCCGCCCTCCCTCAATTGCACGCACTAACTCCGTCACCACTAGTCCCAGCACCACTACTCCCAACACCACTACTTCCAACACCACTATTCCAGGTAAGACACGTCATTGTGTTTGTTTGGCGGAGGGTTGCGAGGTAGTTTATACTTTTATTTTTTATTATAATGGATTTCCGCAAAGTAACGCCTGATTCTATCAATTAATATATTATCAAACTACTTCTAATGCCAATTTATCTTAGGGGTTAAGCGTTTATCGTATTAAAAGTTACACAAGCAAACCGGATTCGATTCCTGCTGGCATTAACCACAAATTATTACTTAATTGCGATTTTGATTGTTGATTTAACATGTGTTCTACTGTGAAGGTGAAGTTCGTCAACACGCACTGAAGTTGCGTAAAAGACCGATTGGTCGGGTAATTGATCTTAGAAGTGAGGCCTTTACCCAAAAAAACGTATACAGACGGTTACTTTACTTGTAATGCAAAAATAAAGAGGTATTAACAACTTTTTTCTTTTAGATAAGGATGACAAACGAACACACCGTCCACTTTAGGGTAAGTGGATGCTGTGCACTAACGACATCTAAATATATCCTCGATTAAAAGTGAACTTCGTCCTCAGGGGTGACAATAGAATGTCACAAATAAAATTTGTCTAAAGCCAGTCTAAACGAACGAATTTCACACCGTCGGGCACCGGACTTCTCTCAAGTTGGAGAGTGAAGGAAAACGACATACATTGTAATTGTGAGTCATTTTGGTCAATAAATATAGAATTTGTTGATAATTTGACTACAATGCTACTTATCAGGTCCTATTAGCTATAAATAGTCTCAACAAATCAAATATATTGTATGAATATGACCTCAATCGGTCAGGTCGTTATAAATTTATAGGATGACTAACAGACACACCCATGGTTATAAAGATATACTAACGATCCACTCCGGTTTTGCATATACTTTCATATATATATATATATATATATATATATATATATATATATATATATATATATGACCATGGACACAGTCAAATACGAACAAAAAATTTGTTCAATATCGGTCCGGTAATTTACAAGTAGTTCAATGACAAACACAAGTACAGAAGGATTATAAAATTATTATAACGATAAATAAAATGAAAATTCTAAGCGGATTCATTTATTATTACGCGGATAAAAAAATAAAATGTGAAGGAAACCAATTCATTTACATTCCTCGTTAGTCATTGATGTGGAAAACACGGAGCCTCTTTATCATAAACCAGCCAACCGCAGACCTAACCAGATAATTCCTAGGTTGTAAAAATAGAAGATAACCATCGCACTTTATCATCATCAAGAAAACATCAAGACTAATAAAAAACAAACTGACGCATACGGGCGGACGAAAGGCGAACAAAAAAAAGACTCGACTAATACGCATCATAACTACGTTAAAAGAACTAGTAGGGATTAAAAAAAAATGAATGTCATTTAATATGTCGCATGAGTCACCAACGTTGTTGACGTTTTAAATAACAATAAGGGCCTTGACTTCGCCGGACAGATGCGGGAAATTAGAATTCAAAGTAATAGGAATTCGTAGACAGTTATAGACGAACAAAGAAGTGTTGTTTTTGTTTGTTTGTAATTTTGACGAATTGCCAGCCGTTTTATTAATAAAATGTGAAAGAAAGCGGTATTATTCAACCCCTGGAATGTAAAAACATACGCAGTGCTTTTTTTTCTTTGGTAACGAACTCGTACTGTTGTACTTTGGCCAGTGTCAATAACCTTTAAAGCAATTTGTTTCAAAACTTCTTTAGAATATGTTGATGCGACAGAATGCCCAGTTTTTAGGTAATTTTAACGGCAGCATGAGCTAGCAGACGATAGTATCTTAAGGCACTAAAGCAGACACCTTATCTTGAGGTTCACTTCACCATCGGAGCACTTATTTAATTTTATTAGTTCACATACAGAGACATTTAATATACAAAATCGTATCACTTTCACTTAACAGCAGTCCAACGCCGGTCGAATTCCCACCAAAAAACGACATCGTGATTTTTCTATTGTTTATATTACGAAAACTTTATAAACCTCCACCTTTTCAGATGACTTTAAAAATGAAGGAGCTTCTCAATTTAACTGTATGTTCTTTTTTGTATGTTTGATACTCGATATCTCCATCAATTATGGTCCCACGTTACAAGACCTAACCTCAGTCTAATAAGGCACTATCCAGAATATTTAGACTGACTATGTAATTTGGATGTTTTCAATGACAATTTAAGTAATTACTGAAGAAAAATGTTATTATTAAATGAAACTTTTTTATTTTTGATTAACACCCAATTTTGCTACTGTACTACAAAATTTTACGTTACTTAACTGTTCGCAACATTACTCTGTATTAGATATGGTTGCCTATAACTGAGTGAGCACATTGCATGTTTCTCATAATACTTCTTTTCTTTTTCTTTTTTGTGTATCATATGTCAGTGACCCTTAGAAATAAATATATAAAATATTTTAGACGTGAAAAGCTTTAAGTATAGCTTAAGAGGTCCCACTTAAATTTTTGGTGAAAAGGAAGAATTTGTTACAGTAGTAATGTAATAAGGATGCCGTCTTAATAGGTAAGAAAAAATCGACTATTAGGAACAAACCAAAATACACATGATAGTTTTTGAATTCAAGCATTTCTTAACGCTATTACAGTAGCTATTACCAGCAAAATTATTTTAACGTTTTGCAGTCAGTTTTTACTTTTTATAAAAGGTATGAGTTAAAATTTTTTACACCCCTTTTTAAATCTTTTTCCAATTATCGGATATACTTAACTTTTTTTTAACAATTTCATTATAAAAATTACGTACTTACTTACTTACTTACTTATCTTCACGCACAATCCCTAACGGGGTAGCCAGAGAGAACAGATCGCCAAGTGTCACGATCCTTACATACCTCTTTCGCTTCTTTCAGGTTCATTAACTTCTTCATACATGCACGTCTAGGTATCCGAGTACTCTTGACCCTCCCCTCTTCGAGCAATTTGCTCACATGGTCTTCGAAAGTTAGTCTCGGTCTACCTCGACACCTTTTAATATTTACTTTCGCTCTATATATTTTCTTCACTATTCGGTCTTCACTCATTCGTTCAACGTGCCCAAACCATTGGAGTACGCCCCTATCAATTTTTGTGATAAGGTCATCTTTCAATCCTGCCATATTGCGAATCTCTTCGTTTCGCTTTCGGTCGGCTATGCTAACGCCACACATTTTACGAAGAGATCGCATCTCCACTGCATTCAACTTGCTTTTATGCTTCTTCTGGCATACCCAGGTTTCGCTGCCATATAACAAAGTCGGTACCAACACTGCGTTATGTATTGCAAGGGGTGCACTCTTCACCACGCCTTGCCTTTTTACTAATGCATTCAGGGCACCATTGACTTTGTTTCCGGCAGCGACACGCCTATCCACATCTAAATCACATTTTATATAGTATACAATTTCATTTACCTGTTCTAGACATTCCTGATTTACCCATATTTCACATTTCGTTCTCTCTTCGTCCTTTTCAAATACCAGAACCTTAGTTTTATTAGCATTCAAACGGAGAGCTTTAATTTCACATTCCTCTTTCATACACGTGACTAATGCCTGCAGTTCTGCTTCTGATGGTGCAATAAGCACTGCGTCATCAGCATACAGCAGACAATTAACTTTAATGTCACCCAATTTCACACCCAAACAGCTATTTTTCAGCTTCTGTAAACAGCTGTCGAGATACAGTATGAACAGCCAGGAAGACATGACACAACCCTGTTTTACGACCGCTTGGACGCTAAACATGAGTGACAGGTCATGCCCTACCCGCACATAGGCTTTACAGTCATAGTAAAGTGACTGCACAGCCCTTAACAATCGACCATCCACACCATATCCCGGCAACAGTTCCCACATTTTCTTCCTTATAACCTTATCAAATGCTTTCTCCAGATCCACAAAAGCACAGAAAATCCTCTGGTTAACACTCAGAAGCTTCTCCGTGATCATGCGGAGAGAAAACATTTGATCCGTGCATCCTCTTCCAGGTCTAAATCCGCATTGTGCCTCCCATAAGAATCTTTCCGATTTCTCTTGCATCCTACGTGTCAAAACCTTCGAGTAAACTTTACTTGCTAAACTGGTCAAGCTGATCGCCCGATAGCACCCGCAATCAAAATGTGAACCTTTACCTTTATATAAAGGCACAATGACCGTGGATCGCCAATCATCCGGGACATCTCCCGTCCGCCAGCACAAATTGCACAGCAGATGAAAGCTGTCCCAGACGCGAGGCCCACCGTACTTGATCATTTCAGCAGTAACTCTGTCTAGTCCTGCAGCCTTACCACATTTCAAACTTCGAATCGCACGTTCAATCTCTTTCATGCTGATGACCTCAGTGTCATCGAGGTCCGTGTCTGGCGTGCCAGTCACGGCGTCACCCCCGGATCCTTCACTAAGATCATGACACGCATACATTTCTCTATAAAATTCACTCCATCGCTGCATGACGTCCGATTTTTCTGAGAGGACGTCATTGGTTCTCGAAAGCACTTTGTTCATTCTTAAGACTGTCACACCACTCCGGGACCTTCCAACCTCTTTCCAGAAGAGTTTGGAGTTTTCCCTAAAGTTGTGGGACAACCTTTCGTCTTCTACACCTTTCACGTACTTCCTCAATCAATGTTTTCGCATGAACTTTCTGCAGCTTATATCTTTCTTTCATCTTGTCTCTCTCTCTAAAAATTACGTGACAGTTAAAATTAACTACGTCTTCTTAAAATGTTTATGATAATGATCCATTATCCTTAAAATATCTATTTTAATGTTCCAATGTTCGCTGACTCAAAGGCTTTAGAGTTCGCGATTCAATCGAGTAGTGCAAGTTCAACTTAAATACACAAAAGTTTAACTTAAATCTCCATCTGTGTTACCAGTCACCATCAGATGAGATAGTAGTCAAGCTCTAGCTAGAATAGTAAAATATATCCTTTATTTTTAATCATTCAGATCTATGAATATAGAGCCGTGTGAGCTTGCGTGCATAGCGTTCATGCATACAATGGTAATAAATGTCACACCAAACATGTCTTAATGGTTAGCTATTCGTTTTTTTAAATATTTTGTATCTGCATTTCTTTTACGATATTTTTTCATGTTAGTGTATAATTAAGGTTATTTATAAGCTTATAAGTTATACTTTATATAATATATTGATTTGACAGTGCCTACAAATTTACCACACAATTATTTGTAAAGAAATGGCCAAGTAAATGTGTTTTTCTTTCATAGCACTAATCATAACATTTTGTAGTATGCGAGTAAAGTGGGTTCAATTCCCGTCGATAGCGATTAAATTGTTTATTGCAATTTTAAGTGCTAAACGAATTGACTGCGTTGTTGATCTAGTGGTTCTAGTAGTGCGACTGCTGATCGTGAGGGTTCGAATCCCATTTCGGGCCAGAAAAGAAATCAATTATTAAGTTTTTCCGTCAGAAAATTCTTAGTAGCTGTCAGGAACAGGAAGTTGGTGGTGTCTTACCCCCGTGCCTTAAAAAGCACGTAGAGCCGTTGGTTCTGCGCCTGATCTCTCCCCGGTTGTGTTGGTTTACCGTCCTATCGGATTATGAGAGTGAGGGAATAGGGAGTGCACCTGTACATGCGCATACACTTGGGCACTTTAATTCTGTCCTGCGAAGAGATCTAGTCTTCGTTCAGAGTGGCTGCCATGATCGAAATTCGGTCTGGAAGACATTATTATATCACGGACATGAGAGAAAACAATCTCAAGAAACATGTAATATACTCGTATATCTGAGTCTTGATTGATTAAGGACTCACCTCTAGCTTACTGTGGCAGAATATTTCTTGACCCAAATCACTTATTGACGTAAGAGGAAGCCTGAAGGATGTATGCAACAGAGAGAAAGAATGCAATAGTGGAGCGAAATATACCCTGTCACTTTTCATACTTGTTTCAGCTTTGACTGTTGTTGGTTTTATTTCCATCTAACGAAAGATCTTTCTCGCTTTTAGTAATGTCTTCGACATTACCTTCGACAGTACCTCGTTGGTCTAGTGATTGTAGTAGTGCGACTGCTGACAATGAGGTCCCGTGTTCGTATCCCGGGTCGGGCCAAAAGAAATAGTTACTGAGTTTTTCCATCAAGACATTCTCAGTAACTGCCCGGAGTGCCCGTAGTGAAGTTATTAGCGACATCCCACCCCCGTGCCTCGGAAAGCACGTAAAGTCGTTGGTCATGCGCCTGATCTCTCGCCGGTCGTGTCGGTTTACCGTCCTATCGGATTATGAGAGTGAGGCAATAGAGAGTGCACCTGTGCTAACGCATACACTTGGGCACTGTAATTCTGTCATGTGTCGATGGCTAATCTCCAGGCTCCAGGCAGGTCGCCGTGACCGGAATTCAGTCTGGAAGACACAGACTGGCTGCAACGATAAAGGTGCGAGATTCTAGCCTTGTGTGATTGTCAATGCGTTTGCTAAGCGTAATGATTAAGACAATTGTTTTTACAACGGTATTGGTCCACGTTCATTAGAAAAGCTTTTTATTATAAAGCAACAATGTTACTGAATTATTACCTTCAGTATTTCGTACGAGTCTTACATCCAACTGCACATTGTAAAGCCTCTCGAAAGTGAACTTAAGTACAATAAAGTAATAAAACTGTACATGTCATTTGTGCCTTAAGCGATGGTGGTTAGGAGGGCATTAAGTGATGCGTGAGGAGGAATGTCGTTTTATTCACTTTTCCTTGTTCGAAAAGCAAAAGTATCCACAAAGCATTCGTTTTATTGTCCCCCACTTGTATTCTTCTCGAGCACGACAAATATGTAAAGGATTTTAAACCATACGCATACGACTTAAAGTTTGATATGTCTATGCAAGCGTATAACTCGACATGACAATACGCGTGTGTGACCCCAATGTACACAAACTTAAATGTGTTCATTGTAAATTGAAATTTAGTCACTACTATAAGCGAAATACGAGCTAAAGTAAGTTACAAAGTGTACATTAGTGAGTCTTTTCCATATATAAGTACGATTATAAGGGTATATACGCACGAATCGTATATTATAAGAACATAGACCACAAAAGTCGTTGATGCGACATTTATAGGTAATTCAGTTGGTTTATTTCAAAGCAGGTGTTCATCAATAACAATATTACTTATTTACGCTTTAACAAACTTTGAACGTAACACTAATTACAATTGCTTGTCTGGTGATGAATGGAAATAAATAATATTAATGATAATAATGTCCTCCAAGCCAGTCTCAACGGAGACTATCCATCTACGTAAGGTAGGATTATAATGCGCAAATATGGGCGTAAGCTGCAAAAGATGCACTTTTTCTCTCATAGTCCGACGGGACGGAAACCTGATCCAACCGGAGAGAGATTAGGCGCAGGAAAAATGGCGAAACACCCAATAACTGATTTTGACAAGTTCCGGGATTCAAACTCGGAAACATATGATCAGCATCACGCTTACGATAAGTGTAATGGTTGGGGCCGTCTAGGATCATCAGATTTGATAGACCACAAATCCTTGCGAAAGAACACCGATTCCTACCAAGGATGATACGTGAGGCTATTGAAATTAAAAAACATCCTAATTTCAATAGAGAAGGAGGCTGGGTACTACCACCTGCTTGGGATCCTATAATCAATAAAATTAAAACTAAACCCAAGTATACCACTGCAAGACCTCAAGACAGAGTTAGTTCATTTTGCATAGATCGGACCATAAACAATAATTAAAAAAGCTGAAGGTACTCCGGGTTTAACAATGACATCGGGACGTCAGTCATCTCAGTCCCCCGTGACCATGGGTGCTGGAAAGCGTCCGAAACGTCGGGAATTAAAAATAAAAAGTAAAAATAAACGCGATAAAATCCGTAAAAGTAGTTTTAATCATGTGTAGTGTTCGCGTAAATATAAGAAATCATTATATAACAACTCAGAGTAATAAAAAAACCTCGGTTACCAACCCGGCTGCCAAGTGTGGCAAATATAGAAAATATCCTGCCAATAAGACAATCAATGGGGGTGGTCCATGTGGACTTTTGATAGGCTGTAATGATGATGATGTCACTACAATGGTAAAGACCCATGGCCAGCAGTGGTATGTTACTGGCTAATGAAGATGACCAAATCTTGCAAAAAATGGATACTTGACGTTTAATTGTTTAAAAAAAATCCTTTATTTACAACATATATGACAATACTTCAACAAATATAATTAATATAAATACTTTATGAAAAATGACATAAACTACAAATAAACCTTTTTTATAGAATGTGTGGTGACAAACGAGCACACAGTCCACCTGATAGTAAATGTATTCTTTTGCCCATAGACATCTAGGTATATTCATCCTCGATTAAGAATTAAAATGCAGATGCGTTGCCAGCCTTGAGGACTAAGATGGAATGTCTCGATTCAGGTAAAAAAGGTCTCCGGTTCAATTACTACACTCATACACTCACCATACGAAACACAGCAGCATTGAACTGCTATTTTACACTAGTATTCAGTGAGAGCGTGGTCCTTCTTCGGTCAAGCCGACCCATTCATACAACAACCATAATATAGCTGCAGCGCTGCTGACTCTACCACGTATAAAAGTATTTAGTATTTTAGTAACCTACACTTGACTAACTACAATTTCATCTCGTAGATGTCGTAGGTGACTGTTGAAAATGCCAGAAACACCTCATATGTAGTTTCCCATAGACGGTGGCGTGGTCATTTCACACGCACGCACGCACACACACACACACACACACACACACATATATATATATATATATATATATATATATATATATATGTGTGTGCGCGTGTGTGTGCGTATGTATGAAAATATATAGATATGTCAGAAATGAGAGGCGGCCTGTTCCTGGCATGTATATAGGTTGTAACTTTATTTAACTTTATTTAAACTTTATTTAAAGTTATTGTACATTTATAGTTTGAACATAGGTATTTGTATATCGTTGTTATTTTTACTATTCCGCCCATTATATCTCCTCTGTTTACCCTGGAGTTACAGTCAGACAGAGAGCCTTGCAGAATATTAAGGTCGCCTTTTTGTACATGGTGTGCAAATGAAGCTTACATAAAGATTTTCTTAATATGTCATTCATTAGTCCAGGAAAAGCCTTTTTCCTTAATACACTGGATAAATACAGTTTCGATATAATAAAACATGGCGGTAATCAATAAGGTAGCAAGTCTTATGTTTTAAGACGTTGGTAAATGTCTGGCCTTAAGTGTATTTTATTAAATAATTGTTATTAGACTTCAACTGATGTTTCATAATTTTTATGTTTTTTAAAAAGTGATAATTTTATTGTATTCCACCATCGAACAATCAGACGTTCGGTAGGTCTTCATCCATTTGTTACCGATATTCCACACATTCGAAACAAACTGAGTAATTTGTCGGTGTCTGTCTTACTGTGTAGATACAATCTGAACATCTCCAAGCCACGAGTGAATAGCTATTTTAATTATTTGATTAGTCGCTTTAGTTACGCTAAGGGGAGTTCAATTTGTCATCATCATCATCACTGTCAACCATCAGATGTGTTTGCAGTCTGATAAAAAAGGTAAAACAATAATGTGGTAGGATTTCTTTTGTACCTAGGTGTGTGGTTATGAACCACCCTCTTAACCGTGTTTGGCATCAAATAGTAGTTCGTGTACCGCTGTTTGATTCCAAACATACTTAAAAGGGTGTGTAAAAGGATATCTATGTTTGGATGCAGATATCCAAGGACTGCATTAACCACATATCATCAGGTATACTATAGATTCGCTTTTTACATCAATTTTATATAATAAAAACTTTTTTGTTATTTCATCTTGCTAGAAGGTTCTTTTTTGTACATAAATAAAATAAAATAAAAATATACGTCCTAATTTTCTTACGAGAAACTTGTCATTCTAAAAACTTTTCTCATTAAACACCTACACAAATTGAACACAAAGGCAAGTAGCTTGAATTGATTGATCACATTGTCGCGTGCTTCGGATAAGATTAGTTTAGTGTCAAACGTTATCACTCATAGGATTATGAGCCGTGGTGACATTAAAATTAAGTGTATTTTATTACGCAGCAAATTTAATGAAATACGTTTTGTGACACAAATTTTACCCGTATTCAAATAAATTACGGGTTAAATTAGCTTAATATAGCAGTGTTGTTGATATCCACTCGTACTTGTATACAAGCGAATCAGTGCTGACCCTATTGTTTGAGCAGTACACAGAAGCGTAGAGAGAAATTGTGCAAGCATTAAACGCTTTCTAGATACGCCCCCGCGTGTACCGAGCCTAGGTTGTGAAATTGTAACTTATGGGAGACGTTGTTCACGCAATGTGAACACAATGACAGATTTTAAACCTTTGTTAAATAGTCACACTTTTATAAATTATGAATACTTGCGATTTTTGTCATTTAATGAAATTCCAGCTTTAGCATTTTTTTATGGAACCGGTCAATTTTAAAATCAGTATAATACCAATTTTTTGTTATATAATAAAGGTGAACAACGAGCACGCAGTTCACCTGATGATACGAGTAAATGAATGCTGTGGCCCATAGACATCTACATATATCCTCGATTGAGAATGAAAGTTCAGATGCGATATTACCCCTGAGGATTGAGATGGAATGCCTTGTTTTCAGTAAAAAGGGTTTTCGGTTCTCTACACTTACCATATGAAATATGGCAGCATCAAGGTGCTATTTTACGCTGATACTCTAAGAGATTGTGGTCCTACCCCGGTCGTGTCAACCCATTCATGCTACAACCATAGTATAGCTGCAGCAAGGTGTTACCACGTATAAATAAATAAAAATAAATATTGTGAACTAGTACTAGTGTTTATTTAAATTACAAAGAAGTCACACTTTTGTTTGAACGCGTTTAAATCTTTTATATACAAAAGCTGTTCTCGCGACTAACTTAGTATCAATTTATAATTGGAAATGAATTTAGCTGACTTTATATTTGTTTGATTCTAACTTAGTAGGTGGTCGATGATGGTACGGCCAAACAGCAATGTTTGCTTATAGACACTATAATTACGTTCCATCTTAGTTTTCTGAAGTTATAACACATCTACAGTCTTTGGCTGGCTGCGGGTGTCTAGGGACATATAATCGGAACCTTTCGACTTAAAATGTAGAAGCTTATAAATGAAAGAAAAATAAAAGAAGTTACATGGTTTGATTAATTTATTGTATTTAATAAATAATAATTAACAATACACACTTTTTGATTAAACTTAGGTGTATTCATTTAGTTCATTGCTAAAATTGACTGCTGGTTGCCAGTACTTAAGTTGGGACTGGAATGGCCAAAGGGCTAAGCGCAAACTCGTAATAATAACTTATTCGGTTAAAAATGAAAGAATTTATTTTTTATTATTAAGTTTAATATTAGCCAACGTACAAAAAATTAAAAAAAGTTCAGTATATATTATGCAAAGGTTAGCCGTTACATTACATAGAAAATAAACTCGACCTCCTTACTTGAATCCGTTAAAAAGAACATAAACTACTTAACTTATGGTCAGAAACTGGGTGCTCTAGCTCGCTCATTTTTAATTTGTCTTTATTTTACAACTAAAAATGTTTTTGATTATATATTTACATCATCATAATCATCATAATTACAGCCTTTTGCAAGTCCCCTGCTAAACATATGTTTCCCTATAGCCACTTGTTGTTGTGTATACTTATTCTGCAATTTTCACTAGGTCGTCACTCCATTTAGTGGGGGTCATCCATCACTTCGCTAACTGGTACGAGGCTGCCATTCAAGTCCGTATTTTCCCCATCAATTGATGCCTATGTTAAATAAGTCCGTAAAACTCACTGCTGATCCTGAGTGTCTGATATTGTACGAAAGACATTTTTGATATATCCGGGAGCAAACGAGTATACGGTTCACTGGATAATAACCGACTATCGCCACCCATGAACAACTAAAAACCAGGAGAAGAGAAAGTGCGTTGCCAGCCTTTTAAAAAGAGTATGTTTTTGTCTTTAAGGTCCTTATTCCGTTTCAGTCCAGAATAAAGGAGGTTGTGCGAGGTAAGTAAATATAGCATAGTGGTAGACCACTAAGATGCAAATAGCATGCATGGACGAGTTTTGTGGCGATGGTGAAATTCAGCGGAATTATTTAGAATAATTCCTTTGAGCACTTACCATTGTAGATTCAATAGAACATTCTAACGTACTTTAATAGTCGTGCTTTCTTTCATTTTTAGCCTTGATAAGTGGATTGGTGATCGTAAAACCAAATGCATCGTACTTTTGACGCTGCTCTCTGATGCCATACGGTTTATTTGTAGTAAGGTCCTGCAGACCAAATTTCGGTCTAGGCGGTCTCCTCAACAGAGACTAGCCATCGGCGCAGGATAACTTTATAGTGCCTAAGTGTATGAGCAAGCACAGGTGCACTCCCTATTCCTTCACTCTCATAGTCCGATGGGACGTCAAACTGATACGGCTCGAGAAAAGTCGGCCACAACAACCAACCAACGGCTTTACGTGCTTTCTGAGACATGAGGGTGCGGCATTGCCAATTTCCTGACTCCGGGCAGCTACTGAGAATTTCTTGATAGAAAAACTCAATAACTGATATTTTTGACCCGACTCAGGATTGAGCACAAGACCTCATGATCAGGAGTGACATTTACAACCACTCGATCAACGAGGCAGTTAACGAGCACACTTCACTCCTGATGGTAAATGAATGTTGTGGCCACTAACCCTCTATATCTACTTAGATTAGAATCAAAGTATAGATGCATTGCCATCTCTAAGATAAAATGCTTCATTACTGGTATTATGTGTGACACCCATACTGCAATAGTAATAAATCTGCATAGCTGCATGCTGCTGAACCATGAGCTGGACGCACTTATCGGGCACGAGAACATCGTCAGGTTCTGTAAGTTGCAGCGACTGAGGTGGGCGGGTCACCTTGAAAGAATGCCGGACACAAGAGCCGTAAAAATAATGACAAAGTGGACGCCGCAACAAAAGAGACCGAGAGGCAGGCCTAAAAAGCATTGAAGTGACTATGTGGAAGAAGATCTCAGGAAGATGGGAATGTTTATCAGCTGGAAGAAGGTAGCCAGGCAGCGTGACAACTGGAGGAAGATTGTGGAGGAGGCCAAGACCCACAAAGGGTTGTAGCGCCAACGGAAGTAAGTAAGTAAGCTGCAAGCTGCGTGGCTCTATCACGTCAATATTATCAATTTTGTATCCCTAGTATATACCTAGTATATATAGGATCAAAAGAAACATGCCATACCTCTATCTATGAGCGGCGATGAAGACTTTTTGTCCGTTCTCAAAATCACCTACGATACCCACAGAATCAATTGGGGTGATGAAATCTTGTGGTACGTAGCAATTTCTTTCACCGGTTTCGGGACACATGTTTACTACAAATACGGATTTGATCCTTAATCGTACAGAAATTATGTTATTAGAAATTTATAAGAAACAGTTTTTGCTTGGTTTCTAAAATAAAAAATTTAAGTTAAAGTAACTTTTCAAATAAATATCTGTTTTAACTACAACACCAAACTTCAATTCCCATTCAAATTTCCATTTTAAGTCGTAAGTTAATGATGACAGATAATTCGTACAAACATGCATAACAAAATGAAAACGTAAAGGTAAAAATGCTGCATAAATTTTGGAATTTGCAGGTAGGACTATATCGTGTTAAAATCAAATAAGTTAAATCTTAAAAGGGTTAATTACCCTTGAACAGCCTAACGATTTTTCCATTGCGTGCAAGTTGCAAAATTAATTACTGATCCAATATTAAATATAAATTATATCTTTTCATGCTTTTTAATACTCTATAATGATTGTATCGTGTTCTATAAAGTCCATCTAAACCGCTTTTTAATTGCTTTGCCCCCCGCTGCGAATGTACACTGTCGATAGCTTTTGTTTGAACGTGACCTTTCATTGGATGGCGAATAAAAAGTTATATAACAAACGCACGGCCAGTATTAAATTAAATACATGTTCGCGGTCGCTGGCGTTTTATTGGTGATTATGATCGGCCAAGCTTTTAAAGGTGCAACATTGATTGTACTGTTTAGTTGCATAATGTAATATGTGGAGTGTAAGCATGTTTTAAATATGCTTCTTTTATAGAATGAAAGTGACCAATGAGAATCAATGAGCACACAGTGATAATAAGAAGATATTGTTGCCAGTCATAATCAATACATCTAATACCGTTTAATAATCAATATGAAAATGCGTTGTCACCCTTGAGTACTAAGACCAAATGCTTGGTTTCCAGTAAAACGGGTCTTCGGTTCTGTGGTCTTTCCCCGGTCGATCCGACCCATTTATACTACAACTATAATATACCTGCAGCATGGCTCTGCTACGTTGTCATACGAAAGTAATTGAAATATTTTGCCAATTTAAGTTAACCACTAATTTTACTTAATTTTCCATTCTAATCACGACATCACTTTCACTAATCAAAACATAAATAACGTTACCTCTAGACCAAATTTTTACCCGATGTTTAGTGGTCATAAATCACATATAGGGAAATTTTATTCTCTTATAATGTCCGAAGAGCTTATTACAGTACTAACCAAAGAGCAAAATAATCCGAGTACAAATCAAGTTCCGATTCATCAAAACAAATCTGTGACACATTAATCAAATCGACAAAGTTGCCGAGTGGTATAACGGAGGTCAGAGAGAGTAAATTAAAATTAGGTTTTATGTGTCTAAAAATACAATAACAGATTTTTAAGTAATAATTAACAATTAATTATCGAAAGAATGTATACTTTCACTTTCTACTATTGAGGCTTCAATAAATTATAAACAAAGATATCAAAGCTACATCAAACAAAGGAATAATTGAATTAACTCCTGTGATTATTAAGCAACGCTAGTGCCCTATATCTCATTGTCAGTTACATTCGATCTCAGTGTGAATACAACCTAATTGCTGATTGTGATCGAACCAATGACCAATGGTCAACAACCATGTTACATGGAAACTAATAAGAGATATTATCTTAATCTTAACTTTAGTGCTTGTTTCTATACTCTAGGAATTTAGCTTAGTCAGATATTGCGCAAAGCTATTGTCAGTTCGGCGGTTGTGGTGTTAATTATAAGAGACTGGCGAATTTTAGTAATTATAGGATAATTAGAGATATAATTTTGAACCGAAATTGTTGGTGAATGTCGCGGCATGTTATGGATATAATAATATAATAGCTATTTTAGTTGCGTGCGTTATATTACTAGACGTTTGTTTATTTATTTTATAATACCAGATAGTAGATGGGTCTTGTATGGAGGACAATAGAATTTCAGTAAATTTGATAATTTTATATAAGTATAAATATAACATATTATAAATATTAATTTAAATTAAACTTAGTCCAAAATTTTAATCCATCTTTTTTCTTCTACATAGTCTCTTAAAGTTGTCTGCTGAATATGATGTATCTCTCCTGTGGAATTAGTCCTTATCGTCAGGCTTGGTAGGCAGATTTACTCTCTCGTCTCGACACCTCGTTATTAGTTTGAGTATTTTAAGTCGGTTATAAGCGAGGTTATACTGTGATCTATCAAAACACATGTATTACTACAATTTTTCGTAATCGCTAGTTATGACACTCACAGGACGAATTGGCGTGAACGGTCCTGTTCTCTTAGCTGCTACCATCCATTTAAGTAAGTTATCAATAACATCTGAGTTTTAAAACTTTATTTGATAGCAAAATTGAACCGGTTTAAATAATTTGATTTTTCGAGGTAAATAATTTTGTAATAAAAGCGGTCTAGGTGCGACCTGAAAGGTCCACACGTCTAATTTTCCAGTGGAAAGAATGAAAAAATATCATATGTTTTAATATTTTATACAATTTTTCATTCGGCACATAAAACGACTTTGTCCAAAATTTAATGAGGTCTAAGTTACACAATTATGCGTTAAAAGAGACAAATGAGACTGGTCCCATGTCAATATCACTCTTTCTTCTCGAGATACACGAGGCGAAAATTGAATCCGAACATACATACATACATATATACGTACAAGTGCACACACGGACATCCTCCTAAAGCCATACTATTCGAATCTAAAGACCTTGAAACGTGGCGATATGTTAAAATTTCAGTTTGCAAATTCGGACCCATTTCAATAACTTCCCACTGGGAAGTTACGTTAGTTACAATAATTAGTTTGTTGTCACTTAACCAGTTTTAATTTCATCACATTGTCGGTACAGATGTTTAATAAGTTAAAAATCCCATATTCAAAATACTAATTAAAGTAATATACTGTTTATGTGGCGGCACATGCCTAATTTCTGAGAGGGTTATGAATAATGGTCCACGGACTTCTTCAGAAGATGACGGATACACATTAAAACATATTATAATTTAGCACTTGTGGAAAATCATCACTTTTGATAGAAAGGAGTATTTTAAAATAAAATTTTGGCAAGCTACAAAATGGAAAAATTAAAATTTTTATTTTAAAATAAAAATTATGTTTAAATAAATTTAATGCACAAAAATAATACATTTTATGGCTTTAATAAAATTTAGTTATTGTAAAATCGCTATTGTTTTCACCTTGCACTATACCACGTCGGTGTCAATTTTCAACTTATGCCGACATAGCACGTAGTGGACAGAGCCTTGACCGGCCCAGTCCGTGTCTCTTCCGTCATGAAATTATTTTTGCATCTGTATCATTTGCGTTTTGATGTTTAGAAATATTTGAGAAATCTACAGTGTTAGTTAACTATAGTATCATCTGTATTGTAATATTAGTTGTTTTTTTAAACTACCTCGTTTGTCTAGTGATCGTAAGCGTTTGGCCAAATCATTTATTAGGTTTTTTTACGAGTATTAAGAAATTCTTAGTAGGAGCCTGGTATTAGAAAGTTGGCGATGTCTCACACCTGTGCCCCGGAAAGCAAGTAAAGCCATTTGTCTTGGGCCTAATCTCCTTCCAGTCGCATCGGATTACCGTTCCATTGGACTATGAGAGGGAGGGGAAAAAAGAGTGTATTGTGATTTAGCACACACTCGTGCACTATAGTCCTGTCCTGCTCAGATGGCTAGTATCTGAGACTGGCCGGCGTCATCGAAGTTTGGTTTGGAGGGATATTAATAATTCAAGTAAAATTTCATAAATGTCTTTTTTTATAAAATACTAGCAACGCCCCCAGGTTTGCACGGGTTATTTTTGGATCTCGACAACAGCGCCATCTACCGCCTTCAGTGGTGAAATTAAACCATCCAGGGACCCAGTCAAACACACCCAAAAAATTCATGAGAATCGGTCGAGCCCGTTCCAGTTTTAGTTATACTAACGGACAGCGATCAATTTTTGTAAAAAGAGATTGAGGAATCTTGGGAAATCTTATAATAATCCCATAAACCTAAAGTGGACCGATCTTTTTTAACAAGACTGCATTAAGCGTTCATCGACTTCGATTTGAGAGATCGCTGTCATGTCTTCGAGTGATTTAATAGTGGAAGTGCTATTGAAGCTATATTGTTTGTCAGATTCTTCCGAGTTGGCGTAAAACCGGCTTCGCTACAGTGAAAGTTATCTGATGGAGGAAAATATTTGTTAGTAAAGTACGATCGAAATTTCGAACAGTTTTAGAGGTTTTCTACCTAAACGTCATACTAGGTAGGTTTTTTGTTTAGCGGGAATGATAAACGAGCTCACAGTACTCATGATGGTTGTGAATGCTGTGGCCCGTAGACATCTACATCTACTCTCGTTTAAGAATCAAAATGATGATGCGTTGTCACACCCAAGGACCAAGATTTACTGTCTCAGTTAAAACTCAGCTTGCTTGCCTTCAGTAAAGCTCAATGCTTAATGTCAAAAATTACGAGTCAATCAAGTCTGAATCTGGAGAATGTTTTTCGTACAATCAGCGGCATCAGTAACAACATAACATTATTTAAACACTCACGGCTATCACCCAGAGGGTGACTACCATTTGACATGATCCTTACACAACTTTCTCGCTTCCTTCATATCTATATACCTATATACCTAAGCATATAGTTATGGGTTCTTTTAATTTGGCCATTCTTTAGTAACTATTCAATAATATATTTATCTTAATTTATTTTAATTTTAAAAACTGTTTCCAAAAATATTTATTGTAAAATATGTGACAGTTACTAGCTTGAAAGGAAGCAAAGATAGAGACAGACAGAACATAACATTTATGTGGAAACAATGGCATTCCTGACCATTTGTTTGCTTTCTACAAATGGACGGGAATGAATAAACAAAGATGCACTTTCGTTATCTTTCTTACGTCTATGCAGTGTTGTGGTTACCTCAACAGAGTCAGGGTTTATTTACTACTTAACGTATGAGGAAGCTCAGTCATTAAAACAACTGTAAAAAAACACAACAATAGTCAGAGTGTTTCTTATTTTCTTACTTATATAATACTACAGTTTGTCATAAATCCTTTTCTGAACATAATCCTCGCACACAGATCAGACGAGGGATGTTTAACATAGTTGCCTGTGTTTTGTTTAGCAAGTAAAGAGGACCGGAAACCCGTTTTCAGGGTTCCGTAGTCAACTAGGAACCCTTATAGTTTCGCCATGTCTGTCTGTCCGTCTGTCCGTCCTCGCTTAATCTCTGTGACCGTTAGCACAAGAAAGCTGAAATTTGGTACCAATATGTGTATCAATCACGTCGACAAAGTGGTAAAATAAAAATTGGAAAAAAATGATTTACTAGGGTAGCCCCCCTATATGTAAAGTGGGAAGCGATTTTTTTTTTAATTTTAACTCTAACGTGTGATATATTGTTGGAAAGGTATTTAAAAATGAATAGGGGTTTACTAAAATCATTTTTTGATAATGTCAATAATTTCGGAAATAATCGCTCCAAAAGTAAAAAACAATGTGTTCCTCAAACAATGTGATAACCCCCCTCTAACTTTTGAACCATAAGTTTAGAAAATATGAAAAAAATCTGAAAAGTAGAACTTTATAAGGACTTTCTAGGAAAATCATTTTGAACTTGGATGGAAACAACAGTATCCACTATCGGGAGCAGTTGCAGGAGCGCGGAGCGCTGCTGGAGCGCGAACCTAATGGATACCCACCTATAAACTCATAAGTGGGAACAGTTATTATACCGGACGGGAAACTATGGAACCCTACACTGAGCGTGGCCCGACACGCTCTTGGCCGGTTTTATTACTGGTAACGAGACAATCTATATTGGTCTCAGGGGTGACAACGCATCTGGTTTTTGATTATTAACTAGTGATAGATGTAGATGTCCATGTCTTTTGCCGTTACAGCCTATTAAAGTCCCCTGCTGAACATAGGCGTACCCCATAGATTGTCCCATAGGGTGTTGGCAACCGCAGTTTTTATTTTCAGTCGTTATTACGAAGATGCTGCTGGCCTACTCCCGATTAGTTTCCCTCTGCCGCCTCTTACGACATTCATTGGATGATATGGGGCGGCAGATATTCTTATATCGCTACTAAACTCTAATGTCATCCATACTTTTATAAAAATATGAAAATAGATTTCTTGGTTTGTGCCACCTTCTCCATTTCACCGTCAGGAAAAAGCATATCCACTGATTGATAGATTGGTTAAAAAAAATTCAATTACTTTCTGTTTGATATCATCTTAGTCCTCTCGAGCGTCAACAAAAACTTTTTTATAGAATAAGGCTAACACACAAATACATAGTTCACTTATGTATAGATATCCACGATTAAGAACCAAAGTGTTGCGTAATCACCCCTGTAGACTAAGATTGACTTATCAAGTAAAAAGCGTCTTCGGTTCTCTACACTCACCACACTATTATTCCTTGGTAGTTATCCAAACATGACCACAATTATAACTTAGGATTTGCTAGCTTTAATGTGTGTGTTCCTGCGCGTTATGAATTATTCATTGAGAGTAAAATAAAATTCAAAAACGCTCGTAACCGTAACTGTGCTCTAAAAACGTTGCCTTAGAATTCCAAGCGATTCATGTTGAAGATTGTTTCCTAGATATAATTTGTTAACTATAACGTGCATGTACATAGAATACTATAATACACAATAGAATGGCTGTCAACCTTATTTTATACGATGATAGGCATCGCCGGGAGCACACATACAAGCAATAACGTCGTATTACCACTACTACAAACCCGATTCGCTGTGTTGACAGACAGATTTTATTACATATTTATATGTAAATAGCGTGCAATTTGGCATTTTCTAAATAATTTGCATGCGAAATTTGGAAACGATTGTAACGTTAAGACACATCTCGTGTTGACGTTTATACGTGTGAACGTGCTAGTGACATTTTAGTGGCTACACGGGCTCCGCCCACTCCTCCGTTCTATTATGTATGTATTACAGTATTCGATGTGCATGTATATTTTTTTATTTATGTCGCTTTGTTAGGAAAAATCCTCATTATTTTCTATGAATTGGAGAAAGAGCCCGACGACAGCGCACGTTACCGTGGTTATAATCTGGTTGGTACTTCCACACATCTCACATTATTTAAAAATGATCCCTACTAAAGAAAGAAAGAAAGAAAGAAAAACCTTTATTCGCTGGAACTGTACACATCACAAAAATAAAATAATAAACAGTTAAAACTTATCAGATTAATATTACAAGTGATGGGGTGTGTATCAAGCCAGTGAAAAGGTTATGACTCAGCGTAATGCTGCAGGGTAACCTACAGTGCTGATGATTCTGCCATAACCACAGGTACACGCACGATCCGCCTGGGTGTATTTTATGAAATACGTTTCCATAATAAATTAAAACTAAACGTTGCTCGTCAATATACCTATAAATAATTAGTCCCACGTATAAGTACATTAGAGATACACACATACGTAGGAGACATATTATACACATAAATTTAATATAAAAATGAAAAAAAAATAAAAATTTCAAAATACGTACACATATACACAGACACATATATAACACACACATATATACATACACATACATATACATACATACATATATATACATTCGGTAAATACATACTAAAAACAAACTTATAATGCTCAACGATGCTGGAATAAATATCTGCTCTAGGCTTAAGGTTGAGCTTTTTGTAAGTGTAATAAATGATTTTTATAGTGTGATTTAAAATTATACTTTGAATTACACTCACGAATAGGTGGAGGAATGTCGTTCCAGCACCTAGTAGCTATATATTTGAAACTACCTCTAAAAACTGCAGAACATTAAGTGGGGTTGGCAAGTGGGTTCGTACAAGACCTGATGTTTTGTCGATTTCTCCATATAAGTTTACTATATAAATATAGTGGCGACTTAGTTTTCACAACATCAAACAGTAAATTAGCTAGGTGTAGTTTCTGCCGCGCTTTCATTTTTAAAATGCCTGCTTCATTGAAAAAAGGTGTTACATGAGACCGTTTCGGTATTGAGAAGCAGTATCGTGCACATGCATTTTGTATACGTTGAATTAGACGTTGTGACTTTTCCAAAATACAGGGTCCGTACACTGCAATGCAGTGGTTTAATTTTGATAGAACGAGAGATTCACACAGTCTAATTCTTAAGTCCAGCTGAATATATTCGCGGATTCTGTATAAAACCTTTAACCTGTAAAAGCAGTTGCGGACAAGCTCAAGTAAGTGTTTTTCAAAACGCAGTCTGCCATCCATAACTAAGCCGAGGTTACGAGCTTCACTTACACGCTCCAGAGGGACATTTAACAACATGATTTTAGGGTTTTGATTCTCTAAAAAAATTATTTGGTTTTTCGATCCTAAAAGCATATACTTAGTCTTTAGAGGGTTTAAAACGAGGGAAAGTTTTTGTGACCATATTGCAATTCGATTCAGGTCCTCATTGATGTTACTAATTGTAGTTTGAAATTCAAGCGAATTGCAGGAAAGATACACTTGTAGATCGTCAGCATAAAGGTGGTATTTGCAAAAATGCATGCAATTAGTTATATCAGCAGTGTAAATTATAAATAACAACGGTCCTAAAATAGAACCCTGTGGGACACCTCTATTAAGTGGTCGTTGTTCAGAAACAAGGGAAGACCCATTCGGTTGATTTAATATTACTTGTTGTGAACGACCGCATAAGTAACTTTGAAACCATTTTATGGAAGATGTTACGAAACCATAAAAAGATAGCTTAGACAGCAGCAAATCTATGTTAATAGAATCAAATACTACTTGATTATAAGGGTTTACAATTATTAACTTAATAATATAAAAGCCCTCTTGTATCGTAAACTTGAAATAGTACCAAAGAAAATCCTTATTGTAACAAGCTGTGATAATCTAAATAAATATTTTAATGACAAATTATAAATGAATTTTAATTATTTTGACCCAGTTTATTATTTTTATTTGCTTATTTGACATCATTAATATTTTCATAAAAATTTTAAATCTTATTTACATGATTATGATATGACTTAGGGACCTTCAAGAAAAGAGCCTACTCCTTTTTAAACGACCGGCAACACACCTGCAATTCCTCTGGTGTTGCAGTTGTTCATGGGCGGCGGAAATCACTCGGTTGCCACTCTCCAATAAAAAATGAATGAGGAATGATCAATAACTGAGATATAATATATATAGAAATTTTAAAATAAATGTGTGTGTATTATTTATTTTGATATTTTATAAATTAATTGATAATAATCTATAGATTAAGTACTATAAATATTGCTATTTAATTTAATGCTATATTACTTACCGTTTAAACTCTGTTTTACATATCTTCGCCCATACAGGCTGTTACATAGTCTGTAAATATAGTTTAACAACTTTATAATTTGTGATTTGCAATAAATGAATCATGAATTAAATCAAGAAACCAAATTCCATTGAAAGGGTATCAAAAAAGAAAATACTTTTTATATAAACTTCATCCCTAAGGTAATGATAGCCTTACGTTTCACGAATAAATTGAGAAAATAAGATGAAATTTTCCTAGTCCGTTCACGTTTATTCAAATATGCTACAATAAACAGATCAGTAAATTCAGGGCAAACGGCTTGCAATAAGCTTAAAATTCCGTTTAAGTTTGGCTTAGGGCCAGTACAAAACTGTGAAGATTTGGTTATATAAGTTCAGTTCCCTCACCTAATATGATCTTTTATTGGAGTAATTTTGAACGTAGCATAGCTACACTGCAGCTATAACAATACGGTTGTAGCACGAAAGGGTCGAATTGACCGGAGAAGAACCATGCTCTCACAGAATAGCAGCGTATAATATAAGCTTAATGCTGCTCTGTTTCTTATGGTGATTGTAGAGAAACTTTTTACTTAGAAACAAGGCATTCCATCTTAGTCTTTAGGGGCCACAGCACATCAGCATTTTGATTCCTAAAAAAAGTAAAGTTACAGCCTATATACGGTCCCACTGCTGGGCACAGGCCTCCTCTTAATTCTGGGAGGGTTTTGAGGCATGGAAGTGTCCGCCACGCAGCACTAATGCGTTTTGGCGAACTTCACATGTCTTCGAAATATTTTTTTTCTTATTCCTCAGACATGCTGGTTTCCTCACGATGTTTTCCTTTACGGCCGAGCACGTGGTAAATCAGCACTTAAAATTGCAATTAACAATTTCATCCTATTCGTGATATATAACCTTGCTTTCTGCTTAGTGCAAACAATAATGTTATTTATTTAAACCATTGTTATATTATGAAATTTATATATGAGAGCCGTGATATCTCAAGGCCTAAGCGCGTGCCGTAAAATTCACAGTACGCGGATAACCTAGATAACCTAGACCCGCCGGCACCAGTGAAATTGTTGTTTTATCTCATTAAATGGTTTACCACGTGCTCTGCGAAAAATGTAAAAAATTACCAATACAAGTGAAGTCAGTAAGATGAATTAGCAATTGCCCGGTTATGGAGCTCGAAGAAAATTTCTAAAAAATCAAAAATTTCGAAAAAAATCTCATAACGGTAAACGAAGCGTGGGGCGGCCCTCACAAGATGTAGGAACAACCTGTAAGACACGCAGAAAATCGATGGATGCAGTTGTCTCCGGACCGTGGTTTGTGACTTTCCTTGGGAGCCCTATGTTGAGCAGAAGACTTGCATGAGCTGTAATGGTATTTATGAAGAGAAGTCCGTTAACATACATTAGAGCAGTGCAGCAGACTAATTGCACCATAGGCTTCTCATAAATGAGAGAAGAACATAAACACTCACGCTTGGTACCGGACTAGGTAGGCAGAGACTACAGACTTTAACTTGGTACAATCTTGACATACCTCTCTCGCATCCTTCACATACATACGCATATATTCTCGTAGGAAACGACAGTTTACTCACCAAATAGGCGATATATTAAAGATAGGCCAAATTAATTGTACCCTATTACTCAGATATGTGCTTCAAAACTTTTTAAACTTTTTTATGACATTTGTGTACTATCGATACATCGACTAGTGCTTTTAGAACATCGAATAGAATAGAATAGAGAAATTTTTAAATATGGATTACAATAATACTTCTTGAAATTCATTTCATTTTAACCACTGCTTTGGAAAAAACCTCTGTTCTGGGAAGAAACGGCAAGAAACCCAGCGGTACTTTTTTTAAATATCGATCTGATCTTATATCCTGGTAATTCAGATAAATCTGGATGAACTAAATACAACGAAACTACTTCTGAGGAAATACACATGAATCCTTCACATTTGCGGTTTTACAAAGAAACTTATTACAAATAGAAACTTACGTGAAATAACATTGATTGGTGTTTAAAGTTCAATGTGATTACTCAATTGCACGATTCAAAGTAATATACAGATACCACCATTTTCACCATGTAATACTACGGTGCTGAGGAGCGGGTTCGAGTCCCTAACGGAACTATAAAAAATCTTCTTAAAAAAGTCAATAAAATTCAGACAACGTGCATACAAAATGATATTTATCTATGAAAAACGCTGCTATTGAATAAAGGTATACAGAGAAACCTGAAAAGATTTACGAATATACCGTATTGTGTATGTTATATAATTTGGTGTATAATAATATTAATAAAAAATAAATAAAGCTTGTATATAAATTTTGAAGCGATTTAAAAAAGAACGAGGTAGTCAATTCGTTGATTTTTTATGTATAGCGATAATTCTTTACAACGTTGTTATAATTTGGAGATTCTCTTTTCTTAGAAAGCTACCTCTATGGTGGCCATCTAAATTGGTCAAGATCTGATGATAGGATCCATGAGAAAATCATCAAACTCTTCAATTTGCAAAGGCATTTGGGTGACATGTGAGCGAATAATGCTTTACCATGTCTACCAATTTATGATTATATAAAACTAAAAAAATAGTTTTATGAAGTTTATTTTTACTTTTTTAAACGTTCGATCATCAATAAAATACGACTAAATCATGAAAAATACTAAGCATGTCTTTTCTCCTACTTCAGCTTATTAAAACACCATTGATAAAAGTCAGCCTCAACTAAAGAGTGTACACCGTTGTCGTTGCACTTTGTAAACACATTACGATTACGGTTCGAAATCAACACCCTTGTTGATATACCCCGCAATTTGGATGATATAAGTAGAATTTTGAAATGCTCTTCTGTAGCAGAGTACGGGAATTTGACACTACCTTCCGTCCTTGGGTTTGTTAAGAGGCGACTATAGAGTATGCCAGGCAATTTTAACTTCCGATAGATGACACTAATAAGTGCAAGAAATCATGCAAACGCTATCATGAAAAAATGAATGCAAGAATAGCCAAGTCGGCTGAGAACTGCAGCGTCAGAGCAGCGTGACGTCTGGTTCTGGTATTGATATCGACAATCTGCTCGCCATGCGGGATTATTAAGACAAATCTTCATACAACGAGAGAGACCAATGTCCAGCGGTGGACTAATAATGGGCTGATATCCAATATTCAACAGTTTATTCGTCACTGTTATCACCCACCTGGAACAGTTATTTATTGCCCAATATCTACTAGTCCAATACTGAAATGGAACCTGTAGCCTGCAGCATGCCAGCCAAACCAAGTTAATGTGCTATTGAGAGATGAAATCCCTTCCAAATGTTTAAATTATGCAATAATATTGCTGAAATTAATTCATGAAATATAAATTAAGCAATGGATTTTTATTTATTTATATACACCAACTATTATATAAACATCTTATTATTTTTTATCTGTAAAATATTTTTCTATAAATTTATTCACCGATAAGAGACGCAAAGATTAAGTGAAACTAAAATTTGAATAAGGCACTCTTTCAATTGTAGATTTTTTTCATTTCCTCAGCTATATTCTGTATAATCAAGTCAATGCAATTTTGTATATTATGTATCCATTAAAGTATAAATGTAATTCGAGCATGGATGCAACTTTTATCATACGAAAATACGGAAAAGTTGCTAATTATTTAAATGAATTTGTCATTATATATTTTAATGATATTCACTTTAATTTAGTTGTTTACTTATTCATTTAATGTAAGCAACAGAAAATATTTATTAGTTTATCTATTATTAGCACATACATCACAAAATACAGGTTAATCCTCGTTTAGGCACCCATTATTATGTACTGTTTGTAGATTAATGTTTTGTTTGAATTAATTCCACAGTTTATTGATTTAAAAATTAAATAAAAAAATATTATTAATTTTTTCCTAACCTAAAATTAACAACCGGAATACGTCTAGCTAGTAGTAAATTACTCGTACAGAGATCCATCCTCCGCTCACTGTTGATCAATATCGGATCAAGAACCACTAATTATCCTTTATCTATTGTAACGAATCGGATTGATTCTGTCCATTCTATTTCATTCTTGAGTTAGAGTTGCCAAGTCAAAAAACCAAGGCTTCGGGACAAGATAGTATTCACAAAATAATTAGAGATACATCTGTGTAATAAATAACTGCTGCATTTTAAGGTCAGCCCAGTATTTAGCTTCGTTTTAGTTTTATTATTTTGGATCACACGTTTCTTTTACCATTACATACAATTAAAAATCCACTGCTGCAAATAGCCCTCATGATATGAGAGATATTTGCCATAGTTGTCACGCTTGCATATTTTTTTTAACTTTTTAGTTATTATAATATTATATGATACAACACGAATGTTCGTAAAGTAACAACTGATTTTATTGAATACGTTGAAGCCTGTTGCCTGTATAAGCAACAAAGTTATTTTTCTTCCTTCTTCCTTTGCTTTCCTCTCTATTTATTTTAAGGTTCCAATAATTTTTATACATTGGCTGTATTTTATTATTATCTGAAATATTTAATCGTTTCTTAGGGATTGAAACTGTATAAACAAATTTGTTTCAGTAGCTGTACACATTTATCTCGACGATATTATTTAAGGATGGGATCCTCACAGACGATCCCAATGTCGATAGTCCAGTCAATTCTAAGCTATCTGGCGAACCTATCTTGAGTCCATCTAATTCTACATAATCGGTGACGCAATGTTCAATTACATCCAATGCAATACAGACAGTAACATGAAGTCAATTTAGTATTTTCAAAGCTTAAGTTAGATTAAAATAATAATGTCGAACAAAGTTTCAATTGCAATTGCTCTGTGTAAATAAACAGCACAGCTGCACAAATCATTCATTTTATTACAATTGAATTAACAAATATAATTGGTCACCTTTAGCTAATGCAAATAGCTGAAATAACTTGTACGTTTGTTCTATTAAGACTAAACTGGACTAGGGAGCTGGTTCGAAGACAATGATTAATAGAAACGAATCCATAAACGGAGACATTGTGGCTTGAATAATCCTAATAATGAAATATTTCACCGGCGGATACAGAATGTTGGAAGACCTGATTGTACGAAGGATTTAGGGAATGTCCTTTATCTAAGTCACTTGTAACGAATGCTTTTGAAATTTAGCTTGTAAGTTGATTTCGGAGTCTTACGACCTTTTTCATGTAAATTGATTAGTCAATTTGAAAAAAATACTTGAAGATGATCTTTCTCCATACAATAAATTAAAATAGGGACAAGTATAGAAATAATATTTTTTTAATTAAGCGATAATCAAATATTATTAGTAAGAATGTTAGTGTTTTAATGCGGTATATGTATCACCGCTGTGTAGGTGACTACTATGACTCTATAATTAATATGACTGCATCGTTGGTTAAGTGGTCGTAAACGCGGTTGCTGATTATGAGATCCTGGGTTCGAATCCAGTGTCTCGCCGAAATCACGTAATGAGTTTTTCTGTAAAGAAAGATGGCACTGTTTCGATCCTGTGCATAGGAAAGTACGTAAAGCCTATCCTATAACCGTCCCATCGGACTATTAGAGTGAGGGAATAGAGAGAGCACTTGTGTTTTCGCGTACACTCGGCCACTATAATCTTGTTCTGCGCAGGTGGCTGGTCTGCGTAGAGACTGGATGCCATGACTGGAAATCGGTCTGGAGAACATTAATCGAAATTATTATTTAATTAATATTAATAATTAAATTCCGCTGCGGTCATTATACTTTTTCGTAATATTTAGTTACATTATTCAATATAGTTAAGGTGTTTTCAGACTTGGTATGCTTTGAATTGATAGACTGTTCATCGTTCATCGTTCTTCAACTTTTCCTTTAATTACAAAATTCAACTAGTAGAATAGATATTCAGAACGATAAAATTACAATAAAAAAGCTGACCAACCAAAGTCATAAACGTCAAACTCAATAACGAGGGGCTTACGAATGTGTTCAATTCGACATAACGAAAGACGTGCAATGCAGAGTAAAGCCGTTATATTATTAAGACATGTCTTCCTAATTTTTAAGTTTCGGGGACCGATTTACTCAATATCATGTAAACTGAATCAATCCGAAATTTGGTTTTTACAACTAAAAATCTTTTTATCAATTAATGGATCTCAGATTGACTCGCCTGCGGCTAATGACGAAGTATCCTTTACTTGTATCTATCGCAACGTTTAAGAAGCGTTAAAAGACTTCAGTTAAAGTCCATTATTAAAAAAATTAATGATCGGAAGCGAATTCTGAACACGTCTTCGTTGGAGGTGTAAAAAACTAAAGGTAGGTCGATGGCACCGCGGTGGCGTGATCTTAATCGTTCAGTTTTTATTTCGGCTAAACTGTCGATGCAAGATTATTAGGGTGATGTCACACTATTTGTGTTTATCGTCGCATGTTTCTACATTACACAACAGGCATTCAAAGTTTTTCTCTATGGTATATTTATTATTACTTTTTGACCCCATGTATCTCTACCAGATCACATATACATGGTAGAATCAAGCTGCAGCTATATTATGGTTGTGGCACAAATGGCTTGTCTCGACTGGGGTCGACAGGACTACGCTATCACAGCATACCAGCGTAAAATAACAGCTTAATGCTGCTGTGTTTCGTATGGTGAGTACAGAGAACGGACACCCCTTTTACTGGAAACGAAGCAATTCATCTTAGTCCTTAGGGGTGACAACGCATCTACATTTTGACCCCTAATTGAGGATAAGTGTATATGTCTATGGATCACACCATCTACTTAGCATCAGGTGGAATATGTGGTTCTTTATCAACAATATTATAAAACAAATCACCTCATCCAGTGGCGGGTTGTCCTACACTTAGCCTACCGGTACGAGACTGCGACTCGATAAGCTTTCTTCCGTTGTCATCGGTTGTCGAATCTTGGAGCTATACGGCTGAACCAATGTCATTCAGCTTACTGATCCGTTGTGCTATCTCGGTTACTTTAGTTAAGAGAAATAGATTACTTTCAAATATTTACTCCTTCACTTTCAAAATCTATATCCTTATCTATAAAATTTCTGGTAACCCTACCTACGTGATTATGGATACGCCATTGTTTCTAAGCACATTTCGTATGACTTTAGTGTGTAAGCATCCTAATATTATCGGCGTTAGTACTGAAATATACCGATCAGTTTTTATCAGCGTAAAAAGTTTTATTAAAATCAGATAAGTATTTAACACTGTTGTGTGATGGTAGTTAACAGAATACATTAACCCCTTCTTTGTAACAAAGAGGTCTTTGGACCAAGAACATCGGAGGTACTATGTACGCATTTTAAGAGCGTACTTGGAGCTCTGTAATTACAAATGCCGGTCAAATTTATTTATTATCAATAAATAATGGATATACGCAGATGGTAGATCTATAATTTTGTTATATATAAGAGGGGGTTTACGTGCATGTGGCCCACTTGATAGTGTGTAGTAAGTGACTATCATCGCCCATGAACAACGGCGACACAAGGGAAATTGCAGGTGCCTTTTAGGGAGTTGTAAGAGTAAGTCGCATTGGTGCGGAATAATCGCTGGTGGTAGCCGATTTTACAAGCAAGTTGTGAGTGAAAGGAAAGTTCAGGAAAGTTCAGGTGGATCGCTAATCATCCAGAAGGTATAGACGGTATCGTGAGTTTTATCGAGATGTGCGATGGAAAAATTTAGCGGCTAGAATTAGTCTGAACAATTCCTCTGAGCACTTACCGTAGTAAATTTGATAGAATATGCAAAAATTGAACGTTGAATAGTACTTTTGTTAACCCTGTAATGTAAAGTATGAAGTAGTCTTACATAATAAACCTTCGCCGGTCATTGAAAAATTGCAACTTCTCATTTAGATTCATAATATTTTTTTCTTCGGTTTCGAATACGAACAGTTATCTTTTTGCCAGTGTTAAGTGATAAGAAGTAATCCTTTTTAATATATTCCGAGATTTTGGGAGATTTTCGAGAGATGATTTGGGGAGATTTTGATGAATGTTTAACCCAACGTACAGTGGATGAGACTAGTATCTCAAGTCCTTAGGGCGTCTAGTCGGACAAAATAACTTCAGGTTAATTGGACACTTGGAACACTTGTTTTGTCGTTGAACTCATAACAATTTTTAGTGTGGTTTTTTGTCATTTACTTAGTTATCGCATCATTTTTATGTTATTAAAACTAAAAAAGAGCAACAGGGACTAAATCTCTTACAAAATATCCGCGTCAAATAGTAGCTTAATGCTGTTGTATTTCGTATGCACAGATTAATAATCGGAACGCTACGAACATTTCAAGCGATGCAAAAACACTTCAAAACTATGCTCAACTTATTGTAAGTTTACGCACTTACATATGTATCTAAATCACACACGTAATATGTGCACCTCAACAACATGATTTTACGTGCATATGTGTGCCTCGAGAATTGGATTTTACAGGCTGATAAAGCAAAAATAATTAATTGTTGTGCGTTTGTCAGGAGGTATCAGTGTTTGAAATGTACGTAGTGCTGTATCTTTCTTTGTTAATCTGAGTTAGAATGATAACAAAATAAAAAGTATTTTAGTCGATGTTAGAGGAATCGAAACTGTGGGATATGAATAAGTAAATTGAGGGCCGGTACTTCCAATTAGTACGTATTGGCGCAGCCATTTTTATCTTAATATTTCATCATGTCAAATTTTGTGATTCTAGAATGTTTCTCTTGGAAGGGTGAAATATGACATTTTGCTTTTGTCAGATTTTGATACAACACTTGTTTCACTTGTTTCAGGGACTTTTTATGGTTAGAAAATAGATAATTTAAATAAATATTGTGAAACAATTACAAGTACAGTGTGTATACAAATTACAAAAACGAAGCAATTTTTTTTTTTAATATAGGATGACAAACGAGCATACAGTCCACCTGATGGTAAGTAGTTGCTGTGGTCCATAGTGATCTTCATCTATCCTCGATTACGAATCTAAATGAAGATGAGTTGTCATCCGTGAGGACTTAAATGGAATGCCTCGTTTCCAGTAAAAAGGGTCTCCGGGTCTCTACACTCACCATACGAAACACGGCAGCATTAAGCTACGATTTGACGCTGGTATTCTGTGACAGCGTGATCCTTCCCCGATCGAGCCGACCCATTTGTGCTACTACGCACGGTGGTATCCCGACGGATGCGCTGGTATCCCGACGGATGTCAAGATGGCCGATACTGTGGACCCGCCGGGAAACCAGCGCAGACAGTAAGACACATTTCGCGCTATTTTTAACCGTTGAAATATTTCTCTCTCCTTTTATCATATACTAAAATGCTAAGGAGTAAACGGGCTAGCAATAATCACACCTTTTTAGAATAGAGCTCTGTAATATGAGACCCATTTTATGACTCACAGAGCGATAGTACTTTGTACCTAGGTTTGAAAACATGTGTTGTGTAAAAATATTGTATGACACTTGTAAATTTTATGCTTTTAATTGATTTATTATATTATAAGCTTTAAATAAAAAAAAATAAAGACCAAATATCTTATTCGTTTTATTTCGTAAAGAAATATATAAACTTTTAGACGTTGCCATATTTAGATTGAAGACTGCAGCTGCAGTTTAGTCTTTTGATGAAGAAAATTTAAAGAAAACAATAGAGAGTAATATTTAACTCAGAATTATGAATAATTTCAACTAAAATAGAAGATATTTGAATCTAAAGAAAAAAGGCCAAAACCAAGCCTGCGTCAACAGTATCGTCAACAGTATCGGCCATATTGCGAAAATTGCGAAAGTTTTGTTTAACGGTTGAAGGGATAAACTACTAATATAACTGCAGCATGACTACCACGTAGAAGAAGTAAGTTTCAGTAAGTAACAAACAAACGCATAACCCACGTGTCATTTTAGTCTTCAGATATGACTGCGCGTTATTAATCTTCTTAGTAATAGAAAGTTTCCATCGGACAGTTACAATGAGGCAGATCCAAGAACACAAGTCACTTCATAGTAAGGACTAAGGATAAGACGTCCGTATTACATACTCGATCTCAAATAAAAAATTGAAGAATTTAAAAAAAAAACAGGAATAATGTAGTGTTGCGAATTAAAAATGTTATTTGTGGTATAACTTCATCCAAATTTATTAGGATCCAAGCATCCTACAATAAATTAAAAAAATAAATTTTAAAGTTACGTAACGTTCTTAATTTAAAACATTCAAAAATATTGCGTCACAGTGTTATTAAAATAGTATAATAATTTGCCACAAATAAATCCAAGCTAAGTTTTTGCAGACACTTCAAACGTATTAAGAAAGTCGCGCACGATAAAGCAATTTGAATCAATTAAGTGCTATAAATGTAATTGTCTATTATTTTAATTTATATTTTCATGGATATTTATATAAGATTTGATGCCGAGAGTTTTTCGTATCGCCGAACTTCGTATAGTTTCACGGGAAATAAACAATTTTTTGTAAACGGAATACCTTATGCTTAAGGTGCTATGGCACATTGAAATCTGTATCTTTCCATCAAGAATAAACGCACCTTGGTGTTTTTTGTTACATTTGAAATGTAAGATATCGGATAAAACGAAGAACTTTTTTTTACTTACTAAGCTAGTTGTCGAGTTTTCCTTCAAAAATCTACTCAAAGTCAATTGCTTGGAACTCTAATATTTCCCGTGCTCGTTTTTTTCTTAAATCTCTACATGATGGCTGAGGATTATTATTTCTCTTGGCAGACGCATTGGCGTGAACAGCACATTGGTGTTTGCAGACATCGACGAACTAGTTCTTTCTTTCATTTTCTAAAGCCAAATAACATTTACTTAGACTTATATATATATATATATATATATATATATATATATATATATATATATATATATATATATATATATACGACTTATTTATACACCGTAGCATACGAGCTTAAACATACATTATACATTGATATAGAGATATGAAATCACGATCAAATGTACTAGCGAAGTTGAAACCCTAACAATTCGCATTTCACACTTGTATACCTTGACATGTTTTAAGCGTCAAAGTATGCATAATATTCACTTCACAACTTCCTCGGATTACTTAAGTAATTGCTTGTAAAATAATATATAATTTTGTTAACAATTAACTAAAACGAGTTTCTTGTCAACATGCCGTTGTTTCAAGCTGGGTTTTAAAGTACAGGCCATGCTTTTTCATTTATTTATTCATTATAAGTTGTTAACTTCCACTGCTGAATGTAACGTAATAGGGAGGCCTATGTAGATTACATAAGGGATATACACGTATTTGCCATATATGCCACACGTGGCAGGTGTGTTTTCAACCGTAGTTTTTTATTTTCTTGTTATTAGGAAGTCACTGATGCCAATCTGCTGCTTTGTTGATACGGCATTGTTTTTAGTAGAACTGAATGGAATAAAACCCGTTATTTTATATTTAATATAGCGATTTTCATATTAAAACGAAATTATGAACTCTGCAAGAGTATGTGCTACAAGCGTACGAGCAAACGGATCGAGAGCGCGAGGGTATTACGCTTATTTTAAGCTTAATGTAGAAAGCTTGCAAGTGTTTGGTCGTGGCGCAGATGTGCCGCGTCTTGGAATCCCGCAGTAGTATAATAGTAATAAAAGAGGATGTTTGTATATAGGAAATCGTTTAACTCAAAATCTATTTGATCGATCACTATGAAAACTGGTATATATATATTTATGTATTTTTCAATGGAAAAGGTTTATATTTATAAATTAAAACAAAATTTAAAATTTTGGATTTTATTTTCTTTTTTTTTTCAATCAAGCACGACAGTTAATAAATTAAATTGCATGCGCTCAAATCAAAAATAACGTTGAACACAATCTATGATATTAACTGGCAGGATAACGTCTGCCGTATTCAGCTAGTATTAAGTAAGAAAATAGAAACTCACTATGTATACATAGTGTATGGTAAACAGTCCGGTTTACCTTCTGCATAAGCAAATAGCTGCAGTTCAAAGAAAAAAGGAAACGAAAAAACTTTATGGCTTCAAAATGGCGTATCTCACTGTACGATGTTTGATCATTGAAGGTTTCGCTAGCGATTGTCCAACATTATGAATCCAATCCAGTACTTATAGGTAGCACACTAATAAGGGATATCGAACTAAATAGCACCTTCTTCCGCGCGTTCTATTACTGGTTTCTATATTTGCTTAACTAGGGTTGTTCCAGCTTCTAGCAGTTTACCTACTACAGATTATAAATTTGATATAATAGCTGATATAAATTTTTCGTTTAACACGTTTATTATTTATGGCCAGTTTTATATTTGTTATAATATTATAACAAAAGTTTCATATTATAAAATACAATTTTATAGTTGATCTAGTCATTCAAAAATGGTTTAACTCTCAGATAATTAGATTCAGTGTATCTAGTATAATACAAATTTATCATCTGACATTTATAAATATATGTATGTCATATTCATGTTTTATTAGTTTATGAGATTTTTATTGCCATTATAATAAACTTAATTAATTTTTTTAAAATAATTACATTAATTAATGCAATCAAGCCTGCGGAATTGCATGCAATGCGGAAATTTATTAAACATGGGAAAATTAATTAGCTAAGACACCCGCGAGCAGAAAATAAATTGGTATGTAATCACTTAGTTTGAAGTGCTTTTCCACTTTGCATGCATTATTACTACCAACATTTAAACCAACACAACCACACCGTTGTGGTCTTGGTTATTTCCATTCATACTGTTGCAACTAGCGCCATCTAGTGTCAGCAATGAGAGCGAGGGGAGCTTTGCAGAAAATGAGATCACAAATCTCTAAACCAACAGCGCCACCCGAAGAACTAAGTTTCTAGAAAATCTATACTCGCACACTCGTCCCTTTGCGCGCATTTACTTGAATATTCGGGATGCTTCTTTGCTAATTTAAATAAATAGGCGCTGCAAGATCCGATTGGGGGCAGAGTTGAATTCGGCGACATAAGCGAAGCTTCGGAGCGGAATTAAGTGAATTAGTGTGTTTAATTATTAGTGTTTTTAACTTTAATTTGTGTAAAGTAAATTAAAGTGTTAATTTAGGTAATTTTATCGGCAATTTTTATTGTCACGAACCTCAAGCTCGTAACAATACCATGAATATTACATACTCATTTATTACACACATTTTTGTCTGTCAACCCTAACACTTAACCTGTTCTAGAATAAAGCCAAACAAGATATATTTAACATAGCAGGGTTCAGTACGTTTATATTGTGTTGTTAAGATCACGCTTGCCTAATAAATGGTTTCCTTTGGAGAAATTAATTGGATACGGCCGTGGCACTTAGATTTTACAGACCCTTTAAAAGGACAAGACTCTCTGTGTGGTCTAAAGAATTCTATAGCGATCAGAAAGAGAAAGAGAAAAGAGAGGCGAAATATCAGATTTAAAAATATCACCTCTGTAAAGTATGAAACACGGCTAGTTCTTACGAAATAATATATTATATGAATGTATATTAAAAATTACATTATTCTTTTGTATTCACTATGACGTTTATGGTTTCGATGGCCAACCGAATACTGAACGTTGTCAAGCTTTCAAACCGGAAAAGATACGGACCTCATCACTGTGTTCAGTGATCTACATAGCATCTCCCTAAAAATAGACCTTAAACTGAAGATAGACCACATAAAAGTCATATGTAACGAGTAACTAATATAGTCAAAATAATCAGTAGTGGACTTGAGAAGGGCTGTGAAGACATTCATGATGATGATAATGATAACGACCGGTTAACTGTTATTTAACATGATGTATAAAGATTTAATATGAATGATAAATTTCATTGTTTTAATTCGTTAAATACCGTAATGTATTTTGAAACAAAAAATTATTAAGCTACTGACAGATCTCACTTTAGTAGTACATCGATTAAATCTCCAGAAAGGTGTTTTTGTCCCATTCAATTAATTGCACTATCACGCGGGGGTCATTGACATCAGTACTATTTATTTTTTATGATATTTACTCACAAGAAACGGATTTGATTATAAGCACAGATAATAAATGGTTAGACGAAGCGTGTATTGGCTCTGTGCGACAAATTTAATATAATTATGATAGGCATAGATTATACTATAATATTAAGAGTTACAAATTAATCTTTTTGTATTAAATTCCAAGTGTCAATTTAATTTATTCTTTCTCTATTATTCTGCTTCTTCCTGCTCTTCTTCTAAGTTATTTGGGATTGGCAGAGCATGTCTTCCTCTTACATTCTCCTCGTTGTTTTCTCTTCACTCACTTCAGTCCAGTCCTACCTACTACAGTCCATCCATCTTTTCTAAGGTCTCTCTTTACTCTTATGTCCACCTCCTTTATAGGTAAAATTCTTCTTGTTACATGATTTACTTTCCTTCGCATAATTTGCGCATACCACGCTAGCCTACCACTCTTCAACTTTTCCGTGACTGGGGCCACTTATAAACTACCTCTGATTAATTCATTTTCTTATTCAATACATAATACTTAAGGACTTCATTTCAAAACTGAACAGAATAGATACTCGTAGTAAGTGAAAAATTGTGTAGTTAATTAAAATTATAGACTGGTAGGAGGATTATTTCCAGTAGTAGATTTTTATTGGCTATAAAGAAGATGAAAACTAGGGCAAGTGAATGCGTCTGTGTTGGTGCATGCACTTGTGGCACCATGATGTTTCCTGCTAAGTTGATAGATTTCTACAGTACTCGGAACTACATTAGACCGTTACCGTTACTGTTACAGCCTACCAAACGCCAACTGCTGTACATAAGACTTTTCAATATATCACGGAATCTGTTATAGATCATCATAGAGGGAATATTTGTCATATAATGATTAATTTTAATTATTACGCGAACACTACACATTTGAAATAAACTATTTTTTGCGGATTTTATCGCGTTTCTTAACTTACGGTATATTTCCGTTGTTTGGAGTACTTTACAGTACTCTTAAAGAGAGGACTGAGGTGGGAATATGAATTAAGTAAAAAACGCGATAAACTCCGCAAAAACTAGTTTGATTCAAATATTTGCAATAGACCTCACCTTTTTTCAAAAGGAGGGGGCAAACGGGCATACGGTTCACTTGGTGGTGATTACCGCCGCCCATGGACAACTGCAACACCAGAGGAATTGCGGATGCGCTGCCGACCTTTTAAAGGAGTAGGCTCTTTTATTGAAGGTTTCCAAGTCGTATCGGTACGGAAAAATCTCTGGTGGCAGTCGATTCGATAAGAAAGTTGTGCGAGGAAGAAAACTTCTTTTAAATCACATAGTGGTGGATCGCCAGTCATCCAGATGGTATGGATGGTATCGCGAATTTAGTCGCAATGTGCGATGGTGAAATTGCGCGGCTGGAATCAGTCCGAATAATTCCTTTGAGAACTATGGTAAATGTGATAAAATACGCAAAGAAATGTAAAATCTCTTCGCAGTGCCAGAGAGTAAAGCCAATCGGAAAGCGTTCGATCGCCGACGATTCAAACATTCGGCTGGTGCACTACGACCCCCGTTTTTTGGTTTTTAGTTTTTATTTAGTTTAGTTTTTATTAAGTACTACTGTCCATCTTCTGGTTTATTTCCCTCTGTTGCCTCTTATGAAACGCACGGTCCGATTTAAGGCAGTGGATTTCCTTACAATACTTCAACACGATAAAATCGGAAGGACATCGTTCACGATTGTATACATTCTGATCGAAAACACATTGTCATTACTAGCTTGCAGAAGTCTACAGCTTGACATTGGTCTCTACTGTTGTGGGTAGGATATTCTTTAATCGTCACGATTGGGAAGCGGATAAACAATTACAGTGCGAGACAGCTCGCAACTTTACGTCTGGTATGTTAATACCGCCATCTATCGGAAGCTATTGGAACTTTTAGTACGTTCTTTAATCGCCTCTTACGACACCTTCGGGACTCCATTGACGCATGAATTATCTAACTCCCTCACTTCACGACAAGCAAATCTTTTACTGTCATACCTACATTGTACTGCAACAAACTAACATAACTTTCCCTATTGCAGCAATTCTCGCACAAACGCCCTTTCTCGTGAATAAAGACAATAGTATTACAGATAATTGGTATGCCGCGACTAAATGCTATGTCGCGGACGCGGCGCGACATATTATGGCTGTTATTCATTTGTCTGCTTATACATTTGTTTAAACGTAAAAAAATATGGCGGCCTTAAAGCATTATCTTTCAGTCAACTAATTGGCTACGCAGTCCTAAATATATATTACAATTTTTAGTATAACACTTTTTGCATAAACTTTAAAAATATATTTTATATTGTGAAGTCGTCGTGCCGTCAAGATTACACCAATCTGTCTGTAACAATACTGATTCTTCTATAGATTCGATTATTCTTCCAAACTTTAAATCATCCGCATACATGTAGGATCTTTAAAATAGTCTTAATTATTATGAGAGTGCACAATAAATCTCCTTCTCTTTGAACTTTGGACGTATCGAAAGAAATTTCAATATGAAATTAGTAGTGCCTTTGTGCGAAATACCTTTTTTAATTTTTACTTTGTAACGATATTTTGTGTGCATATGTGCCATGAAGCGGGTATCAATTCTCCAGATGATAATATAGATGTTGTTGGTTTATTAACAGGTATAATAGGCATTGAAGATTATTTCTTGTGTTGAAATTTTCATATTAGCGACTGTAGGTCGATATAGCTGAAGCGACAGTAGTCTAATGGCAGGGCGCGGACCGCGGACTCAAAAAGGTTGTGGGTTCGAATCCGCCATTCGACTACTATCGTGAACCACTCGTAACACAAGTAATTTAAGCTTACCACGAGTGGTTAAGAGGAATATTAGTAATGTTTATGGCATTGTTAATATTCTTTTTTTATTAAAAAAGTTGCTACTTAAACTACTACGCTCAAATAAGTTATTTATTTTAAAATAAAAGTTACAAAATACAGTTTTATTATAAGTATCGAACATCATCAAATAACGAACAATATGACTTCTATATTCTGCATATTTTTAAATAGGTGATTATGCTAGATATCTATAACTGCGATTACCTAAAGCGTGGTGATTGCGTAAAATCCTTGCTACAATATAAGAATCTACGTTCAGTAATTGACTGCTTAGTTTTGATAAAGTAAATAATGAAATAGGATAAGTGGGCGAAGTTTGCTCACATTTCTTACCAATAATGCGATAGAAACATAAATTATCAGTCTGAACAATTTTGAACACCGATTTTAAAATGACATTGGTGCGTCACTCAGATCCATATACCCTACTGCACACATATCCTTTACTATTCCTATTCATTTAGAAGATATCAACATATTTTTAGTAAAACAAGGGTGACAAACGAGTAACAGTTCGTCTAATGATAAATGAATATTGTGGCTACAGTAGACATCTACATCTATCCTCAATCAAGAATCACAAATCAAAATCATGTAATTAACTCCTGAGCACAAAGATAGAATGCCTCGTTTCCAATAAAAAGGATCTCTTGTTCTCCACACTCACTATACGAAACACAGCAGCATTAAGCTTATATTTAATTATGTTTTTTAAACATAACATCTATTGTAACCATTTGATTGCGATAAAGACTATGACTATGACTATGACTATGACTATATTTTTCAGCATGTCTCTACCAGGTACAAACTAAGATAGGATTTCGGCTTTTACATAACGATCAAAGTTAATGATTTCTTTTATTTACACTTTGAACTAATTTTCCGAATTTTATCTCGTTTAATTTACCTTATTTTCGATTTCCAAGTCAGTGACCCATAAATATGTGTGCTGCAATCCAACCAAACTGTCGCTAAAGTTAGTTTTATTCAAGGATAAAAATTACTTTATTAATATATATTATTATTTTTAAGAACCACACCGAATATAACATTTGCATTACAGGTCTAAAATGTCATGGAATAGAATTTGATGAATTCGCAAAGTAGGTTAAGGATTTATTTAAATATATGTGCAAAAATATCGATCATTATTATTAATGAACTCTATTATTTTGATGGACAGCATTTCTTAGTGCTATTAAACAACTGTAAACTTTGCAACTTGTTTCGTTAATTTAATTATGTTTTTGTGTGAAATATTATGTGTCAAAGCTTAGAAAATTGATTATTAATCATCGACAAAAATATTGAATTTAAAATAGTATAACGTGTTTTAAAACAAAAGATACATCACATGACAGTTGGCTACAGACTACATTTACTATCATATTTACAAATTACGTCTATAGACGGCTACTCGTTGATTTTTCTTGAACTACGAGTATTATACGCCAGTGCTGTTACTACTACCCCATCTGATCGTGACACAGCATGGTAAGTGGCGAGGCAGCCGAATATTATGGTGAAGCACACTGACGCACATTATAATCGAATGAAAAAAAAGGGTGCTGGGCGATTCTTCCACTCCTTTGCTGAATGCGCGTAGTTTGATCACTGTATGAAATTTTAGATTTGAATACCATCTCGTTCAATGTTAAAATCAATGTTACGCCTCTAAGTTTGTTATAATTATATACTTTTATATTTATATTCGATTTTAAATTATGATGGGCTTATTAGTCGATTTAAAAAAAAACCGCTTTTCTTGTGTGTTAGAGAGAAGGGCAACGATATTATTAGATGCATGTCCTTTCTTTTACTGAAATTGACTTTTTATAGAAGAGAGGGTAAACGAGCATGCGGCTTACAAGATGGTAAGTGACCACTGCTGCTATGAACTAATACCCCATTCCTACGTTTACAAAACATTTCGTTGTTCTATTGTATTACCCGTTTATTACGAGTATGTAAACGAAATGCATCTGCTACTTCTGTTATTAAGCAGTCATAAGTATTTAAGAAACTAATAGAACAAAGTACTACATTTAATTTGTTCTATTAGCTTCTTTTCATGCAGTGTAGGATATTTAATTCTGGTCGTTTTGTGAAGTACATTAAACATTTATATTCCGCAACATATGCGAATACGAAAATGATTGCGCCAAGCATGAATTCGACGTTGAATTGACGCCTCCATTCAACACTCCGGCTTATTGTTGTATAACACAATGAATATAAGAAATACGTAACATTTGGTGCAAGTAGATACTTATATAACAAGCAAAACTTAGAAGATTTTTTTATAGGAAAGGAGGCAAACGAGCACACGGTTCACCTGATGTTAAGTGACCACCGCCGCCCATGAACAACTGCAACACCAGGGGAATTGCAGGTGCGTTTCCGAAAAGATCATGCTAATATTTTTGTCAAAACGCAATGTTTTTAAAAATTGCCCTATTTATTGGTAATAAGGTTCCATCACAATCCTCAGGGGTAACTATGGATCTGCATTTTGATCTTTGATCATTCACTATATATCGTCGTCGTATATATCGTCAGGCCTGTTGGTCTAGTGGTTAGTGACCCTGACTGCTATGCCGCAGGTCGTGGGTTCGATTCCCACCCAGGACAAATGTTTGTGTGATGAGCACGATCATTTGTTCTGTGTCTGGGTGTTAATTTATCTATAATATTTATGTATTTAGAAATATATAAGTATGTTTATCAGTTGTCTAGTACCCATAACACAAGCTCTGCTTAGCTTGGGACTAGATGGCGTTGTGTGATAGTTGTGGATTATTATTATTATTATTATTATTATTATTATTATTATTATTATTATTACTATGTAAATGTATTATGCTACAGTATCTACTTGTAATCTGGCAGACTTTGTGCTGGCTAATTATCCAAACTTTTATAAAACTACTTAAGTATCTTACTCTTTTTGTATTGTGACCATTGACTTATACATGTAATATATAAGTCAATGGTCACAGATTCATTCCCCGGTTTTCTATCAATCAATTAAGAGTATATGATTGATAGTAGCCTCCGGGAATGACTGAAATAATGTGATATTCCTTATCTATTAAACAATTTTGCGAAAGTAAAAAAATTAAGCATTTGCTTTATGCAGGACCTATCTGATAGACAGGTCCAGCATATTTTCTGGGACGTTGTTGTAGAAAGTATATATTGCCCCAAGAAGGAATCACTGACTCTTTGAAGTTGAATAAATAGTAAACTTATAACTTATATAAGTAATATATAAGTCAACGGTTATAGTATTATGTACTACATAGTAATATGTAATGTATAAGTAATATATATGTAATATAAGCTTTGACTGGCCTGTTGGTCTAGTGGTTAGTGACCCTGACTGCTATGCCGGAGGTCGTGGGTTCGATTCCCACCCAGGACAAATGTTTGTGTGATGAGCACGATCATTTGTTCTGTGTCTGGGTGTAATTTTTCTATAATATTTATGTATTTAGAAATATATAAGTATGTTTATCCGTTGTCTAGTACCCATAACACAAGCTCTGCTTAGCTTGGGACTAGATGGCGTTGTGTGATAGTTGTGGATTATTATTATTATTATTATATAAGTTAATGACTATGACTGAATGTTCCTTTTTTGTACGATAGTTACCCGATATCTTCTTCAATTTTGAACTGATTTAAATGATTCCTCGTATATAATATAATATATATATACTTCAATGGTGGTTTCATAAAACTTCGAAAATAAATTTCAACCCCAAGGGTGGAAAAATAATGTACCAAGCTCCTAATCTAACAATTATTAGACGATATTCTGGTCCTTACCGTTACCTATAAAAGTCCACTGCTGGACATAGGCTTGCCTCATGGATTGCCATAGTTGCCGTTTTTATTTTTAGTGCTTATTAGGTAGACTCTGCTGCACAGCTCCTGATGTGTTTACCTGTTGCAGTCGATATTCTTTCACCGCCACTACACGACATTCTAGTACTCTTTGAGAAACCTGATTCTCCTATAGAGTATATTGACGACATTCAGCATTTATTATTGGCATGTGTAAGTTCGATTTTAAGGTTTACGATTTAGGAGTTTGTTCAACTATGTTAGCAGAACCACTATTGGATGCTGATTTATTTGTATATGAAACACCAACAATTCTAGTTCTTCTTAATAAGGTTTTTTTTCAACTGCGCATCATTAAGATAAGGGTATGATGGGGCCGTTCTGTTCGGGATAAAAAACCGCTAAATAAATAAGGAGAAAAAAAACTTGTTATATTCTTTAATTCGTCAAAAAAAAACCTTTAAATTTAAATTCGACTACAAAACCATAAAAGACAATATTTCTGCATAATAGTTTCCGAATTCAGTAGATTCTATAAATTTTTGACAGTTTCTTATTGATATTGGTTTTAAGTCGGATTTTTAAGTTTTTTTAAGTTCAATTATTTAATATGTTTTTAAATTTAATTATAGAATCAGGTGGCAAATGAGCACACAGTCCACCCGATGGTTAGTGGATGCGAACCAAAATATAGATACGTTATCACCACTGACGACTAAGATAGAATGCCCCATTTCCAGTAAAAAAGGGTCCACTACACTCACCATACGAAACACAGCAGCATTGAGCTGCTATTTTACACTGGTATTCTGTGAAAGTATGGTCCTTCCCCGGTCGAGCCGACCCATTCGTGCTACAACCATAATATAGCTGCAGCGTGACTCTACCACGTAAAAATTATTGACCTCCATATATACTGTATAATAAAGGTCAGTGTTTAATAAGCAAAGGCCCTTTAAATATTCTTATAGAGCACAACTGTCATATTCAAATAAATAGTGCAAACAACTTTTATTTTAAAGGCAATAATAATTGATCTGGTACTTTATTGTGTACTTATATATCGCCGTTTTTATGAAAGCTTGAGATTTAATTTGATTTTTGGTAATTGGTACTTTTAAGGTTACACAATACAGTGCTTATTAGATTGATTGTCGTTTTATAGATTGCAAATCGAGTGGTAGATATGAATTATTAATTTAATATCCATTGTAACCAAATTTCAATAAGTGAATGCAACCTTTCTCGAAGTTTGATTGAATTGTTTCTTTGAGATGGATTGTGTTGTAACATAGTGTATCACGTATCGCATACGCAATGAAAGTCGAATTAAGTTGTATAACACGTGGTACACTTTTTCAACAAACGGTGTTAGCGTGATAGAGCTACGCTGCTATATTATGGTTTCACCACGATTGGATCGGCTCAACAGATTAATCAGCACGCACTCAGAATACCAGCGTATAACGTATCTACATATATAAGACATAAAATATCTCACCTGTTATCTAGAGGTGGGGGGGGGGGAGGTAAGCAGAGATAACAGACTTCTGTTTGGCACAACCCTGACACACCTCTCTCGTTTATTTCACAAACGTCGCATCTTCAATTTATCCCTAATTTGTTCAACAAATTTCCTATTTGTATATTATACTACTATTATCATTCTATTTACTTTATTTGTTTACCATTTAATATTACTAACTTATGGTTTAAAATAAAAATAATATTATTATTGTCGCCAAACACACATGTTTTGATTGTCAATACTGTCCAATCAAAAGTTGTCTGGAAGAAATCGTTTTTAGCAATATGACCGCCCATTGTACCACATTTCTGTTTAGTTCGTATTTATATATATTTTTGGCGTACAATAAAGTGTTATCTATGCATTTATCTATCTAAATTTCCGTCTATAGCATCCCGAGCCGACTATGTGACTCACTTCTGCCGCATAAATTTGCTTTGGCGTTCTTTCTTCATTAATTTTTTCTACCGTCCAAATTACCTAAGCGTTTCTTTAACTAACCTAGTGACAACATCTTGCAAACTACACTTTTCTCTTATCACAAAATTTCTCACCCTATCAATCAGTCTAGGTTACATACAATATGGATTCGAAGTCGTCAGGGATGACAACATCTATATTTCGATTCTTAATCGAACGTAAATGTAAGTGTCCATAGGCCACGGAATCCACTTACCATCTGGCGCACCGTGTACGTGTACTCGTTTGTCACTATTTTAATTCTATAGAAAAATAAAAAAATTACAGCGCCTTCTCATTTATTGCCGTCATGAGAGTTAAGGCAAAGTTCTAATCTGATTTGGATATAAAAGCTCATATACCACATTGAGGTGTTACTTAAGCCTACTTTCCACTATGGGATATAATATAATTTATATTACATCTCGAGATATAAATAACGCTCACCGTTCTTTTAAATGGAACCGTTTCCACTGAGATATAATGTATACTACATCCCAAACTATGAATATTTTTTCGATCGACCGAGCGATATTTTCATATTACATTTCACCTCCTGTAACCCGTACACCGGACCTTCGCTACGTCCTCAGATCGTCCAATAACGAACGCACACTACGTCCGCATTAGAATCGGTTTCGACTGCAGCGTTTCTAATTCGCGTATCATTAGGATCACTATAATTAATTTTGCACACACGTACGGCTCTTCACGCATGTCTTTTAAGAGCTCGAACTTTACACAGCCTCAGTCGTGAGAAAAAAGCATTAAACTAGTGTTATTTTATAAGCACGCAGCTTTAGTATATTTTACCTTACAAAACTGCCGTAAATTTTATTAGTTATGTACAGAGGAAAAGGTAGTTCTTTTATTAGTTATGTACAGAGGAAAAGGTAGTTCTTTTCGTTTGCTCATGTGACGTATGGGTACCAAAGAATTGAACAAAATTATTTTTGCGTATGATTACTAAAGTTTGTGTAAGTTATGACCAAAATAAGTTTTGATCATAACATTTTATGGATAAATTGAATGAATTAATTGTAATAATATGTAATAAAATAATCATTTTAAGAATTAACTTACTGATTTAAAAGTGCACGCAAATTAGAATGGCAGCCGTGTTTTTTTTTTAATATTGTACGTACCTTGCTCGCGAATTGATGATATAACCTGTAACAATAAAAAAAATATATTTCATACCCTTGAAATTGTATACAAAATATAAAATATATGGTGTTTAATTATCTTAAAACTAAATAACGTCACACATTTTTAATTTTTTTTAATATATTTTTATAATTTTACATCGTCACTACGATGTTGAACAAAATTCAAAACCGTTTTCGAAATTTTGATTTGACTTTAAGTCGTTAAGGTTAAAAAAAACTTGATTGCGTTTTAATTCGAAAAACAGGTATCAAAATAAAAATCTAGTTAGGAACCCTACAGAAATCTGGTTCTATAACTTAAAATAAAAGCTCATACCCTGCAAAGACCAACAAAGAAAGGAAGACTGAACATTGTGTATATTTCAATTGTCGCAAAAACTAATCCTAAATGCACAACCTATTGTTAGAACACGCACTTAGACACACATATGCAATTTAAATCATTTAAAATATACAAAATGGTTTAAGGTGCATGCGTGTGCGTCCAGCAAAGAAATTTTGCGGTCTGATGAAGAAATAAAAAAGAAAGATGTGTGCTCTGAGTGCATGTGATGAAGTTAAGTAAGGTTTCGGCATCATTTAAAATATACTCAGCGCTCCGTCCATAAAGCAAAAATATTTGAATCAAATTATGTAATTTGCCTTTGTTTAATTACTTCTATTAATAAAATTTTTGAGAAAGTGTTAAGAAATATATGCACTAAGCGCAACACTTTCTTAGGTAATTTAAGTTTAGTAGTGAAAAAATTAATATACATAAGTTTTCGCGGAGTGAACCTAAGTAATTATTTCACATATAAAAAGCTTTTGCATATAATAGCTGAAATAAAAAAAATTGCACGTAATAATATCATAATTATAAAAGTTCGGAAATTGATTATTTAGTGGTGTCAACTGAAGAATCCCGAAAATTAATAAAAAAGTATAAAACTTTATATGTAACAAACAGCATATCACAAATACAGAGCCCCTAGATATCAAAAAACAATCTAATTTTATGATAGTGTTCCTAACATGATAATATGTTGAAATGTAATTATTATAATAACATAATTTTTAAGTTGCGCAGTCAATGAGGCTATTATTTTTGCATAAGCCTATTATGTTGTTAAAAATATCACACCTTGTAACAATTGACACTGTGAATGCATAACTCTTGCTTGTGTAATTTTGAATATCGCCAAGTCATTGTGTAAGAAATATTTAATGGTTGGTGATGAATTAAATTTAAATTATGATTAACACGCGAGATAATAGTTAAAATAACTATCTAAGCTGATGTATATTTTGATTGTTTATAAAACTGAAATGACTTTTATGTGCTGGAGCCATGATTCAGTGTCGTTGTAGTTGTAGCAAGAATGAGACTCTTAGGTCATAGCATTCACTTACCATCAGGTGGTCTGTGTGCTCGTTTGTCACACTTATATCTACTATATTAAGAATGACTTCTATATATTTTTGTTCTTGTTCAGCCCGTATAGTTAAGTGCTGGACATGCATTGCTTTATAGAGTGGATTTGCCCTATTGTTACTCCAGGATGGATTGACGATCGCGGTAGAAGTTTCGCACCTATAACACAACTCGCTGACCTCAGTCTAGATATTTAATACCTAATATGAACGATATGGTTACAGAACCATAAATGAGAGGCCATAGGATTTTTTTGCATATCTCATAGTTGCGTCGTACGGATCCCGCGGGCGAAATGGAATGATAGATTCTATAACACTACCTTTATATAGCAAAAGTAGCTCAGAGGAGCCATGATGGCTCAGATGGTTAGCGCGCGCTGTAAATTTCACAGTACGCGAGCAAACCGGGTTCGATCCGCGCCGGCACAGCACACAAATTGTTAATCGCAATTTTAAGTGCTGATTTACCACGTGCTCGGCGGTGAAGGAAAACATCGTAAGGAAACTTTCATGTCTCAGAAATAAAAAAAAAATTTCAAAGACATGTGTGATTCGCCAACTCTCAATTGGGAAGTGCGGTGTACAATTTCTTGCCCTAAAACCCTCTCAGGTGTGAGCGGAGGACTGTGCCCAGTCACCATCTGCTTAGCCTTGATAGGATTATCAATTTATTCGTTTTTTTAAATCTTCAAATTTATGGATTAAATACAGTCTAGATCCTTCCTGGCATTGCTTTATATTTGTTCGTGAGTTTATATCACAATCAGTTCAGCCATTTCGAAGATCAGCTCGGAGAGTCAGACAAACAGACAGAGTAAAATTTTAAAAATGGTTGTTTATGTCTAAATATCAAGCATATAATCGCATAATAACAGTCTTGTAATATCTACTTACATTCTATGCAAATAAATAATTATGAATTATGAAGGTTAGTATATTATAGTTTTTTCGATATTACAGACGGAGACTTTGATTTTATTTATGTGTATAAATGTATTTGTATTTGAATTCGTGTGGTACTGCTGGTGCCACACGCACTATCACACCGCAGATATTTGTGAACCAAACCTTAACAAACAAGATCCACAGGGCTTTCATATATATTTTGGTGAAAACGGTGATGGTAGATCGTAGCTTTTCATACAAATGGAAAATTGGCTGGTTCGTACGAGTTTGGGTAATTTATCAAAGATATAAATAAAGTGTAACTTATGAAATATCAAGCTTTGAAGTGGGCTAGTACTTCAACTTAACATAATTTTTACGATTTTGTCCTGTACCGATGTGCTATCATCATCATCGTCATTACAGCCCTTCACAAGTCCACTGCTAAACATAGGCCTCCCCCAAGGAACGCCACAAAGCACGTCCTGAACCACCTGCATCTAGCAATAAAACATATATATTAAAATATGTTATAATTATTCCGTGAATATGAGTCATTTTGGCCGTTAAAAATTTTGTTATTAATCTGGCAATAGCGGCATCTATCCAATCCTTGAACGAACCATCGTCTCGACAGAAAAATAGTGTGCGAATGTGACCTCAATCGATCAAGTCGTTCAGGTCTTGTACGATCGCACACACCAACAGTTATCTCCATACATAAAAATCAATTGCTATCCGTCTCTTTAAAACTAAAAAACAGTTCGAGCGATAGTGATGACATTTTTTGTGTGTATTTAAATAGGTACCTTGATGGCTTATATTCACATTTGAAGCCGGTAGGTGGCGCTGTTGTTCTGATCAAGAAATCACCCGTGCGAAACCGAGGCGTATCGCTAGTATATTACAAATAATTAAAGTGAGCATAGAAGCATTACAAATTGAATAATGTATCACAGCGATCCACCCCAGCTTCGAATGGATTATTTCTGGATCTCGACAACAGTGGCACCTAAACTAAGAACCATACAGGTGACCCAATAAATGGTCCATATTTTTTATACAATAAGGGTGACAAACGAGCACACCGTCCACCTGATGGTAAGTGGATACTTTGACTACACAGACATCTACATTTATCCTCAATTAACCATCAAAAAAAAAGCGTTGTCGCCCGTGAGGACTAATATGGAATGCCATGTTTCCAGTAAAAAAGGGTCTCCGGATCTCTACACTCACCATACGAAACACAGCAGTATTAAGCTGCTATTTTACGCTGGTATTCTGTGAGAGCGTGGTCCTTCCCCGGTCGAGCCTACCCATTCGTGCTACAAGCATAATATAGCTACAGCGTGGCTCTACCACGTATCAAAATCATCATCCACCATTCATCAAAATCGTACACCGGAATTTTATTTAAATATTTATTGTTATTGTGATAATAATGATATAATGTCCTCCAGATTACGACGGCTAGTCCCAACAGAAAACAGTCATCTGCGCAGCACAGGATTATAGTGCTCAAATGTGTGCGCAAGCACAAGTACACTCTCTATTCCCTCACTCTCATAGTCCGATGAAACTGTTGTCCGACACAATCGGAGAGAGATCAGGGGCGAGAACAACGGCTTAACAGGCTTTCTGAAACACTGCCAACTTTCAGACTGCTATTGAGAATTTCTTGACAGAAAAATTCAATAATTGATTTTGACTCGACACGGGATTCGTTTCCAGGGTCTCATGATCAGAAACCGCGTTTATTATCACTAGACCAAAGATGGAGTCAATTGTCTGCATAGCGGGACCTTACTTTACATATCCTACTAATTTAATACTTGACATTTTATTGTTTTCATATTTATTGGTACTTCATCATGCTACATGATGGCGAAGTATTCATGAGTTTCTTCAAATTGCCTCATTACTTGTGGTTATGTTAGTTTCAGTGCATATAATACACACAGGTCCCTCATATAATTAGCCCTTAGAATAAAACTTATTTATGGATTTATCCCGTTTAATAATAAATAAAATCTTTACGAGGCGGCTTTGCCTCGTAAAAATTTTGTCAGCTATATTATAGTTGTAATTTTTTCTGCGGTCACATTATATTTGTAGCACAAATGGGTTTGCTCGACCGAGGTAGAACCACGATTTTCAGTATACCAGCGTGAAATAGCCGCTATTGTGTTTCCTACAGTGAGTGTAGAGAACCGGAGACACTTTGTACTGAAAACGAGGCGTTTCATCTTAGTCCACAGGGGTGACAACGCATCCTGATTCCTAATCAAGGATAGACGTACCCTAGTAGATGTAGGCCACAGCATCTAATTACCATCAGGTGGATTATATGCTCATAAAGTTACAGCCTATATACGTCCCACTGCTGGGCACAGGCCTTCCCTCATTTCTGAGAGGGTTTTAGGGCAAGGAAGTGTCCGCCGCGCTGCCCCAATGCGTGTTGGCGAACTTCACATGTCTTCGAAATATTTTTTTTCTTATTCCTGAGACATGCAGGTTTCCTCACGATGTTTTCCTTTACCGCCGAGCACGTGGTAAATCAGCACTTAAAATTGCAACTAACAATTTCATTGGTGCCGGTGGGGGTCAAACCATCGTAATCTGAACTACCACGGCTCATTAGTCAACCTTATTCTATAAAATAACTTATTTCGGGGTGCTTAGGTGTTCATTTTCAAAAAAAAAAAGTTGCCTTTCGCGGCTATATAGAAGCAGTACAAATCATCCACCCCAGCATTCCTTGGGCGTCGTAATATGCGAAAGACGGAAATGAAGTCGGAGATGAGCAGCGGTGCCTTTCGGGTAAGAACTCAAAGTAATAAAAAAACGAGGTTCCAAGCCCGCCTGCTAAACGTGGTAACAATTTTCAGCATGGTTAGTATATCGGAAATTAGAAAATAAATCAAATTTATACGCAATTGCTCGAGTCAAGGTTAAATACATGTTATAAGATAAAACGAACATTCGGAAAATCTTATATTTTCCAAAAATAAATATTGGCAACCATTTGCTCTCAATCAATGTCTTTCTTGCGAAAGCCGGCAAAAAGGCAATGATTGTGAGCACATTAAGAGTTTAAAAGTTACAAACATAATATATCATGAATGTATTTCGAACAACCTTGAACTTTTGATTAAACATTACATTTTAATTCGTTAAACACGTAAAAATATTTACTTGAACTAATTTTAATCGAACTTGTATAGAAATTTTGTTTAAAAAAAGATTCAATTGTAATATTTTAAGATGTTCATGTTTAGTTAATAATAACAAAAATCATAATTTTCTTTATTTTAGTGAAATGATGTGATTTGTGTGTAAAATTGTTATCAAAAACTAGTAGGACTGATAAGTCTCGTTTGCAAGTTTCACAAACTTGTAACCGTTATTTATGGATTGTTAAAAAATATTCTTTAGGAGGTATTTTTTATTAGATATTATTTTTTATCAAAGTATTTATATAGTAATAAAATGTTCATTTATTGCGCTGTTTTAAATAAAAAAGAATGCCTATTATCTATATAATACAAACAAATTTATAAATATACATTAGCTTTATAATATTTTATCAATTGGATTTTCAACATTCCTTTCATATATTTTATGTATCTGAGCTTGACAGCCACGCGAGTCGTCAATGCTTTTTCCTCATTCCAAAAGTGCCGTACGTACTATAAAGAAGGTTTCACTTCTAAAGTTTTCACTTGAAAAACTAGTGAGCATAAAAAAATCTTTCAATCTATTATCTCCATCATAATATATCACTTTTCTATTTGAAAGAGTTAACCTACTGTGTATTATCGCCGTAGCACGAATAGGTCGTCATGATCGGAGAAGAACCACGTTCGCACAGAAAATTATACTAAAATAGCAGCATAATGTCAGTGTGTTTAGCCATAATTTTAGTTCTCAGAAGTGACGGCGCATTTGTTTTTAGGCTTTTCGTTTAGGTTTGTAGCCTGGATGGTGTCTGCGGGCTACAGCATTCACTTACCATCAGGTGGACATATTGTAGACGACCATTATATTTTACATAACGTAATGTACTACCAACAAAATCTATATAATATGTAAGCGCACGGAGGAGAGTGAAATTTGGTTTAGTTAATTAGTTAAAGTTTATATGGACAAAGTGTGTAGTAAGCCACAATTTATATATTACTAGCTTGCACCTGGCACGTTGCAGGCTAGTTAGTTATATTTTTTAATTAGGAATGATAACATATTCATTGACGTTAAATGATAAATAAATTTGTCAGTACTATACGCACGCCACCCTACTGTAAGTTAATTGCAATATGCTTATAATCTTAGTGCAATATGTTGACAAAGTATTACCGCAACCTGATGAACGGTATTGCAGCGCATAAAATAACAAAAAAACTGTTTTATTTTTTAATTTATTAGATATGTGTTAAAATACCTTAAATAAAATAAAATATTATTTAATATCCAGGGTCACTTATCGGGATAAAATCAGGGTCACTTATCGTTACCGAAAGAACATTGTGACTCGGGATTTTTATATTTTGATTTGATTTGTAACAAAAAATATACTGACTAAATTGAAACCTTTACAGCTTATTTAGTCCACTGCTGGACATAGGCCTCCCCCATAGATTACCTCATAGGGGGTAGTAGTTGCGACGCTTTGGAAGCGGATTGGCAACCGCAGTTTTTTTTGTATTCAGTCGTTATTAGGGAGACTCCGCTGCCTGTCCATGATTTGCTTAGTGTACAAGCTTGAAAAAATAATGGATTACGGTGAACACTAGTACTAATAAATTTAATGAATTACGACTAAAACTAGTACTAATAGAATAATAACTCTCCGGAACATTGCGCTAGCTGATCGTTAAAGCACTGTTCTACTCACATCCCTTTAATGATCAGTGGAAGCTTTATACGACACGATACAGTTTTACTATATCCGACCAATAGTTAAATTTTCCCTTAACTTTAAAGTTGTTTGAAAGAAATCGCTTTTAGCGATAAGAACGCCTCATTGCACATACCTCCTTAGTTTTTCTTCCTGTATTCTTCTTTTTGGGGTGTAATTTTTTTTATTTTTAAAAACGTTACCCACCCACTAGGATTTTTCCCTGTATCGTGGGAACAGTTTACAAACATAAATTGCACAAGGACAAACATCCATAGCACCCCGGAACAATTATTTGTAGACCATACAAATACTTGTTCCGTGCGGGTTTCGAACCCAAGACCCCCAGCGCAGCCACTCTTTCCTAAACCATTGCGACAAGGAGCCTTCTTATATAAAGGTTACGTTTATAATATCCATATCTCATAATATATACTAATATACCCCAAAATTAATAGTTTGTGATAAAACCCACTTAAAAAGACTAAGTCGCTTAGAGAAATAAAATGGTCACTATATTTTAGCTTAGTACTTTTATATAGGTAGGTTTATATTATAAAGTAGGTAATTATGCTAGACCTATATACCTGAACGTAATGCCGTGTCCACATGCTTGGCAAGCCTTAAAAAGCCGTTACAAATTCAAACGTGTGGATAGAGTGTTTCGATTGGTTTGCGTAGGTTTGCAAGCACTTGTAGCCGATCCATTGAGGGTCGGTCTTTTGTCACATATAGAAGGAAATTTTCCATAAGCGCTTGCCACGCGTTCACACATTTGTGCCCACAAGAATCTGTAATAAAATAATTTCATAATAACCTGAAACGGTTTTTATGAATTTTTAACATCCACCATATTCTTAGCCATATTTTTCGTTTTTTTTTCCCGCAAAAATTTTTAGCTATACGATATGACCGACACAACAACCTTGATGTCCGTCATGCTTACCTCTAACAGATATTACAGAATAATCTAACGTTTAATTTCCACAATCAAGCCAAACGTTTGTAGAGATTTGGAGTTTGCGGCCAGTGCATAGAAATATAAAAAACAGACAAACTTTTTTCTTATATCAATAAAAATTATATCTATAAAAAACAAACAAACTTCTTTCTTATCTATGGGCCAGTGTCTAGCGTGCGGACGCGGCATAACAATTGATGTGTAGCACACATATACTCGTGTGCTTCTACTAATTACGGACGGCGTGGATATTGTGTAGCATCGCAAGTCGTTCCCCCACTGGAACTATAGTTAGTTGTGGTCTATTATTAGTCTAAATAATTAGACGATTCTTTTCCTAAGGGTCGTTTTTCATTCGTCAGATGAAAATTATCAATCAAATAAATTATATCTGGCTGAAAATAAAACTGAAACGATTGAACTGTTTTCTTTTTAATTTGTTCATTTGTATAAATGATATGAATAACTTAAATTAAACTGTTGAAAAATCGGCACAGAATTTTAATGTCTTTATTTTTACACACATCTTTTCTTTCTCATAGAATACTAGCTTAAAGTTGCAGCTTAATGCTGTGTTTCGTATAGTGCTTGTAGAGAAATAGAACCCTTTTTATGATATATGATACGAGGTATTTCATCTAAGTCCTGAAGGATGACAACGTGACGAGGATACATGTAGATATCTATGTGCCACACAACCCACTTACTATCACGCGGTCTGTGTTTTTCTTTACAAAATGAGGGTGACAAACGAGCACACAGTCCACCTGACGGTAAGTGGATGCTGTGGCCCATAGACATCATTCTCGATTAAGAATCTAAACGCAGATGCGTTGTCACCCCGGAGGACTGAGATGAAATGCCTCGTTTCCAGTATAAAAGGGTCTCCGGATCTCTGCACTTACCATACGAAACACAGCACTATTAAGCTGCCGTGTACTTGCTTGTTATCCTAATTCTATAAAAAAAATAAACTTAATGTTGTAACCGTATGACTGATCAAATAATTTAAACCAAGTTTAACGTGACCTGCTGTTTGTTAACCGTCCTCCAACCTCAATATGAAGAAACCAAATAATGAAAAGCAAAAAGCACTTACTCAACCAATTGATGGCATATACTGTAACAGGATTCTAAAACTGTGAATTTTTAACCAGAAAATTATGTAAATATAATAAAGTTAAAGTTAAATACGGAAACAGAATTAAACGGTAACAAAATTAGGGACACTCCCACGACCCGGAACTCTGTCGAGTAATTAAAATCAACTTAGATTAATCTAATGTTTAAGCAGACGGCAGACTTTATTGCTGAAATTTATGGATCGTAAAGAAAGCTATATGCTGCTGAGGTTAAATTAATTCTAAACTCTTCATTTGAAACAGCAAACGATGTTATAGACATTGAAGAGTGATGGAAAAAGGGTAATAAATTTCAATGAGACTGCAGTTAAATTTGCGAAATAAGGAAAAGGCGGGGCGTAATTTTCCGGAGGCATTTTAAGATTTATAATTCCTTAGCTATTGGCTATCGAAGTAACTTTAATTGAAAACAGAGGCAATAACAAGCGATGCTAATAACTACCACCATCCGGTGCAAAAATCGGAATAAAATCGAGTAGTTAACCTTCAAGCGCCATAAAAATCCCATGCAGTCGCATGCGTCCGGCAAATCCTGAGCGGTCGCATGCGACCGCACCCACCCACAGCACTTAAAACCATTAAAACTTATATTTAGAGACTACTGTTCTATGGAGAAATTCAGCATTATAAAATCTATACAAAATTACCTATCTTGTCATCTAAACAAAAGTCAGGTTTTACTTCATTACAAAAAGATTTTATTGTATTTTGATAACAAAAAAAATATACCATGCGAATGTCGGGAGCGTGAAATTCACAATTATTTCAATATATATTACTCGAAATTATTTACGTAAAGAGATAAATTATATTCACACAAAAACTTTTATTACATTTTTATAATAAAATACTATACTAAAACATTAACCAAACACTAGAAAAATCCAAAAATCAACACAGTAACGAAAGAAATGCACATAGATTATAAATAAATATTCATAGGATAACAGTTTTCTTATTGCATTAGAGGATAAAATATTTCATATTGATTATATAATGCCAGACTTCTTCATAGAAAAGTAATCTCTATATATAAGTTTTTATGGATTAAAGTGCTATGGGTAAGTGCGACTTCATGAGACCGCTAGAGATTTGACGGAATATGGTCGCGGTCTCATGATACCGCTAGGGCGTTGAGAGGTTAATACTTGGAAAATATTACGCAGACAATTTTTTTTATAGAATAAGGGTGACTAACGAGCACACAGTCTACCCGATGGTAAGTAGATCCTGTGGCCCATACACATCTACATTTATCCTCGATTAAGAATCAAAACGCAGATGCGTTTTCACCCCTAAGGACTAAGATGAAATGCCTCGCTTCCAGTAAAAAAGGGTCTCCGGATCTCAACACTCACCATACAAAACACAGCAGTATTAAGCTGCTATTTAACGCTGCTACTCTGTGAAAGTATGGTCCTTCCCCGGTCGAACCGACCCATTCGTGCTACAATCATAATATAGCTGCAGCGTGACTCTACCACGTATAAAACATTTAGTGACGCAAGATTAAATAGGTTTTTCTTGTTATGGTTTTCTAGAAGTAAGAATTCTGACAAAATTTTTGGTACAGTAGTCGTGTAGTTGCGGTGCAAAAATATAAAATACTCCGTATCGTCCCGTGGGTGTCGTAAGAGACGTGGAAAGAAGAGAGGGAAAGTGAAATGGAAGATGGGCAACAGCATCTATCTTAATAATAATGTCCTCCAGACCGAATTTCGGCCTCGGTCGCCTTTTTCAACGGAGGCTAGCCATCGGCGCAGGACAGGATTATAGTGCCCAAGTGTATGCGCAAGCACAGGTACACTGTCTATTCCCTCACTCTCATAATCCAATGGGACGGTAAACCGACACGACCGGAGAGAAGTCAGGCGCAGGACCAATGGCTTTACGTGCTTTCCAAGGCACGGGGATGTGACACCGCCAACTTCATGACTCCGGGCAGCTACTAAGAATTTCTTGACAGAAAAACTCAATAATTGATGTTTTGGCCCGACCCGGGATTCGAACCCAGGAACTCATGATTAGCAGTCGCACTACTACAACCACTAGACGACTAACGAGGCAGTTATCTATCTTATACAAACTCAAAATTATAAAAAAAACTGCGGTTGGTGAGCGGGTTGCTCACCAAGCGTGGCAACTTTGGCTAAATCCCCAATCCATAGGGAAAATTAATGGAGAAGATCTATGTTCAGCAGTGGGTTTTTGTAGCCTGTAATGGGTGGATTGATAGACGGATTGTAAGATTAGTTATTAAGTATAGGCAATATTACCTGTATACAATCTTGCAAAACAGATGTTACGGTATACGTAAGTCAATAACATTCTTAAGAAAAAAAATTTCGATGGCTAGCATCTAAGTAATCACTACGTTCCAGTTAGTACGTTTAAAAATAATTGCGTTCTCTAATTTACTTAACTGTCGAGAATGATGAAAGAGTGAAAGGGTGACAAACGAGCACCTGATGGTATGTGGATGCTGTAGCTCATAGACACCTACATCTATCCTCGATTGAAAATCGAAATGTTGATGCACCGTCACCCCTGAGGACCAAAATAGAACGCCTTCTTTTCAGTATAAAGAGTCTTCGGATCTCTAAACTAACCATACGAAACAACAGCAGCTTAATGCTGCTATGTTTCGTATGGTGTTACACTGGTATTCTGTGAGACCCCGGTCGACCCAACACATTTTTACTGTAGACATAATATTTAATTGTGTTTATATTCATATTTGGTTAATGGCGTTCATTAAATGGCATTAATTGCACATTTGTATTCCTTATTTTAATGGGAATACAGTAAAGATTTAGTAACAAATAAATAAATAAAATCTTAATTTACTAAATCTACAAACATGACTCTAGCCATTCGAATCTTGGACCGTCTTTTCAGTAGTCAGGTGCTGTTATTTCTAAACCATTTAATAATAAAAGCGTAATAATTTTCAAAACAAATTATATAGAGTACTATTTTTGCGGTTACACAGTAATTCGATATTAATGTACGTGACACCAATTATCTCATGAATTTTTTATTAAATGTCACTTGTATCAAATTTTTGATATAAATCACTACACAGATAGACATTAAAATTCAGATCAAGCTCAGTCAAGTTGTCTTTAAATTGATAATGAAAGCATATAGCTACTAGATATGACCTGCACAGAGTTCAAAACTTTATTAAACTAAGTTTGTATATAAAGGATTATTATAATATTAAGGAATTTTTGGATGATAAATAACCTTTGGGAAGGGCAATCGCTACCAAGCTATTTCTAATTGGTTTTGTGTTGTTAATTGTAACAGACATGATTGTGAGCTGTTATTTAAAAAAAATTAGTCCCGCTGGGGTTCTCGCTGGTTCTTCCCAGGACAGAAGTTTCTTCCGAACCAGTGGTAAATTAAAAAAAGTGACGTTTAATAAGTATTATTTGTAATCTATATTGAATGAAAAAGTTTTCTTCCGCGTACAACCTCTCTGTGGAATAGTTAACCACCGGCGATTTTTCCGGACCGATACGACCTGAGGACCTTCAAGAAAAGAGCTTACTCCTTTCTAAAGAGCCGGCAACGCACCCACAATTTCTCTGGTGTTGCGGTTGATCATAAGCGGCGGTAGTCACTTAACATCAGGCTCTTCTACAAAAAAAAAGTTTCTGTTTCTGTGGCAAACAATGACTAGGGGAACATTAATATAATTAACTTTATCATGATCATCACGTTGTACCTAGAAAGATATGTTTTTTTTTTTAAATAGAATAAGATGACAAGCACACAGTCCAACTTATATCGTCAACAAATAATCAAAATGCGTTGTCACCCCTGAGGACTAACATGGAATGCCTCGTTTCCAGTAAAAGGGTTGTCCGGTTCTCTTCACTCACCATACAAAATAAAGCAGTATTAAGCTGTTATTTCAAGCTGGCATTCTGCGAAGGCGCGGTTCTTTCCCGATCGAGCTACAACTGCAGCATGGCTGTACCACCATAAAACTTTGTTTGAGATAAATTATTTTACACAAATATAAATTTCACAAAGATTATACCTTGCACGCCTTCATTGTGTTGTTGCTTTTTCCCCGGGCGATTTGTTGATGGATACAACTTAGGGACTTTCAAGAAAAGAGCTTACTCCTTTTAAAAAGGCCAACACTAACCATCAGGTGAACCGTATGCTCGTTTGTTTTCTCTTTTATAAAAAAAGGACCAACATCCAGACCTGGAACAATTATTTGTAGATCATACTAATACTTGTTCCGTGCGTGATTCGAACTCGCAGCTCTCACACAGCAACACGTTATTAAGCCACTGCGCCACGGAGCCGTCAATTCTTGATGGACAAATTCGCTAAATTTTATATTTTATTTATTATTATGTATTGAATTAAAAAATATTATGACTGCACTGCATCACGAGTGCATATTTGATTCCTGTCGGCTAAAACCCCATGTTTAACTTTATCATAAACTTTATTATTAAAATATTTACATGTAAACGAGAAGAACGAGTAAATGTCAAAAGCATAAATTAAAAGCTGAAGCTCGCGCTTATCCCTTGTGTAGTATTCGTTTAATTATTTATTCGTTTAATTATAAGAAAACATTATTGCTTTCATTTTTAAAGTTCATCCACTTCTTTAATAACAAAAATATAATCAGCATAATAATAATAATAATAATCATCAACAACAACAACAAGAGTAACAAAAGATTTAATTCTGTTTTTGCGGTTATAAAAGTACTCTGCTGGAGAGTTTATCTCAATCGCCACCATTAGCAGAATAATACGGAAATTGCAGAACACCTCCTACTAACGCATTAAGTTTATATTCCTTCCCTATAATCCAATTTGTGTAGAATACATTTATATAGGATTTACAGCTAAAAATAACCTTCCTTATAAAGACCTACTAAATCTATTCCTATTACATTACAAACGTTTCCATAATAGTAGCTCCTTTGTCACTTCCAGTGGACGCACAATAAGACATTCGATAATTACCACTATATATAATATCATGTCGGTCAGGTAGACCACGTGGTGCGAAACTGGGGCACGCTCACTTTCGGTGTATTTATTACCGAGTCCAGATGTTTAATGTTGAATAAGATTGTGGAAATTAAGGTGCGTACTTTTTAACATATTATGCACGAAAGGTGTTTTTTTCTACAAGTCTTTCGAGCGAATAAAGCAGTGTGCTGCTTAGAACAAAAATATGTAAGTGGGTGCCTCCCCCCAAACGGACTTCCAAGCAGAAAGGTATTCTGCTAGTAAGTTTAGTTTTGCCCGTGGTAGAACCATGCTGAAGATATATATGGTTGTAGCACGACTCGGTTCAACCGGGGAAGGACCACGCTCTCTCACAATACTGGCGTAAAATAGCAGCTTAATGCTTCTGTGTTTCGTATGGTGAGTGTAGAGAATCAGAGACAGTTTTTACTGTATACTCGTATACAGTAAAAACTATCTCTGGTTCTCTACCCTGAGAACTGAGATATATAGATGAGCTATGAGCCAAAGTACCCACTTACCATCAGGTAGACTGTGTGCTTGTAGTTGTTGCAGAATTAGGGTGACAAACCCTAATTCTATAAAGAAAAAGGTCTCCTCTTTTCTCTAAAAGGGTCATGGAGCGGTTAATCTTTCGCAGTGTGTGTTGGAGGACTGCAAATATAATTTTAAATTCTAACATCTGACAATTTAAAATATCTGTAATTGCTACGTTAAATATGTAAAGTTCACGAATATCATTAAAATATGTGTTTTTTTGACATGAGTGTGAATTAAACAATTATTTTTATGTTATGTTTATAGTGTTACGTAATAATAGTTTTTAATACTTGTTGTTATATTTTCTTTTGTTATACATACTCATTTGATTAAAGACTCATTTGATTAAAGCCATTTATGCGAATAAGTCTGTAGTTTTTGAGTTTGAAAAAAGTAACCATATTACCCTCACGTACCTTAGTCATAATAATATTTGTTACTTACTTTAACTATGTAACGCATTGGGTGCGTTTGGCAGAAAAAAGCGCTAGCAAGCGCTTACAAGCGCTAAAATAGTTTTCGGCCAGGACACGATTGCTACTTCAGTAGCGCTGAGACAATCCGCCATTTTGCTTATTTAATTTGTTTGTTTTGAAGTAGTAATTATAAGTCGTTTTGTGCAATATTAGTTTTAAGTAATATAATGACATGAATAGACATATACATGTTATTAAAAATTCATGATTGGTAAGTTTTTAATATGAATACTTTACAAACATATATTTAAATTAGGTTAGGTTCCCCGGTTAAAACTAACATCGTGTCCTGGAGGTCCTACCTACGATTTGACAGCGCTTACCGCTTAAGATCGCCATTTTGCTTACAAGCGCTTGCTAGCGCTTTTTTCTGCCAAACCCACCCAGTGTCTTCAATCTATTTCTGCAATCTGTGTCTTTTAGTAAAATGAAATATTTTTTTTTAGAATAGGTTTCCTTCAGTGACAAGCACGTGAGAAATTTTGTCTCAGTGGTCGAGAACGCTGTCAATTATATTCGAAATCACTTAGAACAGTTTACATTATGTGATGTTCGTTATGTTTCTTTGACTTGTACATTTTAACCTGACTCTGGGATATATCAAAGTGATTGGTGATTACGATGATTTGTTTCAACACCAATCGTCAGATAACCCGCTTGTAGGTTATATAACCGCAGTCCGAGTTGTATTTTACCTGAACTATTTAACTCGTATCGGACGGGTTTCAAGCAATATTTAACGTTAATTTTATTTATGTGCCGTAAAGTAGTATAAAGAATGAAGGTTAGAGAATGACTATAATGCGTAGCATTCAATTAAATTACATGTTACAGTTATAATGCGTCCACCCACAGAAACAGGGTTATAAATTCTTCAACACCGCACGCCTTAATTCAACGGTATTTTAGATCAAAATAAGTATGTGTTAAAGGCTAGAATAGCATATGCAGCTGCGGAATAATTAAAAATGTTGCATACTGCACTTCAAGGAATTTAGCTCAGAATAACTTCAGGCAGGACAATAATGCTAGAAATTGACTGGTCGGATACGTGTTTGAGTATTTATGGTATTCGTGCCTTAATATGTGGTCAACCGTTGGATCTATGGTATGAGAAAATGTAGACCGGGAGCAATGTTTCTAACACGGGTAGATTTAAATTATTAACCGTAATAAAATGTTCCTTATGCGATACCAAATATACTTATTTTATTCTTGTCTTGAGAACACCGTCATTGTGATAGGATCGAAATGATGGCAAATTATTCCATTCTTTTGTTGTAGGAATGTTAACGTTAAAGAAATCGAAACCGTTTAGTTCTACCGCGTGGAAAGTCAACTACGATTGTAGATTGTTCGTTGGTGAAAGCCAGGAAGACGCATTAATTGAGAATAAGATTGGTAAAATAAATTTTACTTTTCCTCAGCGAGACGAACATTTCGGAACGTGAAAATTTTATATTTATAAATAAACCTGTCCCATTCTATACAGTGTAAGCTCCATATAACGACACTCAAGGGGCGGGGCAAATTTTGAGACAATAGAAATATTGCCGTTAAATGGAATGAAGAAAAATGTGTATAAGAAAAAGCAAAAGTTTATTTCAGACCAGTGTTAGTAATTACTTAAAAACAGTTGTTATTTAAACGCTATAGCGTATAATCTGAACAAAACGTATAGATAATCCATGACTCCTACTACAATAGAATAAAAGAACGTACACAGTTGTGCAGTTTTTACCAATTTTTGCAACTTAAAAAGTATTTTTTTAATTTACTGTTGTCGGTATTGAGAGTCGGTGTAATGCTATATATGCTATAGAGTATATCATCGTATGGAAGACAAGCTAAACCAAGTCAACCAACCAACCAATCGAGTGACGTTACATGGAGATCTAACCATATATATATATATATATATATATATATATATATATATATATATATATATATATATATATACGGTCGCTACTGTAGCTGATGGGCAAAAGTGTAAACTTTAAACAAAGAAGGCTGCTACAGATGCGTTGCCAACCTAGGATTAAAATATAATATCTCAGCTCCTGTAATGTCCGCCATACACGGTCAGTTCAACCGATCATTCCAATGATCAGTTTAAACTAGGAATGTTGATATTTTTAAAATATTGCATTTTCGATATATTGATAAATAAACTAATATAATATAAATCTCCGATATTGATATATTTATAATTATCGATATATCGAAAAACCGATATTTAAAAAATATCAACAGTCCTAGTTTGAACTGATCAGTTGTAATGATCAGTTGAACTGACCGTGTGTGTCGTCCATAATTACACTGACTCTCTATACTCTTCAAACCGAAACACAGCAGGGCGCACACTGCCGTTTGGTGACAGAAATATTTAGGGGGGTGTTTGCAGTTATATTGGTAGTATAGTTGTAGCACGAATGGGTCGGCTCGACCGGGGAAGGACCGTAAAATAGTAGCTTAATGCTTAATGTGTTTCGTATGGTGAGTGTAGAGAACCGGAGACCCTTTTTACTGGAAACGAGGCATTCGATCTTAGTCCTCACGGGTGACAACGCATCTGCATTTTGATTCGTAATCGGGGATTGATGTAGATGTCTATGGGCCACAGCAACCACTTCCCATCAAGCGGACTGTGTGTTCGTTTGTCAACCTGTCCTATAAAAAAAGATAGACCTTTAGGCAGGAAACTAGTTCTAAAACTTAATTATATAATTATCCATAATATTTTATCCGCCATTGCAGGAGAATACATCATTGCGTTTCATAATCTAGGTTACTCATGGTATGTAAAGTAAGGAGAGGCAGATATGAGAGACGGATAAAAAGTAACAAAAGCACTTTCCCTTGAAACTGTACAATGACCGAAGACTGAACGTGTCCGCTCGAACGGTGAAAGATCACGTTCCCATAGGATACAAGTATGAGGTAGCTGCATTAGTAAGGTGAGTGACGAGAACTGGTGACACTGCTAACGAGCCATTCCTCTTGGTACTCAGGGGTGACAACGCATTTGCATTTTTATTTTTAATCGGAAATATGTATGTATCCATGAGCCTCCACCTTTACGTACCATCTTACTATCATTATTAAGCAAGTAATACGTTATATATGTCGCAGATTTATGGAAGAAATAAGTTTTTCATAAAGAAAACCTCGGCTTTTGATCAGGAACTGGAAGAAGACTAAAATTACTAATTTATGTTATCATAAACCTGAAAAAATCCCGTTTTCGATCAAAAACCTAGACTGATTCAATTTTATGATAAAATCAACCTGACCTAACCATACCTAAGCTTAAATTTTATCAAGTTTAGAATATTTTCAGGTTAATGATAAAATTTAGTAATAACTTTGTCGTCTTCCATCAAAAACCAGATTTTACTATAAACCGACGACATATACAAAGGCATAATAGGTGGACATTCAATACGTGTTTAGAAACCAATTGATCAATCTGAGTGAAATTGTGTCTTATATCTGGGTGATCTCAAAAGCTATTGTTTTAAATCCATTGTCTTAAACCGGATAAATGTTAGTGGGTTAATAAACCATTTGACAGTTTGGTCACCCTATGAACGACAAAGCGTGATGATAGCGGCCTTGATGGCAGTTTAAATTAGCGCTACCATAGGCGTCAAACTCGTTTTGTTCTCGATTCGATTTCATCAGTACTCTTAATTAACATTCTCTTATTAGATTGACCCGTATATACGTTTGTATATAGAAATAAACGTAATGGAATTTTTTATTAAAAAGTAAAAGTAAAGTTACAGCCTTTATACGTCCCACTGCTGGGCACAGGCCTCCTCTCATTTCTGAGAGGGTTTTTTTATTATTAATAATTCTATAATTTTGTGGCTATAACCTAGTATTTTATATTTTATATTCTGATTGCAGTTCTCGTTTTCTCTTCGTTTTATGTTCATTTAAAGTCTAATTTAATATTGTTTGTTATATTGCCTAATATAATAAGTCTTATATGTATATATATATCTATATCTATATATATATATATATATATATATATATATATATATATATATATATATATATATATATATATATATATAATAAGTCTTATATATATATATCGCAACGCGTCTGCATTTTGATTCCTAATCGAGGATAAATGTAAATGTTTATGGGCAACAGCATGCACTTACCATTAGGTGGACTATGTGCTGGTTTGTCACCCTTATTCTATAAAAAAGTTGCTTACTCCCTCTTCTAAAAAGTAAAAATTTGGATAAAATAACCCGCGACTTATTGTTACTGCGGTTCGGTGACACAAAAATGAGTTTCCGTAGTTCTCCCGTAAATTAAACTAGTTCATTAGCATAGTCATGCGCCGTCGGTTTTTTGCCGTTGAGAAATTGAGAGTGACCGACAGAAGTGCTCGTTATTTTGACTATTCGTGACTATCGACCTGAGACAAAGGATGTGAACCGGGGCTTAGTAAATTTTACCACACATTAGCAGTTAGTAGTGACATATTATATTTAGGTTAACCTAATAGACAACTTTACACTACAGTCAGAGAACTTTACACACACAGATACCAAGCTAATAGTGCCAATTACTCGACTACACCGAGTCAGTAATTCATTATTGGGGCGATGTATAAGCTTTTACAACAAAACTATACAAAAATTGACCTACACAAAGTTCAAAAACTTTATTAAATTAAGTTTGTATAAAACGGGTCATTATAATATTAAGGAATTTATGGATGATACTAACGCTTGGGAAGGGTGATCGCTACCAAGCTGTTTCTAATTTGTTTTGTGTTGTTAATTGTAATATACATGATTGTAGGCCGTTATAAAAAAAATTTCCCGCTGGGTGTCCCAGGATAGAGGTTTTTTCCGACCTAGTGGTAAATTAAAAAAAGTAACTTTCAATAAGTATTATTTATAACCTATATTAAATAAAAAGTTTCTGTTTTTGTTTCTGTTTGAGATATGTTCAAGTAACTTGACGCTAAGTCTAAAATATTGTTTAGCTTTAGCTAAACTAAAAAGATTATTTTCTGTTAAAAACTTAATTTTAAATCCAACAAAACAGCATTTTTATAGAAAACTAAAATAGTTCAATTGATGTTAAGTGGATACTGTGGCCCGTAGATCTACACAACCAAAATCGACGAATAAGCTTTTTGGAATCTCCTTGCGCTAAAACATTTTTAGAAATGAGATGAGGCCAATGTACAGCAGTGAGACATAAATAGGACTTTGTTTTTTTTTTATAGAAGAGGGGGCAAACGAGCATGCGGCTCACCTGATGTTAAGTGACTACCGCCGCCCATGATCAACCGCAACACCAGGAGAATTGCGGGTGCGTTGCCGGCCCTTTAGAAAGGAGTAAGCTCTTTTCTTGAAGGTCCCCAGGTCGTATCGGTCCGGAAAAATCGCCGGTGATAAACTATTCCACAGAGAGGTTGTACGTGGAAGAAAACTCCTTGTGAAACGTACAGTGGTGGACCGCCAAGCATCCAGATGGTGTGGATGGTATCGGGACGTTTGCCGTGTCGTGCGTTCACGAAATTTGGCGGCTGGGATTATAATCCGAACAATTCCTCAGAGCACTCCCCGTGATAGATGCGATAAAATACGCAAAGAGATGCAACATCTCTTCGTAACGCCAGTGATTCGAGCCGATCGGAAAGCACTCGGTCGTCGACGATTCGAGCCGCTCTGCACTGGATGCGGTCAAGTGGAAGGAGCTGGTACTGGGGAGCCCCAGCCCAGAGATGGAAACAGTATTCCATGTGCGGCCGAACCTGCGCCTTGTAAAGTTGCAGGCGGTGTGCCGGCATGAAATACTGTCCCGCTCTGCTGAGCACGCCAAGCTTTTTAGAGGCCAATTTGGCCTTCCCTTCCAAGTGACCACGAAACTGCACGTCACTCGATATGTCGACGCCGAGGATGTCCCGGCACTCGGAGACGTTTTCCCGAGAAATATTGGCTCGGCCGGTGTAAAGAGCATCACCAGTGCTGTCATCTGCATAGCAATGAATGTTACGGGTATTAATAGGCTTGCAATCGGAGCTTGCACCGTCTACAACGACCTTGATGCTCCGATCTGCAAGAAAGCTGGTGATCCAATCGCACAATTTCTCGGGAAGCTGTTGTCCAGTTTGTTTTAATATTTATTTAATATAATATACCAGTTTCTTCGTAAATATTTCTGAGCTAAGTTTCTGAGTTCTCTATAGAAAAAGACATAATCGTTTTTGGCTTACTGTATGTTTTTCATGTACCTATCTGTTTAAAAGTGATAATTGATAAACTTATAAATGAAGATATCTGCAGTAGAACCAGAGTGACAGACATAGCCCAATGGATTAGTAAGCTGTAGTGGCAATGGGCCGGTCGTATAGCTCGAAGAACCAACAACCGATTGGTAAAAAACAAAGGTAAAAAAGGTTTTCGAGTGGGAGACTCGTACTGTTAAGCGACGTGTAGGGGACACCCCCCTCCCCACTAGATGGAGTGATGACCTAGTAATACATGCAGGAAGCCAATGGATACAGGTGGCTGAGGACTTGTGAAGGGCTTGAGGAAGGAATGATCATGATGCTCTATGTTAACAATCGAACAACCAGTTCACTTGATGGTAAGTGGCTACTGCAGTCCATGGACCCTTGCAGCCACCTTCAAATAAAGAAACTAAGGGTGCGTCACCTCTGAGGTCCAAGATGGACTGCGTCACAACCTCTAAGTAACCAGGGTAACCAGTATAAACTGCCCTTAACCTTTTTTATTATCATCCGGCTGCAGTTGTATATAAGGTGGAGGTATCTACCTAGACGCAATTTCAGGTAGAATAGAAGTCTTAACAACTAGTAAATCTTATTATTTTCACACGAGTTCACCACATATTTTAATAATAAACACCTCCGCGGCATCGACCAAATGTACGTAATGACATAATTACCAGATCTGCGAACTTCCTCATATTGGAGCCTCCTCAATTAGTCATGCGTTCAACTTTTTAACGTCTTCGGTAAGGTTAGATGTGTCACGGATGATTTCTAACCACAAAGATTACGGACTTCGTGAATATTTGTAACTCATGTACACAATAAGTAATTTATGAATTAGTTTTCAAAGTTACTGATTGATGTATCTATAAAACTCTTTACCAAAATTTGGTAACCGATTTTTTTAAAATAATATGCTATTAAAATAATATTTAAATTTATAAAAAAAAAACAAGGATATTCCGGACTGATACGACTTACTCCTATTCAAATCAGCAACGTACCTGAAATTTCACTGGTATTACAGTTGTTTGTGGGCGGCTGTCGACACTTTCCATCAGATAAGCCGCATACTAGTTTGCCCGCACTTTTATGAAAAAAAAATATTGATCTACATAATTCGTAAGTGTTAAAGTATGATCTATATTTCGCTAATGATAGTCACTCTATGCTAATGCTAGTGAACTGTAATACGTTACATTTATTCAACTTATAAGTATCAAATTTTGAGGTATATATTAAAAAGGTATAGAATGGTAAGGTAAAGAAATAAAATATTGGTTTAAATTTAATTGTATATTTCGGAATGTAGTATGGTGATACGAATTGTAGTGATCTAGTTCGAGGGACGGATTCTTTTACGCTATTGCTACATTTTTTATATTTACATTATTTTTAAAGTTCGAACGAATGTTCAAAATTTATGCAGTCGTACTACAGATAGATTTGAGCGGTACCATCAACACGTTAAACATCACTCACGACTTCATAATCATTTGGTAGGTAATATTGTGCTTAAATTAAATGTAGATAAAAACATTAATGTTCTTTATTCAAAACCATTTACGGTAGTTCCTCGAACCTTTTTTGTAAGTAATGATGGTAAGAAAAGACCAATAAAAGAATGATAATGTATGTAAATTATGTAAAGGTATGGCCATAATATATCTAACATTATGGCTACGGAAGCTGCATTAAGTTTTTTATTCAACAAATAATTCAAAGACTAGAAGGTCTTAAAAAGAACTATACTTATTTTTTTAAGTCTCTAAAATTAGATTGTCAAGTGTGATTATATTTTATAAACAAAATTATCTTCATCATCATCACTATTACAATTGTTCACAAGGCTGCCCAATAAGAATGTCACAAAACGTGACTCCGAATCACTTGCATCCATCGACTTTCTGCTTTCTACCAGGTCATCACTCCATCTAGCGGGTAGCCGCACTTCACTTCGTTTACCGACAAGAGACCTCCACTAAGGGAACTTTTCTTTCTAATCAGTTGTAGGTTCCTCGAACTATATAGTCGGCCCATTGCAACTTCTGCTTACTGATCCGTTGATTTATCCGGTTACTCTGGTTTTACCGCGGTTATCTCTATTCAAATAGCATAGAATATATAAACAACTTCACCTCCTATGTCTTCCTCCCCGTTTCATTTGCGGTTGATCGTACAAGGAATGTTTTACAACAATAACAATGAATTACACTAACACTGGACATGATCTTATCAGTATGGGAAAATAGTTTGTTTTACAAAAATTTGTAATAATAATTGCCCATTGTTAAATGATTAATTTGGTTGCAAAACTTTTCTTTAACAACTGACTATTTGCTTGAATACCATAATAAAGAGTGAAAGTTTGAGAAAACATTAATCACGTATGGGTTTTGATGTTAGTACAGTAATAATGGGTTAGCTTGACTGGGGAAGAACCATGCTCTAATAATTCTTCTAATTTAATAATAATTGGATTAGTAATTAATAAACCAAACTACGGATACTCCTAAAAGTAGAAAGTTTATTTTTTTAAACTTATTTTATATATATATACATAAAATAAGTTTAAAAATATATAAATATATTATGTATTTATATATATTATATATATTCATGCTCGTCGGTTAAGGGTAGTCCTAATTTGGCCCGCTTTCAATATATCGCCAATTTGGTCTATACACTTTCGCCTAGGACGTTCCTTTCCGATTCTGTAGTTCACATCTGCAATATAAATTTGCTTTGTCACTCTTTCTACATGACCAAACCACCGAAGTATTCCTTTCTTAATCCTGGTCACAACATCGTGTTGCAAACCAAACTTTTCTCTTATCACACAATTTCACAATTTCTCAAAGAATCATTGTCAAAGAGAATCTATAAAGCAACACATGACAGAAAAAAGATAATTCGAGTTGCTATAGCAAAGGCTGGCAACATAATATTAAAAAAAACGAGTTTAGCGTAAAAAAGGACAGTAAAATTTAAAATGATTGCAGCGTTCTAAAAAGGAACATAAAATTAAACACGACAGACAAAGGCGGCGCGTTTTCGAAGCACAGATTAAAAAAGAAGTAGATCGAATGACGACGGTACGATCGAACGTTGGGCAAAAAACTTGAAAACTTTGTGCTCGATTATTATATATGATCTATTCTTAGAACGGACGGGTATAAAACGCTATCCAATATCAAGTTGTCATGTCTTTGCACAGAATAGTACGTTCTCTTATAATTGGTAATTACGTATATGTAGACCTGGTAGATGTTCGATGGACCGCCTGGTAATTACGTATATGTAGACCTGGTTCGATGGACCGCCCCAACTGATGGACTATTATAGACAGATTATATTGAAAACACTCTTAAAATATTCCCTTGTATGTGATCGATTATTTCTTTAATTAATTAATAATAAATCATGTGAATGAATGATGAAAGATGAATGAAAAATGAAAGTGAATGCTGGGCCGTCAAGAAGAAGGATAAAAATAGACTGCATGCGAATGAAATGAGAATGTTACGATGGATGTGTGGTGTGACAAGGATGGATAAGATAAGGAATGAGTATATAAGAGGAAGCCTGAAAGTAGCGCCAGTGGTAGAAAAGGTGAGAGGAAGCAGATTGGCATGGTTTGGGCATGTGATGCGGAGGGATGGAAGTCATGTCACAAAACGAGTGTTGAATATGAATTGGAGGGACACACGGGCAGAGGAAGGCCGAATAAAAGATGGATCGACTGTGTGAAGAGTGATATGAGAATGAAAGGAGTAAGTATGGAAATGACGGCTGATAGAGAGGAATGGAACAAGAAGGTTTACTGCGCCGACCCCAGATAATGGGAAATGCTTTAGAGAATGATGAATTAATAATAAATCAAAAATATCAAAGTTTCTTATTTCCATACTGGTTGGTTAGAAACATCGTCCGCTATGGATTTATCTGTGCTTGATTAAATACATAAAATTTCATTCCTGTAACCCAGAGGGGCGAAAAGAGATTACGAACTTCTATTTACCATAGATTTCGACACGCATCTCTCCCTTCTTTCCCATTCATATATCATCTACACTTACATGCCCGTCGATTTATTTGATCCATGTTATTAAATATGTCACCAATTTAAGCAAACTTCGTCTGGGGCATCCTTTGCCGTCTCTGCCAAGTCACTTCTAGCATACATTTCTTTTGTCACTACTTTCGCATATTTTTTTTCTAAACGTCTAAATCACCGAAGCGTTCCTTTTTAATGCTTGTCACAAAATTTCCTTGTGAATATTAAATTAATCTCTGTGCTTAATGAACATCTATGTCTTGCAGTCGAGTCTTGATATTATCTATAGTGCCACCAACTTTACCGTTTAGTTCACAGAGTCGCTAGTAGAGAGCTTACTACTGCCATTGAAAAAATTTACCGAGAAAATAGGTGGTTATATAATACATATTTATTTGCACTTTTCATAATGAAATAAAAAAAATACACTTTTCAAAATCAATCAAACAAAGCACTATCCTCGCAGCACAAAAACAAAGCATTCCAGTTACTCGGTTTCATAACGAGATGCACTAAGGGCTTCAAACAGCCTCACAGCTTCCTCAACACAATCAAAAGAGCAGTAAAAGAGCTTACAGTTATACATAATATTCCCATATTACATAAGTTTTTTGTTTGTTAAACTCATTCTTTGTATTATGTAGTAATGTACGGCATTAATATTGTTAAGCGTAGATTTGATCTTTCCTGTAATAAAATATAAAAATGATGTTTCAATATATTTAAGTAAACAATCTGGCACAAAACCCATATAAATATATAATTTTAAATGTATTTTGATTGTCATGTGTTTTGTTGTCCATATAATAAATAAAAAATAGCTTATAGCGAAATGTCATTTATAAAATGGCGGTTTTAGTACCAATTATGTCCACCTGAACACATAATTTGATGGTAGTAGTAAAAATGTGGTGTTATTCTCATTTAAGATAACCAAAGACAATTTATTTTAGTTTCCCCAAAAGAATAAGTTTTTCTGATAAAAAGTAGGCTAGATTATTTAAGGCTCTTTATCTGTTCGAGAAGTTTTATTACAATCAAAACAATTAATCTTATGTATTTTAATTTCATCCATCATCTATTACAGCCTATAAAAGTCCACTGATGAACATAGGCCTCCCACATAGATTAAATTTTTCCATAACTGCCACGCTTGACCAGCAGTCAGACGTGGCAAATGCAGCCTTTTATTATTTAGAGTTATTGTCAGGAAAATTCTACGGCGAAGATTAGCCTCAACAGAAAGACAAAAATTTTAAAAATAGCTATTCAATATTAATGTCTAAATAGTATGCGAATAATTCACTCAACTCAATATGAATCATTTATTCCTATACATATTACAGGCAGACTCTTTACTTTTATTTATTAGACTAGTATGTATAGATTATATATGTATAGATTATATCTAGCGTTTTATCTGGTAGACCCATGCTGTCGCTATATTACGGTTGACACACGAATGGGTTGGCTCGACCGGGTAACGACCACGATCTTACAGAACACCAGCGTAAAATAGCAGCTTATTGCTGCTGTTTTTCGTATACTGAGTGTAGAGAACCAGAGTCCCTTTTTACTGGAAACGAATCTTAGTCCTCAGGGGTGACAACGCATCTGCATTTTGATTCTTAATCAAGCATAAATGTAGATGACTATGTGCCCTGGTATTTCCTTACAACCCGGTGGATCGTGTGCTCTTTGGTCACCCATATTTTATAAAAATCGCGGGGAAAGTTTTTCTTATATGAGTTTTTACCCAATAAAAGGCAAAGAAATATAAAATAATGAATTTTCTTAACATTTCTTTGCCCATCAAACAGATAACATACTACCACATAGATAACCGCACAAGGTCGCCAATCTTTATTCAGTTAACCATGAAACCCGTAATAGAGTCACGGAGGAATCGTAACCACATTCCGGTTATAGTAAGATTAGCAACGGTTCACTCTAACGACAGTACGTTAACCGATGTGTTTTTTGACCCTTACATTGGTAACGTTTTATGTAGTTTGTTGGAACAGTGCGTTTTATTGGCTATTTTATTTATTAATCGGACCACTGATTCTAATTTGACGTATGTGGAACATCTGCCGTCCCATTACTTAATAGCCGAATAAATAAATAAAACTACTAAATTCACATGAGAAGATGGTTTTTATTTACAATAATATATAGTATGTGTGTGTGTTCTTTCAAGCGGAAAAGCCATCCTCCAGCTATTTATTGGTTGTATTACGAATGGATCTGCTCTTTTTTCGCTAGGAGCACTAAGTTTTATGTTTTATGCATATATACGGCAGATGTTAGTTTGAACAAAAGAGATCTGTTCTTCCGGTTATTACTATATGAGAAAAAATTACCAAATGTCACCTAACAGCCTTTTATAAATTGTATACCACATTAGTTGCTTACTTAATAGGTCCTGGTTTTGTAACTAACCTCATCAATCAGTGGCCTCATACAAATAATACGGTTAAAAATAATTTAAAATATTTTACCGCGTGGCAACATTGCAAACATATACCCTGCTCGCCTGCCAATCATGGCAGCTATGGCGAAAATCCCCCATGAAGGAATCTATGTGGGAGACCTTTGTTCAGTGGTGCAATTTTGTAGTATGTAATGGTAATGGTAAAAAAGTATTCAATTATGATGATTGTTAGGGGTCTGTGAGTTCTAGTTTCTATCTAGCCTATATATATATATATATATATATATATATATATATAGAAACTAGGAGACAAAATGCTCGATAAGAGTTCGGAGGCTTATATTTTCAATGATTTTCTGTACAACCAGTGCGTGTTGCCAGTGATGATCTGAGTCGTGGTCCTTCACTGCTGGCCATATGAGGACACTCAAGGTCGCTCAGCGAGCTATGGAGAGGGCTTTGCTCGGGGTTTCTTTGCATGATAAACTTAGAATTATCGCAGAAGAACCAGAGTGACTGACATATCCCAACGGATTAGTAAGCTGAAGTAGCAATACGCCGGCCATATAGCTCGAAGAACCGACCGTTGGGGCGAAAAGGTTCTCGAGTGTCAGCCTCGTACGACGGAGTGATGACCTGGTAAGATATGCAGGAAGTCGATGGATGCAGGTGGCTCAGGACCGTGCTTTGTGGTATACCTTGGGGGAGGCCTATATTCAGCAGTGGACTTGTGAAGGGCTGTAATGATGATGATGATGATGAAGTTAAAAAAGCCTTCAAAGGCCTATAAGTAGTCAACAAAGTTATAAAACTGTTAAGAGGTCCATACCCAGCCGAACTTTATGATAGTTTTGGTTTTTTGTTTTGAATTTTTACTATTATAATAAATATTGTAAATATAATAATGTTAATAAAAGTTTTATGAATAAAATGTCCATATAACTCGAAGAACCGACAACGGGAAGAAAGATTCTCGAGTAGTAGCTTGGTAGCGGTAGGGAATGAGTAGGGCGGCTCCCCACTAAATGGAGCGAAGACCCGAGAAGACATGCAGAAAGTCGATGGATGCAGGGGTCTCAGGACCGTGCTTTATGGCACTCCTTGTGGGAGGCCCATGTTCAGCATTGGACTTGTGGAGGGCCGTAAGAAGGAATATATGAATAAAATAAAATGACAACAATTTCCGACTGCAATTTTAAGTGATTGTGTACCATGTGGGAAGTACTTCAATTATAATCTAAGACTTTTTTTTTGCTATAACAATTTTTAGTGTTTCCATAGAACTGTAAGGCTCGTGTGTGCAAAACTTTCGCCGTCACTCCTATTTCGGTACCTTACGATTAACTTGGGTTACGAGCCGTAAATAATCTATTTACAAAAAAAAAAGTGACTTTCCTTTTAAGTGGACACGGCTCTTAGAAGTAAGAATACGTTTGTAACGAGACTCCTCCTCCATCATTTGTCTGTCGCTTCGCATTCTGAATACATATATACTCGCACGTGATGGGGATACCAATTGTCAGAAACTTCTCGGACATATTTGGAACTATTGTATGATTATGTACGATAATGTAAGAGATGCAGGAAGTCGATGGAGGTGGTTCAGGACCGTGTTTGTAGCTTTCCTAAGGGAAAACCTAACCTAAGAACTTTTATACACGGTAGAGCCATGCTGCAGTTATATTAGAAGTATAGTTGTAGCACGAATGGGTCGGATCGATCGGGGAAGGACCACGCTCTCACAGACTACCAGCGTAAAATAGTAGCTTAATGCTGCTGTGTTTCGTATGGTGAGTGTAGAGAACCGGAGACCCTTTTTGCTGGGAACGAGGCATTCCATATTAGTCCTCACGGGTGACAACGCATCTGCATTTTTATTCGTAATCGAGCATAGATGTAGATGTCTATGGGCCACACCAACCACTTACCATCAGGTGGACTGTGTGCTCGTTTATCACCCTATCTTATTTAAAAAAGAAACAAACCAGGGTAGCAGTGCTTTCTTACAACTTTAAAATAGTCCGCCAAGCTATCAAGCGCCAATCTATGGAAAGGCCCAAGTGCAGCAGTTGACTTTGATAGACCTATGTAGATTGCGTATTTCTAGTAATTTAATCATATTTTCTGCTTTAGCAGCCTGATTTATAACCGATATAACTAATCAATTACAAATCAAAAAAATATATATTTCGAAGACACCAACATTTCCTTGCCCTTAAATGGGAAGAGGTCTATGCCCAGCAGTGGGATATATGTAGGCTGTAACTTTAATTTTTTAACTTCAATCATACTCATTCATTTCATCACCTTTTTTATTATTGATAGAAAAGAAAGAGAACAACTTTGAGCATTTCTTAAATTGACGACAACTTTATGAGTAAATAAGGTCTTTACTAACAAAAATTATGGTCCAATACATACATAAAATAAATAGTCATTCGTAAATGCCGTTTTATCGAAAAAAAAAGATTATTTCATATAATATAATATTGTTATCTCAGTTTTAAAGGTGTCAGTTTGGCGACCCTTTACAAAACACAAGTAACACATCAATGTACCGTTTCGTAACACCGCTGATTTTCACTTTAATACCGTGCCATAAGCGAAAGAACGCGTCGACATTACAGAGCAAATTAGTTTTTTAGCTCTCCTTTGCGTAGTTTCGTTTAAAATGATTAATTAGATGCTCAGTTAATTACGAACCAACGTGTTCACAGTTTTATTTTAGTGAACAACCTAATCTTGAACTTTGGTTGAATTTTTTTAAATTAAGTAACGAACATTCTTACTGTCCATGTGATCGTATATACTTGGTAGAACATGCCGCAGCTATATTTTGGTTGTAGCATGAATGAGTCGGCTCAACCGAAGAAGGAACACGCTCTTATAGAATATTAGCGTAAAATAGCAGCTCTGTGCCGCTATGTTTCGTATAGTGACTGTAGAGAACCGGAGAGCCTTTTTACAGGAAACCAGGCATTCCATCTTAGTTCTCAGGGTTGGCAATGCATCTGCATTTCGATTCGTAATCGAGGATAAATGTATCTTCAATTAACCGGTTATTTTCAAGTAAAAATCAAAATGCAGATGCTTAGAACTGAGATGGAATGCCTCGTATCCATTAAAAAGGATCTTCGGTTCTCTATACTTACCATACGAAACACACTAGTATAGAGCTGGTATTCTATGAGAGCGTGGTTCTTCCGCGGTTGAACCGACCCTTTCGTTCTACAACGTATACAATAAATGAAGCAACAGGATTTGGCACTTTCTCGGAAAATCTTAATATCCACATATGTACACCGCTAGGTACCCACAACACATTCTTTCAGGCAGAATGTATGGGTATCATTCAAGCGACCATAGCAATGGATGCTAGGAAGGTAAAAGACTCCTCTATCAGAATACTGACCGACAGCATGGCGGTACTACAAGCTCTGAGTTGCAATGTGATAAACTCGGAACTAATATATGAAAGCCATCAATGACTAAATAAAGTACGTAAACACAACAATGTAACTCTGCAATGGATAAAAGGACACAGTGGATCCAGAGGTAACGATGCAGCAGACGAACTGGCCAGAAGATGATCTGCTTTGATCACTATAGGACCAGAACCAATCATACCAATCCCTAATAAAACTTAACTAATCAACACGCTTAATTTTGGAAAAATCTAGTAGACTGTACAGGAGCTAGTGATGCGTTTCCTGAAATAAACATTCCTTTAATTAAGGTGCTAATGGGATGAACAAGCCACAAATCAAAATTGTAACAAGTGCTATTAAGATTCCTTGAACATAGGTATTACAGATATACTCTGTGCAGGGCACGTGTGGGGGAGGAAGAAACCCACGTGTCACTGACATGTCCGGAGGTATATAGGGCTAAACATCTCGGCACGTCGGGATTACTCCCCGAAGTTGCTTGCATCATCAATGGACCGTTGAACTTCTTCGGGAAAATTTCATAGCTCTAATGATTACATTATTCCTGTCCACACGCAAAATATGGGCTTGGACGTGAAATTTCGGAAAACAGCCCGTCTCTATCTTATCTTATAGAGAATGCCTCGTTGGTCAGTGATAGTAAACACGGCTGCTAATAATGAGGTCCCAGGTTCAAATCCCGAGATGGAGAAATAAAATTTATAATCATTTTCCGAGAGTTTTTTTTCATGAAACGCTCAATAGGTGTCCGGAATCAGGGATTTGGATGTGTTTCACCCCCGTGCCTTTGAAAGCACGTAAGTCCGATAGTCGTGTTCAGTTTGCAGTCACATCGCACTATGAGAGTGAGCGAACACCTGTGCATACACTTCGGCACTATATTCCCGTCCCGCATAGTTGGTTAGCCTCAGTTAAGTCTGGCCGCCGTAACCGAAATTCACTCTGGAGAATATTATTTTAGGACGGAATTATCGTATTTAGTGAACTTTACCGTAAAAGTAGGTAATTAAGTTCTTTAGGTCTGGTCGAGGGTCACTTGATAACGGTAAAAGTGATTAGACTGTAATAGTAGCCTGAGCCTCAAGTTGTTTGGGTAACTGCCGCAACGCTACACGCTCTTAGGAACGCTTTCCACTGAGTGCTTAGGCTTAGTGGTCAATTCGCGTTGTTACTTGTTGTTGGAGCTCTTATATTTCTAACGATACTTGCCGTTCTTACTTGAGTCTATCGTACTACCGTATATCGTACCCACCCTCAAATGTAATTATCTTATGCTTTTATATTAATGTAATTTTTTCTTTTACTTTAGTTGTTTTTCGTACAACTTTCCTAATCTCCTTCATTGTAAACAACAGTTCCTTGCACAAAAAGGTTGTGTGGGAGAAATTGCCTCCAGAGCGATAAGACCTTCTATATAATTTATTTCTTTTTGTTTTAGTTTTAGTATGTATTGGTGTACAATAAACAATATAGGGATTGATTGAACCAGTTCAAATACCATATTTTGCGCCCTATAATATTAACAATAATATTTTGTTTGGCTGTAAATTTAAATATTATAGCTCTAATAAGTTATTAATTTTCTCTATACCTGTTTCTGTCTACTGTCGAATACTGAAAATGGAAAGAGAGGTAGAGGGAAATAGAGAAGGAGGGAGAAGGAGAGAGAGAGAAAGAGAAAGAGAGAGAGAGAGCAAAGAGTTAAGCATTTCTTAAATTGATGTCGATTTTTACGAGTACTGCCGTATGTGTGAAAAATAACTTTGAAAAAAAGTAAAAGAAAGTATTAAGTAATTATATTATAATTATTTTTTCCATCCGAGTAGACAAAGGAATATCACAATCACAATATTGCTTAAACAGTTATTACATTAAAACATGAAACATGCCTCCTTCTTTTTTTAAATTATTTGTAGGTCATACAAATTCTTCCGTGCGGGATTCAAACCTGCGGCCCTTAGCGCCACAAATCATTGGTAAGACACTGCGCCCGAGAGCTTTACTCATGTGGCAGCTGTCATCATCATCATGTGCGAATATGACCTCAATTGGTCAAATCACTCAGAAATTACAACACTAAAACAGGTGCAGCTACAATAATTACATAATATTTTGATTATATGTATTGACTGTCTAAGAAAGCCCACAAATCTTTAATCAAATGTTATTTATCAAAAACGTTTTCAATATTGCTTTAATAGCTAGTTTAACGAAAGGGAACTAAGCGTTAAACAATATCATGCAGTGTATCTCAAAGTTTTGAAGTTAAATTTACAGTTTTCGACTTTGAATTAAATTGGACTTGTAGAGATTAAGTTAGTGAGTGTAGTAACATGTTAATTTTTTATTTGTTATTAATTGAAATAGAGTTAACTTTTAATTTAAATATAGTCAACAAGTCTGAGTGTGATGCCCCAGGTGATTGTCAATCGAATTTTTAATCAAGGTTATCTTTGATTAAAGTAAATCCCTACCACGGAAGAGGCCCTTAGCCGGAAGTGGATTTTTATAGGACCAACATAGAAGGATAAGTTTTAATCCTATCCTCTATTTTTTTCCACTACTATACAAAAGATAACCACAGTTTTTTTCCGGTTGGAAGGGTAGGATTTAACGGTAAGAGGACTAGAGACCTATATCATAGACGTTTTGTACAAACATATCTTAGTCCTAAGGGCAAAAAGGGATGCTGTGTTTTGAATGGTGAGTGAAGAGAACCGGAGGCTCGTTTTACTGGAAGCGGTTGCTGCATTTAGATTGATAATCGAGGATACATGTGGATGTCTATGAGCCACAACAACCACTTCCCATTAGGTGGACTGTGTGCTCGTTTGTCACCCGTATCCTATGAAAAAAGGAGTAACAACACATCTGCAAACTTTGTTCACGGCTGATCATAAGTATCATAACAATGTCAAAATGACATCTACAGCGGGACTTTGTTTCATAAAAATCACAAATTATTATCAGGAAATCTTCTGTAACAGCATATTTTTACATACATATATTATATTTTAACGTTTTTTTAAGTTTTTTGTACTACAATAACTCCTTATGATCTGGTTTACTGCCAACTTGTTTGTTGTTTGTTAAATAAATATAGGTTTGAGTATCACTGGTTTAGAGTACTTTCACTTATCATGGCGTTTTCTCAAGTAATAGCCAGCTAAATCGGTCTGTTGAGTCTTGGCTTAAATGATTTGGGTGTTCAAGTTAGAAACAGAATTTTTATCTTGAAAACGCATTAAAGATAAATAAGTGAGTGAAACTTACACTTATACAAAGCAAGCCGTTATAAATTCATTGTATATAGAGAACCTATTAGTGTTGTTTGAGATTTTTATATTATTGTACAAAGTTAGTCGCAACATATTGATTGTGTTTCTCAATAAGATGCTTCTTATAGGATAAGGGTGACAACCGAGCACACAGCCCACCTGATGGTAAGTGGTTACTGCGGCCCATAGACATCTACACCTGTCCTCGATTGCTAATCAAAATGCAGATGCGTTGTCACCTATGAGGAATAGGATGGAATGCCTCGTTTCCAGTAAAAAGGGTCTCCGGTTCTCAACACTCACCATACGAAACAAAGAAGTAATAAACTGCTATTATATATAGCTGCAGCGTGACTCTACCACGTATACTATATTCAGCAGTTGACCTTAATAGGCTGTAATAGATAGATGGACAGACAGTTAAACCATGCAACAATAATATAGTAATAAAAATAATAAAACTATAACTATATACATAGTTGTCATGCTTAGCGAGCGCGTTGGCAACCTTAGTTTTTAGGGTTCCGTAGTCAACTAGGAACCCTTATAGTTTCGCCATGTCTGCCTGTCCGTCTGTCCGTCCTCGCTTAATCTCTGTGACCGTTAGCACTAGAAAGACTGAAATTTGGTACCAATATGTGTATCAATCACGCCGACAAAGTGGTAAAATAAAAATTGGAAAAAAAAGTTTTATTAGGGTAGCCCCACTAGGTGTAGAGTGGAAAGTGATTTTTTTTAATTTCAACCCTAACGTGTGATATATTATTGGAAAGGTATTTAAAAATGAATAGGGGTTCGTAAATAATCGCTCCAAAATTAAAAAACAATGTGTCCCCCATTAAAAATGAAAAATATCTGAAAAGTAGAACTTTATAAGGACTTTCTAGGAAAATCATTTTGAACTTGGATGGAAACACAGTACCCACTACCGGGAGCAGTTGCAGGAGCGCGGAGCGCTACTGGAGCGCGAACATAATGGATACCCACCTTTAAACTCATAAGTGGGAACACTTATTGTGACGGACGGGAAACTACGGAACCCTACACTGAGCGTGGCCCGACACGCTCTTGGCCGGTTTTATTTGTTATTAGGAAAGCAATGCCGCCCCATTCCCTGTTTGTTTCCCTCTGTCGCCTCTTACGTCATCCACGGAACGTTATGTGGCAGTGGGTGTTCATACACTACACGGTCAATGCCTAACAGCCTGCAGTTATACTCACTCTCTAATAACTTATACTCTCTGAAATTGGTTAACATGTTTTTGAAAGGTAGTTTAATTTCGGCATGTTTAATGGCAGCCAGCGAATAAAAACTTGTATTGTAAGCCAGTTATATCATCACCATTGTTTCCTCATGGAATGCCACAAAAAATAACAGAACATCACTCGTAAATAAACACTTTTGTATTGTATTGTTAAGTTAAAAAAAAAAAACATTAAAATATACCTACAATATATTATGTTAGTGGATTTTGAAGATAAAAATATACCTCTAACATTTCATTAACATGGTAACAATTTTTTACGTGGTAGAGCCATGCTGCAGTTATATTAGTAGTATAGTTGTAGCACGAATGGGTCGGCTCGACCGGGGAAGGACCACGCTCTCACAGAATACCAGCGTGAAATAGTAGCTTAATGCTGCTGTATTTCGTATGGTGAGTGTAGAGAACCGGAGACCCTTTTTACTGGACATGAGGCATTCCATCTCAGTCCTCACGGGTGACAACGCATCTGCATTTTAATTTGTAATGGAAGATAGATGTAGATGTCTATGGGCCGCAGCAACCACTTACCATCAGGTGGACTGTGTGCTCGTTTGTCACCCTATTCTATAAAAAAAAAAAAAAAAAAAAATTAAGTATCATATATCGTTCGCGGAATATAATATCGCCTTAGTAATACATCAAAAAATCCATTTAACTTGGAGATAGCTTCGCGAAGATTCCAATAACCGATAGTTTGGTTTCTTTTGTTTTGTTATCGGGCATACATCAAGCGGAGTAAAGGTCAGACTGAACTCGAGATTGGAGGAATAAATTACGAAGACGGATCATTATCCCAGCATCTAAGTAATACTTAAGTATTGAGCAGTTTGTTCGTACGTAATTGTTATAAGAGATGTGTTTGTACTTTTTTTTAATTTGCATAGACAAACGAACTTACTGTCAAGCTTATGGTAAGCGGTTATAAAGCCTATAGGAATATATGAAGGTTATAGATGCGCTGTTGCTTCTGAGGACTAATTGAATGTTTGTATTATATTGGCTCGCCTTGTATTATATTGGCTTACCTTTAGACCGGTACACAGTAGTGCACAACCGCCTTTTGCCACTGCCAGACGGATTCTTAAACAAAAAAGGAGGGCCATCACCTAGTTAAATGTCTATATCTGTGCTCCTGGTTAACAGTGACATATTTCAATTCCATTTGTACAGTGGATTTGCCTTAGGTACGCTAGCCAGGTAGATTTACACATTTAGCGCTGCTCTCAGTCATCGAGCTGAGTATTATTTCTTGTTCTCCCTCATCAGCTCGTAAAATTTTACTGCTGGACCAGAGCCCCTTCCATTTTCGCATTCACGCTTGTCTGGCGAGTTGATAATCGCCAGTACCATACGTGGCACACTTGACTACTGGGTTTTTTATAGAATAAGGGTGACAAACGAGCACACAGTCCACCTGATGGTAAGCGGATTCTGTGGCCCATAGACATCTGCATTTATCCTCGATCAAGAAACAAAACGCAGATGCTATGTGACCCCTGAGGACTAAGATGGAATGCCTCGTTTCCAGTAAAAAAGGTCTTCGGATCTCTACACTTACCATACACAGAAACACAGCAGTATTAAGCTGTTAATTTACGCTGGTATCCTGTGAGAGCGTGGTCCTTCCCCGGTCGAGCCGACCTATTCATGCTACAACCATGATACAGCTGCAGCGTGATTCTACAACTTAAAAGAGGTATTTTATATCTGTCGTAAACGAAATGTTTATATCGCCATCGGAAGATATGAGAAATTAATAGTATTTCTCATAGCGGCTTCTTACGAAACTGAGAGGCTGAAATTAGGTAATTGATCTTCTTACATCGCTACCACAAATTTATACATACTACATTATAAACTTGATAGAAATTCTAAGTAATTGCCTGAATAATTAAGTAAGTAATGAAAGATTTAATAGATCAAAGCTAAGAAGTGTCCGGAATTGTAGCATATATTGGTAACCTTTTTTACCGTCTGGAAAAAATAGGGTGTACATGTGAACAGATTACAAGTCTTTGGCACTGATATATTACAAAAAAAAATAAATAAAAACAAAAAGTGTGAATTTAACTTTAAAAAAATTTTTAACGTTTACTTTGCTGCCCTTTGCTCTTGAGCCTGTGACCCTGCGTCAAAGATGCCTACTCAATTTATTGTTTATTACTGTTCGTAAAGTGGGGTGGATATGATTTGAATTTCAATAGAATTTAATTTATTTATTTATTTAATTCAAAATTTTTGTTCTTTTTTTTAAATATCGGTGCTTTAGGCTTCCACTCCGTTCACATGTTAAAACCCATTTTTCCAGGCGGTAAAAAAGGTCATCCAGTATATCATTAAGTCTTTGAGAAAGATAGAGATCATTAGCGACTCCTTGTGAAAGGGTAAATAAAGTGACAGCGTTATACGTTACAATGATTGACTCGTTAAATTTTGAACACGGTGAACAGCTTGGCTTGACTTATTTCTCAGAATAATCTCGAATTGTTTATTTATTTATTAGATAAGATATGCAGGTTATGTCGGAATATTTTCCTTTACCGCTCAGCACAAATAGTAGTTTCGACTAAATCAGGGTCACCAAACGATTTAGCACGTCACCCTCCTGAGTTCAATATTGCTAGTTGGTATTTAGCAGCACTAGCCTGAACACTTTTTTCTAGCTTTGTTCCCAACGTATTTTCCCTCTCATATGGATTGCCGAAAAAAATTAATAATCATCGAATCATTAAAGAACAATGGCGGAGGCCAAATGGCAAATGGCCATCCATCATTATATCTTTCGATACATCAATCAATTTTTCGGTCTGTCTGTATCCTTGATTTACACGACGCCACCTAATATAGTATTGTTATGTAAGTTTTTTATTAATTTGTATATGATTAGTAATGTATTTGTAAGTGGATGATTACAAATATTTAAAAAAAAAAACAGATTGAGTGTTTTATAAGTACGTATTACTTTTCGCAATAAGTCCATAAATGCTGATAGCAGAATTTGAAAGCATTTTGATAGCTTCAAACTGCTTTATAATAATATTTCATTTTAGTTGCAAAACACGTTTAAGTCTAGGTCACTCTGAAGTCATCCTTTCAGATATGCTTCAGTTAGTGTATATTAGTATTCATTACTAATTTTAGTGTTATTTTTATTTTTTATATAGTTTTATTGCATTTTGACCTTTAAAACACATATGCAAAAAAGCGAATGAAATTATATGCGGTAGAGCCACGCTGCAACTATATTATGGTTGTAGCACGAATGGGTGAGCACGACCGGGGAAGAACCACGCTCTCACAGAATACTAGCGTAAAATAGCAGCTTAATACTGCTGTGTTTCGTATGGTTAGTGAAGAGATCTTTTTACTGGAAACGATGCATTCCATCTAAGTCCTCAGGGTGACAACGCATCTGCGTTTTGATTCTTAATCGAGGATAAACGTAGATGTCTATGGGCCACAAGATCTACTTAACATCAGCCGGGCTAGCATGAGCAGGGGATAAAAATTTTATCCACCGATTATGTCCACTGACAAGGGATTAAATTGTCTTATCCCTATGTCAAAGTTTTATCCACCCTGCGAGCATGGGCCTATGGTGGATATAATATCGACAGTAGATAAACTTATCCCCGCGCATAGATAATATATGATAGCAAAGATGTTTTATAAAACATCTTTCTATGATAGTATAAAGCTATAAACTATACTAGCTATAAACTTCTTTTAAGATTAAGTAGATTTACATTAACTTATATTTTCTTTTACCTTTTGTTTATTATATTGCTAAACTGTTAACAATTTTTGTTAAACAATATGTCATTTATAATATTTGTTATATTTATTTTAAACGTATTTCTGCCTTGTTTATATTTTTTCTATTATTCTAATTCTTTCTTTATTTTCTTTTGTATAATATTTAAGTTAAGTATACATTGCTTGTATCAAATCGCAGGTATTACTTCGCTTGTGATAGCATTTATTAAAAAAAAAATGTGTCTAGAATTAAGCCAATTGCGAAACTGGACAATACAGACCCTTTGGAGGTGGTGTAACCTCTTGAGGAAATCAAAAAAAAATTTATCCCCGCAATTACTGCCATTATAAGAAAATTACAAAATACATCAAAATTGATGTCTACTCTAAGTCACAAAGATTTAATTTTAATTTAAAATGATGAAGCATGAAGAATAAAAATGTTATGATTTCAAACAAAACAAGGAATAAATAATTTTATAATCATGAGTATTGTGTTATTTGTATTCCTAATATTATGTATATTAGTCTTTAAACTTGTATTTACCTACATAAGAGGCTAATTAAAGTATATTTCTCCACACATTCTAATGATGGCCCCAATAATTTAGGTCAAGTATTTGCTGATTATTTGTTGTTTGAACAACAGCCATGCCATGGTTTGAATCGTACCTCTCTAGTAGTTAACTACCATCTGCCAAGAGACTGAAAGATGTAAACTACCTACCTAGAAAAATATTAAGATAAGTTACATAGGCCACGTGTATTGATTGCAAATATACGATGTTTTTGGACAAGGTGGTTGTAATAGATGCTTACTTCAATATGCACTAGTAGTCCATCCACAGAATTAATAGGCTTTAAAGCCTCATAGAGTTCTTTACACAAATACAAAACAATCTTTTAGCATCCGAAACCGGCGTAGAAATTGGTTGTCGGAGAATTCCAATAGATTAAGTATTCTGATCACGTGTCGATCGCTGGTGTAATTTTCTTTCTTGTTTTTCAATTTCTGACAAGAAAATGTAGTTGCAATAGGCTCGAGACATCTTTTTCGTATTAAAATGGTTTGAAGATAAACTTAAACCCACGTCCGCAAAAGAGGATAAAATTGTCCCTTTCAAATGTCAAAAAGGGATAACTTTTTCTCTTTCCCTTGGCCTCATGCTACGGACGGGGAGATATATGTCTACTCGTTATGTTAAACGGGGATATACTATAGAGATAAGACAATTTTATCTCTTGTCAGTGGATATAATCGGGGGATATAATTTTTGTCTCTTGCTCATGCTCGCAGGGTGGATAAAATTAAGCAAGGGATAAAAATTGTATCCTCTCCCCGGGGATATATTGTCCCCCGCCCATGCTAGCCCGGCAGGTAGACTGTGTGCTCGTTTGTCACTATTATGCTATCTTAAAAAATATATTTGTAATCTTATGTTAATTTATGAAAGGTACATTCGACGAAGAAATTTGTTAGACAATTATGTCGAAAAGTATATTGATATTTATCATCATCGTAATCATTACGATCTATCAAACACCACTGCTGAACTGCATAGCCCTCTTCCATAAATTGCCTCATAGGTACAACGTTTGCCATAATTGCCACGCTTGGTAAGCTGATTAGCAACCGCAGTTTTTTTATCATTTTCTGTTATCATGAAAATTGTGGCTGCCTATTTTATGTTTTTGTTATCCTCTGTCGGCTCTTACGAGACTCACGGTATAATATAGGGTAGTGAATACTCTTAAGTCACCACATCACGGTGATAAGAAAATCATCGATTCATTTAACTTTGCTTCATGAACTTTTAATAACTTTCCGTTTGATGGCAGAGATACGTACGAACTGTTTGAAATAGTACGAACTCAGACGCAGGACTTAAAAAGGAGCCGCTATAGGAGAAAGCGTCGCAGGATAAAATATTACCTTCATACAAATGTTATATTTTTGTTACGTAGTAGAGTTATGATGCAGCTATGTGATGGATGTAGCATGTTTGGGTCGACTCGGCCGAGGAAGAACCATAGTCTTACATAATACCAGCGTAAAACAGCAGCTTAATACTGCCGTGGTTAGTATAGTGAGTGTAGAGAACTTTTTTACTGGATACGAGGAATTCCATCTTAGTCCTCAGGGGTGACAGTGCATCTGCGTTTTGATTCCTAATCGAGGATAAATGTAGATGTCTATGGGCCACAGCATCCATTTATCATCAGATGGACTGTGTACTCGTTTGTCACCCTATCCTATAAAAAACCTAAGAAAAGGCGGACTTAATGGTAAAAGCATTACCTGCCAGTTAACCATAGGGTAGTGATATAACGTGGAAGGCGGTTACAGAAAACTTCACTACGTTCGTATTTATATAGACCTACGTCTATATACTATGTATATAAAGTATTAATCCTCCAGACCGAATTTCTCTCACGGCGGCCTGCCTCAACGGAGACTAGCCAACGCGCAGGACAGGGTTATAGTGCCCAAGTGTATGCGCAAACACAGGTGCACTCTATACTCCCTCACTCTCATAGTCCGATGGGACGGTAAACCGACACAACCGGAGAGAGATCAGGCGCAGGACCAACAGCTTTATGTGTTTTCTGAGGCACGGGAGTGAAACACCGCCAACTTTCCTGACTTCGGGCAGCTACTTAGAATTCTTTGACGGAAAAACTCAATAAACTGATTTTTTGGTCCGACCCGGAATTATAACCTACAACCTCGCGATCAGCAGTCAATTACAACCATTAGACCAACTAAATATAAGTAAGGTATATTGTATATTGTATGTGTGATATATGTTTAATAAAACTAGAATTAAAAGACAAAAATAATGACGATCATGACAATGAAAATGAAGATGAGTAGCGATTTTGGATCTAAGAAATGAGCCCAGGTTTTCTGCTTAAATGCGTATTTGATGGTAGGCTATGGCAAAATCCTCATCTAAGGCAATCGAAATGGGACGCCTATGTTTAACAATGGACTTTTGGTAGACTGTAATGTATGAAATATGAATGAATTCCACTGGTGAGATCACTTAAGCTGTCACCGTACTGAATATTACACTATAGTGTGTTTATGTTAAAGCTGTCTACAAACATGTTTCCAAACAAATCTAACAAACTTATATGTGCAAACGTAGTAATTTATTGAGACCGGACTCTCAGATGAAACCTACATGTTTTCTACTAGACAGGATAATTATTGTGAACAATCCACTCTTCACCCCATCTATATGTTTAAACAACATTGTATTCTTATAAATGGCATGGCATGTTACATGTACTAGAACACACAGAATGTCAGTCCATCCGTCTGTCAGTATATAATTATAGTTCGTAATTGAAAATTTATTAAAGAGGTTAATCTGTGGAACACGACTTTGCAGGCCCCGAGGTGGTAAAGTTAAAAAATACAAAACAGAAATACTGTACGGACTATGTAACGCACTCACGCAAAACTAGTTAGAAAGGGATAGAACAACTGTTATTATCCCTTTTCCTGCATTCGATGTACATGAGTAAATTACTTATTGCAAATAAAAGTTAAAAACGAAAGTAGTAATCTCAAAACGTTACACTGCTGGGAATAGACTAATCCTTTTCATTGTCCGCATTCTGATACTACAATGATATTTCATTATGTTCAATATTTCATTTAGGTGCCCTGGTTCTGGGTGTTCTATTTAGCTACCAAGCAGCTGTGAGCTCAATGCTGTCCTAATTAAAGCGTAACTGTGGGCTTCATTGTTTGACGTTAGTTGCAGGTGACGATAAATCGTAGCCATTAACTTAACTACAGGTTTGTTTGTTCACTTGTCACCCTATTAATATTAAAAAGATCGCCGTTTTGGTCTAGTTGTCGTAACCACAATTACTGATTACACGATCTCAGGTTCGAATCCTAGTTCAGACCAAAGTCAGTTATTGAGTTTTTGCCCAAAAATTCTGAGTAGTAGCCCGGAGTCAGAAAGTTGACGATGTTTCAACCCGATGCCTTGGAAAGAATTCCTGCACCCGATTTGTCTAAGTTTTCACAGCACTTTGTGAGTAAGGGAATAGAGAGTGCACCTGTACTTGCGCATACACTCGTGCACTATAATCCCGTCCTGCGCAGATTTAATCTCCGTTGAAACTAGCCGCCGTGGCTGAAATTTCGTCTGAAAGACATTATTATTAAGAATAAATGTTGTTTCTAAAGATCATCATTAGCCTACGGCAGTACACTGAGGTTCATTGGCCTTAATAGGTACGTCAATTAGCTCAGTTTTTGGGCTCTATGGATCCAATTCCTATCAGCTAACTTGCACGGATCGTTGCTTCATCTAGTTAGGTGGCATCCCACACTACATTTGCCTAAGCACGGTCTCCACACTATTACAAGCTTCTCCACCATTTGTCACTTGGACAGACTTGACCAGTCTACTTACTGGTTAATTTTATAAAGGTCAACGGGCCATCGTTAGCTGTACTATATAACCCGCCAGCCTTTATTAAAGCGACCGGTTCCATAATCCAGTAAAAATATTACGCAATTAAAAATAAAACTCGGTCAAGCATCGAAAATGAGGACTTTCATACATGAAGAGAAAATACGCAGTGACAGCGTTATCAGTACACAGCTCGTACTAGGTTATCGTGTGACACATTTCCAGGTACGATATCAGAAATCTATACATCGATTATAAGTCGATAAAATCCACGTGTAAGAATAAATATCTTGGCGGCTGTTATTCTCTACGAATTTCTAGTATAGTGACGAAAACTGGTGACTTTATAACTGGCAACGGGGCGTTCTATTTTAATATTTTTTTATAGAACAAGGGTGACAAACGAACCCACCTGATGGTAAGTAGATGCTGTGGCCCATAGGCATCTACATTTAACCTCGATTAAGAATCAAAATGCAGATGCGTTATCACCCCTGAGGACTAAGATGAAATGCTTCGATTCTAGTAAAAACGGTTCTCCGATTCTCTACACTCACCATGCGAAACACAGCAGCATTAAGCTGCTATTTTACGCTGGTATTCTGTGAGAGTGTGGTCTTTCTCCGGTCAAGCCGACCCATTCGTGCTACAACCATAATATAACTGCAGCGTAACTCTACCGCGTATAAAAGAAAAGTAGAAGAAAAAAAGAAGAAGAAGAAAAGTTCAGAGATAATAACGCGTATATACATTTGAATTTTTAATTGATGACAATTGATGATGATGTTCTCCTCCAAACTGAATTATGGTCTCGGCGGCCAGTCTGAACGGAGACTGTTGCGCGGGGCAGGATTATATTGCACAAGGAGATGCGTAAGCACAGGTGCACTCTCTATTCCCTCACTCTTATAGCCCGATAGGACAGTAATCCGATACGACCGGAAAGAGAAGAGGCGCAGAGCTTACAGCTTTACGTGCTTTTTCGAAGCACTGTGGTGTAACATCGCTAAATTTGTAAGCTTGCAGAGATGTAGACTGTCTGTCTGTTTTTAACTAAAGCAAATTCCTTCGACCGAAACAAACTGGGTTTATAAAATTACTTAGTCATTTTATAAGTATTTTAAAGAAGCAGCCTAATTTATTTGATGAATGAATCTTTTCGACCACTTCAGAAATTGCTGTTCGATTGCTGACTTCGATTTTTGACCGTTAGACCTCATTTGCAAAGTTCGGTAAAACCGCCACGGTCGGAACTCTTGACCTTTAGAATGCGAAAAAAACAGCACAAATTAACATAAAGTTTTTGGTTCACGGTGGATTTTAATGCTTAAAATTACCAGTTAGGTGTTTGAACACTTTTTTTGTCCTAGGTTTATATTAGACGTAGCCCCTAATTAATTTGTACACAACAAAAAGGTGAAATAAAGATAAACGAAAAACTGATAATAACATACTAATTTGAAATTTGTTACTAATTTTGATTTTAATTATGTCAGGCATAAGTTTTATTTTGTTTATAAGTTTAAATCATTTTAATTTAAAAATAAAGGGATCTTCAAACGAAGTTACGGTCCATTTGATGGTAAGTAGCTACTGCAGACCATGGATAATTGCAACTAACTGCAAACAGAGAAGGCTACGTAGAAGAGAAGGATGCGTTGTCACCTTTGAGGACTAAGATGAAAAGCCTCACAGCCTGTATTAATACTGTCTCTCTATTTCTCTCTTTCGACCGCAAAACAGCAGTGCATGAGCTGTTGTTTGGTGGCAGAAATAGATAAGAAAGAGAATAAATGAAAGAAGAGAGTGGTACCCGTATCTTAAAGGAGTCCTACTGCCAGTAGTGTTTTACTGTAGTAGCTCCAAATGTTAGTAACATGACGTATCAGAGAAGAAACATGCGTGAGAGTTTCGTTTGAATTATTTATCAGTTTTTGAAAACTCGTTAATAGTGACTTATTATAGAATAAGGGTGACGAACGAGCACGTAGTCCACCTGATGGTAAGTAGATGTTGTGGCCTATGAACATTGACATTTATCCTCGATTAAGAATCGGAATGCAGATGCGTTGTCACTCCTGAGGACTTAGATTGAATGTCTCGTTTCTAAAAATTGTTGTTGCAAATACCAAAATGATGAATTGATGACCTGTGATGGAGATAGTGACAAACATTTAAAGAATAATTGTTGTGCTACATATGGATGTCTTCAGATAACAATCTAATGAAGAAATAAACCTATTTTAAACTTATTCTGTTTCTTATTCTTCAGTCATATCATATTATAACCAAGAGATTTAGCGAGTTCAGTTGGATGATTTCTTTCAGAATTGAATCATGAGAAAGACCGATTGAGTCAGTTGCTTTAGTCGAATTAATTAGTGACTAATTTAATAAGAACTTTATTCTTTAATGTCAAAACCCAATATTATTAAAAACCGGCCAAGAGCGTGTCGGGCCACGCTTTGTGTAGGGTTCCGTAGTTTCCCGTCCGTCACAATTGTTTAAAGGTGGGTCCCATCGATTATGTTCGATCTCCAGCAGCGCTCCGCGCTGCTACAACTGCTCCCGGTAGTGGGTACTGTTGTTTCCATCCAAGTTCAAAATGATTTTCCTAGAAAGTCCTTATAAAGTCCTACTTTTCAGATTGTTTTCATATTTTCTAAACTTATGGTTCAAAAGTTAGAGGGCGGGACACATTGTTTTTTACTTTTGGAGCGATTATTTCGAAATTATAGACATTATCTAAAAATAATTTTAGTAAACCCCTATTCATTTTTTAATATCTTTCCAACAATATATCACACGTAAGGGTTGAAATTAAAAAAAATCACTTCCCACTTTACATATAGGGGGGCTACCCTAATAAAACACTTTTTTCCAATTTTTATTTTACCACTTTGTCGTTGTGATTGATACACATATTGGTACCAAATTTCAGCGATTAAGCGAGGACGGACAGACGGACAGACAGACATGGCGAAACTATAAGGGTTCCTAGTTGACTACGGAACCCTAAAAACGGTAAATAAAAAATTATGACGTCACACCCACAGCATTATCGCAGGAAACCTCGACGCAGGTATTCTTGACCTCAAACCACTGGTATCGAGTAACGCACGATCGAAAGATTTGCATTCTCAAGCAAATAATATCATGAGCAATAATTTTATTGAAATAAGAAACACGAATACTCGGAATTGATGATACAGAAGGCTTGGAAGCTTTGAAAAAATTGCGGTATTTAAATTTATACAATTATATTTTTTTTATATTGATAGATAAGTGGTATTTCAGGCCAGCGTTAGCACAAATGGAATTCATTTTTTTATTTAAGAATAGAAGGGGAATTGATCGAGCAAGTAGATGTGTTTGTATATTTGGGCTGCGTATTTAGCAGGGATGGGAGATATGATAAGGATATAGAACGACGAGTGAATGCGGGAAATAGAGTAAATGGAGCCTTGCACTCTATTGTGAAGAGTCAAAATGTGTCAAAAAAGGCACGTATGGCAATTCACAATGCTGTTTTGATCCCTACTTTAACGTATGGTAGTGAAAGTTGGGTGTGGCAGAAGAAGCACGAGAATAGAATGAACGCAGTAGAAATGCGGTCGTTAAGGAGTATGATAGGGCTAAATCTGAACGACAGGGTAAGAAACTGTGTAATAAGAGAAGAGCGTGGTTTGCAAGATGATGTTGTGACCAGGATTAAGAAAGGAAAGCTTCGGTGGTTTGATCATGTGGAAAGAATGAATGAGGAAAGAGTGACAAAGAGAATTTATGTTGCAGAAGTGAATGGCAGAGTCGGAAAGGGACGTCCTATGTAAAAAAATTTCGACCAAATTGGCGATTTATTGAAAACGGGCCAAATTAGGAGTACCCTTAACCGACGAGCATGTATGCGTAGGTGTATGGATGTGAAGGAGGCGAGAGAGGTGTGTCAGGATCGTGCCAAATTGAAGTCTGTAGTCCCTGCCTACCCCTCTCGGTGACACGCGTGAGTGTTTATGTTATTTAACACAGGTCTCATTTCGGGTGGAAAGTAACTGTATCACAACGTGCAGATGTAAGGTTTATGCTGTGACCCATAGACAATTAAGGAGAGTGCTCAGAGGAATTGTTCAGAATAATTCAAGCCGATCAATTTCACCATCGCACATAGCAACAAAACTTCATATACCATCAATATCATCTGGATAATTGGCGGTCCACCACTATGGAGTTGATAAGAAGCTTGCTTTCTTGCACAATTTGCTTGTGGAATCGACTACCAAATGCGATTTTCCGGGCCAAAACAACTTACGGACCTTCCATGAACCTAACCAAAGAGCCTACTTTTTTTAAAAAGGCTGGCAAAGCATCTGCACTTTCTATTTGGTATTGCTCATATTTTGCCCCCTCTCACATAAAGGTAAAAACTACATATATCCTCGATTAAGAATCAATACGCAGAAGCATTGTCACTCCTGAAAGCTAAGGTAAAATCTCTCGTTACCAGTAAAAAGGGTCTCCGGTGACACGAAACAAAGCAGCATTAAGCTGATATTTCCGATTGTATTATATGAGATTGATTCCTGGAAACTTGGCTCTTCCTCATTTACTACGAATGGGTGGGCTGGACCTGAGTAGGGTAACGTTCGCACATAACACCAATGTAAAGGAGCAAAGTGCTACTGTGTTTTGTCTGGTAAGTGTCGAATACCACAGGCTGATTTAACTTGTAACGAGGCATTCAATCATGCGGTTGGTAACGCTTTTGTATTTTATTCATAATCGAAGAAAGATGTGTCTACTATCTACGTCACAACGTCTTAGGAGGCCACAAGAAGAAGAAATTAATTCCATGAAAGACTTTTATTTTAAAAGTTATGTGTTTTTATATTTTATACCTACACAAGGAGATTGTATAAACCTGTGCCCCAGACTGAACAGATACAGATCATTTGAAAGTACAGATCGTCTAAATAAAGAATTAGAAAATTGCATGTAGCTACGCAGTAGTGGACAAAAATTATGAATTTTTAAAAAAGTTGATTTTGGCAGTCGGTTTTTATCATTATTACACAATGTAGATATTAATAAAGTTTCTATTCATGAGTGTTATGTAGGTTAATGTATATGCATGATGGTTAGGATGTATCCTAACTGGTTTAGCTAAATAAAAAAAGGACAGTAAATTTTTTCAGTCTTTAAAATTATTATTTGTAACTATTTTTGTAACATAATTATATTAATACTATTATTGATCGAAGTATATTAGACAAAAATAATTAAACCTATGTATTACACCGTTTATAATTAGTGGAGCACTCGCGTGGGGCTACGGCACTTATTAAATAAAAGTAAAATACGATAAAACACAAATACGAAGGAAAAGCGTATATATATCATATACCGAAAAACGGCGTGTAAGTCGATAAACCTGAATCTGACACTTTGACTGTTATGATGCTTGACGGACGGATTCAGTGTTGCAAGTACTAAAAAAAATAACCCTATCCTATAATGTAACGCTACATGTTTAAGCTGTTGCTCTATTAAACAAATAAATAAAATCCTATCTTTTAGTGTATTTTGATTACTTTGATGTATTAATTCGTTAATTGAAGGCTTGTTTTTATAAATAACATATCACAAATAAAGTATTTTTATGAGTTTAGCTATTGTTTTTTCCCTACTCTGATCTTTTTAAGAATTATATGGCCACATAAAAGATGCTATAGAGTAACTTCAAAGAGAAGAAATCACTTTAAATACTTAAACTTGATTATTTTTCAACAGCTGCTATGAAATGTTAATAGTTACTCAAAATTCTTTTTTATTTCATTTAAATTAATAACAATAGTCTTATTTTTGTACAGCTTGGGGCACATTTTGGCCATCTCATTTCTTCTTCTTAACTCCTGAAGGAACACACTGATTTCTTCTTCATACAGTGTGAACTGTAGTTAATTCTACGAGCTATAGTATATTATACAAATATTTCACATATTGTACTTAAGTACCTGTTGAATACTGTGTACAATAATTTTGTAAGCATTTATTAACTTTTTTCACATGCGCGGCGAAGGAAATAGACTGCATTAAACGCGATGCGTGATGACGGTGGTTCGTCATTTGAAGTAATTCTCTTGATTTATAAAAGCGTGACATAGTAACGCGACTAATTCTAATACAATTCTTAAAATTTTAGTTGTTCTTATATAATTCTTAATAATAATTCTTATAAGTATATAGGATTAGAAGTCAAGACAATGTTTTATTTTTCGTTCATAATTATTAAGTTAAAGGAAAGATTAAGCAGTTTAATGGTTTTAGATATCTGATGGTTCCGTGGCGCAGTGGCTTAGAAAACGCTGAGGGCCGCGGGTTTGAATTCCGCATGTGACGAGTATTTGTATGGCCTACAAATAATTGTTCCGGGTCTGAATGTTTGTCCTTATGAAATTTATGTATGTAAACTGCCCCTGTGATAAATGAGAAATTCTTAATGTGGAGGTAACATTTATTAACGAAAAAAAATTATAAATACAGTACGAGCGATCTGCCCCGGCTTCGAACGGGTGATATCTGGATACTACAACAGCGCCACCTATCGGGTTCAAATATGCCTATAACTTTAACGGAAGTGCAAGCTATGTTGACAAAGTTTTACCGCAATATGATGACCTGTATAGCAGTGCATAAAATACAAACAAACAATTATTAATTTTTATATTTTAGATGAATAACCACGCAATAATGAACAGACAACTTCAAAACAAACTCGAACTTACGTAACAATTATAATCAGGAAGTATTTTATGTTTGGATAATTCGCTAAGCCATTTAGTTTCAACAGTTTATTTGGTTTTTTGTTACTTGCCGAATTATGGTTTGACTACCATTTATTTAAATATGTTAAATATTAAAAACGCCGCTATTATATCACTCTGTAAGCAATGACATCTTGACCGAGTTGCGCGCTCGTTTCCTTGTTTTATTTTGTTGGTCATGTATTTACCGTTTCATTTCTTGCATTGTCTTTCTACATCGTTTGTGTTAATGTGGTAGACAGTTTGTAGACGACCTATTCCTTACAGGTTAATGTTCCTGCTTATTGTACGAAATTAGTTACAAAAAATTTAAATACAAAATATTATATTGACTTGAGCCAAAAATTATAAAACAAAAAATGTTTTATTAAAAATAGTGATGTATATTACGTAAATACTAGGAAAAAGGATAACTTAGTAATATTAATAGTACTCGACTACAAAGATTTGGTAATTTCTTCATTGGGCAAATCTTATAGAACCGAGGAGATCATCCCAGGAAATAAGCAGAATATACTCATGAAAATACTATAAATTTTTACGAAGCAAATGTTTTATACTATTGATGAATGCATGATTGTAGAATTGGAATATAGAATTGGAACTTGGGAAGGTAACTATCATGCTGATTCTAAATATAAATAAAATTAATATTTAAAATAAACTCCCACTCTTTGAGCTGGTTCTTCCCAGGATAGTTCTTTCTGAGCCAGCATTAAAAGCAAAAATGATTTATAGCTATTGGTGTAAATCTATGTTGAATAAAAATTATTCTATTCTATATAGTTTCAAGACCTATTTCTCTTATTTATAAATACCTTAAAATAATGCACCTACTGGATGGGCTTAATGTCATATGTTGTTCTCGTCCTAACCCTGTAAGATATCGAAATTGACGTTAACAGGTGCAAATGTTTAATAAATAAAGAATAATAAGAAAGACCTAAAAGTAATTCATCTTTTATTTAATTTTTTATAGAAATCCTCTGCAAATGGACATGTGGCACACCTGAAAGTGAGCAACACCGGGGGATATTGAATATGCGAATGCTAATGAAAGTTGAAATCGCGGTAACTAAACGAAAAAGCGTTTTTTTATATAGTATAGGGTGACAAACGAGCATACAGGCCACCTGATTGTAAGTGATTGCTGTGGCCCATAGACATCTACATCTATTCTTGATTACGAATCAAAATGCAGATGCGTTGTCACCCGTGAGGACAAAGATGGAATACCTGTTTCCAGTAAAAAGGGTCTCCGGTTCTCTACACTCACCATACGAAACACTGCAGCATTAAGCTACTATTTTACGCTGGTATTCCGTGAGGGCGTGGTCGTTCCCCGGCGAGCCGTCCCATTCGTACCACTACTATACTACTAATATAACTACAGCAGGGTAATATGTCACCTTAAGCTTTGCCGCCATATAAAACCTAAACTATCAGGAGGACAGAGACAAAAGTACAAAGCCATATATTATAACTTATATATTAAAAAAAACAAACAAGCTTAGGCAATATTTGGTTTAGGACGCTTTTAAAAATCAACTTAAAAAAAACTAACTACATTACACCATACCACAGAATAAATAATAGTACTTGACCATACTAAAACCGACTAAAACATTTACTATAATGTCGATTGTCAAAATGGCGTCGATAAAGCAGAACGCAAATATATTTTATGGGGCAAACCGTTTTTGACCCTTTACTATTTGTTTGACTGGTGAAAAGCTATCGTAACATAGAGACATTCATGTAAACAAGGCTGTAGTTTTTGAGTTGTAAGAAAGTGACCATATTAACCAGATGGCCATATTACCCTCAGATACTATATACACTTTAGCGTATGCAATAAAAATTTCAATTCTTTGATAAGATATGGCTTAGGCAAGAAGCGTCCAAGAAATCGTTAAAAGAGAAAATTGGGGCTGATTAGAAATTCGTTTTACGTGAATAACTCGCGTTTCAATTCAAGGTTTGATTTTTAAATGATGATTAGTCAAGGCCTTGATCTCATTGTTTCATTTCAATTCTAATCGGAGACACTTTGCGATTGGTGGAATATCGATAAAGAAAGAAATTATCTATAGACTGCTAAATTCTGATTTAAAAAAAACGGTTCCAATTTTGAATGATAATGTTTAAATTTGACTGTTTTAGGTTGGGACTTTTAACAATTGAAATGTACAGCGCATATACTTAGAATATACTGGCGTACGAGTGTATGGTACAGCGTATACTCACATTACTCTATGTTTGTTTTGTATAAAATTTTAATGGTTTTAATAATATTAACGACTGAGTAGATCTGTGGCTAAGCGTTTGGTTGCTCCGCTGCGGACCGTAGGTTCGAATCTCCCATGGAACAAATATTTGTATTAAAAAAAATAGAATAAGGGCGATAAACAAACACACAGTCTACCTGATGGTAAGTGGATGCTGTGGCCCATAGACATCATCCATCTACATTTATTCTCAATTAAGAATCAAAATCCATATATGCGTATATGAGATGAAATGCCTCGTTTCCAGTTAAAAGGGTCTCCGGTTACAGCAGCATTAATCTGCAATTTTATGCTGGTATTCCGTTGTTCCGTGGTTTGGCTGGTGTTCTGGTGTTTTTTCTCCGGTAATATAGATGCAGCATGGCTCAGCCAATAGTTAAACATAGGCACGACCTGGGAAGTGATGCAGGAATTCGATGGATGCAGGTGGTTCGGGATTATTCCCTGGGGAAGGCCACTGTTTAAAAGTGGACTTGTTACGAGGTTGTAATGAAAATGACGAACTAATACAGGTTAATAACAATGCAATATATGACAATATAAAACTTATAAAAGTTTAATTTATATGGTATTATTTAAAAATTTTGAAGTGAAAACTGTTGTACACTTTTGTAATGGGTAAAAAATGTTAAACTCCCGTCAGGACACGTGACCCTGTTCGAAAATTCGTAAGACGGATGGAGAGAGAGACAGCCTGCGTGGCGTAGGAGAGGAAGTATCCCCCTCTCTTTCTACGGCGCGGCGAAAATGTGTGCCTACGCCTGCTGTTTCGTTTAAGCGACGCAGGGCGCTTGCGCATGTTCGTGTGTGATAATTAAAGCAATTCGTGTAAATCTATTCCCTAACCATTCCAAAATATGAAAAATGCACAACTTTAATATTCAAGTTTTCACTTCTGACGGCACTCCCGGAGTGCAACCCGTCGTTTTTTTTAAATAAATAATGTTATCCCTAGGATTTTCTGCTGTATCGAGGAAGCAGTTTACATACATTAATTTTTCAAGTATAAACTGCAGTTTCGGAAGAAATGTTTGTAGGACATACTTGCTCCGTGCGGGATTCGAACCTACAGCCCTCAGCGCCGCGACTTAATTTTTCGGGTCAAAGTCAATATTCATTTAATTAATCGACATTTAATTAACGACGCGATTAGGAAAGGTGATTACGAGACAATAAATCCAATTTTTAACGCTGAATTAATACATTTCAGGCCTTAGAATATAGCTTCATTTACAACTCTAATTACTTGCTGTCGTTGCTCTGATGGCCTCGTTGGTGTAGTTGTTGTAAACGCTACTGCTAATCATAAAACCTCGGGATCGAATCCCGGGTTAGGCCAAAATAAATTATTATGTTTTTCTGTCAAAAAGTTCTCAGTATCAGCCAGGAGTCAGGCAGTTGGCGATGTTTCACCCCCGTGCCTTGAAAAGCATGTAATACCGTTCGCTCATCGCTTGATCTTTTCCCCATCGTATTGTAGTTACATCGTAGTTTTAAGGAGTGAGTATCCTAGAACCATCAGTTAAATTAAATATCTCGATTTGTTAAAACTCTACACTCGAATGGTAAAAAAATCATTTAGTTTTAAAAGAACGAGAAACGCATAGCATTAACTCTAAGCAGAGCCGTGGTAGCTCAGATGGGTAGCGCTCGCTGTAAAATTCACAGTACGCGAGCAAACCGTGTTCGATCCCCGGCGGCACCGATGAAATTATTAATTGCAATTTTAAGTGCTCATTTACCACGTGCTCGCCGGTGAAGCAAGAAACATCGTGACGAAACCTGCATATTTGAGAAATAAGAAAAAATATTTCGGAGATATGTGAAGTTCGCCAACACGCATTATGGCAGCGCGGCGGACACTCCCTTGTCCTAAAACCCTCTCAGAAATGAGGGGAGGCCTATGTCCAGTAGTAGGACTTATATAGGCTGTAACTTTACTTTAATCTTTAAGTAGGTACATAAATAGTTTAATTAAAAACTATTTATTAAAATTAAGCCCGTGATAGTTCATGGGTATTATAGTACGTAAACGTCCCGGATTCACTCCCCGCCGGAACCTATGAAATTTAATTGAAATTTTTATAAATTTTTTTCTTTGCAGTTTTAAGCGCTGATATGTTTTATTAAATGTAAAGGAAAAAAATAACTCAAACACATACCAAATCCTCCAATACACACTGAGGGAGCGCGAGAATTTTCTTGCCCTTAAACCCTCTCAAAGATGAGAGGCATAGCCTGTGCCCAAGAGTGTGTATCTTTCCTTTTTTACTTTTTGATAAAAATAAATATAACCACCTAAAATAATTTTGTTTTTAAATAACTCGTGCACAGACAAATAAAAATAGTAGCATTCATACGCTAAATATTGACCACACTTTCTCCAAACAACGTTACAATATTAAACATAACTGAGCATTTATTGCCAACTGTACTGCGGGTTGTGGTCTGGCTTCACATAGATACCAGTTAGAATGGCAGAAATATATCTCTTAAATAAAATACAATGTAAATATCGATAGAGATGTGTAAACAATCCACATGTAATAATTTCTTCATAATTTTTTTCTTGTAATATATGTAATAAGAAATAAGATGTAGTAGATTTAAAAAAAACATAATAATTTTCTTTCGAAGAATATATATATATATATATATATATATATATATATATATATATATATATATATATATATATATATATATAAGCGATGGTAGCCTAATGGCAGGGCGCGGAACGTGAACTCAAAAAGGTCGTGGGTTCGAATACGCCATTGGACTACTGGCGTGAACCACTCGTAACACAAGCGATTTTAGCTTACCACGAGTGGTTAAAGGGAAAATTAAAAATTAAATGGCGACTAATTTTCTCCTAGTTATGGGAAAGACACAAGCCCAGCACAGTAGTCATGTTATGAACTGATAAGACAAAGACCAAGAAACTTCAACATATTAACCTCTATTTCTTTTAGGAGGGTAAGCGAGCATGCGGTTCACCTAATAGCATTAGTGACTACTGCCGCCCATGAACAATTGCTACAACAGGGGAATTGCAGGTGCGTTGCCGGCATTTTAAAAAATGAGTAGGCTCGTTTCTTAAAGGTCCCCAAGCCGTATCGGTCCAGAAAAATCACTGGTGGTAGTAGAGCAAAAAGTCCAATATTTAAATAAATATTTATTAAAAAAGTTTCTTTAATAAGCACAGCCCTCGTGTAGATGTCATAAGGGGCGACAAAGAAAAACAAACCAGGAGAAGCGTCTTCCAAATAAGTACTAAAAATTAAATAAGATTACGGTGGCCAACCCGCTGGCCAAGTGTGACGACTCGGACATATTATATCCTCCTCAATGAGATAACATATGGAGCAAGCCTATCTTCTGCAGTGGACTTCAATTTTCTATAACGGTAACGATAAGCACAGTATCGTGAGCTTTTTTAAATTTTATTTTATTTACAAATTAATTAAAATATTAATAGAGCTCCAAATTAGATAATTAAGGTACTTTAAATATAAATATTTTAGTGTTTCTAAAAAGAAACATTTCCCTAAATTCTATTCTAGAATGGCAAACCAACTTTAATCACTTAAAGTAAGGAGTGCGTCGATCCAAGATGATGATAAAATTATTACGTCTTGCCACATATTATGTAAAGAGTTACTGCAGAGAAGACAAATGTTTATTAGGGTTGACATACTGCAGTTAATCTATATCATAAAATTTTATTTTGTATTTTTTTAATTCATTTATTTTTGTGTAGTCGTCCAGGGAAGAAATTAGGAAAGAAGCTAGCGTTTCTGGCACTATAACAGGGGCTGAAGATCTAAGTGGTAATTAAAGGTTTGAAATGTTTTATTGGCATGAATTAGAGATTTAGATGGTATAGATTAGAGTTTGATGAATCACAAGAAGCGAAAAGTAAAGTCAGTGCAAACTGTTCGCGATCGTTACCCTTATTTGGTGGGACACAATAACCAAATTTATCAGTTTGTCAAAATCTATCTTTAAATATATAATAATACCCTGCACAGTTTGTACAGCGAAAGACTTTTTTCTGAAGCTGGCCTTGTTTATGAAGACAGACGGAACCGCTTGTTACCTTTCAATGCGGGGAAAGTAGTATTTATTCACCATAATTTGCCCTTAGCTATCCTATACTATTAAACGAGCAATTCTTGTACATATATATATATATATATATATATATATATATATATATATACACATATATATATATATATATACATATATATATATATATATATATATATATATATATATATATATATATAATCGGGATCTCGAAAGCGGCTTCAAGGATTTTCATAAAATTTAGTGTCCAGGGAGTTTCGGGGATAATAAATCGATCCAGCTAGGATTTATTTTAGAAAAAGTCTTTTTGTCCGTGTTTTTAGGCAATGAAAAACTGCTACAATATCGTTAGAATAAGAAGGTAAATTTTGACAGATTGCTAATGATTATAAATAGCTTAATTTGTATAATGGGCGGTCACAAAATCGTAAAACCCCGGTTCGAGCCCAGACCGACCGATCGACTTTTTTTAATTTTTTTTTCAAGTTCCTTTCTTTTTTGAGAAAATCTATATTTACGAGCCCTTTTTTTAGTATTTTTTAAAAACACGAAAATTTAAATTAAAATAATTGCACTCATGATTTTTATTCAAATAACCAGTTCCGTTTTTTCTGTTACGTCGCTAAGATCAAAAAATATTATTTATATTTCATCAGTATGTAATTTGATCTAAATATAATTTCCAAAACACACGAGTTAAAAAAAATCGAGCGAAAAATACCGAGCAAATCTCGGTCAACCAGGTACTATATTATTATTTGTTCTGAGCCTTAGCGCAGTACGAGTACTAATTTTGTAAGTTTTAAAATGAAAAGTATGTGATTACTGATTATATTTGTTAAGTGAATTAAATGAAGTAAGTACTTAACTAAATTTGATATTTTGTGTTTTTTTAATCTTGTATCCGGCCCGATAGCTGTTTATTATCCGGTATCCGGCCGGGTACTAATTTTAGGCCGCTTAGGCTGAAAACCGGATAGTTACCGGATATCCGTTTCATCTCGTTAGTCTCGTTATAACTCAAAAACGGACCGACTCATTTTGATGAAATTTTTTGTGTGTGTTGCAACGGGTATTTAGACGGCTTAGATTCACATTTGGACTCTGTAGGTGACGCTAGACGCGTAGAAATCACCCATGCCGTGGCGGATCGCTGGTATATATTATACTTATATAATATTATAAATAAATAAATATACTTTCTTACTGACTCTATTTTTTTATAATACTGAACTGACAAACGAACTTAGAGGCCGACGGATAGCTAGAGACAGTCCACGGACACCTGCAGGTAACATCAAAGAAAGAAGTCTATAGACGTTTTGGCGCTTGGAGGACGGAATGTCTCACAGCCTACAAGTATTGCTGGTCTCTTTACCATATTCGGAGGTAAAATAGGTAATAAAGGTACCTACCTAGAAGAACTTGTAGGTATTACGTGGTATAGTCACTTGGTATGGTATAGTCACGGCTGCAGCTATATAATGATTGTAGCACGCTCTCACAGAATACCAGCTGAAAACAGTGTTTCGTATGGTGAGGTAGGAAACCGGAGACCTTTTTTACTGGAAATGAGGCACTCCATCATAGTCCTTACGGGTGATAACGCATGAGCATTTTAATTCGTAATCGTGGATAGATGTAGATGTCTATGGACAACAGAAACCACTTACCATCAGGTGGACTGTGTGCTCGTTTGAAAAGTATATAGGCATATACAATATTTATTACAGTAATGCGTTCTCAGTAATATATTTGAATGATAAATAAATAAAAGCAAATAAATATTATAATAAAAATATTTCTATTTCTAGACTTAGCTCTAACATGTTCACGCAATCCTAAATTATGCCAAAAATTCACAATATTCAGTAGATATAGAACACAATAAATTCTACGCAAAATGATAGTGGTGGAAGCTATCGCGTGTTCTGTGACTGCGATATATATTACAATATATTTCTCTTTTGTAGAATAGGAGAATATCAACTGTGAATTTATATTGGACATATCTAATTTCCCGCTATGAAAATCAATGATTTTCAAGTAATCTGGATGTTTCACCTCAGTTTTGGAAAATGGAGGTTTCATCAGATCTCGACGTTTTCGGGAAATAGGAAGAAATTCAGACTATTCCTACGAGGATATCACTATGTCTGACAGATTTGAACGAAGTTGGTCGCGTTCTATAGGGTTATACCAAACTCAGATTTTCAATACTGTTTTAACTAATTTGAACCGATAGATTTTGAGCAACCTTAATATTAAAAATTTCAAATTTTTTTTGAATAACTTTTAAACAGATGTAACGATCAATCTTAAACTCTTAAACATGAAAAACTACGTCGATTGCTGCGAACTGTTTCAAAACCAAATTATGCGTTAAGAAGAAATCGATGACGAAAACTTTTGAAAAAAGTGTTTTCTTCATATACGTTTAGAATTTATAGTCTAATCGTTTTTAATAAAAAATCATATTATTTTTCTTAAAATACCTCGTCGATTGTCATCAATTACATCAAAATCGATTGATCCGTTTGAAAGGCCTATATCAAAGAGAAAAAGATGTCGATTACTACGTTTGACTGCCAGTCCCGATTAATTGAATCCGATCTAATCGAAATCCAGGTCGGTCCAAAATCAGTTATCGGGTGTACTATCAAGAAATTCACACTTGCTTTCGAGGAAGGTTACCGCCAATTTCCTGACTCGGGCTACTATGAGTCAGGAAATTGGCGGTAACCTCCCCGAAAAGCACGTAAAGCTGTTGGTCCTGTGCCTGATCTCTCTCCGGTCGTATCAAATTGCCGTCTCATCAGAATAGGAGAGTGGCGGAATAGAAAGTGCACCTATGTATGAAAACACACTCATGCATAGTGACTAGTCTCCATTGAGGTTTTCATAGAAATTCGGTCTAGAGGATATTTATTTTGACCAATGATGCTTTTTATTGTATCTAACTCTAGAAATTATATCATCCAATAAGCTTATTAAAATCATTAAGTTTCTCGTCTTTCAAATTGCAATAACTGAGATAGAGACAAAGTAATGTAGCCGGATCATCTGGGTTAGATCCATTGAGTCTACACTGAGAGCAAAGGGCATACTGTTATATAATGATTTCTTATATTTACGCGAACACTGTATATTGATTAAAACTACTTTTACGGATTTTTTCGCGTTTTATTTATTTTATTTTTAATACCCGACGTTTCGGGTGCTTTCCAGCACCCATGGTCACGGGGGACTGAAGTGACTGACGTCTCGATGTCAAAGTTAACCCGGAGTACCTTCAGCTTTTTTAATTATTGTCTTTGGTCCGATCTACGCAGAATGAACTAACTGTGGTTTGAAGTCTTGCAGTGGTATGCTTGGGTTTAGTTTTAATTTTATTAATTATAGAAAACCAAGCAGGTGGTAATACCAAGCCACCTTCTCTATTGAAATTAGGATGTTTTTTAATTTCAATAGCCTCACGTATCATCCTTGGTAGAAATCGGTGTTCTTTCGCGAGGATTTGTCGTCTATCAAATCTGATGTAATGGTTGGGGCCATCTAGGATATGATCGCAAACTGCAGACTTCCCGGAACGTTGATGCTTCACGTCAGCTATGTGTTCTTTTACGCGGGTTCTAATTGATCTCTTTGTTTGCCCTATATATGAGAGACCATAATCACAATCAAGCTTGTACACTCCTGCATCTTGTAGAGGAATATGACACTTGACGGATGGTAAGAACTGACTAATCTAGGCATACTGTTAGATAACACCTTTCAAAATATAGCTATACTGCTAACCAATATATAAATACTGCCTCGTTGGTCTAGTGGTTGTAGTGGTGTGACCGCTGACCATGAGGTTTCGAGTTAGAATCCCGGGTCGGGCCAAAAAATCAATTTTGTGTTTTTCCGTCAAGAAATTCTCAGTAGCTGCCCGGAGTCATGAAGTTGGCGGTGCCTCACCCCCGTGCCTCGGAAAGCACGAAAAGCCGATGGTCTTGCGCCTGATCTCTCTCCGGTTGCGTCAGTTTACCGTCCCATCAGATCATGCGAGTGAGGGAATAGAGAGTGCACCTGTGCTGCGCATACACTTGAGCAATTCGAACCTGTCTTGCGCCGACGGCTAGTCTGCGTTGAGGCTGACCGCCGTGGCCGAAATTCGGCCTGGAGAACTACTGCTAATATATTTGATAATATATAGTGTTTCTACGTAATAAGCAATTAGAAGTAATTTTTATCAGTGATTTAAGTTTACTACTAATACGGGCACGGGGTACGGGGGTAAAGCGCCAGCTTTTATCTGACTTCGGGCAATAACTGTTTTTTGCTGGACCCGGGATTCAAAACCGGTACCTACCGCATGAGCTATAACATCACTATAAAATTAAGGGAATCAAACTGGTTTTTTTTTCATGAAAAGGAATGATTATTATCTATATAATACAAACAAATTTACAAATACATACAACTTTTATAAAATTTTATTCATAAAAAATTGAGTTCAGTGCTTTTTCAACATCCCAAAAGTGCCAAACGTGCCTAAAGAAGTTCTCACTTCAAAAAAATTTGAAAGATGCAAGAATTGGAGTTTAGTTCAATTGCTTGTACTTTTCATTATAACGGCCCATCGTCAGTACCAGTACACTGCTGAACGTGGACCAAGGGAATTCCAAGGTATGCCACAAAGCCCGATAGAGCATCCTGCATCCATCGACTTCTTGCATCTCTTCCATCTAGCAAGTGGCCGCCCTGCACGTCATTTACCGGTACGAGACAAAGTAATATATTAAAGAATCCTAAAATTTAGGTTGCACCAAATAAATACATGTATTAATAAATATAATAGATAAACGAAATTCGTCGAAATCAAAGATTGATTTCTTTTAACATTTTTATCTGCAAGATAACTTGACACCTGATAATAAATGTAAACATACAGATGTATTATTACATATAGATATATTATTATAATTATGCTTTTTATAGCACTGGTTGACAAACGAGCACACACGTTTTTTTACTTGGTAGAGCCATGCTGCTGTGTATTGGTAGTATGGTTGTAGCACGAATGGGTCGGCTAGACCGGGGAAGAACCATGCTCTCACAGTATACCAGCGTAAAATAGTAGCTTAATGTTGCTGTGTTTTTTATAGTGGGAGTAGAGAACCGGAGACCCTTTTTAACTGGAAAAGAAGCATTACATCTTAGTCCTCACGGGTGACGGTTTCGTATGACAAGTATAGGGACATGTAGACCCTTTTAAACTGATATTTCGATATTTAACCGAGGACAGATGTAGGTGTCTCTGGGGCACAGCATCCACTTAATATCCGACACGAATTAATGTACTCGTTTATTACGCTATTATTAAAAAAATCTAGGAGAATAGAAAAACAAGGTCACGTAGCGTCCTCACATGAAGTAAAAGTGTGTGTTCATTTTGAGCTAATAGTTGACGATATTACTGCGAAAATAAATTCGTAATCTAAAGGAGTAAACTAAGTTTTGACTAGGAACTTCACACTTTTCTCCTGCGATAAATGAAATGCCTATGTTATTATGAGAATGTTCAAATTAAACATACATATGTACTTCTCCTATGCCATTAGAAATAGATCAGCATAATACAACAAACGGCAGATATATTCTGAATGAAAGAAGATGATGAAGAAATGATGCAAAAGGAAATTAGATATATATTTGGTAAAGGACATAAAAGAATCCATATAGCTAATCGTAACGTAAACGAAAATGCGTTTCAATTTTATGTAATTTTGGTGATTCGATAAAAAATAAATTATCCGTTTTAAGTTTAGGTAATGGACCAAATAATATCTAGATATTAGGCAATAGGAATACATCCCAGCGTCGACGGATGCAAGCGTTAAGGCAACAGATGAAAAAAAAATGCAAAAAAAAAACTATTTTTAAGTTCAGTAATTTTGCATGCCGAGACTGGCTGGAAACTAGACAGGATTAAGAATAAAACCTGAAGATATGTTGTCTGCTTTAAAAGAAATCTTAAGTACGAGTTACAGATTTTTTATGTATTTATTAAAAATACAATACATTAATGAAACAATTAACTTAAAGAGATTAAAATTTAAATATAATTACACCTAATCATGGTTTTCCAAATAATAATATTTAAAAAAGCATAACATTTATAATTTGCAAATATTTATTTCCGGAAAACGTACAGGAAGTGAAACCTGAAAAGTTTTGTTTTAAAAATTAAAACACAACAAAACTTTTTACATGTTTTCGAAGAGACAGCTAAGGAAAAAAACAATGAAGTTTTACGTGTACCGTTAAAACGTTTTAAGCAATAAGAGCACTCACCAGATAACCTAAAAGTTTCCGGATACAGTTCAAAAACCTCACGTAAGCACTGCACAAAAGTTAAACTATAGTACACATACAAACACTGTTTGTACAGAAATACTTGTCAATGCAATGGCAACTTTCTAGTTGAACCTTACATTTATCACGACTTGTAACACAGTTTTAGCTGTCTCTACAGGTAACACGGACGGGCACTGAAAGTTTTTTTTAAACGTCACTTGAACTTCTGTATCATTGGCTTTTGGTGACGTAAAAGTTTTGGGAGCCGACAGGACGAGCGTGTGCTCCCCACCAATGTCGGCTAGCATCTGAGCTGAGCCGAGACTCAACTCGTGGATTGACCTTCGCATAATGAAATGCGACTGCGTGAAGTTAGTTACATAGACCGGTTCCTTTAGGCAAAAGTGGTTATGTGTCGTGGTTTTTTTTATATTTTTTTCTCACTCACTCTTCACTTTGAACGTTTAGGCAATGATCATCAGGTTTAATCTCGCTTCTTTAAATTGCAGTTCGGATTTCAAATGTCGGCATCATCAAGATCAGATTCGTCTCCTGTCAAATTTTGAATTCCTTTGAGATTATTTTTGATTAAGTTTATTAGAGACGCTTGTCATGACACAAAATTATCTCGACATCATACATTAAATTTTTCTTCATGACGCTGTTGCAATTTAAAAAATCTAATTAGAAAGATTTAATCAGCTCTCAAAAGTCACACCCGACGTTAAAAAATTCAAAGAAAACACACACTATTCAAATATATGTCATATATCTCATCAATACCAAAATATATAAACATAATGTTATTTCAGAAGATATTGACTACTAATAGGTTGATAACGTACAAAGGCGTTAATTCCGCCTAATATATAATAAATAAATATTATCTTAGCACAAAATATATTTGCGAGAAATTCGTTTTTAACTTTTTTAACATCATATCAGTTTATTTGGTGTCGTTGACATGGAGGAACATGTCAAAGTGATACGTCATAAAAAATTAAAATAGTATTACAGATATATTTTTAAAACATAATTTTTGTAATAGTAAAACGGCTATGTGCTATTAAAAATAACTGCGATTCATTATGTGTCGTTTTCTGTGCCCATGGTAAATAAATAATTAATCTGGACTTTAGAATACTATTTCAATTGTGTTTTATTTATTTATTTATACGTTATTGCCAAAACCTTCACGCCCTATGGCAATCTTTATCAGTCAACTCTTTTGTATAGTTTGTAGTCGAATTTGGGCTATATAGATTATCTAATATTCTAGTCAATAAGACACGTGGTAATCACATCCTTATATAAAAAGAGACTACTGCAATTTAAGATATTTATGTCGATTAAAACTAATTTTACGAATTCTGACGCAACATCTTTCAACTACGAACATCGTGCTAAAATTTTCTAAGGATTAAAAAAAGCCAATCCCTTAAAAATTTAAAAGCTAAGGGTAGCCCGGATTATCAATGACACTAATTTGGACGTTCGACACTTCCGCCCCCCGCCCTCCCTTCACCTAGAATGCAAGAAACATAGAATATAAAAAATAAATGAATGTCAAACGCTATAAAAATTTCGACAAAGTGGAGTATTTACGTGAGTACTAGAAGTCACTATTTTGTTTAGATTAAAAAACCTACGCTTAGAAAAATAACTTTATGTCATCATTTGATTATTTTTTATAGGATGGGGAGACAAACGAGCACACGGTCCACCTTATGGTGAGTGATTGCTGTGGCCCATAGACCTCTATATCTTTCCGCGATTATCCAGATGCGTTGTCACCTCTGAGGACTAAGATGGAATACCTCGTTTCTAGTAAAAAAGGTCTCCGGTACTCAACATTCTCCATACAAAACACAGCAGCATTAAGCTACTATTTTACGCTGGTATTCAGTGAGAGCGTGCTACTTCCCCAGTCAAGCCGACCCATTCGTGCTACCACTATACTACTAATATATCTGCAACATGGCTCTTCCACGTTTTAAAATATTATACATAGAATTGGTCATCTTTAAACATAGTTTTATTTCTGGATTGATCAGTTTGTTTATTTTAATATGTTAATTAAATACCACTAAGACACTAATCTGTTATTTAATAATTCACTCGCTAAAAAGGCCATGTTGTACATCCGGATACGACATCTAGACGCAATTTTAATCTTGGCGTCGCGTCACTTCTAAGCTTTCGAGGTCTTTTAATGTGCCATAAAGGTGACTCTATTAAGCTTATGTGCCCGTTTGTTTATTCTAAATAATGATGATTTAAATTCCTTTTTTTATATCCTAATGGTCACCTAGTGGTCTATATTTGACCGTAGTTTATCGAAATTTTAATTTCTATATTAAGCAATATTATATACAAATTATATAAACGCTTTTTTGCCTTTTTTGTTTAAAACGTAGTGATAACTAAAGAATATGCTCTTTAGTAGGTACTTACTCTGAGATATTGGCAGTATGAACATCCACGAACGACATAGTTTTGCTTGGCGACCATTATGTATGACACTATTTTATTTAGTTTACTTGTAAGACATATTATATACTAATTTTAGTTTTCTGCATTCCTTGTTTATATAAAAACCATCATCATCATCATCACCATTCACTTGCGGGGGGCCTCACACTTCGCCTAACGGTTTGAGTCTGCAACTCCAGAACCTTGCTTCTCCATTGATTGTCGGTACTTCAAGCAATAAGGCCGGCCCATTGCCACTTTACCTTAATATCCGTTGGACTATGTCGGTTACTTTGGTTCTAATGCAAATGTCCTCATTTCTAAGTTAATCAAACAAAGAAACCCCGAGCAGGGCCCTTTCCATAACCCGCAGAGCGATCTTGAGCTTCCTCCTAAAACCAGCAGTGTGCACGTCTCAGATCTATAAGCCGTTACTGGCAACAAGCACTGATTATAAACATAGTAATGTATAAAAATATATGTAAGTTATATATTAACATAGTGTAAATATAGTTTAAACACTAAAGACTGTGTCCAAATCTCACGCTCCTCTAGCGCCCCACATTCTAGATTCATGTTATCGTTAATTAAATAAATTAAATAGTAAATTCGTACTTTTGTTACCGAATACGATGTTTGTGTAGACGAATCTATTACATGAACTGAGAGCGACAATAAAAAAATTATTTATTATACATTTAATAAATAATATTTCAAAATAGTATTTATTATTTTTCAGAGTAGCTAAATTTTAAATTTAAGTTCAAGTATATAAAAATGTTAAACCATTATTGCAGTTTTTGAAAATACAAGTAAGTAGAGCTTACATGGTAGAGTCACGCTGCAGTTATATTAATTTTACGAGGTAGAGCCATGCTGCAGCTATATCCATTTCATCTTGACCCTCTAGAAAACCTCAGCAGTGTCTATCACTTCGACTGTTTATCATTTCTTGCCTCGAAGGTCTTCCTTGAGCCGAGGAACTAGATAAAAGTCACTGAGAGCAAGATCTGGCGAATATGGTGGGTGGTAAATCCCGTTTCTTAAATGGCAGCTATCACAACTGCGGCTTTGTGAGTTTAGTTTGCGTTGTTTAGTGAAACAGTACTCCGACTCGCAATATGCCAAGTCTTTTTTCCTTAATAGCCTCCAATCTTTTCATTTGGCGTGCGTAGCAAGAGCCCGAAATAGTGGCTCCCTTTTCCAAATATTTAAAGCCAAGCTCTTTTGTACGTGGTAGAGCTACGCTACAGCTATATTATAGTTGTAGCACGAATGGCTCGGCTCAACCGGGGCAAGACCGCGCTCTCACGGAATATCATCGTAAAATAGCAGCGTAATGCTGGTGTGTTTCGTATGGTGAGTGTAGAGAACCGGAGACCCTATTTACTGGAATCGAGGCATTCCATCTTAGTCTTCAGATGACAACGCATTTACATTTTGATTCCTAATTGAGGATAAATGTGGGTGTTTATGAACCAAAGCATTCAAATACCATCTGGTGGACTTTGCGCTCGTTTCTCACCCAATACTATAAAAAATATCATTCCTTTAGCATCCCAAAAACGGACTCCATATCCTTTCCCGCCGAACTTGACACTTTGAATTTCTTCAGCGTTCGTGAGAAGGCTGGTTTCCAAACAATTCACTGTTTTTTGGTTTCAAGATGAAACAGCGGATCCAGGTCTCTTCCATGGTCACGAAACGTGACAAAAATGTTCCTAATCTGCTAGGAACCTTTCGAAATTCTGTGAGAGTGTAGTCGTTACCCAGTCATGCAGATCCATTTGTGCCTCAACCATTATATACCTGCAGCATGGCTCTACACATAAAGAAGATCGCGATAAGTTGATTCTCTACGCCGTACGGCTCAGATTTTGTGTTGGAATCCCCACTGGAGAAAATAGGTACTTGTCCAATACCCAAATTGTTAGGTTTCCAGTCAGATTGTGTTATAATTGTTTCTCTGATACATCGTTCACTACGTGGTAAAGCCGTGCTGCAAATATATTAGTAGTATACTTGTAGCACGAATAGGTTGGCTCAACCGAGGAAGATCCATTCTCTCACAGAACCCCAGCCCAACGCTGCCGTTTTGTGTACTGACCGTAGAGAACCGGAGATCCTTTTTGCTGAAACTAGGTAGTCCATATTTGTTCTCACCGGTGACAACGAATTTGCATTTTAGTTTGTAATCTAAGACTGTATATTGATGTCTATGAGCAACAGTAACCACTAATCATCATGTGGACAGTGTGTGCGTTTGTCATCTTTATCCTATATAACAAAGGTTACCTTGGACTCTACAGCTTTAGATATATATATATATATATATATATATATATATATATATATATATATATACATAAATACTCACGGCTGTCACCGAGAGGGGTAGGCAGAGACTTTCATTTGGCACGATCCTGACACACCTCTCACGAATCCTTCACAGCCATACACCTACGCCTACATGCTCGTCGGTTAAGGGTACTCCTAATTTGGTCCGTTTTCAATAAATCTCCAATTTGGTCGATAAATTTTCGGCTAGGACGTCCCTTTCCGAAAGGTATAAAGTTTTTTTTATAGGATGAAGTGACAGACGAGACGAGGCCGCAGCAACCACTTACCTGGCGGTAAGTGCACAGACATCTACATATATTCTCGATTACGAATCAAAATGCAGATGCGTTGGTCACCCTTGAGAACTAAGATGGAATGTATCGTTTACAGTAAAAAGGATATCCGGTTCTCTACATTAAACTAATGAAACTCAGCGGAATTGAGCTACTATTTTACGCTGGTATTCTGTGAGAGTGTGGTCGTTCCCCGGTTGAGCCGACCTACTTGTGCTACAACTATACTACAATATAACTGATGCATGGCTCTACCGGGTAAAGCTAGCTGGTCTTCAGTCATTAAAAACATATACTATACTTTATTTTTAACCAGCAACCCGCCTCGGTTTACCACGTCTTTAGCACTACGTTTGAGTGAGATCTATTAGTTACACGCTACTTCACTAGATCTCACTCAAGCGTAGGGGCCTACGTAACTATTGATGTAGCGTCGAATAGAGTTCTTAAAATAACCATCAATGATCAATATATATATTTCTCAACAACAACAACAAAAAGTTTTTTTAAAATGTTTTTTTGGATATTATATAGCTTAGTTCAATCTTGGTAATGCTTTCTATTTATTCGGAAAGTTTCGTCATAATTAGCTCAGCCATTTCAATGTTTAGCCCGGGCAGGCAGACAGACAGACAGACTCAAAAATTTTAAAAATGGTTATTTATGTGTTTATGACATGCAAATAATTCTTTAAGATCACAATAATAGAGTTATTTCGATATTATGGACAGACACCTCAATATTATTTAAACGTATTGAGAAACTTGTAAATGTTGTCTTCCAAAAGTATTTAGAAGTGATTGCTGTGTTTAAATTCGGTGAAAATAACGTTAATTTTTTCGATTTTTTTCCAAGACTTTTTCACTGTTGGAAAAGAGCCATTGTCGTTATGGGAACGATATGCCATATTTGTCATTCATAGCAGGTGAGTTTCGGATCACAGTACCAGACATATTGCATCTTTGATACAGCTTCTAGTAATTCGGAGACATACAGGCATCTATTGGTCATCGGTATCAGTCTTCACGTGGTAGGGCCACGCTGGAGATGTATCAGTTGTAGCAGGAATGGGTCAGTTCAACCAGGCAGGAGCACGCTCTCACAGAATATCAGTATAAAACAGCTAAAGGCTGTTGTGTTTCGTATGGTGAGTGTAGAGAACCGTAGACCCTTTTTTACTGGAAGGAAGCATTCCATCTTATTACTCAGGGGTGATGACGTATTTGGATTTTGATTCTTAATTGAGGATAAATGTAGTTGTGTATGAGTTACAGCTTCCTCTTACTATCTGGTGAAATGTGTGGTTGTTTGTTATCCTGATTCTATAAAAAACCAGGACGATTAAAAAGGATTTATTCTTTCAACTTCCCTTTTTAGTGTAAATATAACCTCATTTTATTTTTAAACTTATGCTTGAAATTGTGTCATATTATAGAATTATGTCAAATATAAATTAGAAATACTCATATAGAATAAGAGGTGATTCCATACTAGCACAAAATCCAATTAAAAGTGGATGTTGTAGCCCATAGACATCTGCTATGCTTGATTAAGAATTGAATTCCACATTTGTCATTATCCTACCTCATTACTTGCAACAATGTTCTCCGGTTCTTGTCACTCACAACACATCATGTTTCTAATTCACGGTGATAGGTATTCTATCCAACCGTGGTTTCGTAACAAAAGCCAAACCATTATTACCGCTATAACACTCAAACTTTAATATCGATATTTAAGATTGTATTACCTTGTTTAGGGTTTCTTTTAAGGCTATAGAATGATGGTTAATACTACTTATAAGAAGTGGTAAAGTTAAAAATTTTGTACAATCCGACTTCAATGTAAATGAAATGAGAACATCATCAACGTAATCGAAGTCAATACAGTAAATACGCATTATTAAGGATAACCCAAAAACTACTGGTCAGATCTTGATCTGGGATCACATGAGAAGCAACAGCTTTCAAATAAAAAAAATAGTAAATTAGAATCATCACACACGGTGCACTAAGAAAATAGTTCTGAGTAACACACATAAAAATACAGTACCTACTCCTTTTTGAAGACAGTTAAAACAAATTAAGTCAAATTCTTAGATCACGTCTTATTACATATCTAAACTGAGTTTTTGAACGTTGTGCAGCCACGCTGCAGCCATATTGCTGTTGTTACACGAATGGGTCGACTCGGCCGGTGTAATGCAGCTTAATGCTGCTATGTTTCTAAAGGTGAATGTGGAGAATCGGTTACCCCTTAACAGATAACGAGGCATTCCATCTTAGTTCTCAATGATGGAAACGTATCTGTATTTTTCATCTTAATCGAAGATAGATGTAGATGTCTATGGACCTCAATATCCACTTACCATCAAGTTGACTGTGGGCTCGCATGTTACCCGTATTCTATAAATAGAGAGTAAAAATGACTATCTTTAAGCTTCGACAACTGAAATCGAAAAATTGTAAAAGTGTAACTAAAAGTCGCCATCGACGCGATATTTGGTGGGCGATATGAGAGAAAAAAGATAAACTTTAACTCAGTTTCTTAACAAAGAGAAAAGATAAAGTACTGCAGGCGGTCAAAGAATAAAGATATTTCCATCAAAAAGCCGACACGCCCAAAACTTCGCCTCTGACTCTGACATATCTTGTTTTAATATCTCTGATTTGAGATACTTGTTTGAGCATTGATTATTAAAGCTTAGCGTTGTCCAATATAACAATATTACGGATAATAATAGTTATAGATATAGTTATTGAATACGGGACTTAGATTCTTCGATACAATACGACTTAGTATAGAGTTCAGAGGCTAAATAATTTTGACAATAATTTATTTTACTGGTTAGTTTTTTTGATGCAGTTTTATTTTTTATTAAAAGTTAAAATGTTTTAATTATAACTATAAGTACTTACGTTATTTTTGAAATCAGCTGTTTCTTTTTTTAAGTTTATTTTTACAAGTCTCAACAATTACACACGCTAAAGTTACTATTTTCCCATTTTTCTTTAGATATTGTTCCATTTAAGTTAGAAGAAAACTTCTCCGAGGTACATCCTATTTAATAAAAAAACATCACTAAGCCACTGCAGCCGTTTCAGAGAAACCACTGAATAATTTTTGTGTATCGGCACAACATTTTCCGGACCAATATGAATTAAGAATTAATTTCATTTATTTTTATTACATATTTATTGCATCTTTACGGAAAACGACTAACCAATAAATAAAAAATAAGTTTAAACTTGTTTAAAACATAGTGAAAACTGTATGCATATGTGTGTAACGTATTTGCATACTGCAATTATGAATTTCGTCTAACTGTTAATATGTGCAACAACTCCATTTTAAAAGGCCAGCAACGCACCTGCGATCCCCCTGGTGTTGCAGTTGTTCATGGACGGCGTAATGAGTTACCATCTGGGTAGCCGCAAGCTCGTTTGCCGTTCTTTTATATAAAGAACTTAAAATAATAATATAAAAATGATTTCTTAAATTTACGCGTACACTATACATTGAATAAAACTATATAATATACGGATTCTATCGCGTTTAATTTACTTATTTTAACTTCTCGACGTTTCGGGTGCTTTACAGCACTCATGGTCACGGGAGGGGGTGGGCTGGAGTGCGATGTTTGATGTCCTAATGTCATAGTTAGCCCGGCTACTTTTAATTTTTGATTATTAATTTTTGGTCGGATCTACACAAAACTTACAGTATCTTGAAGACTTGCAGTGGTATGCTTGGGTTTGGGTTTAATTTTGTTAATTATAGCATCCCAAGCAGATGACAGCACCCATCTATCTTCTCTATTACATTGATGTTTTTTTTAATTTATAGTAAGTAAATTAATTTATAAAATAAGTTAAAATAATTAAATTAAACACGATAGAGTCTGTATATATAGTTTTACTCAAAATAATAATTCTACGAGAATTCTGTCGTAAGAACAATACCAACTGACTATACGACTATTTTTTTTTTCTCTCTTTCACTTTATAAGTAATATTTTGTATACTGTATTTTAATATGTACTGTGTTATTTTATTTTTGTCTCATAATATTTTATTTACTTATAGTTTTGTATAGAAGTACCCGTTTATAAATTTATTACTTATCCTATATTTTATATTAAGTATGTATGTATATTTTACTAACTATATATCTATTCTATTCATTTGCGTTTAATTTTGTTTTATATATGCTTATTATTTATTTATGAAGTCATTGATTACACCTGCCACATTTTCTCAAACCATCCAGGGTTGACTGGCAGAGAATGCCATAAGGCATTAAGTCCGCCCTTTATATCCCGTTGTATATAAGGTGTATAATAAAGATTAAATAAATAAATAAAAATAAAATAATATAAGAGTTTAAAAAATCTTAAACAGCACGCATGTATCATGAGCTGTGATGATCCTGATAGTTATTTTATTTTATCCTGGTGTTCTTGATAAGGATACTAGAATAAAGTTATAAAATTATTGTATTGTCATCGTTCTTTGATACGAGTGCAAATTTTCAAGTCAATCGGTTGGTGAATATTACAATAAAATATTCAGTTACATAGATAGATACATACACGTGAAGATAATAAAAGCGTTTTAAAACACATACATCGATTGAAGAACCTCCTTCTTTAGAAGTCGGTTATAAAGTGAGGTATATATGTCTGGGCACATGCATCCCAACTTTCTGGTCATATAGTAAAACATAGTTCAACGCTCTACTCAACTCAAAGCGCTTTTCTTGTTTATAGAAGTAATAAGACAATGGTCAACAAATGACCAATTATTGACAAATAAGCATACAATTGTACCACTAACGACTCGACCGGGGGAGGACCACGCTCTCGTAGAATACCAGCGTAAAATAGCAGCTTAACGCTACTGTGTTCGTATGGTGATCGTAGAGAACTAGAAAGCCTTTTTGCTGGAAAGAAGGCATTCCATCTTAGTCCTCACGAGTGACAACGCATCTCTTTTTAATCGTATTCGAGGATAGATGTGGACGTGTATGGGCCACAGCAACCACTTACCAAACTTACCATCAGGTGCTCATTTTTCACCCTTACTCTTCAAAAAAACTATGTTTGCACTGTTGTGTGTTGTGTTCCAGTTTGAATTCTAAACAGAGCTAGAATAATAACAGACTTTGAGACATCCGATCATAGTTCCGAGAAGTGAAACCTCATCTATAGACTTCTTTGATTGAAGTTCACGTGGTAGAGCCATGCTGCAGTTATATTAGAAGTATAGTTGTGGCACGAATGGGTCGGCTCGGCCGGGGAGGGACCACGCTCTCACAGAATACCAGCGTGAAATAGTAGCTTAATGCTGCTGTATTTCGTATGGTGAGTGTAGAGAACCGGAGACCCTCTTTACTGGAAACGAGGCATTTCATCTTAGTCCTCACGGGTGACAACGCATCTGCATTTTGATTCGTAATCGAGGACAGATGTGGATGTCTATGGGCCACAGCAACCACTTACCATCAGGTGAACTGTGTGCTCGTTTGTCATGCTATCCTATATAAAAAAAGTTAGTTACAGGTGTGTGTGGGCTGCAGTAGCCACTTAACATTGACATTATGCAGGTATTTAATGCTGGTATCATGTGCAAACACGGTCCTTCCTAGTCAAGCCGAACTATTCGTGATGTAACTATAATAACGTTGTAGCGTGATTTTACCACGTAAGCTTATTGATGGATTTCACTACATTATGCCGTAGAAACTTTTCTAGGTATACAAGTTTAAAAGAAATATTATTTTTTGTAGTTGCGCAAAAGTTATCGTTTAAACGAAGACCATAAAAAATAGAAAGAGCGCTGCGAACGTTTCACGCCGAAACCGTGCTCAACTTCTTGACAGCCCGTTAACTTGGGTTTCGGCTTGGTTTTGTGCATCACATGAAAAGTATGCAGCGCTATCTTTCATTGTTGTTTTGCGCCTTTAACTAAATTACATAACAAACATAAATTATGTGTATAAAAGCAAATAATACAACTCCACTCAAAAAAATGTATATTGTATGGCAATACATGTTTATAACAAATTGCCTGTTTGTTTCAAAAAGATGAATATAGGAATCTTTGAAAGTAAATTATTTCCATTTTTTTTTAAAAATAAATTATCTTAAATATTAAATTTATCATCTAAGAAGTCATTTATTGAATAATAACAATAAATGACTTCTTAAATTATAAATTTGACTCGAATTGTAATATTTATTGAATTGCTGAACTTAATTTATTGACATGTTTTACCTAAAAATCTTAATTTTTCACCATATCCTAAAATAATCTATGTGAAAATATTTGTACGCCGGAAACGGCAGAATATTTAGGATCTAAATTCTTTTGTAACAAAAAATAAAGCATCTTATCTTATCTTAACTTATGGTATTGTTGCATGAATAAGTCAACTAGCGCCATCTAGTGTCAGGAACGAGAGCGAGGGGAGCGTTGCAGTAAATGACATCACACATCTTTCGACCGACAGCGCCACCCGAAGAACTAAGATTCTAGAAAATCTATACTCGAGCTCTCGGTACCTTGCGCGTGTTTACTTGAACATTCCGGATATTTTGCTAATTTAAATAAATAGGTGGCGCAAGATGCGATCGGGACAGAGTTGAACTCGGCGACACGAGCGAAGCTTCGGAGCGGAATTAAGTGAATTAGTGTGTTTAATTATTAGTGTTTTAACTTTAATTTGTGTAAAGTAAATTAAAGTGTTAATTTAGGTAATTTTATCGGCAATTTTTATTGTCACGAACCCTAAGCTCGTAACAATTGATGTCAGAAGTGGGATAAAATAATGCCGATTTTACCTAAGGAGGAAACGGAGGGTGTCCGTACCCGAAGTCAACGCCAGCAGGAGACGGACCAACGAAGATTTGGTGGTGCAACGCCGCAGAAGTCGGAGGGCCAGCCGCCGGCTGCAGGCCCGTCAGTAGCTCCTACATCTGCAGCACCTGACTTAGGTGCTCTGATGGTGATGCTGCAGGAGCAGGCTCGCTGACAGGACAGGAGGAACAGGCTCGCCAGCAGGCGGAACAGGCACGCCGATTGGAAGAGCAGCTGCGGGGCGGACAGGAGGAGCAGGCCCGTCGGTTGGAAGAGCAGATGCTCCTCATGAAGGACCTTCACGCTACCTTCGGGAAGGAGATAAAGGAGGTGAAGGAAAGGGTTGCTCAGCATGACAACCGCCTGTCGGAAGCTGAAACCCAAATCGCGAAAGCTGAAAACCGAATCGAAAAAGCTGAAACCCGAATCGACCAAGTAAACAATCGGGTTGACAACGTAATGGCTGACATGAATAAATCACTGGACGAACTCAAACTTGGGTATGGAACTACAGCTCCCGTATTAGCTACTACACCTTTGCTACGTGGGTTCAAAGTGCCACCGTTCGACGGGACTTCTTCCTGGTCAGCCTACAAAATCCAGTTCGAGGCTGTTATGAAGGCGAACGGCTGGAATAAAAGTCAGGCCATGACTGCTCTCACACTAGGCCTGCGCGACCAGGCCTTAACAGTTCTGGAAGCTCTCGGTGAGGAAGTGACTTATGAGCAACTCCTTGAGGCATTGGAGGCGAGATATGGCGACGCTCACCTGGAACACGTCTTTCGTGCGCAGCTTAAAGATCGTGTGCAGCGCATCAACGAAAACCTGCAGCAGTGGGCTCTAGAAGTGGAGAAGCTGGTGCGAAAAGCATACCGGTCTGTACCTGCGCTCATTGAAGGGAACCTGGTGCAGACATTCATCGACGGCATCCGTGACCTGGAAGTCAGATCTGGTGTGAGGCTCGGGCACCACGAGACGCTTAAGGACGCCTTGGCCTATGCACTGGAAGTGGAAGCCGTGCGGCAGGATCATCGTTCCCATCGCGTCAGGGAGGTTGCAGCAGCTACAGGTCGCGACCGCAACAAAGGATACAGCCCAAGGTGCTATGGCTGTGGGGAAAAGGGCCATCTTCGATCCAGCTGCCCTAAGCGAACCCTAGAAAGGGAAATTGAATGATCTCAGGAGGGTAGTGCCGCCAACAGCACCGACCAGCAGCAGCAGGGAAACGAGTAAAAGCCAGAACTGCGGGGCGGGTGCTGGCTGATGTTAAAAGAGCCCCAAGGATCTCGATCTCACAAACCCATGATGGGAACAGCCTAATCATAAAGGGCGAGATCAACGGAATGCCGTGTAAACTGACCATAGACACTGGAGCCTCTCGTACGGTTGTTAGTTCCCAACTTATAAGTCAGTTCCTTGGGGACTCCGCATACAACCGAGAACGCATTAATTTGGTAACAGCCACCGGTCAGCGTATACCCGTCCAAGGAGAGAAGGAGATGGAGTTGAAGCTAGGCAACGTGATCTACCTGCATAATGTCATCGTGGCTGATATAATGGACGACTGCATCCTAGGCTTAGACTTCATGAGGAATAATTGTTGCGAGATCGACGTTAAGCAAGGTGTTTTGAAATGTGGACAGGAGGAACTTTTTATGGAAGGTGCGTTACCAGGGAACGTGTACAGCATTAAGAAGATTGTTCTTCCGTCGAGATCGGAAACGATTGTTCCGGTTAGTCTTCCTCGAAACGCTGGGCAAGCCCACCGTTGTGTACTTGTGGAAAGGGTAAACAATGACCTTCCATGGAAAGTAGCTCGAACCTTGGTCAGGACCACTGACATCTCAGGTGTACGTATGCTGAACCTTTGTGACCGGGACCAGATTATAGAAAAAGGCACACTAATTGGTACATGTGAGGAAGTGAATTAGTTACGTCGGTGCCAATATATATCGAGTGGGACCCCCAGCAAGGATGCAGAAACGAGAGTGACCACACTTTTGGAAGACTGTCGCAGTGGTCTCTCCCCGAACGAATTGGTCAAGGCAAAGAAGTTGTTACTCAAGTACGCCGATGTATTCTCATCAAACGATGCTGACATAGGAAAGACTGGCTTAGTTCAACACAAAATAAACACAGGAGAAGAATTGCCTATCCGTCAGCGGCCAAGAAGATTGCCGGTAGCACGTGAAAAGGAAGTGGAAACCATAATTGAAGGAATGGTGAAGGATGGTGTTATTGAACCTTCCTCTAGTCCATCGTGTTCACCAGTGGTGCTGGTGAAGAAGAAGGATGGCAGCATGCGGTTTTGTGTTGACTACCGCCGTCTGAACGACGTTACGAAGAAGGACAGCTATCCCTTGCCAAGAATTGATGACACGCTGGACATGCTTACAGGAGTAAAGTGGTTTAGTACGCTAGATCTAAAAAGTAGCTACTGGCAAGTTGAAATTGACCCTAAGGACAAGGAGAAAACTGCGTTCTCGACGGGAAAGGGTCTGTGGCAATTCAAAGTAATGCCGTTTGGGTTGTGCAATGCTCCAGCAACTTTTGAAAGGCTGATGAAACTTGTACTTACCGGGCTAATTGGCGATGCCTGTCTGGTCTACTTGGATGACATCATCATCGTGGGCCGTACGTTTGAAGAACACCTTCAAAACTTGGAACGCGTGCTCATGAAGATTCAGAGTGCCAACCTCAAGTTGAGCCCGAAGAAATGTTCACTATTCCAACGGCAAGTTAACTTTTTGGGGTTTGTAGTATCGGAAGAAGGTATCCGCACAGATCCAGAGAAAATCGCCGCTGTCAAGGATTGGCCGATTCCAAAAGACATGACGCAGGTTAGAGCATTTTTGGGTTTGTGCTCCTATTACCGGCGATTCGTGAATAACTTTGTAGATATAGCCAAACCTCTGCACAAGCTAACCGAGGAGAAGCGACATTTCTGCTGGGATGAAAGTTGCAATATCGCATTCCAGGAGCTCAAGGACCGTCTGTGCAAAACACCTATTTTGGGATACCCTGATGCAAGCAAAGAATTTATAGTTGACACAGACGCAAGTGATATAGGACTTGGCGGTGTGTTGTCTCAACGGAATGGTGACCAAGAGGTCGTGATAGCGTACTTCAGCAAGTCGTTGTCAAAACCGGAAAGGAACTACTGTGTCACAAGATGCGAATTGCTAGCTGTGGTAAAGTCGTTGCAGCATTTTAGCAAATATCTTCTGGGGCGAAAATTTCACTTACGAACTGACCATGCTGCACTAAAATGGCTATTGCAGTTTAAAAATCCAGAAGGACAAGTTGCGAGGTGGATTGAACTACTGCAGGAATACGACTTTGAGATCGAACATCGTAACGGGAAATCTCATGGCAACGCAGATGCATTGTCAAGAAGACCTTGTCCTGAAGATTGCAAACATTGTACTAGGCAAGAGAGTAAGGAAGTGGTATCCGTGAGGATGCTCAGGGTAGACCACCTCAGCAACGAGTGGAAGGACAGCTTACAACGTGCACAGCAGGAAGATCCGGACATCAAGCCGATCCTGGAATGGATGAAGGCCAGTGCTCCCAAGCCCAAGTGGAGCGACGTCTCAGCGATGAGTTCGACCACTAAAAGCTACTGGGCCCAGTGGGACAGCTTGCTGCTTCAGGATGGAGTTCTGTGCCGTAAATGGGAAAATGTTCGGGGAGACAGCTGTCATTTACAAACGGTTGTCCCTAAAGCTAAAGTACCGGATGTTCTACAGCTGTACCATAATGATTATTCAGGAGGCCATCTGGGAGTTAAACGAACTCTACTGAAGATCCGAGAACGGTTTTACTGGGTCCACTGTCGAAACGATGTCGAGGACTGGTGTCGCAAATGTACAAGTTGTGCGGCTGTAAAGGGACCTCAGACTCGTAGTAGAGGTGCATTGAAGTTGTACAATGTGGGTGCACCATGGGAGAGAATAGCCATTGACGTGGCGGGGCCGTTTCCGGAGAGTGAAAGCGGTAACAAGTATTTCACGGTTGTGATGGATTACTTCACTAAGTGGCCAGAAGTCTTCGCCATTCCAAATCAAGAAGCTTCAACAGTTGCTGATAAGCTAGTTCATGAAGTCTTCTGTCGTTTTGGAGTACCTTTAGAGATTCACAGCGATCAAGGAAGGAATTTTGAGTCTCAAATATTCCAGGAAACTTGCCGAATTATGGGTACTCATAAAACAAGAACGACTTCTTATCACCCGCAATCTGATGGAATGGTGGAACGATTTAATCAGACATTGGAGAGGTACCTAGCAAAAGTTTTAGACAATCGGCAACGAGATTGGGACAAGCACATACAACCGTTTTTGTTGTCATATCGAAGTTCTGTTCACGAAAGTACAGCAGTGAAAACAGCTTTCGCAAACTTTGGAAGAGAATTACGGCTGCCTGCGGACCTGATCACCGGGATACCACCTGATGCCCCACGCAGTATAACCGATTATGCAAATGACTTGCGGAACAAAATGAATGACATTTATGAGCACGTCAGACAGTCGGGCCAGCAAATGTCTGAGAAAATGAAAACCCGGTACGACCGCAAAATGAACAATAAAGGGTTCAACGAAGGTTCATTAGTGTGGTTGCACAATCCAGTTCGCACCAAAGGGAAATCTCCTAAGCTTCAAGCTAAATGGGACGGCCCGTACCGGATTGTAACCAGGATCAACGATGTGACTTACCGGATACAGAAAGGCGCAAGAGGGACTAAGATCGTCCATGTGGATCGCTTAGCGCGTTATTATGGGACCGATAATGCTCGGGACGAGCATGTCTTAGGAGGGGGCAGTGTTGCATGAATAAGTCAACTAGCGCCATCTAGTGTCAGGAACGAGAGCGAGGGGAGCGTTGCAGTAAATGACATCACACATCTTTCGACCGACAGCGTCACCCGAAGAACTAAGATTCTAGAAAATCTATACTCGAGCTCTCGGTACCTTGCGCGTGTTTACTTGAACATTCCGGATATTTTGCTAATTTAAATAAATAGGTGGCGCAAGATGCGATCGGGACAGAGTTGAACTCGGCGACACGAGCGAAGCTTCGGAGCGGAATTAAGTGAATTAGTGTGTTTAATTATTAGTGTTTTAACTTTAATTTGTGTAAAGTAAATTAAAGTGTCAATTTAGGTAATTTTATCGGCAATTTTTATTGTCACGAACCCTAAGCTCGTAACAGTATCCTTATCTATCCCAAAAAAAAAACTATGCAGGGGTGCAATACAGACCAATATAACGTAAAATATGTGTTCTGAACAAGTTGGAGTACAGTAAGTGGACGCTTAAAATGTAGAAATCTACGTAAGTATCAAAATTCAGATGCGTTGTCAGCCCTAAGGACTAAGATAGAATGCTTCGTTACTGGTAAATGATTCCCTGTTACTTGTCTCTACCTGCCTACATGTGTGGATTAGATTAAATTATGTCATTTTAAAATTTAAGTTCAAACTCGAGCTTGTCTCTGGATACAGGCCTAAGAGTCCGACTCGATAGGCACCACTCCCTTACTTAGTACCTTTGTTAGGGAGCAGTGTATTTCTGACGTAAGTGAAAGGAATGGAGGTTTGTTTTGATTACATCCATTCAGACTTTCCATTTAACTTTTCAGACTTAGCAACGCATATATGGCCTGTAATTAAAAAAAAAACAGACAAATAAATATTCGCCATCTTATAAGAAGAATTGGTTTTAGGAATTCTTTTTTTATAACATAGGGCTGACAAACGAGCACACAGGCCACCTGATGTTAAGTGGATACTGTTACGCGCTCCAATCGACGATATACTAGCGCCATCTATAGATCTTTCGACCCACAGCGCCACCCGAAGAACCAAGTTTCTAGAAAATCTATACTCGCAAACTCGTCCCTTTTCGCGCATTTACCTGAAGATTCGGGATGTTTCTTTGCTAATTTAAATAAATAGGCGCTGCAATATGCGATCGGGACAGAGTTTAACTCGGCGACACAAGCGAAGCTTCGGAGTGAAATTAAGTGAATTAGTGTGTTTAATTATTAGTGTTTTTTTTTTACTTTAATTTGTATAAAGTAAATTAAAGTGTTAATTTAGGTAATTTTATCGGCAATTTTTATTGTCACGAACCTCAAGCTCGTAACAATACTATGGCCCATAGACATATACATTTATCCCTAATTACAATTTGAAAATGCAAATGCGTTTTAACCCTTGGGGACTAAGATGAAATGCCTCATATCCAGTAAAAGGGGTCGCTGGTTCACTAAACTCACCAACTTACCATAACGGTACTCTGTGAGAGCGTTACTAAGCATATTATATCGTCAGTTTTAAAGCCTGTATTTTCTGAATTACAAAATAACAGAAAATATAGTAATGGGACGTCTGTACTCCACGCTGGCCCACGCATAAATTTTATTCTTTTAACGCGGTCGCAAGCAACGCCCTATGTCGATTTGCCGGCCAATTAAGTACAAAACAAATTTTGGCAAACAATGTTGATTCATCGGCATATTCCAGGAACAAGTTTTGTTTGGGCAATATTTTATTTTTAATACTTTTACTTGAAAATAATAACGACGTATACATAGCTGGCAGTGTGACTATACGTTACAGAACAATACTGCAGCTATATTATGGTTCTAGCACTTACGGATCGGCTTGACCGAAAAAGAAATTTAATTTTGCTGTCTTCTGTATAGTGAGTGTACAGAACCGAAGACCCTTTTTACTTGAAACAAGCCATACCCCTTTAGTCCTCAGAGGTGACAACGCATCAGCATCTTATAAATCGAAGAAAGATTTAGATGTCTATGGACCACAGCATCCACTTACCATCAATTGAATAGTTTATCACTCTTATATAAAAAAAAACCTTAAGTCCTGTTTTTCAACGTGTAATCAAACAACGCAAAGAAGTATCATACTAAAGAAAATGGTTAACATTACTCTTCATCATCATCACGAGTAACAATTCGTAAAATAGATATTTGCCCCTGTAAGTTTTACTATGGCTGTGTCTCATATCCATAGATGATTTAGTTTTACATTATAAATTCTAATATTTTAAAGTTTAGATTATATAAAAGCGCATCCACAAGTGTAATTAATACAAAATAGAAAAGTTAGTTCATGAAAAGTGAGCCAACATTGTTTTGTTAATAACATGAGCACGCCAATTATAATTTTAATCTGTTAAGGTATTAATCAATGAGATAAAAACAAAAATAAAATAAAAATAAAATTAAGGTTATATTTTACAAGTTTCTTTAACCGCCGTCGTTCTTTGAAATGCAGAAAGGCGCTAAATACCAGGAATTAAATTATGCTTTACCTTTTTGAGAGACTGGCATTCTTTTAAGGTTGCCTTAAATTAAATCATGTTGTACGAACTTTTTAAAATATAGCTCATTGATATCCTTTAAATTCTAAAACTCTGGTTATACTGCAAAATATTTTAATTTTTAAATCTATCTCGCAGAGAAACCCCTCCAGCATAACCGTCTCCATAGTTCACTGATCGAACTGGAGCTTCCTCATTCGTCTCAGATCCATAAGTCATCACTGGCAACACACAATGGTTTACAATTAAACATAATAATATTTATTTTTTAGTGTAATATTTTATGTGGGAGAAAAAAAGCGTATAAATAAATTCTTTCATTGAAGTTTTTTTTATAGGATAGGGTGACAAACAAGCACATAGTCCACCTGATAGTAAGTGGTTGCTTTGGCCCATAGACCTCTACATCTATCCTCGACTACGAATCAAAATGCAGATGCGTTGTCACCCGTGAGGACTAAGATGGAATGCCTCGTTTCCAGTAAAAAGGGTCTCCGGTTCTATACACTCACCATATGAAACGCAGCAGCATTAAGCTACTATTTTACGCTGGTATTCTGTGAGAGCGTGTTCCTTCCCCGGTCGAGCCGACCCATTCGTGCTACAACTATACTTCTAATATAACTGCAGCATGGCTCTCCCACGTATAAAGTACATCGTAGTACATAGAAGGTATTCTTAAACTCGTAAAATGTTTATTTACATTATTATAAGATACATAGAAGAAATTAGAGGAGGTTAATTTTATCATTCCGTTTAAGTCCTCAGCTGGACATGGGTCTCATCAATATAGAGAGGATATGCCTTAATTGCCACACATGGCAGGTTGAAGTTGCAGGTGTCGATCGCCGCAGGAGATTCCTCGCACCTTTGACGCTTTCTCGCGTGGCATATCTAGATATTATATACATATTGATTACATCTGGCGTATATACTGTCTTGTATCGTAGTTATGGGATTTTTCTGGCGTTTCCCATAGTCGCCTCTTAAGAAACTTCTACAATAGCATCTGTACCATGCAGCCTGCTAATGACGATATTATATATGATATTATATACGTGGTAGAGCCACGCTGTAGCTGCCTTATGGTTGTAGCACGAATGGGTCGGCTCGAACCGCGAAGGACCACACTCTCACATAATAACAGCGTAAAATATTTTGTATCATGAGTGTAGAGAACCGGAGACCCGTTTTACTGGAATCGAGCCATTCCATCTTAGTCTTCAGGGGTGACAACGTATCTGCATTTTGATTCTCAATTGGGGTTAGATGTGGCTGTCTATGGACCACAGCATCATTTGTCAACCTTATTCTATATAAAAAAAGATGTACTAAGTTTTTGCAAACGCCAAATGGTTAGAAATAGTTGAACACATATTTCACGTACTGGATTTAGGGATTTTTCTACCACTCTTAAAATCTCATACTGATAGTATGAGATTTTAAATGTGGTAGAACCACACTGCAGTGACATCGTCATTAAAAACGAATAGGTCGGCTCTACCGGGGAAAGATCACGCTATTACAGAATACCAGAGAGGTGACAGTGAAAGTTGTCACCTCTGACGATTTTCACGCTGGTATTCTATAATATTCTACATTCTGATTCTTAATCGAGGATAAGCGTAGATATCAATGTGGCGCAGCGTTCACTTGCTATAAGGTAGACCGTATGCTCGTTTATCACTTTCATTCTATAAAAAATGTGGATTTTGGTTCTGTAATAAAGTTGTACAAGCAAATGCTCTTAATCATGCGTGCTCTTTGATTACAGAAGAAAGCTCATAAAAAGGTCTTAAAAGTGTTTACTAATAGCACAGAACCACACAACAACACTACTTAAAAATAATGCTTTTATTTTTAAATATAAAATAAGAACAAAAATAAGGGCTTTGCCTTATACCCGTAATTAGAAGAAATAATAAAAACATGTTACACATGCGCATCACGTCACTCGTTCACCTATTGTTGATTGTAGTGTTAGTATGTTGTTGGCATTTCGATGGATAAATAAATAAAGAATAGACCGTATCTCAGCGGTGTAAGAATATTCACCATCGTCGTCCCATAGGTGTCATAAGTTACGACAAAGGGAAACAAACCAGTAGAAGGGTAGCAGCGGCTTCCTTGTAACAACCAAAAAATAAAAAACTGCTGTTGGAAACCCGCTTGCCCCCACAACCAGTGCGTGTTGCCGTTGATGACTTACGGTTCTGAGACGTGGTCTCTCACTGCTATGAGGTCGCTAAAGGTCGCTCAGTGAGCTATGGAGAGGGCTATGCTCAGGGTTTGTCTGCGTGATAAACTTAGAAATGAGGACATCTGCAGTAGAACCAGTGACCGATATAATAGCCCAATGGATTAGTAAGCTGTAGTGGCAATGGGTTGGCCATATAGCTTGAAGAACTGACAACCGATGGGAAAAAAGTAATCGAGTGGCAGCCTCGTACCAGCACGGGAAGTATTCTCACTAGATGGAGTGAGGACCTGGTAAGTCATGAAGAAGTCGATGGATACAGGTGGCTCAGGACCGTGCTTTGTGGCATTCGTTGGGGGAGGCCTATGTTCATCAGTGGACTTGTGAAGGGCTGTAATGATGATGATGATGAATACTGTATGTGGCGTTATTGTAGTCAAATTCGAATTCAAAGTAATGTATTGCACTCATGTGTAAACTTATGATAGTTTAACTGTTCATCTATATACAACTTATACAGGTTCACTGCTGAATTTTTCAAATTTGTGTCATCTTTTCCACAGATTGCCTCTTACGGCGGATTTTAACAAGCTTGGGAGGTGTGTAAGAAATCGCTGTTTTTAATAATTTTGAAATGTTATCATGAAGATGCTGCTGACAATTTCTTGTGTCGGTTTCCACTTCTTACGACACCCACGGGACGATATGAGTTAGTGGATATTCTTACGCAGCCGTGGTTGATATACCACTATTCTTCCATATCTTTATAATATACATGTTGTATTCCAGATGATTTTTAACTTTTTTTATAAAATTTTGAGCACAATCTAGGATATTAATTACAAATTGGAATACCATTCGTTACAAGTTAAAGAATCGGACACCGACATTTTGTGAGTGTCGTTTTTACTTGGTAGGCCATTCCGCAGCTATATTATGGTCGTAGCACGAATGAATCGGCTCGACCGGGGAGGTCCACGCTTTCACGTAATACCAGCATAAATGATGTGTAATGCTGTGTTTCGTATGATAAATGTAGAGAACCGGTGATCCTTTTTACTGAAATCGAGGCATTCGATCTTAGTCTTAAGGGGTAACAACGCATCAGCATTTTGATTCATAATAGAAGATAAATGTAAATATCTATGGGCCCTTCTTGTCACCTTTATTCTATAAACCTAAAAAGTCCTTTGTCAAATCAAACTGTTCCCGCTGCAGCCACAATACGCTACATTCTATCACATAATTAGCATTTTAAATATTCTGTCACAAAAGAGTCTTTAAGAAAACCTTATTTATAAATAGGTAGCAGTTGGAAGTAATCGACAATAAAGTTTATAGTGAGCTTCTTCGAGAAAACACTATAATTTCGCACTTTAAGCTTTTTACAACGATAATTTAAATTTTAAATTATTTTTACCTCATGTCCGATTATATTTTCTAAAAAAATGGTCACACTTAAACGAATCCTAGGTAGATACTACGGTGTATATAGCTATCCCTTTTACACTCGTCCTTATTGGGGATATACTTGTCTCGATTTTTTTAAATCAGCCGCAGGATGCAGGCGTGCGGGTCTTTTTTTCGAAATTTGAATAAATTTACACTTATAAAGAAAGCTTTCGAGTTCATCAAAGGTTTTCGAACTCCACCCTGCATTATAATGTTAATATTGTCTTTAGTATCTATTGTATTTTGTTTTCTTAATCAAATCGTCTCATAACATGAGATCTTTCCAGCATTTCGTAGTCACTCAGTGTTGGGCACAGGTTTTCTCGCATTTATGAGAGGGTTTTAGGGCAAGGACATGTCCGCCGCGCTGCTCCAAAGCATGTTGGCGGACATTACATATACATATCTTCGAACTAAAAATATTTTATTTTTATTCTTTGACAAGCAGGTTTCTAAAAGACGTTTACTTCAAATGCGAGCACTTGATAAATTAGCACTTAAAACTCGTGGTGACTGACGGGCGACGAGCCTCTAAATTGCGACCTTGACGCAGCTGTATATTTCCGGTCTGGATATTTTACGTCTGGTATTATAATAACATCATATATCGAAAGCCTAAGATCTTTCCAGTACCTATTCCTCAATCACCTATTATGTCGTGAGTTAGGGTAATGAATTCATTAACGTCGGCAACATATGGTCACATCTGTATTTTCTGTGAGATATAATATTAAGTTAGAGAAACGTGGGGTTATGTTAAGAGAATTGTGAAGTGATAACAGCACGCGGCGCATGTAGGTATTTTCAAAAGTGCTATCTGTTTTATATCGCTAGCTCCGTATCGCCGTATCGTGCACTAGAGAAATAGTTAGAAGTCTTGGAGACAATTGCCTAAATTTCCATTTTGAAATATTGTTTCATGCGATAACGTTTTCACCCCCCTAAATCTTTACAAAATGAGACAATTTTGATCACATTATATTCATTACACCTTAATCTAGGTTAATACGTTTTTCATTTTTTTAAATTCAGTTTGGTTTAATTGGAAAAAAATCGTTCAAGGAAGTTTAGATGCTAATTACTTACATATATAGGCACGGATTTAGGTTTTCATTACATCTACAACATTTACAAAAGTTATAAAAATAAAACTACTATTACGAGGAGAAAAAAGTTTTTGCTTTTTGTATGAAAATTTAAAGCTTCGTAATCCTCTTATGATAGAAATTAATATAGGTAAGCTCCTACTCAGACTAAAATTAAGAGCCCGTAAAGTGACGTTTGATAGGGCGCTACATTGCCCAGGTCTCTAATCTCACTCGGATGAGTGTTCGTGTTTATGAGTGTGGTTATTAATGTTTGTCCTTGAGGAATTTTTGGTTGTAGAACACTTACAGACATAGAATACTATAGTACATACATAATAGAACGGGGGAGTAGGCGGAGCCGGCGTAGCCACTAACACGTCAATTCACACGTATAAATGTCAACACGAGATGTGCTTTGACGTTACAATCGTTTCCAAATTTCGCATTCAAATTATTTCAAAAATGCCAAATTGCACCTATTTACAAATAATAAGTATTAAAATTTTAACGATTTTTAGGGTTCCGTAGTCAACTAGGAATCCTTATAGTTTCGCCATGTCTGTCTGTCCGTCTGTCCGTCCTCGCTTAATCTCTGTGACCGTTAGCACTAGAAAGCTGGAATTTGGTACCAATATGTGTATCAATCACGCCAACAAAGGGGTAAAATAAAAATTGGAAAAAAAATGTTTTATTAGGGTAGCCTCCTATATGTAAAATGGGAAGTGATTTTTTTTAATTTCAACCCTAACGTGTGATATATTGTTGGAAAGGTATTTAAAAATGAATAGGGGTTTACTAAAATAATTTTTTAATAATGTCAATAATTTCGGAAATAATCGCTCCAAAAGTAAAAAACAATGTGTCCCCCCCTCTAACTTTTGAACCATAAGTTTAGAAAATATGAAAAAAATCTGAAAAGTAGAACTTCATAGGGACTTTCCAGGAAAATCATTTTGAACTTGGGTGGAAACAACAGTACCCACTACCGGGAACAGTTGCAGGAGCGCGGAGCGCTGCTGGAACGCGAACATAATGGATACCCACCTATAAACTCATAAGTGGGAACACTTATTGTGACGAACGGGAAACTACGAACTTTTTTTTTACTCTATGAGTCTATCTACGAGTTTTAATTACTCTATTTTTTTAATGATGATCTTGAACATTAATCAAAAGTCTAAAATGTGTAAATTTATTCAGTCTGTCAACACAGCGAATCGGGTTTAGCGACGCCAAACCTCGTAAAAAATAAAGTTGACAGCCATTCTACTGTGTATTATAGTATTCTATGCTTACAGACGTGGGAAAATACTACTGTGGGGTAACTTTTTTAAATATAATCTGATCTTTTGCATGTCTTACCAGGTCTTCACTTCATATTCTGGTGGGGGTTCAAAAGGAAGTCTAGGCATGCTAGTGACTCGGGATCATGATTTGTGGCATTCATTGAAGGAGGCCTTTGTTCAGCAGTAGATATGTTAAGTGTTATAGGGATTATGATTTATAAAGATAATGACGTTGATGACAATGTGACCGATAGGCTATGCGATGTTCAAAGAAAGTATCACCTAAGATTAATAATCCCCCTTAAAATCATTGCGATTACATTAAATCTAAATCTTTATATTAACTGTATATCACCACGCTCTCAGAGAATACCAACGTAAAATAGCAGCTTATTGCTGCTGTGTTTTGTATTGTGAGTGCAAAGAACCGGATACCGTTTTTAATAGAAACGAGACATTCCATCTAAGTCCTTAAGGGTGACTACCCATTTGCATTTTGATTTTTAATCGAGGAAAATAGAAATGTCTTTGGGCGACAACATCCAATTACCATAAAGTAGACTGTGCTCGTTGGACACCCCTAGTTTATTAAAATATATATATCCTATAAAAGTTGTAAATTCCTTAGAGTCCAGAAACAACACGTTGAGGCATATTATTTACAACTGAAACCTTTTAAATATAAATATGAATAAATATAGAGTTCATAACTTCTAAATATTAGTTTAAGCCTACCGACCGTGTATTTTCGCTACGAGAGAACTGAAGTGTTTATTTACCCTAAGCGTGCAGTGCGCACTTAAAAAGCCAACGAATCCTAAAGTACATTTGCAAGTCCCCTACAAAGATACGTCGACTGGTCTCTACATATATAAGGACTGGGATACACTAGACTATGCTTGCGCTAATAATCTATGATTTCATTGATGATTTTTCGAGCACGAGCATCTACATTCTATCTTTGATTAAAAATAAAAATGAAGATGTGTTGTCAGCCCTGAGGACTAAGATGGATTGCTTTGTTTCCAGGTAAAAGGGTCTACAGTTCACAACACAAAGTATAAAATCGATTAAGGCAGTATGGTACATTTGTCGTTTGTCTATCAAGAGCTAAAAAAATATAAAAACGCCTCTAAGTTTTTAATAGCAATAAAACTTAAAAACTTTTAATATAATTTTATTAACAAACTACGCGTACTGGGCTATTGAATATAGTGCTATAAAATAGGGATTCAGTTGATGTAATTCAAAGCTAATGAAAAAACCCGGCCTTTTTACGTCAATTTTTTCAGGAGAGATTTTGATCAACATTCGGAGGTCCGCAAAAAATTTTTAAGCCGTTTTTTTTCAACGTAGCAATAAAATGGTTTTCCAAAAAATATGAGATGGATTAAATAGAATGTTTTATTGATATACAGTTACTCACATTATCACAAAAGTGCAATATGGTTATGATAGATAGAGGCACTATAAGACCACAAAATTGCTTGACCTTGACGTGTCGAGAGTAGAGATCAGCCTAATAACGCTTTGCGTTATGAGGCGTGCAGTAAATAAGAATTTATAAAAAGGTTGGGCGTTGAAGCAAAAATATCCACGTTTAATTTGTAGTAGAATTCCTTTGCCTCAGAGTCTGTCTGGAAGAGTACCATCCCCTTGCCAATTTCTGCTGCTAAACGCCAAATAATAGTGCTTGAAATACTGTATTTCCATCTGAAGAGTTTCGAGGGATATCATAATTATAGGCTGTGATGTATACCATCTTATTCCTCAGAGGTGACAAGGCATCTGTTGCCTTTTTCGTTTAAAATTAATTTTTTACTGCGTAATATTTTTTTCAGAACTACCCTTAACCATGATCTCCTCAAAATTATTATCACTGAGAAAAATCTTAAAGAAAAATTCAAAAATAATGAGACATAGGCTAAAACATGAATCAAAAGAAACTAAAATTTTCAGAAACGATTAATTCTATATATAACATTCTTAAGCTTGAATTAAAATATTGCATATTTACTTGGATTTGTTTTGTACACTTGGATTAATATTTACTTGAGCCCTGAAAGTTGATATTTGTACTTTATATATCTTATATCTTATAATAGTCCCGCTGCGTTTCTTGCTGGTTCTTCCCAGGACAGAGGTTTTTTTGCGAACCAGTGGTAAATGAAAAAGTTGACTTTTAACGAGTATTGTTTATAATCTACATTGAATAAAAAAGTTTCTGTTTCCGTTTCTGAAGAACCGATGGGGAAGGGATGAAGAAGGAAGGAAGGACGATGGGGAAGATGGTATGGGACGGATCTCCAGTATACTGGTAAACAAAGTGTCAGGGTTGTCCTCACACCAGATGGAGTCGCATCTGCGGCCATCATTGCTTGTAATCTTTGAGTATTGAATACTCAAAGCTTGTAATTTAGTCTCCAGCGTAAAATAGCAGCTTAATACTGCTGTGTTTCGTATGGTGAGTGTAGTGATCCGGAGAACCCCAGAGGTGACAACGCATCTGCGTTTTAATTCTTAATCGAGGATAAATGTAGATATCTATGGGCCACAGCATTCACTTACCATCAGGTGGACTGTGTGCTCGTTGTTCACCAATATTCTATAAAAAAAGTCAAAAATTTAAAGCGTCTTTATTGTAACGTGACTTAAAGGCAACTCCATCTTACATATGCTTTTGAAAGAAAAAGTCCCGCTGGGTTTCATGCTGGTTCTTCTTTGAGGTTTCTCCCCGAACTAGTGGTAAAGCTTATAATGCTTTTATTAAGTATTATTGTAATTTATATTGAATAAAAATTATTCTTTTCTATTCTTCTATGATAGAGGCTGAAGTCCACCAGCAGGTCTTATTGATTTTTTTGACTTGAAGAGTCGACGCTCAGAAAAGTATGCCTCTGAGTTATGGGATCTCTGCCGTCACCACCTCAGGTTTGATTGACCACAAATATTTGCAAAAGAACACCGTTTCCTACCAAGGATGATTGAAGAGGAAATATAAATAAAAGAATACAAAACAAGATAGCTGGATCCTGCCTTCTTCTTGGGATCCTACAATAATAAGAATCCCATAAGTGAGTACGGGCAGAACGCACTGGTTGAAGACTTTTGTCTTCAGACTTTTCGAAGTTGTCCAGGAATATACCTACCTCAGGCAGATATTGCAACTAGGTAGGAATAACTTCGAGAAAGAAGCCAATCAGAGGATTCAGTTGGGCTGGGCAGCGTTTAGAAAGCTCCGTCGGGTTTTCACGTCGCCCATACCGCAAAGTCTGCGAGACTATATGATATACTAAAGTTTTTTGTGCGTAGGTCGGACCAAATTTAATAATTGTGAACTGTAGATAGCTGTGGTTGACTATGTCATTGGAACATCGAATACCTTAGCCTGCCGTGACCTTGGCTGCTAGAAAATGCTGTAAACGTCGGGAATATAAAATAAGTTAATAAAACGCGATAAATCCATAAAACTTAATTTCAATCAATGTTTAGTGTTCGCCGTAAACATTAGAAATCAGGTTGCAATAGTCATTTACTATCCTTAGGCAATCTAAGTTTATATCCAGATGTAATATTAGCTGACCAGGCTATTCGAAGAAAATAATTAATATTAGGTACATCAATAAATTCCCTTCAAAGTTTATTTTATAGTATTATGTAAAACAGTCTTAGTTTTGTCATATAAACAAAGAATTTCATGATACTTTTAAGTGACATTAAATACGTACGATACGTTTTAAATCTTTAAAGATTTTTATATATAGAATATGAGAGACAAATAAGCACACAGTCCACCTTATGGTAAGTGGATGCTGCGGCTCATGGACATCTAGATTTAACCACGATTGAGAATCAAAGTTCGTATGTGTTGTCACCTTTGCGTTTCAAGCTGTAACGCCTCGTATCCAGTAAAAAGGGTCTCCGGTTCACCATACGAAACACAGCGGCATTGATCTGCTATTTTGCGCTGGTATTTAGTGAGAGCATGGTCCTTCCACAGTCGAGCCGACCCATTTGTGCTACAACCATAATAAAGCTGCAGCGTAGCTCTATCACGTAAAGCAGTTTTATGAGTAAGTAATATTAATTACAGTATGCGATTATTTCACTGCCGTATTGCTCAAGCGCAATATGATAATAATAATAAATGGTAATATCAATTAAAAAACAACTGTGAATTGAACTGTTGTTAAAAACAGTAACCTGTTATGGCTAAAGTAGTCTCTAATGATCTTAAATAATCTATATCTTTAAGGGCTGATATTTTAATCGTCCGATAAGAATTATGTAAATATTAAGTTATATAATATATAGAAATAGTACTGCTTATTCACTCACTGCCTGATAGGCTCACTCAGATCATCAGAGCATTTCTTGCCAACTGCCATTTTCGAATAGAGGTCAGCCGTTGATCAAAGCATCCCTACAAATCTGGAGTTCCTCCGGGCTCAGTCCTCTCCCCACTCCTCTTTATACGAGTACCCAGTAGTTAACACTACTCTTTGCGCCGATGACACGAAACTCTTCGTCGCCCATCACAACAAAAGAATTCTTACCAAGACGCTCCAATCAGCCGTCTACCGTTTAGGTGATTGGTTCCGCTTATAGAGAATCGAGTTGAATTATGAGAAATATGTAGTAAAATACTTTCAAAGGAACGCCACTTTCAATCGTCTTAACACAAATACCGATAAATCGATAGGTACGATCACCCTGTTGAAATTGAAATCTACGGCCAAATGTCTGGGAGTCACTTTCGAACACGGCATGATCTTCGCGAAACATATTCGCTCCGTTCGCAATCGTGCCAAATTCCTCAATAGTCGTCTCCACCCGCTAATAAACAGCAAAAGCAAACTGTCCTTAAGACACAAGCACAAGCTCCATCTTTAAAAAGCTTGCGTAAGGCATTTGTACGACCTGCAACTCCAATTCGTCCGGAACAGATTCATTCGCATAGCCACCGGAGCTTGGTGGTACCAGCGAAACTCCGACTTACACAGAGACTGTGTACGGCGGGGTTACGCTGTTACCTACCGCAACAAACACAGTTAGTGTAATACATACACCGCGTACACACCATACACCCGCATCCCTGAGCAGTTCTCATTGTCCAGAATATCGGATGATACCTGTTAGCCGTCAGAGCTGGGCACCCGCTACCCCCCTATTCAGACGGCCGTTAGATAACTCATTGTGCACGTGCACTTTCAAGTGACGTAGGCGAACATCGTTACGCAAGTAACGATGCAGACCAATGCAGACATTCTTAATTTTTATTTTAGGCTTGCGGCCGGTCCTCAGGCCGCGAACCCTGAGACCGATGAAGCGGTAAGAATCGCATAGGCTAATAGCACCAACATAATCGAAACCAACAGTAACCAGGAGTACTCACTCACTCATCACGAAATCTCCAAAACTATACGCCCAAATGACTTGCAATTTGCCGTATATACTTCTTTACCGACGTAGACACCCTCTAATAAAGGATTTTGGAAAATTCTACCCCTGATGGACTAAAATAGGGAGTTACGTTAGTAGTATAGTTATAACACGAATAGGTCGGCCCGACCGGGGAAGGACCACGCTCTCACAGAATACCAGCGTAAAATAGTAGCTTATTGTTGTGATTCGTATGGTGAAGGTAGAGAAATGGAGACCCTTTTTACTGGAAACGAGGCATTACATCTTAGTCCTCAGGGGTGACAACGCGTCTGCATTTTGATTCGTAATCGAGGATAGATGTAGATGTCTATGGACCACAGCAACCACTTACCATCTACTGTGTGCTCGTTCGTCACCCTATTCTATAAAAAAATCAGCTTGTGCAACATAAATTAATACATACTCGTAGATAACGTTTGAAAGTGGCCCCAGTTACGAAAAATTTGAGAAGTGGAGTTAAATTGCATAGTCGACGACTTCGTGGCGGAATGACGCTGAGGGCCGCGTTTTCGAATCCCAAATGGAACATGTATTTGTATGGCCTACAAAAATAATGTTCTAGACTTGAATGTTTGTACTTTTGCAATTTATGTTTGAAAACTGCCTCTACGATACAGAAGAATATTCTATTGTGGGGTAACATTTTTTTTTTAAATATTACAGTTTTCTTAGCTTTCTTAGCTAAGAAAAACTAAGAAAGTTATCACTATGCGATTTAATCGTTGAAAAAAAGCGTTCTATGAAATTTTTAAGGGTATATGAGTGTTTATCAACAAATATACTCAAATTGTATATTTATTATCATATTTGGCAGTTAAATATAAACAGCACTTAGGTAAATAATAAACATCGAAAAAAGAGAAAAAGAAAACTTGTAATATGATGCTTTATTATAAAATCCAAATGATCAGTACAATTATTCTTTAACATTAATATTTTTTATAAAGCAGTGGAACGTATAAAACTAAAAATTTAACTTATTTTTACTTCCTGATATTTTTACACTAATATTTTTACACTGATATTTCTGTGGCCACAGGGAGGCTGAGGTATTTGACGTCCCAATGATATAGCGATTTGTTGGCTCATGTGGTCATAGTTAGATTGATTAATACTCCAAAGCTGAAAGTAGCCAGGTAAAGTTTTAGTTAAAAAATACTACTCTTGACTGTCTCTTTTGAACCGTATTACGTTTACAAACCTGCACTGTACTTGAAAACGACCGCCGTATGTGCTACGGTTGCTATGGTTACGCCGTTTGACTGCCTTGTTGTTCTAGTAGTCGCAAACATGACTGCTGATCATGTGTTTTCGGGGTCGGGCCAAAATTCCGTTATTAGGCTTTTCTGTCAAGGAATTTTAAGTAGTAGCCATGAGTCATAAAGTTAAGTGTATTTTACTTAATCTCGTGGTCGTGTCAGATTGCCATGGATTATGAGAATAAGGTAAATTTGAGGGTAATTCACTAAATCTCTTGTGCTCGTGTCAGATTGTAATCTCATCGGGATGTGAGAGCACCTGGCCTTGCGCACACACTCATTCACTAAAATTCTGTCCGGCGCAGATGTCTACTCTCTGTTGAGACAGTGAGCGCTGTTACCCTCATCACAGTCACATCTAAATATCGATCACTGCGCTGGTTAAAGAATTTTGACAGACACTATCCCCTAGGGGGATGAGTCGCTCGCGTCCGTAGGCTTCGACCACCTAACCTTAGGCCTACCCTACACGTGTCCCCCGGGTGGTGCTAAACGAGCGACAGAGCCGAAAAAATAAACTCGGCTCCTCGCCGTATGGTAGTGGCGTAAAATATACCACCACCCCTTGTTCGCACCATGAGTCAGGAAATAAAAGAAATGGCCCCGAGTTCCCGGCGCCCCTTTAATAGGACAGGGGTGCGAATAATCTCCGGGAGAAAAACCGGCGACGAGGTTCGCCACTCGTCACGTTCTGTCTCCCGGAGGGGTGAAAAGTGGATTGCGGAAGCCCGTCTGGCTACGCTGAATGTATGTGGAGCAATGAATGATAAGATGGATAAAGTATGCGAAATGATGAATGACAGAGGAATAGATGTGTTATGTGTAAATGAGACGAAACGAAAGGGAAAGGATGCCACTGCTCATGGCACGTATACCGCGTATTGGTCTGGTGTAGACGAGACCGAACGGGCATGCCAAGGAGTCGGTTTTATCCTTTCAGAAAGAATGGGTCATTGTGTGAAAGAGTATGAATGTGTAAGCCTGAGGCTGCTATGGATACGAATGAAAGGGGGTTAACGAAGCTGCTCCTGCTAGGGGTATACACCCCAGACATGTCTAAGTCCACTTAAATCCGAGAGCAGTTTTGGAACATGGTAAGGATGATGTTGACAAAATGTAAAGAAAATGAAAATATTATTATGTTAGGAGACTTTAATGGAAGTGTTGGGGTGAAGAGGTCTGGTTATGAAAGGATATCGGGAACGTTTGGTGGTGAAAGTATAAATGAGAATGGTGAAGACCTCCTCACCGTATGTGTGGAAAAGAATCTTTTTGTGATGAATACTTTTTTTCGTCATAAGAAGATTCACATGTATACATGGGAAAGAGGTGATGATAGAAGCAGGATCGATTTCGTAATTGTGGATGAAAGAATGAGGAGCGCAGTCGTAGATGCAAGGGTTTACCGGGGGTTCAACGTAGGGACGGATCATTACTTGGTCTTATGTCGAATTAATGGTTACTATATGTATATGCTATATGGTTACTGTCGAATTAATACTTTTCAAGCGTTAGCAGCATTGGACATCTGTGTCTACCACTGCGTTACAGCGTATAAGAATAGAGAAGTTACAAGATGAAGATGTGAAAGAGAAGTATAAATGTAGACTGAGAGAAAAAATTAGATGTTTGAATGAGTTGTGTATGAATGATTTAGACTTGAATACTGTGTGGGATAATATTAAGAAAGGTTTGGTGAAATGAAAGGTGAACGAAAGGAAAAGTAATAAGTTTGTGGTGGGATGATGAGGTACGGGTGGAAGTTGAATCAAAGAAGAAAGCATGGTTAGATTTACTAGCAACCAAAGCTGGCAATTCTGATGGTATGAATGATGAGATTGAAATAAAAAAAAGCAGAATTTAGACCTCTAAATAAGAGAGTAAAAAAAGTATTTGAAAGGAAAAAGGAAGAAAAAACGCATAAGAATGATAGAAGGATATCTGGCAATTTCCAGGCTAATATAAAAATGTTCTGGAAACTCGTAAGAACTGCCAGGGGAAATACAAAACAGCCTATAATTAATGCTATGAGAGACGAGAATGAATATATTCTGAATGATGAAGTTTTGAATTTAAACAGATGGAAGGAATACTTTGAAAGCGTGTTTATGAGTGAAGAGTCGTCTGAATGAAATGAACTAGATATTCCGAAAGAAGTGGAAAGACGTATGGAGATAAGTGTAGATGAAATAATGAAAGCAATGAAAAGCATGAAAGCAGGTAAGGCAAAAAAATGAGATTGACTTCATTATGACGACCGGACGCCACCTGTTCAGTGATGTCTCAGTGATCGCAAGGGTGAAAACTGGCAGCGATCACCGAATGGTTAGAGGCACACTGAACCTAAACGTTAAGTTGGAGAGGTCTCGTCTAATGAAGTCAACGCTCCGTCCCCCTCGTGCTCTAATCCAGAATCCCGAAATCTTTCAGCTCGAGTTACGTAACCGCTTTCAGTGACTAGAAGATTGCAATGCAGTGGACGATATGTATGACAAGCTCGTGGAAACTGTCCATGCGGTCGGAGCTAAGTTCTGCAAGACCGGCCGCAGAAGAACACAAAAGCTCTCCGATCACACTCTTAATCACATGGCTGTTAGACGGGAGATGAGGCTGCAATCGTCGACAGATTTGACAGCATACAGGCAACTGAACAGACAGATCTCCAAATGCATGCGGCGAGACTTACGCAAATTTAATACTGCTCGTATTGAAGAAGCGATTGAGCAGAACCAGGGCTCCAAAGTCTTTGCCAGAGATGTGTCTGCCAGAAAGAGCCAACTGTCGAAGTTGAAGACTGAGTGTGGCAGCATCGTTTCCGGGACACCTGAGATTCTGAGTGAGATTGAGAGGTTCTACGGGCAGCTGTACACATCATCGTTGGAGCCACACGCAAGTGTGAGTAACGATCCAAGAGCGGGTCTTATCCGACAATATTCCGATGATATCCCGGACGTCAGTCTGAGCGAGATTAGAATGGCTCTCCAGCACCTTAAAAAAGGCAAGTCCCCGGGCGAGGATGGAATTACAGCGGAGCTTCTGAAAGCGGGTGGAAAACCGGTACTTGAAGTCCTACAGAGGCTCTTTAATTCCGTCCTCCATGGTGGCACTACTCCGGAGGCGAGGAGCAGAAGTGCGGTGGTCTTGTTCTTCAAGAAAGGTGACAACGCCCTTTTGAAGAACTACAGACCGATATCCCTTCTGAGCCGCGTCTACGTGCTGTTTTCGAGAGTCATTACGAATCGTCTCGCACGCAGACTCGACGACTTCCAGCCTCCCGAACAAGCCGGTTTCCGAAAAGGCTTTAGTACCATAGACCACATACATACCCTTCGGCAAATTGTACAGAAGTCCGAAGAGTACAATCTGCCACTTTGCCTGGCGTATGTGGACTATGAGAAAGCCTTCGAAATTTGGGCGGTGCTACAGACTCTTCAGCGGTGCCAAGTTGACTGTCGGTATATCGAAGTGCTGAAGTGTTTGTACAGTAGGGCTACGATGGCTATGCGAGTACAGAACCAGAGTACGAAACCTATCCAACTGCAGAGAAGTGTAAGACAGGGTGACGTTATTTCCCCGATACTCTTCACCGCTGCATTGGAAGACGTTTTCAAGCTACTGGACTGGAAAGGATACGGTATTAACATCAATGGCGAGTACATCACTCACCTTCGATTTGCCGACGATATAGTACTTATGGCAGAATCGCTGGAGGACTTCAGCACTATGCTCAATGACCTCAATAGTGCCTCCCAACGGATAGGTCTTAAGATGAACATGGACAAAACAAAGATCATGTTTAATGTCCATGTCACACCTATGCCGGTAGTTGTTGGGAGCACTAAGCTCGAAGTTGTTGACGAGTACGTTTACCTGGGACAAATAGTCCGGCTAGGTAAGTCCAACTTCGAACGAGAGGTCAATCGACGGATTCAACTCGGCTGGGCAGCGTTCGGGAAATTACAACGCATCTTCTCGTCAGGTATACCTCAAAACATGAAAACTAAGTTGTACAACCAGTGCGTGTTGCCAGTGATGACACATGGAACTGAGACGTGGTCCTTCACTGCTGGCCGTTTGAGGACGCTCAAAGTCGCTCAGCGAGCTATGGAGAGGACTATGCTCGGAGTTTCTCTGCGTGATAAACTTAGAAATGAGGATATCCGCAGTAGAACCAGAGTGACCGACATAGCCCAACGGATTAGTAAGCTGAAGTGGAAATGGGCCGGCCATATAGCTCGAAGAACCGACAACCGTTGGGAAAAAAAGGTTCTCGAGTGGCAGCCTCGTACCGGTAGACGAAGTGTAGGGCAACCCCTCACTAGATGGAGTGACGACCTGGTAAGACATGCAGGAAGTCGATGGATGCAGGTGGCTCAGGACCGTGCTTTGTGGCATACCTTGGGGTAGGCCTATGTTCAGCAGTGGACTTGTAAAGGGCTGTAATGATGAATGATGATGATGAGGTAAGGCAGCTGGATATGATAGAGTATCACTCGAGATGCTAAGGGCTGGAGAGGGAGTGGTGGCAGGCCTTCTGTATACCTTGTTTAATTTATGTTGGGAATTAAAACGGGTACCGGATGACTGGTGTAAAGCCGATATAGTACCAATATATAAAGGAAAAGGGTCACAGCGGGACTGCAAAACTGCCGTGATATCAGCATGCTTAGTATTGTGGGTAAACTGTATGCTAAGGTGTTAATTGAAAGAGTTATGAAAGAAACTGATGGAAAAATTTAGGATGTGCAAGCGGGTTTTAGAAATGGGTGTGTAGATCATGTTTTTTCCATGCGCATGATTGCGGAGAAGTTTTTAGCCAAAAACAGAAAGTTTTTTGTGCGTTTATGGACTTGGAAAAGGCTTATGACAGAGTGGACAGGAATGTGTTATGGCAAACACTGAACTCATATGGGTTGAGCGCTGGTTTGATACAGGCATTAAGGTCTCTTTATAGGGACTCTAGTGCTTGTGTCAGGATCAATGGGGTTTACTCGGACTAGTTTGGCATCCAAAAAGGTGTCAGACAGGGCTGTCTAGCTTCCCCTTGGCTGTTCAACCTATTTATGGACAGGTGTTTGCAAAGTTTGAAAGATGAAGAATGTGGGTTAAGAATCGGCGAGTTAACCATTAAATGCCTTTTGTATGCCGATGAGCAAGTCATATTTACGTCATCGGCGGCTGAGTTGCAAATGATGGTTACATTAATGAACTGGGCATTAAAAGAAAGGGGAATGAAAGTGAACGCAAGTAAGACGAAAGTGATAGTTTTTGAAAGAGAAGAAAGCAAAACGGTATGTGAAATAAGAATAGAAGGAGAGTTAATTGAGCAAGTGGATGAGTTTGTGTGTTTGGGATGTGTATTTAGCGGGGATGGTAGAGTTAATTAGTAGTAAATGCAGAGAATAGAGTCAATGGGGCACTACACTCTATTATGAAGAACCAGAATGTGTCAAAAAAGGCACGTATGGTAATTCATAATGTGAGGGACTCACATTATGAATTACCATACCAGTATTTTAATGTATGGAAGTGAAAGCTGGGTGTGGCAGAAGAAGCACGAAAGTAAAATAAATGCTGTAGAAATGCGATTTTTAAGGAGTATGCTAGGGTTGAATCTGAATGACAGAGTGAGAAATTGCGTGATAAGAAATTAATGTGGTATGCAAGATGATGTTGTGACCAGGATTAAGAAAGGAATGCTTCGGTCGTTTGGTCATGTAGAAAAAATGAATGAGGAAAGAAAGACAAAGCAAATTTATATGGCAGATATGAACGGCAGAGTCGGGAAGGGACGCCCTAGAAAAAAGTTTATCGAACAAATTGGCGATATTTTGAAAATGGGCCGCGTTAGAAGTACCCTTAACCGACGAGCATATATGCGTAGATATATGGATGTAAAGGAGGCGAATGAGGTATTTCAGGATCGTACCAAATGGAAGTCCGTAGTCTCTGCCTACCCCTCTGGGTGACAGGTGTGAGTGTTTATCTATTATTATGTATGTACTATCCCCTACTAAACTGTATTGAATTGTATTCGCTCAAAATATGTGACAAACGCGCCACTATAATCACTTTAGATAACACTTAAAATTGGAATTGTATGAGGGAGCTTGAATGTGTTCGGTGAGCTTAAGAAAGATCTGTGCTCGGAGTTTCCCCTTATGATATCATTCGTAATAAAGACATCCGCAGTAGAACCAGAGTAACTGACATTGCTCTATGAGTCAGTAAACTGAAGTGGCAGTGGGCCGACTATTTAATAGATCGCGGAACCTACAACTTATAGTGAAATATATAACATAAGCGAAGTGCAGAGCGGCCTCCCACGAGATGCAATGACGACCTGGCTAGACTTGAAATGGATGTCGACGATCATTGGTGAAGACTTTGTTAAAATTAATAAATGCAAAAAATAAGTAATTTAGAACTCTATCACTTGGTGATAGAACTCTTTTTAACTTCTCCTGCCTAAGTCAGTCTGAGTTTAGCCTGAGTTCTGGCCTAAATTATATAGAGAGCCGGTATAATTACAGGCTGTGAGGCCATTCCGTTTTAGTTCTCAGAGGTGATAATAATAATAATATTCCACAACTATCACACAACGCCATCTAGTCCCAAGCTAAGCAGAGCTTGTGTCATGGGTATTATTATAGATAAATTACACCCAGACACAGAACAAATGATCGTGCTCATCACACAAACATTTGTCCTGGATGGGAATCGAACCCACGACCTCCGGCTTAGCAGTCAGGGTCACTAACCACTAGACAAACTGGCCTGTCATACATCAGTAGCTTTCTTGCTTTGCAGTGTGCTGCGGGTGTTCGTGAACAGCAGTAGCCTTTAAAAGCAGGTGAACTGTAAGTTCGTGTCGTTTCAGTTTAAAAGAAATATAACGGCTTCCAATAGATGGTGGTGTTCCTCGATGTTTGCGCTAGACGTAAAATACCAAAGCACACAACAGGAAGTAGTGTCAACGGTACCTACGAGACGTTTAGTACTGACCGTGTAGTGGTGGTGGTGTAAAAATAACCACTCCCCGTATCATCACATGGGTGATGAAAGAGGCAACAGGGGGAAACAAATGAGGAGATAGGCAGCAGCGTCTTCTTAATAACGACTAAAAATAAAAAACGCTAATTCAAATCCCGCACGGAACATGTATTTGTATGACCTACAAATGATTGTTCGAAATTTGAATGTTTGTATTTTTGCAATTTATGTTTCTAAACTGCCTCCACGATACAGAAGGTAATTCTATTGTGGGGTGGGCAGCTATGCTAAATGTCCTCCCTACGAGGCAATCTATGGGAGAGGCTTATGTTCAGCAGTGGACTTTAATAGATTGTAACAATAACGGTAATAGTTTAGTGCTACAATCACCTATTTTTTTTAATAATATTGAACTTAAAGTCTACCTGATAGTAAGTGGTTACTGCGGTTCATGGACACTTGCGGCAAACTTCAAACAAAGAACGTTACAGATGTGTTGTCACATCTGATGGCTAATATAAGCATGGTCAGTAGTATTCTATAATTTACCTTTCAATAACCTCAGTGTGTCGCTAACCCATTAAGTTTACTCCGAGCACAATATGCTAACTGAGTCAGATACTAAGAGTTAAAGGCTTCAGTGTTGATATTAAAATCTATCAGAAGTCTTTTTTTAAAAAGAACAAGAATGATAAACGAGCACATAGTCCACGTGAGGGTTAAGATACATGCCTTTCTGTGCATGCTTTTTTCCGGTAAAAGCTTCTACAGTTCTCCAAACTCATCACACAAAACACAGCAGCTTTAAGTTGGTATTCCATGAGAGCGTAGACCTGCCCCGGTCGAACCAATCCATTCGTACTATAACTATATTAAAGCTGCAACGTGGCTCTACTACGTGTATTTCATTGTCATTTGCTTAGTCTAATAATTGTAGTGGAATATTCAGAACTTCACATTTTATACCTATATATCTATCTATATAAAACACAGAAACATTTCTACCTATGTCCGTTTTAAACCTTGAAACTCCACAATTGATATTGATGAAATTTTTTGTGTTTGTTTGAATGATTCCCTAGATGGTTTATATTTACATTTTGACCCGCTAGGTGGCGCTGTTGTCGAGATCTAGAAATCACCCGCGCGTAGCCAGGGTGGATTGTTAGTTAATGGTATTAACATTAACAAAATGATCCGTGGTACTCACGTCCGGTGATGTTTTCAATCCCAATATAAAATAATTTTTAATCTTTTTTATTCGAAAACGTTTAAATTTATTACATTTCCAACCGTGTGATGTCGGTGCAAGAATATCCACTACCCCATACCTATTATCCCGTGGATGTTACAGGCGATAACAGGACACTGAATCAGGACATCGGCAGCAGCGTCTTCTTGATAACAATTCGAAATAATAAAAAATGTTATTACCAACCTGCCTGTCAAGCGTGGCAGCTATGGCAAAATCTCCCCTATAAGGCAATTTATGGAGGAGGCCTTTGTCCAGTAGTGAACTCCTAAAGGATGTATAGATGGATGTGATGGATGCTTCTTTCTTGATGGACGGATGGTTACTTTCTTTTATTTTTTTAATCCCCGATGAAAAGGAGTGGTGTAATAAGTTTGACCGCTATGTGTGTCTTTTTGTCTGTGACACAGTAGCTCTTAAACGTGTGGACCAAATTGGGTGCTGTTTTTGTTGTTGTTTAAAAGCAGGTTTTCTAGCGGTGCTTATTGGACATGTTTTATCAAAATCGGTTCAGCCGTTTGAAGATCATCAGTTATTTTTGTTTTAGGGTTTTAAAATTTTCAATTTAAGTTATAAATTAAATTAAAAGCCATGTTTTACAAATTTAAGCTCTATGGTTTGCGAAAGGTATTACGCGTATCGATGATCGGTGGCCACTAATTTATAACTGAAATTTTAATTTAAGTTACAAATTAAATTAAAAGCGATGTTTTACAGATTTAAACTCTATGGTTTGCGAAAGGTATTACACATATCTATGATCGGTGGCTACTAATTTATAACTGAAATTTTAATTTAAGTCACAAATTTAAATAAAAAGCGATGTTTTACAAATTTAAGCTCTATGGTTTGCGAAAGGTATTACGAGTATCTATGCTCGGTGGCCACTAATTGGTAAAGGCGACACGAAAGCGTTGTTTCGCGAAGCGAGCGAAATGAAACGTTTTATTTGCAATGTCTTTTTTGTTTTTAAATAGCTGCTTAAATGAACAAAATATTTTGAGGAAGGAAAAAGCGTCTTATGGAAAATCCGAATTTTTATTAATACTTGTGGTCGCGTAGTGGTTTTTTTAAATTAAATATGTGATTATATGAATATTTATATTAAGCAAGCGGTGTTTAATATTCAGTTGCACATTTAATACAGATATCCCATATAAGAAAACGATAATAGCCTAACGGCAGGACGCTGATCTGGAACTCAAAAGGTCGTGAGTTCGAATCCTTCATGTGACTACTATCGTGAACCACTCTTAACACAAGCGTTTCAAGCTTACCTGGAGTGTTTAAAAGGAATATTAGTAATTTTTATTAATAATATTACCAATTTTTTATTTAAAAAAAGAGGAAAAAAACATTGTATTAATTTGTTGACTACCACCACGACTATTTTATGTTTTCTGTTACCGCCTTTATCATGTTATTACTGCCCTAAGTTTAACTGGTACAGAATGTCTGCCTTTTTGATCCTGTATTGTTTTTGTAAATTTCAATAAAGATTAAATAATTAAATGAAAAAATTTTGTCAATTCGTTTACATTGTAAATGTATTTTTAAGCTTGGCTCAATATCGTTTACAGCGACTATACAAACAGTGTACTTAGCACACCCTTGCTTGACCGACCCAATAAATGTACACTAAAGCAAGGTGTGTACGGTGGTGTCATTGTGTCAAACAGGACACTGATAACGTAATAAAAGGGTCGGGTCGTGATTCACAAACACTTAGATTTATGTACATAATGAAAAATTCATAAATATAAACATGAAAATTTTATTTTTATTTTTAGACCCACAAAGGAAGATACAAGGAGGGCTGCGTATATAATAAAGTGACGTCGAAACTAAGTTCAGACCATGCTCTATTTATTACAACACACCAAAGAGAGAATTTAAAGAAATTCATTTTATACAACAAGCGCCGTCTTATAATGTACGAAAAAACTGAGTAATCAAAATAAAAATAAAAAACTATAAGAAATAAGGTAAACTTCTACATCTGTCCTCGATTAAGAAGAAAAGATAAATGCGATGTTACCCTTGAGAACTAAGATCGAACTTGAAACTAGGTATAGTTTCTAGTAAAAAGTGTATCCGCTTCTATACGTACATTCACCATACGAAACACAGCGGCACTAAGCTGCCTTTTACGCTGGTATTCTGTGAGAGCATGGTCTTTCCTGGGTTGTGCCGACCCATTCCTGTCATTATCAAAACATAGTTGCAGTATGCCTCTACCACGTATAGATTGTAAAGAGAGAGACCAAAGAGCACCAACATGCTTTGGAACAATGAGGCAGACTAATTGTCTCACTCCTGTCCTCCTGAAGTGCTATGGATCGGTGGGACTTATATAGGCTGTAGCTTTCCATATTTTATTTAAATATATTAAAAAAGAACTCTCCATATTAAAGAAAAGTGATCGTTGATGACTATTTCTTCGTAGCATATTCATATACCCAATTTATTGACATTTTAAAATTAAAAAGGTACCTCCATACACTAGACTCATGAATGTGTATCACAGAGATTTTACACACCTAATCTGCGGACATAAATATACATATTTCGTGCGGGAATTGATCCCGTAAACAGTGCAGTGTCTAATCAAATGACTTGAATAGCACTTTACTACAGTTAGATACCGCATAATTAGTAAACACGCCGTAAAAAGAAAATTATATTTCTATTTCTAATTTATTACCGTAAGCGTTGACCAAAAATAACACAGGCTTCCTGCCAATGTCGTGCCACAAGCCGTTTTATTTGATAATACCAATATTTGTTTTATTTTAGTTATGAGTGTCAAGGGCAGTGATAAGCCTTTGCGAATAGTTTTTGCAGATATAGAAATTAGGACTTTATACTTAATAGAATAAGGATATTTTCCGTGTTATTCAACAGAGGACGCGAATAGCGGGTGTCGTTTCGTATTGCTTTAGGCTATGTTCAGATGACAAGCACTCAACGGGCGTTGAACGCGCGTAAAAGTTTTGTATAGTGTTCACATGGTGCGCGCTTGTCAGGCGTTACACGCGCGTTGCCTCATTTGAGTTCTACATTTATCGAAGATGGACGTAGAAACAGTTTTAGCGGTGATTTTTTACCGACGGCAGAAACGACGCGACAGAAGACGAAGATGTTGGGTCCACCCAATTTTTTCATATAGGCTGACTGAAAGCAAGTACATAATTTTGTATCCTAAGTTAAGGCAACTTGAACCCAAATTTTTTAACTACTTCAGAATGTCCATCAAGTCATTTGATGACTTACTGGCTCTCATAAACTATGAACTCGTAGCAAATAAAAACGCTGTGCGATGTAGTATTTCACCAGAAGAAAAACTCTTAATTACATTGAGGTAAGTTTTTTATTAATCAAGACACAAATTTATAAATCAATACTTGTTTAGGAACAAAAGAAAAAAAAGGAAAAAGAAGATTTTGTTAATCGTAGAATAACTCTATCTCCGTTTAATAAATAATTCAGTATTAAAAGCTTCCGTTTCCATTTCGGACGATTTCTGGATGAACTGAGCGAACCCTACGTATCTCCGCATCAAAAGCGCGCGCTCAACTGAACGTGAACGGTAACATAGAAAACCAATGATCTCAAAGCGCGCGTTGACGTGCGTTGATAACAGTCGAGCGCTAGCGCAGCGTTCAACGCGCGCTTTATTTAAAGCAGAAATTAGCGGGGTCTCACCCCCGTGCTTCATAAAGCCGTTGATGTTGCGCCTGATCTCTGTCCGGTTGTATTTTTTTAAATTTCAAGTCCATCGGATGTATAGTTTTGGAGATATCGTGATAAGTCTGTCAGTCAGAGTCAGTGATATATATATATATATATATATATATATATATATATATATATATATATATATATATATATATATATACTGACGAAAAGCACGCAGAAAGTTTTGCAAAAAAAACTTGTTTGAGACACTGGCCAGTTAAAATTATTTTTCCAATTACAAATATCCCTCCATATTTTTGTGAACTAAATAACATTTTCGCGCGGTAGTATTTTATGATTTCAAATGTCGCCTAAAACCATTGAGCTATTATGTACTACGTACTAGAGGCGACACTGCATTCAGCTACTCTGTTCCACTCAACTGCGGTGCATACACCGCACTTTAATCAGTCACTAGCTCGGCGCTTGTAGAGTTGTCACGTGTTGTGTTGATTTAAAAAAAATCTCTTGATAATAATATGCCGTCGTGTGTACCTAGATATTGCACAAATAATTCAAGAAATGTCAGTAAAAACCAAGGAATTACTTTTCATCGGTTAATAAGATACTTAATCAATAAAAAAGTATTATAGAACAATAATAAAACAAATTATTCCTAAGACGCCATCTTGTGTCATGAAATATAGATTATGAAATTAATATGTTCACATGCGACATTTCTGTGGGTACTTAAGTATAGGACGAATATATTATTATACACATTTTTTGTAGAAACATATATAAGTTATTTTAATCAGGCAAAATGTTTTAATTTTCAATCTGCTTATTATTCTTTCATTTTATTTTTAGGTTTCCACATCAAAGTCAAAGTGGTATAAATTCGTCCATTTTTAACCCTCGCGTGTCCAGCATTTATGAACGACTCTTATTCTAATTTAAATAAAAATATTTTTAATTTAAATGTTACATTAATAAGTTTTGTTAAACATACATTTAGTATGTTTTTTTTATATTTGACATAGATAACTTTTAAAATATTCAGATAAAAATATCAATAAAATGTAACTGTGATATAATATTATGTAATAGTATATTAAATAAGCAAATATAATATACAAAATAAATGACAAAATTTAAATATTGTTTTCGATATAATTTACCTATTTTACAATACAATCTACGGGTCATTCTACCTATGTTTATTCTATGATAAAAAAAACAACCGCGCGAACACAGAGTAGCGCACATTTTTTGTTTGAGATAGCTGTTCTAGTACGTAAGTACATATTACTTCAATGCCTAAAACCGGGCGAATCTTTTGACGGATTTTAAATGTAATTTATAGATAAAAGAATTTCTAAGCATGTCTTATGTGATGAATAAGAAAGCGACTTAATATAAACAAATTTTAGAAGCATAGTAGAATGGTAAGATTTGAATAAGTCATTGCCTACATTATTAAAGAAAATATAAGTTAAATTGTCGAAGCAAAACGCCCCAAAATATATCTTTACAAATTCTGACGACAAACCATTTTGCCTAATCGTGTTATAACACGAAATAGTCTAATTATCATCATTTCAGACTAAAATAAATGCCCGAAGTTGGCTCACGATTAGCAACTTTCTATTTCAAATTTTAAACTTGTGCGGCCTGCTTGGGGTAAGATAGGAAGAAACGCGTTGAACGTATTTAGGTTGTTCTGCCAGGTAGCGATCTCATATAGTTAAATATTAAAGTTTAAACTAATATAGTATTAAACTAATCCCGTCAAGCCGCCGCTGATTTCCGCAAAGTAACGTCTGATTCTATTAATTAATTAAAATATTAAAGTTATATTTATGGACTGCTATCTACCATATGCCATCTGCCATATCTGCCATCTGTGATCGCGCAATAAGATAATCCTTCTATTACAGCATATAATAGACCATTGCTGAAAAAAGCCTCCTCCAAGCCTCGTAGGAGGTATTTCATTTTATGTAGTTGCAACACTCGGCAGGCGGATATGCAGCCGTAGTTTTTTATTATTTTGAATGGAAGGAATCACATCAGGAATGTGATGCTGCCCATCTCCTGTTATAGTTTTTTTCTGTCGCAGCTGACGACACCCAAGGGACGATGTGGGGTAGTTTTTTATAGAATAAAGGTGACAAACGGGCACACAGTCCACTTGATGTTAAGTTGATGCTGTGGCCCATAGAAATCTACATTTATCTTCGATTAAAAATCAAAACAGGTCTCTGGATCTCTACACTCACCATACGAAACACAGCAGCATTACGCTGCCATTTTACACTGGTATTCTGTAAGAGCGTGGTCCTTCCCGGTCGAGCCGACCCTTTCGTGCTACAACCATAATATAGCTGCAGCGTGGCTCTATATATTATAAAATTATGGAATTTTTGGATGTAATAACCCCTGGAAATGACGTGATAAGACAAGCTGACAAGAGATTTCTAAGTGGTTTTATGTTGCTGATTATTGTGTAACATACTAAGTGGTTATAAACTGTACCGCTGATTTGTTGCCCTTCCCGGGACATAGGTATTTTCCGAACCATTGGTAAATCAAACATAAGAGTGACTATTCATAAATATTATTTATAATCTATATTAAATAATAAATCTTAACTCAATTATCTTATAATCTAGACAACATTATAAAAAGTGTATATGAATGAATATAGTTCATTAATAAGTAGATACATAAATACACTGCATGTTGAATATATTATGTACATAGACATAGTTATTTAGCAAATCCGCAACAATGTGGCGTGACTCAGCGAGGGGGTGGCGTTAATGCCGTCGTTTCAATGTCGCATTAAATCCGGCCCTGGAATTATGATTAGGTCTACGAAATCACGCGTTAAATTGTTGCTTGTCTTTTTTCATTCTTTGTCAATAATGATAATGAATGATAATATAACATTGACCTATATTTTGTCACAAAAGAAAGTATGACAAACGTACACAAGGTGCAACTGATTATATGTAGATGCGGTCGCCATAGGCGCTTACGTCTATTCTATGTTTTTTAGGTATCTAAATTTATATGTCATAACTCAACTTCTAACGCGGTAGAGGCTCGATGCAGTAATGTTATTATGCAGGTATATTATAGCCGAAACACGAGTGTGATGGTTCGAAGGTGGAAATACCATGCTCCTACAAGATGTCAACGTAAGAAAGCAGTATTTGTATAGAATACGACTGACTAAGGATCACACATTCTACCTGAAGGTAAGTGGATGCTGTGTTCCATGGACATCTATATCTATCCACGATTAAAAATCACGCCTTAGTGATATGGTATGACTTGTTTTCATTAAAAAGTAAATCCGATTCTCTTTCTCTACACTCACACATACGCAAAACTTTTTTACGCCGGTGTTCTGTGATAGTGTGGTCCTTCTCTAGTCGAACCAACCCATTTATGCTTCAACCATAATATAACTGCAGCATGGCTCCACCACCTTCACTATACTGGTGGTGAAAGAATATCCACTACCGCATATCGTCAGGTAGTTGCCGTAAGAAACGACAGAGGTGAACGAACTAGCAGATGGATGAAATAAAATAACTCGCATGCCAAGGGCAACTATGCCAAATTTCTGCCCTATGAGGCAAACTATGGGTGCGGTGGATGTTCAGCAGTGGACTATTGATAGGCTGTAACCATATCGGTATGTCTCTACCACCTATAGTAATTATACATTTTTTGGTGGAGTAATATGTTTGTATGGTTGTAGCGTAGGTCAGTACGAATGGGTCAACTCGATCTAGCGTATAGCCTAGAACTATACCAGAGTAAAATAATAGCTTAAGGCTGTTGTGTTTCGTATTGTGAGTGTAGAAAACCGGAGACCTTTTTTACGAAACGAGTCATTCCTCCTTATTCCTTAGTCCTCAGGGGTGACAACGCATCTGCGTATTGATTCGAATCGAGGATAAATTTGGATGTCTATGGGCCACAGCTTTCACTTACCATCGGGTGCACTGTGTGCTCTACCACAATTCTTACAAATAAATTATCATTATTATTATATGTATAGATATGTTAATACAAAGATTCGTTTGCGTGCCTCGGATGATATGTAGCGGTAGACTGCCGCAAGCTAATGGTACATGTATGTATTAAATACACGTATAAGACCTTTTAGAGGTGATTGAATGAAAGTGCTAGTATATTTTTTGCATCGTAGGATGTGGTTGCGAACGGATGACAGGTATAATGTTTACAGCTTTGTTTTTTTGCTAAGTGTAATGATCAGACAGAAATGTGAAGTACGGGTATTGATTTTTTAGTTATATTTGAGTAAGGCTATAATTTCTTAAAATCAATAAATAAATTATTGTAATTCATTATTGTATAGTGAACTAACGCCTACATTTGTGACCTTTTTAAGATTATGATATATGAAGTTAAGTTAAAAATGAGGCTATAACTGATACAGATCTACTAAGGTCAGCCATTTTCGTAGTGTGGTGTTCTATGGATTAGTTGTTGTAGAGATAGGCAACTGATATTGGGAATAAATTTGTTCTACAAAAAAACCTAACAACCAAGACTTGAGTTCAAAAGTATCAGGATTACCGACCTCAGCTGCGAATTTAATCTATAGCTTCGCTTTGTATGGTTCCCCTCATAACACAAACTCTTTAGGCTCTTTTAGTGTGGCTAATAGGAAAATAAATAATGTTGACAGGACACAGGTATTTTTCGGAACCAGTGGTAAATTAAAAAAGTAACTTTCAATAAGTATTATTTATTATCTATATTGAATAAAAAGTTTCTGTTTTTTTCCTTTTTCTACATGATAAACTGGTGAATATTGCCACGAGTAACTTTATCGTTTTAACATTTTTGATGATTTAAAATCAAATCAAATTAGGAAGGCGCGCTCGGCACAAAGATAGAATAGAGTTATGTAGAAACATCTGCTGGCTAAATAAATTTCATCGTTGCTTTCCGAAATGTTTAAAGGTGGTGATAAAAGAATATATTGTTTGACTTTTAGAAAATTTTACATTTATATATGAATTAAGTATTCTCAATATTTAACTATTCTCTATCCTATAATTATTCTATAAATATTCTACATATTTAACTCAAATATAAACGTAAAAATGACTAAAATTCAAACAATAATATATTGAGATACCACCACTTCGAAATTTAAAGTAATTTTCGAATACGCGTGCCGACATGGTCAAACGCAGCAAATGCAGCTCACAACATAAGTGCTGCATTTGAAGAGGATACTAACGAACGTATTGTGCATTTTTAATTGCTATCGTAGTGGAAATTACGACTTGAAAAATGAACCGTAGATGACCAGACAGTAAAGTATATAACGATAAATTAAAAGTAATTGTGAAAGTCGATCCTTATCAAACAGCCACGGAATTAGTCTCATTATTTGACGTTTGCTTGCTTACTTGTTCCAAACGATCACAAAGCTTCTCGAGTGGCTGCTTCGTATCTGCAACCAGAATGTAGGATGGAGTGACAACGTAAGCCAAGCAGAAAGGTGGTTCAGAAACGTGTTTTCTGGCAGCCTTTTGCTGTACAGCATATGGGATAGGCTGTAATTATGAAATTTTTAAACGACTTAAATATAAAAGTAGCTTCTCCCGTAATAGTATTGTTTTATAAAACTAGACAGCAAGAAGTATTCGCACGCAAATAAGTTTATAATTAGCAAAAATGCATTAAAAGTTCTTGGTACCGAAAGGTACCACATTCCTCATTCATGCATTTTAAATTAACTTATTTACGTCATTGAGTTTCTTTAACGTTTAACGTACACGTTATTCTGCTATTTATAACACGCTTTTATTAGCTTCACCTGTATGTATAAATACAAACGTATACGTACTTCAGTTTTACCTACCATATCATTTTGTGTATTATGTCGCTACAATATGGTCGTAGCGCGATTGGTCAGCTAAACCGGGATAGAACTACGCTCTCACAGAATACCATCGTATAATAGCAACTTAATGTTGCTGTGTTCTTTGAGTATTTAATACTCAAAGGCTGTGTTTCATATGTTGAGTTTGGAGAATTAGAGACTCTTTTTACTCGAATGGGCCACGGCATCCACTCACCATCAGATGAACGCTCGTTTGTCACCCTTATTCTATAGAAAAGGCTGCAGCTTTAAGTTTGGGTCCCAGTTCTACTAGTACGTAAACTTTACATAAGTATTCAGTACCGAGCTTGCGCGACGGTACCAGGTTAGGCAATGAGAGTGTGTTTTGATTCCCTGCATTCCAATGGTACGTGGTAGAGGTGGTAGAGTCACGCTGCAGCTATATTATCGTTGTAGCACGAATAGGTCAGCTCGACCGGGGAAGGACCACGCTCTCACGGAGTACTAGCGTAAAATAGCGGTTTAATGCTGCTGTGTTTCGTATGGTGAGTGTAGAGAAACGGCGATCCGTTTTATTCGAATCGAGGCATTCCATATTAGTCCTCAGTGGTGACAACGAATCGGTATTTTGATTATTCATCGAGGTTAAATGTAGATGTCTATAGGCCACACCACTTACCACATCCACTTACCATCAGGTGGTGTGTGTGCTCGTTTGTCACCCTTATTCTATAAAAAATATACCAATTAAAAAAAACTTAAAGAAAGTGTTTCCTTTCAAAGGCTACATTTTCCATTAAAGTTAGCATTGAAGATGATCATTAATAAGCGTATAAGTAAAAGTGGCTGGTAATTCGTATGTGCATATGTTTTCTCATGATCAGCTATATTTTGGTGTGCCGATTTATGGTGTATCGAGTGGCTAAAACTTTCACGTGATGGCGTAAAATAATGAAACATATAATGTAGTTTATACAATATTTTTTTCTTTTTGGGGGAATTACCCATTTAATGCAGTGTGAGCAATATCAAATTGCGTCCCAAAATCAGCCAGAATTTCCGCCACTTGTTTTTTACTCTCCTAAATTTAAAAAGTCCGCATGATTAAAACGATACGCATCCTATATTAGGTATTAATGTTGTTATTAAAAACTCGAAGAAAAGAAAAACCGATACTAAAAAGAGACAAATATATACATCCATAGGATTTAGCCTGTGAGAGATTGAGATAGAATACAGTGTATGGTGTTTCCTACTATCTCGGTCTCCTTTTCTTAAGGTTTCGACCGCGGTAGGTGAGTTGCATTCATTTATTAAAATAAGAAATTTAAGTTGCAAGCGGCACACGTGTCATATTATTAACAATTTGAACCCCACGCGGAAGATATTGCAGAGAGGATTTCTCGAAATAATGGAATTCAGTGTTAGGGCTTATAGCAGTAAGCATATTACCAACTATTATGCGGACAAAGTCGCAGATTTAACCAAATATCAAGATTAACTTGGGCTGTGATTTTGTCGGAGTGAGGTCATTTTCCAATTTCGACGCGGGCAAAGGTGCGGGAATAGCTAGTATTATAAAAAAAATGTTAACTCCTGTCGTGTGTGTGCAACAATAACGTAGGAGAATTCATCACAATTTACATAAACATTTACATCCATCCTTGATTAAGAATCAAAATGCAGATGCGTTGACCGCCCTAAGAACTAATATTCATTTATTTACCACCATAAGAAACACAGCAGCATTAAATTGCTATTTTATACTGGTATATCGTGAGAGCGAGGTTCCTCCCTGGTCAAGCAGACCCATACGTGGTTGAGTATGGCAATTAAGGTGTATGAAAATGTGATCTTTTTGGGGCTATCCATTGTTGCCTCTTACGACAACCAAGTATAAGGAAAGAAAGAGAAAGATAAAGAGGTTATCTTGATGGTACCACCCGCGATACTCATACAAAATTTCGAAATTTTAATCAGCTTCATTAGCTTCGTTATATTCGTGCTCTTAATTCGCTTCAAGTAATTTTCTCTCAGTAATCAAACAAGAACTTAAGTTACTGTTTAGCCAACGACAAAAGTTTTATTAAGGTACAATTCCTTAGCTTAACTTCCTCCCCCAAAGTCGCAACTGGGATCTAGTGCTGATTAAGTTCAACCAAAACGACTACGGTGTATTGGAAGTTCCTCAAAAATATTCATTTTTATTTTTGTAATAATCATCAATTATTGATTATTTACGAAATCTTGTTTCATATTTACATTATTCTTTTAATTGGCGTAACTTTAGATATTTAATTGTAGTTTTTTTGAAGTTACAACTTTTTTAGGCGTATTCGGCGGTTTTTGGAAGAATAATATCTAACGAGTTTGCTCCATCGACATGCACACTTTTCAGTGTAAATAAATTAATGAGTTGGATAAGTACCTACTGCTTAATTTTTTCAATAGTTTAAATACTTTATAAAATAAATGAATAATATTAAATTCTGACCTTTAACAGTTTAAATGCACTCGAAAAATATATTTACACCGTTAAAAGTCCGCAGTGTATCAGTACCGAAATCCGCGGAATTGACGGAACTATCCAATACGAATAATAACTATCTTATATATCAACGTAAAACGCCGGACCATCTAGTGAAATTATATAATGCAAATCGTTCATTGTTTCTTAAGTCAATTTCGTTTTGCACCATATATAGAAAAATATTTTTTAAGCTCTTCAATAGTTGTAACTGTTTCGTACGTGGTAAGGGCACGCTGCTAGTTGTAGCATGAATGGGTCGGCTCGACCGAGGAAGGACCACGCTCTCACATAATACCAGCGTAAAATAGCAGCTTTATGCTGAGTATTATGCTGAGTGTAGAGATCTGGAGACTCTTTTTTACTGGAAACGAGGCAATCAATCTTAGTCCTCAGGGGTGACAACGCATCTGCGTTTTCAATCTTAATCGAGGATAGATGTAAATGTCTATGGGTCACAGCATCTGATTACCATCTTTTTGTTTTATAAAATCAAATGAGTAATTAACCTTATTCTTACGGTACGTAAGAGGTTTGCGGATATGAAATAAAAACTGTTAATTTCCGGAAATCTCATTATGAAGTTAAAACTTAATGTAATTGCTACTATTAATAAACAATTCCGCATCCAATTAAGGTTTGATGGTCAAGATGCCTAGTAAAATTAATTTGTTACTGCGTTAAACTGGTAATTTAAAATCATTAAAGGAAGCAACTAAGATAATTTCCATATAATTAAATTGTACAACTGATAGTGGGGAAAATCTCATTTACGCTAATTAAAATATTAAAAAGTATAAGGGAATAAATAATACATTTCACCTCTCACATTTGTTAAATTAGAAATTTAATTTTAATTTAATTTTAAAAAGTTATTTAGTTACTCGTATTATTAGAAGACACGTCCGTCGCATTGCCCAATTCGTCGTTCGTTCACATGTCTTCGAAATATTTTTTTTGACATTTAGGTTTCCTCACGATGTTCTCTTTCACCACCGAGCACGTGGTAAATCAGCATTTAAAATTGCGATTAACAAATTCACTGGTGCCGGCTGGGAACGAACCTGGTGTGCTCGCGTACTGTGAAATTTACAGCGGGTGCTAAACATCTGAGCTACCAGAACTGTACGTGCTATTACACAATTTAGATTTTTTATTTTAACTTAATGGTATTATTCAAGTACATATTTGTTCAAAATGTACAAAGGATTTTAAAGAAAATTACGTGGTGTACCACGACATTTACGTTATATATATATATATATATATATATATATATATATATATATATATATATATATATATATATACTCCCGAACCGACCGAATTTAGTCACGGTGTTAAATTTCAACGAAAACTAGCCATCTGCGCACGACTTTCTCCACTCCCTCACTCTCAATAGGATGGCAATTCGATACGACTAGACAGAGATACGTAGATTTATACGTGGTGGAGTCACGCTGCAGCTATAATATTATAGTTCGGAGTATTTCTTTATTAAATCACTAGTTGTTTTAAGCGTATTAGTTGTAGGGTCTGTTTTGACCTTTTTGTATGTACTTTTGTCCGATATGAGTTCTTGTATCTGAAAATTATACTCTGACGTGTCAATTATTATCGTAGCATTTCTTTTATCCGCGCGGAGAATCGTGAGCTCTGGTATATTATGGTTGTGGCACGAATGCATCAGCTCGACCGGGGATAGACCAAGCTCTCACAGAATGCCAGCGTAAAATAACAGCTTTACACTGCTGTGTTTCGTATGGTGAGTGTAGAGATCCGGAGACCCTTTTATACTGTAAACAAGGTATTCCATCTTAGTCCTCAGGGGTAACAACGCATCTGCGTTTTGGTTCTTAATCGAGACATCTACATCTATTATGTAGATGTCTATGGGCCACAGTAACCACTTACCATCAGGTGGTCTGTGTGCTCGTTTGCCATCCTATCTTATGAAAAAAGCTCTTTTGATCATTAGTCGCATTAACGACCTGTAGACCAACGAGGCAGTTAAAAGGACGAAGTTTACCACCAGCATACATCTACAGACAGACCGACTGGCATTTTCAATGTACTCCGTAATTTAAGTAGTCTACGCTTGCTTTACGTTAAGAAAGTTCTGTACCAACAAAGTGTTATTACAAACTTAAGGCTCAAGCTTTGTAAAGATGTAAAATATACTTCGTAGCGTTGGTTTAAGGATGATAATTATGTGATATGAAAATCATAAGCTAAGGCAACCCTTATTCAGTTACAAGTGTCATTTTCCAGAGGATTAGACTCTATGAATTTAGATAAAATATAATTTTTTTTGCGTGTAAGATATAAAGATATTTATTCCACTTACATCTACACACATGACGACACATTACAATTAAAAAGATATGACTTTTATAAAAAAAAATAGAAACACAGGGAAAAGTACACGCATGTGCATTCACACACAAAAAAAGTATGTGTAAGCACATGTGTTTATATTCAAATTATATTATAGGGATTTTTAAATTTACTGCTGGACGTGTGACAAACGAGCACACAGTCTATTTGAATGTAAATGGATGCTGTGGCCTATAAACATCTACATTTTTCCTCAATTAAGAATCAAAATGCAGATGCGTTGTCAGCCCTGAGACTAAGATGAGATGCCTCGATTCCAGTAAAAAAGGGTATCCGGATCTCCGGTTACCCTTTTTTACTGGACCGGTTAAAAGGGGGAGACCCTTTTAACTGGGGTCTCTGGAAGCTGGCCGATGTCCGTGAACTGTAGTACTCACTTACCATCTAATAGGCTGTATGTACGTATGTCACTGTCACTGTCACTGTCAGTTTAAAAAAATAGAACTTGTGCTCTTTTGTTAACCTTACTTTTTTATAAAAATAGCATAGGAAAATTACTAAGTGCGGCTGTACTCAGCAGTAATAATGAAGGAGTGAAATTTGTATCTGTAATAGTAATAAGGTGTAGATTTTTATTATTGTATTTTTTAATAATGTAACTGATTTGACAGATTTATGGCGGGAAAATGAGCGCCGGTTGATGGATTCTGTGTGTGACTGTTTTATCGTTTAAAGTTAAATTTAATACGTAAAAGTGGTGCAATTTTGTCTATTGAATGGAAGCGCATGTGAACTTTTTTTTATAGAATAAGTTTTTTTTTTATATAAGATTATGGTGACAAACGAGCACACAGTCCTGCTAATGGTAAGTGGTTGCTGTGGCCCATAGAAATCTACATCCGCCCTCGATTACGGATCAAAATGCAGATTCGTTGTCACCAGTGAAGACTAAGATGGAATGCCTCGTTTCCAGTATCCAGTAGTAACTGTGACCAACGAGCACACAGTTCACGTGATGATAAGTCATCCATAGTGGTTACTGTGGCTCATAGACATCTGCATTTATCCTCGAATAAGAATCAAAATACAGATGCATTTTTACGCCTAAAGACTAAGATGGAATACCTAGTCTCCAGTAAAAAAGGTCTCCGGTTCTAGAGAACCGGAGCCCCTTTGTACTTAGTGTAGACACTCACCATACGAAACAGAGTGGCATTAAACTACTATTTTACGCTGGTATACTGTGAGAGCCCGGACCTACCCCGGTCACGCCGATCCATTCGTGCTACAAGCATTATAGGCTCCAAGCTCTACCACGTATAAAACGTAGTGTATTACAAATATTTTCAAAATAAAGAAATTATATTCCATTCTGCTACATTAATGCACCATATTGTGATGGGCATCTTCCATACTTCTACGTAGATGTGTAGATGTGTAATTCTATACCTAACACGGTAGCTTTCGCATATTAACGTAATGAAGCAACACTATTTAAATTTCAGATTAGAATAAAACGCTTAACATGGGGATCGATCTGTTTACGTCACGATTAGAATACTTAAAGAGACAAACATCACACAAAGAAGAAACATCGCACAACCACATATAGAGTATTGTAAAGTGTTTCAATGTGTAACTAGTCCATATCTTCCCGTGGGTGTCGAAGAGGCGACAGGGAGAAGCAAACCAGTACATGGATAGCATCGTCTTACTAAACTGAAAAGAAGCTTGCTGTAAATTTCACTGTACATGAGCAACCCCGGCTTTGATCCTCGCCGGCACCGACGAAATTTCTAATTGTAATTTTAAGGGATGATTTACTATATACTCGGCGGTGAAGTAAAACATTGTGAGTAAACCTCAATGTCTGGAAAAAAAATTGAAGACCTATGTAGTCCGCCAATACGAATTAGGGCATCGCGGTGAACATTTAGTTCACCGCGATGATATAAACGTATAACGATATGAACATTTAATTGTGCTGAGACTGTTTTATCTCATAAATGATATAAGGCATGTGCCAGCCGTAGGACATATATAGGCAGTACATTACTTACATTTACTGCTGGGGAGGTCCCACATGAATTTAAAAACCGAAGAGTGAACTTTTTTCATTAAATTATATTCTTTTTTTTTAAATATACTCGGTTGTTATCTGGAAGATACAGTTACTCAGTACACTCTTTCAGTTTTTGTCTGTTTTTATAGAATGAGGGTGACAAATTAGCACACAGTCCACCTGATTGTAAGTGGATGCTGTGGCCCATATATATCTACATGTGTCTTCGATTGAGTATCAAAATGCAGATCCGTCGTCACCCCTGAGGACTAAGATGGAGTGCCTTATTTTCAGTAAAAAGGATCTTCGGTTCTTTACACTTAACATAAAATAAGTGTTTCGTATGTTGAGTGTAAACGACGATGATGTTCTGTGAGATCATGGTCTTACCCGGGGACGCCGACTCATTTGTGCCGCAGCCATAAAATAGGCTAGAGTGGGGCTCTACAACGTAAGAAATATCTGTCACCCCTTACGACACCCACGGGATGATGTGAGGTAATGGGTTATTTGATAGCCTTACTTCGTCACTACGTAAAGGTGACAGCCTATATACGTCCCACTCCTGGGCACAAGCCTCCGCTCATTTCTGAGAGGGTTTTAGGGCAAGGAATTTTCCGCCTGTACCAATGCGTGTTGGCGAACTTCACACGTCTTCGAAATATTTTTTTCTTATTTCTCAGACATGCGGGTTTCCTCACGATGTTTTCCTTCACAACCGAGCACATGGTAAATTAGCACTTTAAATTGTAATTAACAATTTCATCGGTGCCGCCGGAGATCGAACCCGGTTTGCTCGTGTACTGCGAAATTTAGAGCGAGCGCTAACCATCTGAGCTACTACGGTGTCACTACGTAGCGATATTATATTCTTATTGCTGTGTACGCCGAGCGATAGGGCTTTTTTTGGTAAAAATATGTTCGTGAAATCTAGGGGTCTAGAAAAATCTTTCTAGCCGAGAAAAGCTGTAATAAGCAAACTACACAAATTATTCAAGTATGGTTGGATGAACCGTTATTATAGAAATTGATATTATTTCCTGTGCAAGCCGTGTAAGACTGTTAACCACAAACATACCGTTGTTATCGAAACATTGACGATCGCAATAAGGAAATAGAACCTGATAAGTGTTGATGGGATTACTACGAGATTCAGACGCGTGCAAAGAATACAAATGGACGCTACTGTCTGTGAGAATTTAAAAAAGTCTAGTTAAAATTTATCCTAATCCGGTAATTTCTTTTTTTAAATCTTCCTTTCTGCTCTCTATCCTTCCTTATTAGCACTTAGAAGCACAGCTGAACACTGGAATTTTTTCGTAGTATAATAGTGAAAAACAAGCACACAGTCCACCTGATGTTAAGTGGATGCTGTTGCCCAAAGATATATACATTTATTTTCGATTAAGAATCAAAATGCAGATGCGTCACCCCTGAGGAATAAGATAGAATGCCTCGCTTCGAGGTCTCTGATTCTCTACACTCACCATACGAAACACAGCAGCATTAAGCTACTATTTTACGCTGGTGTTTTGTGAGAGCGTGGTCCTTCCCCGGTCCAGCTGACCCATCCGTGCTAAAACTATACTAATAATATAACTGCAGCGCGGCTCTACCACGTACAGACTATATTACTATACATATAAGCTGCAACAAGTGCGAAATCGCTATAATCTCACGGCAAGTGGATCGGCGATTACAGTATCCGACGTTAAACGTGACTTTTCTCCCCTTTGCCGCTTTGAGTATTTTATACCTGGTGTATATCAAATGGTATACCCATTTGGTGTACCGGGTAGCCTTAACGAATACTGGCCACCGTGGCAGACATTCGGTCTGTAGGACATATGTTGTTTGGTTTTAAAAAGAGTTTTTATTTCCATATGAGCTTGTTTTGAGAAAACAACCGTTTTTATTTAGATAATTTTTTACAAAATATATGTAAACTATTTTTTTGCAGTTATTTAAAACTTAGGACTGTTTCTGCTGCCCATCGCTTCATTGTTTCCCTCTGTCATCTCCTACGACTCCCAGAAGACGATATGAGATAGTGAATATTCTTACGTCGATACTAAGCGGTCAACTTAACGTGCATATTATAATGTACATGAAAAAATGCGTTAATGTTTCTATTTCCTTAATTTTCAATTAAAGTTTTAGTTTATTAAAGGTTCAGTTGAATGGCTAGACAACCTAGACTTCCGCATGTTAGATGTCTAGATTAGTCATAGAAGGACGAAGGATTAACTGTTAAGGTTATTTCGCTGATATTGGGGGTGAACGAACGCGCCCTCTATCAAGCGAACAATGAAGGATTAGCGCTGTTTTGCATTGAAATAGCTTTTGCAGACTGCTATTTTAATAATTTACTTGGAAGAGCAACACTTCGCTACTTTAACACAGAAAAAAAAGTAATGAAGAAAAAAATTTTTTAAATTAATTATTAAAAATACAAAATTTGGTTTTTAAATATACATATTGCCGCAAAACTGCTTACACAGTTTGTCTGCAGGAACATTTGAGTCTCATTTACATAATACATAATATTAATGTTAAGCACTGAGACTTGCCAACTTTTACGTGGTAGAGCCATGCTGCAATTATATTAGTAGTATAGTTGTAGCACGAATGGGTCGGCTCGACCGGGGAAGGACCACGCTCTCACAGAATACCAGCGTGAAATAGTAGCTTAATGCTGCTGTATTTCGTATGGTGAGTGTAGAGAACCGGAGACCCTTTTTACTGGAAATGAGGCATTCCATCTCAGTCCTCACGGGTGACAACGCATCTGCATTTTGAATCGTAATGATAAAAAGATTCGTAAAGATAGATGTAGATGTCTACGGGCCGTAGCAACCACTTACCATCAGGTGGACTGTGTGCTCGTTTGTCACCCTATTCTATAAAAAAATATTTCTTTAATTTATTTTTAAATTTGTTTTTTACTTATTTAAAAATAAATGGTTCACGTCGAATGTCCTCAGGCAAACTATTGAAAAAGTACGGTAGTCATTTCTTTAAAGTTCTATCCCCGAAGTAGTTATTGACTTTTGGTACAACAAATTTGCCTGCAGATATTTTGTACCAAAAGTAAATTTTCTTGATATAAGCTATTAATGTAACAACACAACAATATACCAATATATCAAAGCAGTTTTGTACATGGTAGAGCCGCGCTGCAACTATATTATGGTTGTACCATGCTCTCACAGAATACCAGCCTGAACTAGTAACTTAATTCTGCAGTGTTTCGTATAGTGTAGAGTTTTGGAGGTTTTGTATGTGATGTATTTCATCTTAATCCTCAGGGGTGACAACACAGTCCTATAGCTTAAGAAGTTATCTTGTTATATCTCAGCAAAAATAAGAAATATTTTGATTTTCGTTTTTTGTTTTTGTTTTGTGTTTTTGTTATTTTCTTTTTCGGTGTTTGTAATTGTTGCCAGGTAAATCGCAATTACATGAAATATGCGAATGCTGTAAGCGGCATACATGTCGGAACTTTTATATGGTATAGGGTGATAAATGAGCACTAGTGGTAAGTGGATGCTGTGACACATAGACGTCTACATTAATCCTCAATTAAGAATCAAAATGCAAAAGTGTTGTCACCCCTAAGGACTAGGATGGAATGCCTCTTTTCCAGTAAATAGGGTCTACAGTTCTTTAAGCTCACCATGCGGTAAACAGCAGCATTAAGCTGCTATTTTACGTTGGTATAACTCGTACGAATTAACTTGAGACCTGGGCCGATGACGTAATTGTCAATGTACGGTGTGCAAAATAATGCGTCGTAATATTTTTTTATTTGAAATTTTTGAGATTTGCATGAGATTATTAATAAAAACAAAATAAAATGTTCTTGCAAGGGGTGAAGTAATAAGTGATATTCTGTTGCCATTTTTATATATTTTAAATATTTATTTTTTATAATATATATAATATTATTTTAGTTAACGCGTCAAGGGAGGACAAAGAAATAAACATACACACTTTCTCATTTATAATATTATTAATTTATTTATTATACACTTTATTGCACTATAAAAAGTGTTACAGATTCGTACACAATAAAAATACAAAGCATAACAGGCGACAAAACTTAACAATAAAACAACGCCATTAACAACAAACAGATAAAATAACGTTCAAGTATAACAAAAACAAAAAGTCCAAACCAAACAACAAACATTATCAAAAATATCGAACTAGAGTCGAGACGCGTATCCGTAACAAAAATGCTATCGGTACTGAGCGCGCACGGCCAGCGCGGGACGCGGTGCGGGGAGTCGGTAAGGGGGTCGCATTCCAGCGGAGTCTCAAGTTAATTCGTACGTGTTGTAAGTGAGAGCGTGGTCCTATCCCAGTCGAGCCGACCTATTCGTGCTATTCGTGCTATAACCATAATATTAGCTGCAGCGTGACTCTACAATGTATAAAATATTATTAAATTTTAACTTAATGCTACGTAATGATGTCATATATCCATTTAATTTTAGTGTTGTGCTAAGTGAGAATGTAATGATAAATAAATAAATAAATAATATAAAATGAATTGAAAACGAATGAAGTGATAACTCTCCATTTATAGAAATTAAAATTTTAGTAGGCAAACGTCAACGTGTTTTTAAGACTAGTTCAGTTTTAAAACGAGGAGCCTCTGTCTGAAGAAGAGGCAGCAAAAGAAACTCTGCCGGTATCCTTTTTTTAGTTTTTATAATACAACAAAAATTAGTTTAATATTGATTAACAAAAATGTAGAGGATTACATTCACAGGTATACAAAGCATGATGTATATGTGATCATAAAAGACGCAAATAAAAAAAATATGAAAAATTAAAGCTGATAAAATGTGTTGCCAACCCGAGCAAACCAACTCAAGCAGCATCTGTTAACAAGTATGACGCGTGTGATGTGAAGAAGTGGCGAACACTGTGGAGGATAATTTAATAAAAGCCTTACACTTAAACTGTCTTCGGTCACGTTTTAAATGCAAAATTCCGTACAAAGTGACCGATATGGCAGTCAAAGGCTTCATAAAAGATGGAAAAGTGAAGTACAAGAGGGAAAAAACGGTAGAAGAAATAATTTTTAGTCGCACAAGTAAGTCATAAAGTAGGCGGAAAGCAGAAAAAGCTAGATAACTCCAACTAAAGAGCTAAGCTTTAAAATCCATCAATGAGATTATTTTACCTAATTATTTATCGCTTGCTATGATTTGAGTTATATGGTGAAAAGTATTCTGAAATAAGGCTACTCCAAGCCCGTCCTTGTTCCTGCAATATATTCCACACAAGGTCTCAGTGCCCATTACGCCTACCATATTGGACTCGTTGTTATCTCGCCTAGTACGCACGACTGCCGCCTATTTAGCCCGCTCCCGTATTTCGGTACCTACCATTATTAAACTTGCAGGTAGACATTAAGCTAGTGTGTTGGTGCCTTTATTTTCTTTTAAGAACACCAAGTAATTGTCCAATCGTTCAGTGTCTAGACTTGAATTCAGCATAGACAATGGGACTATCATCACGGGATAATAGGCCTTATTAATGTCAATTTAAGGGCGGTAGAGATGCTTTTTAGCGTATACTTCCAACAGGAGGAAGGTTCCTAATTGGGCTGTATTTTTTAAAAGTATGTAATGCCGTAACTTGAGTTTTATCGTAGTATTTAATGTTACGTATATATTTAATAGAAATGCATGTAACGTAAGCTTTGTCATAGTTGTGTGAAACTTGTGTCTTTGCAAGTTATTTCTTATAAAATAAAAATGTTAAACGAGCACACAGTCCACCTGATGGTCAGTGGATAATGTAGTCACATTATCCACTTATAAATCTATCCCCAATTAAGAACCAAAATGCTGATGCATTTAATCCCCGAGAACTAACATGGAATGCCTTGTTTCTAGTAAAGAGTGTCTCCGGTTCGCTCACCATACATAACTCAGCAGCTGCTTTCTTACGCTGGTGTTCTGTGATAACGTCTTTGCTGAACAGAGTCTCGGATTGGGGACGACTAAATCTAGTCCAGTTTAACCCCCAGAAGACACAAGTTTGCGCGTTAACCGCTAAAAAGAACCCCTTTGTCGTATCCCCTCAGTTTCAAGGCACTCCCCTTGTTGCCTCAGCCAGTATCGGAATCCTCGGCGTCGACATATCGAGTGACGTGCAGTTTCGTGGTCACTTGGAAGGGAAGGCCAAATTGGCCTCTAAAAAGCTTGGCGTGCTCAGCAGAGCGGGGCAGTATTTCATGCCGGCACACCGCCTGCAACTTTACAAGGCGCAGGTTCGACCGCACATGGAATACTGTTCCCATCTCTGGGCTGGGGCTCCCCAGTACCAGCTCCTTCCACTTGACCGCATCCAGCGCAGAGCGGCTCGAATCGTCGACGACCGAGTGCTTTCCGATCGGCTCGATTCACTGGCGTTGCGAAGAGATGTTGCATCTCTTTGCGTATTTTATCGCATCTATCACGGGGAGTGCTCTGAGGAATTGTTCGGATTAATCCCAGCCGCCAAATTTCGTGAACGCACGACACGGCAAACGTCCCGATACCATCCACACCATCTGGATGCTTGGCGGTCCACCACTGTACGTTTCACAAGGAGCTTTCTTCCACGTACAACCTCTCTGTGGAATAGTTTATCACCGGCGATTTTTCCGGACCGATACGACCTGGGGACCTTCAAGAAAAGAGCTTACTCCTTTCTAAAGGGCCGGCAACGCACCCGCAATTCTCCTGGTGTTGCGGTTGATCATGGGCGGCGGTAGTCACTTAACATCAGGTGAGCCGCATGCTCGTTTGCCCCCTCTTCTATAAAAAAAAAAAAAAAAAAAAAAAAAACGTGGTTTTTCACCGATCGAGCTAACCCATTCATTCTATCTCTATAAAGTAGCAGCTTAATGTTTGTTGTTTCGTACGGTGAGTGTAGAGGACCTGAGACCCTTTTTACAGGAAACGAGATATTCCATCTTAGTCCTCAGGGGTGGCATCTGCATTATGATTCTTAATCGAGAATAAATGTAGATGTCCATGGGCCACAGCTTCCATTCACCATCGGGTAGACTGTGTGCTCTACGATATTCATTACAAATTATCATTATTATTATGTGTTATGATTAGATATGTTAAGCCAAAGACGTGTTTGCGTGCCTCGGATGATATGTAGCGGTATACCGCCGGAGGCTGCTGATACATGTTTGTATTTAATACGCATATATGACCTCTTAGACGTGATTGAATTAAAGTGCTAGTATATTTTTACACCATAGGATGTGGTTGCGAACGGTATGTCAGATGAGCCTAAGTAATGTCTTGTACTTTTGTTTAAAAAATCCACTTGTGAAATAGTAACGAACTTTAACACATCATTTATTACGTAACTAAAATTTGTTACATTATTTTTTTATTAAACTTTTTTGCACACAAAATATAATGATTTCTTATATTTACGCGAACACTACACATGATTAAAACTACTTTTACGGATTTTATCGCGTTTATTTTTACTTTTTATTTTTAATTCCCGACGTTTCGGGCGCTTTCCAGCACCCATGGTCACGGGGGACTGAGATGACTGACGTCCCGATGTCATTGTTAAACCCGGAGTACCTTCAGCTTTTTTATTGATTTGCATAGATCGGACCATAAACAATAATTAAAAAAGCTGAAGGTACTCCGGGTTTAACAATGACATCGGGACGTCAGTCATCTCAGTCCCCCGTGACCATGGGTGCTGGAAAGCGCCCGAAACGTCGGGAATTAAAAATAAAAAGTAAAAATAAACGCGATAAAATCCGTAAAAGTAGTTTTAATCACAAAATATAACTTAACACTTTAAGGCGTTCTCTACCAGTCAAACTATAAATAAGCAGAGTAATACTATTTTGGGGGTACAATCTCAATTCAATTCACAAGGTCAATTGGGGGGAAATTTTTAAAAATCTACAAAGTTGGGCGGCGGTAGCTCGTTTGCCCCCTCTTCTATAAAAAAAGTTACTATTTCAAATTAAGTAAGTATATGTATAATTTGTACATATTTATATGTAGGTATACTAATATTTGTAGGTATTTTTCCATTTTTTGGTTAATATTCATAATCTTGTGGTGGAAGTACATTACACACATCACATTACAAAGAGATCACATTATATATTATATATCCTGGCTTCGCACGGGTTATTTTGGAATCTCGACAATATAATATGCATGTATCATACATATAAACCTTCCTCTTTAATCATTCTGTCTAATAATGGAAACTCTCAGCGTATACACGTATAGAAGCAGCGTAGCGTATAGAAGTGACTTTGTTCTATATTATGTAGAGAAGGATATTACATATTATGTAGTTCAACATCAAGCGCCTTCACGATAAAAGATAAATTTAAACTAGTAGGTATATTGCCTAAGCATTTTGTCAGGCGTATTGAAGTACTTTTTTTTAAATAAGTTATTTTGGAAATTACTATAGTACCAAATATATAGAGATTAGTCATGAATATGATTACGAGGTGTCAATTAAATATTATTCTTAGTGAAGCCTACATGTTAAAATTTTTGAGAACTATCAGGACCACAAATTTCGACTAATTTATTTATTGACTATATTGACGTACCAATTTCTAAGATAATGGTATCAAATACCACCTACTAGATATCAAATAGTATTTAGGAATTTTTTAATTAATGAGGGATCCTACAATCATGACATTTTCAAATAACCGAAGCTGGCACTATTTACGTATAGAAAGATTATGATACTGTAAAGTTCTGTAAATTTATAATTACTCGATTTATTTTCGTTTTTTAAAGTTTCAAAATATAGCTTGTCAATCCTTGTTATATGTGTAGTGATTTTCCTGTCATCTATCGTTGTTTCCGGGAACTTAAGGAGCGCGAAAGACCGTCGTTGAACCTAATATTTAATTAGTTTTTAAAAGCTTTGATAGATGGCACTGTTACAAATATTGCACTTTAACGTGAAAATATTAGAAAAAAATTGTTTAAATATCTCTCATTAGTCTCATTAGTCTGTAGAAGTCCACTGCTGGACATAAGCTTTTCTTTTGCTTTTGCTTTTGCTTTTATTATTGGTCATGCAACACCTGCATACATGGCAGAAAAATACTTATTAATATACGGTGAAATTAAAAATTTGTATCAATTTGATTGATTTGTATTATATAGGATATATTTTCTTGCGTCATAATTATACGATGTCATTAAAATATTTTTTTTAAAGAATAGGGTGACAGACGAGCACACAGTCCAGTCCACCTGATGGTAAGTGGTTGCTGTGGCCCATAGACATCTACATCTACTACTGCAATTTCGTGCTACAAATATACTACCAATATAACTGCAGCATGGCTCTACCACGTTTAAAATTATCGAATCATATATTTTGATCCAATTATATACCTATTTTGATTAAATTAATCATTCCAGCATGCGTGTTATCATTCACTCTCTATCAAAGTCCACTGCTCACCAGAAGCCTCGTATGAAAGGCAAGTTCCGTAGATTGCTTTTTAGAGATGTTTACCATAGTTGCCACGCTTGGCAGGCGAATTGGCGACCGCAGTTTTTTTATAGAATAAGGGTGACAAACGAGCACACAGTCCACCTAATGGTATGTGGATGCTGTGGCCCATAAACATCTACATTTATCTACTATTAAGACTCAAAGCGCAGATGCGTTGTCACCCCTGAGGACTAAAATGGAACGCCTCGTTTCCAGTAGAAAGGGTCTTCGGATCTCTACACTCACCATACAAAACATAGCAGTATTAAGCTGCTATTTTATGCTGGTATTCTGTGAGAGCGTCGTCCTTCTATATTAAAAAGCTGCAGCGTTGCTCTACCAGGTATGAAAAGTTTTTTGTTGTGTAAAAGTAAAGTTTTTGGTTACAGTTTTTTTGTGTTGTCATTAGGAAGTTACATCCACGGAATGTTATGGAATAGTGGATTGTCGCCACTTCATGGCAAATAATTTATTAATAAGTGTACATATAATTAATTTCATGCTAACGTATAAATCAATAGGATGATAAACAAAACGATTGGTCTTACTCTGATCTACCAGTTCTAACTTTTAAGATAGAGCTTCGCTGCATCTGCATGACTCATAAGTAGGAAGGAGGAAGGATAAGTGGTTCGAGGCTCAAATAGGAAATGATCACGCTCTCACAGAATAAACGCGTGAAATAGCAGTATCATTACGGATTGAATTAATAATATTAAGTATCACGCTACCAGTTTCGTACGGTAAGTGATGAGAACGGGAAACCGTTTTCACTGGTGGCGAGGCGTTCCATCCTAATTTTCAGGCGTGATAATGCATTTTTGGAGTAAAGGTGGCAAACAAGCATAGAGTCCACCTGGTAGTAAATGGATACCGTGGTCCATAGACATCTACATTTGTTTTCGATTAAGAATGCAAAAACGTTATCATCCTTAGAACTAAGATTAAATGTTTCATATCCAGTAAAAAGGGTCTTCGCCTCTTTACACTCACCATAAGAAACACAGCAGCATTAAGCTCTTATTTTACGCAGACATCCCGTGAGAGCGTAGTCCTACCCCGATCGAGCCGACCCATTCATGCTACAACCAAAATATAGCTGTAGCATGGTTCTACCACGTGCATATGAATCTCGATTCCTAATCGAGGATAGATGTAGTTTTATATGGGCCAGAGCCTCCATTTATCACTAGAGGAACTGTGCGCTCGCTTAATGTGAAAACCTACAAAACGATACCGTTCACTTAGACCTGTATGTTTTGTGCTTAGAAAGTCACCAATTAATAATATAATATAATGATTTCTTAAATTTAAGCGAACACAGCACTTTGATTAAAACAATTTATACAGATTTTCTCGTTTAATTAAAAAAAAATTCCGACGATTCAGATAATTTGCAGCACGCATGGTCACGGGAGGACTGAGATGTTAGACATTCAAATGTCATAGTTAGCCCGGCTATTCAGTTTTTGAATATTAATTTTTGATCCGATCTACGCAGAACGAACTTACAGTAATCTTGAAGTCTTGCAGTGGTGTGCTTGGGTTTGGTTTATTAATTATAGGATCCCAAGTAGATGGTAGCACTCATCCATCTTCTCTATTGAAATAAGGATGTTTTTTAATTTCAATAGCCTCGTGTATCATCCTTGGTAGAAATCGGCGTTCTTTTGCTAGGGTTTGTGGTTTATTAAATCTGATGTAATGGTGGGAACGATCTTGAGCATCTTCACAGACTGCAGACTTCCCAGAGCGTCAGTATTTTTATAGAATAAGGGTGACAAACGAGCACACAGTCCACCTGATGGTAAGTGGATGCTGTGGTCCATAGACATCTATATTTACCCTCACTTAAGAATGAAAAGGCAGATGATTTGTCACCCCCGGGGACTAAGATGGAATGCCTCGTTTCAGTAGAAGAGGGTCTCCGGATCTCTACACTCACCATTCGAAACACAGCAGAATTAAGTTGCTATTTTACGCTGGTATTCTGTGAGAGCGTGGTCCTTCCCCAGTCGAGCTAACCCATTCGTGCTACAACCATAATATAGATGCAGCGTGGCTCTTCCACGTCAGTGATTCACGTCAGCTATATGTTCTTTCGGGGGTAATCTGTGGTTCTTTCACTCGGGTTTTTATAGATATTTTTGTTTGTTCCATGTAATAGAGACCAGATTCACAATAAAGCTTGTACACTTCTGCATCCTGTAGAAACATATTACACTTGATGGATGCCAAAGTTGACTTCTCTCTCACAATATTCTTCTGCGGCTTGTAGTATGTTTTAATGGAAACTCGCTTCATGATATCGCCAAACTTGTCTGTGACTCTTCTGACATACATACGGTAGTACAGCAGGACGTATGCGCGGGACCCGAAGCTTGTTGTCTTGCAATACTTACTAGACATGCTAAAGCTCGGCGACCAGATGTTTTATGTCACAGACCCCTTGTGCTCTCTGAAACTAAGATTTACCCATAAGTCTAGCACACGCAAGTTGGTTTGACACTGACTTTATTTATATTCTTTCTACTTATAAATTATACTACGCTAAGCTAACTGTCATGGATGACGGCAAGATTCAACATTTAGATATAGGTTGATAAGGGTCTTTTTCCTATACAAAGTGTGATCAATAGTGTCATTAGGATTTCGGATGACTAAAACATCTAGGAAAGTTAAAGAATTATTTACCTCTAACTCTTGTATTTTGAATTGAATTGTATTTTAGAGTTTATGGAGGTGGTCCAGAAAATCAGTTAATTTGTAAGATGGTAAAATTGCAAGCTCCTGTTGTATGTTTTAGAGGGTTTGATAATAATCAAAATAAACTTAAAGTTAAGGAATATTTACCCACCCAACTAGGCCCTGGTACAACCAGATTACTTGGACGCTGATCGTCTGTAGGTGTCATTAAATATTTACTCAAAAAGAGAGAGGACAAGCTAAAATTAACTTGCTAGTAAAAGGGTGTTGGCGTGTCAAGATAAATTTCATCGTTAAATCTTTATTTTTATAGAATCAAAACTAATCCCTGAATCATAAGACAGGGTGTGAATGTTGTAAATGATGAATGATTGTAAAAATAAGGTACGAATGGGTTTTTACTTAACTTAAATTCATGTGTTACGTAATTATCGATTACGTAACGCGAACAAAAAGGTATTTGCTATCGTGATAAGATAAGGACATTCCACGGCATTAAATAGAGACGGTTAATGTTAGACTAGGAAAGTATAGTACGTATATGAGGAAAGACAAGAGTAACTATAATTATTAGAGGGAAAGGACGAGAACCTCTTATATGCTCTCAAGAGTCCGGTAGGATTCAATTAGGCAACTTGTAGGGGTGTGTGTACCCAACTCATTGCCTAGCTAAGTGCGAAGCGCCTTGTAAACTATAATAGCATATTAAATCATGTTTTTCCTAATTTTTCTAAAATAATGTTGAAATTACGTCTTACGTGTCTTAGTTATATGCTATATTAACGTAAGATAAATGAAATGTTAAAGAGTTGTCATATTAAAGAAGCATTTTTACTCAAAACTTTGTATAAGAATTTGTTTAAAATCCTATTTCCAGCATTAAACTGTTTAACTATTTAAGACAGATAAGAGTAGTGATAAGAACTACCTTAAGATAGCTGTATTTAGCATTTTGAAATATAATAAAGTTTGTATTTTTTGTTATTAAGGTATAGTACCTGGATGACCGAGCTTTTTGCCTGAATACACGGATAAAACGACATTTTCTAAAAATAAATCCTAGCTACTCGTAGATCGATTATATATATAGGTTTTATTTTTAGAAAATGTCGTTTTAAATATATATATATATATATATATATATATATATATATATATATATATATATATATATATTTTCAAAGATGTTTAGCAAAATAGGGAAATGTGTTAACGAAAAAAGCGTGCGATTTGTATGATTTTTTCGACACGGTTCATCTTACGGTTTTTCTAAGGGAGTACTTTAGTAAAGCGATTTATTCGCAATTTGTAAATTAAACAAGATGACCGAAGAGCTGTCAGTAGCGATAATAGCGCACATAGGAGACGCCCTGAAGGGGGTGGAGATGATGGCACAACACCTTGAAACACAGCTTAAATCCAATACCACAACAAAGGGGTACGCAGAGCACGCGGAGAGTGTAGCGAAACGCATACGAGAATACCAGTCGAACCCGGCGCCGCCACTGCGGGGCGATGATTTCATCTCGCCAGTGGAGGTGAGGCGCGCTATCATGCGCCTACCCAACCGCAAAGCGTTGGGATGTGACGGTATCACCACCATAGCCATAAAGCAGCTGCCCAGAAGGGAAATTGTGGAGATAACCAGGCTTTTTAACGGCGCATTAAGAACTGGCCACTTCCCAACCATCTGGAAGCGGTGTACACAAGCGACATCCCCATACTCCAAGGCCGCCTGGAGGAGTGGAAAATGATGTCGTCCTGGCTTTATACGCAGACGACAGTAGGTACTTGACGTCATCTCGTCGGGTAGAGATCGCGGAAAGGAAGCTGCAGAGACTGCTGGACTTGTTGGACGATTGGCTGGACAGATGAAAGATGGCGGTCAACATCGGGAATACCACCGCCTTCATGACCAGGTTGACATGCATGCCACCAACCTTGCGATTCCGCGGGCAGGACGTAGGTTGGTTGAGAACTATCACCTAACTAGGATGCCAGATAGATCGATCGTTGCGCATGACCTCGATGGTCGACCACATCGTGGCTCACGTCAGAGTCACACGAGCGAAACTCTATCCCATCTGCACACTCCCGCTCAAAATCAAAATCACCATTTATAAGACCTACGTCCGCTCACGGCTAAGATACACAGCACCAGCCTGATACGTGCTGACATCGGCCACACAGCGCAAGAGGTTGCAAACCCAGCAGTATCTTGCGCTTCGGGTGATCGTGAGAGCAGGCCGCTACGTCAGGAATGACGTAATATCCAGAGACCTCAAGATCCAGTCGATGAATTTGTGGCCCGTACTGCTAGACGGTTGTTCGACTACGCAGACAACGGGTCACACCCACACCTGCAGAACTTAGCATCCCTACACGCGCGCCCACCTGACGGGCGACCACTCCCACGTGAACTTCTACGCTCACCGCCTAGCGAGGGATCCGCCGGGGACGAGTGAGTCTTTCTGACACCTGATTTGATGGCGTTTAGTGTGTAACATCCCAACCAACAAGCTGCGTAGCAGCATCCAAGACCGAGGGAACCGTGTCCCCCCACGATGCCACCGAGATAGAGAGGGATATCTCATTACCTGAAGGGCCTCCTGTCCCTAGAAGGGGGATGAAAAGTAGACGAACATTACACTCGCAATTTGTTCGATACCAGTTACAGTTACCTTATAATCAAGAGTTAACCAAGGAGCCGTGGTAGCTCAGTGGTTAACGCTCGCTGTAAATATAACAGAACGCGAGTAACACGGGTTCGATCCCCGACGGCACCAATGAAATTGTTAATTGCAATTTTAAGTGCTGATTTACCACGTGCTCGGCGGTGAAGGAAAACATCGTGAGAAAACCTGCATGTCTGAGGAATAAGAAAAAAAAATATTTCGAAGACATGTGAAGTTCGTCAACACGCATTTGGGCAGCGCGGCGGACACTTCCTTGCCCTAAAACCCTCTCAGAAATGAGGGGAGGCCTGAGCCCAGCAGTGGGACGTATATAGGCTGTAACTTTACTTTACTTTACTATAATCAAGAAAGAAAAACGGAAATAGTGAAAAGTTACCACATATCTCAGAGCAGTTAAAAGTAATTGCTATTATTATTATTATATTGTAACGGAATTATATAATTCCGTTAGTGTCAACCCTGTAAGTTAGTGAAAGTAAAGTTAATATACAGTCCACAAATTCTGGGTCTAAACGGGGACTGATCGCTGGTCCCGTAATCTTAGGCATCATCCACCTTTCTTTTAAGACACATGCGGTGGGTGTTTCTGATTTAACGTTATCGGGGGATACGCCCACTGGGTTGATTCGATCCCAACGTAGTGTGGCATAGGCAAGGTTTTTTGATTAGTACTTCATAAGTTTTCCGTTATTGTAATAACTTTGTTTAAATGAAATAAGGAGTTATCTATGTGCTTTTGGCAACAGAAACATGAAAAAGAAAAAGCGTGCCATTGACAACCATTTTTGTGAGCGATTACCACCCTTCCCTTCTCCCATTTTCTTGTAGACAAAAATACATTTACTTCCATTCACGGACGAGTGAAAAAAAGTAAGCACTCCGCGTCTTCTACATAAAAAATAAAGCACCCAAAAAAGCCAGCTACGTATAAATACAAACTTACACGCACACACTCACATAAAGATGAGCCGATCGGCCACCATTACGTTCGCGTATCAAAAATTGAAATAATGCCGTCGTGTGTCATTTAATGGTGCAAAAATAATACCACATTACATAAAAAGTGCCAAGGGATTACCTTTACAGGGAAGCCAGTTCTTATTACATTATTCATTACGCACATTACGCACACATATACAGCATAAATGTTGTTTCACTTGCTAGTATCGTGGTGCGGAGTCCTTACTTTTTTACTTGTCCGTGCTTCCATTACATAAAAGTCAATTGTTTTGGACAAACAATTTTAGCTTAATATTCAGACACTTTTAATTTTTCTAACTCGGTAGGCACCACCATCTTACCCAGTTCTACCATCAAATGTCAGTTCTTGCACTGCGATATTTCAGTCTGAAGAGTATAGGATAGCCAGTATAATCACAGGTTAGGTATTCCATATTTATAAAAAAATAAACAATGAAACACACGGGGGTTGAAATGGCTCAATAAACAAAAAAGGGAGGCAAATGCTTCGACCTTAGAAAGACGCTAAAGAAATTAATAAAAAATATTGTAATAGCGAGTAGCATTATTAAAAGCCTCGTGAATATTCATAAAAAAAATAACAGATGAACGAAAGTGTATTTTGTCCTAATAAAAAACAAATATTAAAATTTCTAAACGTTTGTTTTCAAAGAGTGAGCTTGAAAACTTAATTAACAGCAACAAGCACCCCTTTTACACAAAATAAACGAAACAGATTGCGGACGCATTTGACGCGCCCGTATTTTAGGCGCTATCTTGAAATTAGCCTCAGATCTTTTACAATTCATTTTATTAAATAGTCGTTAATAACGAGCGTTTTATATTAAAATTAAATATTTGTAATTTTGTTTAGGTGCTCAAATTTTTAACAGGGGAGAAACGGTTTAGAATTAACAGGTGATTGTTATGTCGTATGTAGGTACATTATACTTTAATTTAAAAACTTTACCCGAGACTTGTACGTATATATTTATGTATATATATATATATATATATATATATATATATATATATATATATATATATATATATATATATATATATATATATATAAGTGGTTTACTTGATTTATTGTGAAATACGACAGTGGCAACTAAGTAGAGTTGTAAATGAAGTACATAGGGTACTATGGGAAGCTCAGCAGTCCTATTCCCTAACTAATAGCTAGCTAATACAATGTCTAAAAGTACATCAAAATGGTAGCCACTTTGTAGTACATTGCGTCGTATGCTGTAAGAGCTACGAGCTCATAAAACTAAAGCTAAAATACTATAAATTTCATAGTGTTCATTTTATTGTAGACCTTTTCGAACATCACGGACAAATAAAACCGATTTTATCGCATAAGCGTTATATCGGCACGTTTCTATGGAACGATGATTCTTCGTCTTCTTTTTCTATCAGCCCGTAAAAGTCAGCCCGTTGCTGGTACAGACTTCTCCGGGCTCAAATTCAGCAGGCGGTGCTGCTCGATACAGCCCGCATAGTCCACCGGCCTTGCTATTCGTTTTCCCATAACCCTTGGCTGTTTTGGGCTCCCCTGACTAAACAGCCAAGCCTGCTGTCGTCTACTTGGGTTTTTCCTTATTTGTTTATTATAATAAGTTTTGAAGAATTGGTCCACAAAAATTAAAAAGTATGTAATATCGGAGATAGTAGGCCTAAAGTCGCGGACATATGCTTGATCCTTTAGGGCTTAAGAAAAATAAGATTAGCCTAAGAAAAACAAGTTTGTCTTGCAATAGATTTTGGTCGGTAACTTAGACAAAGAAAAAAATGCTTTTATGGCATTTATATCGTCACTTATATAAAATTTGTATAAAACCGACTTCCAAGACTTTGTTAAAAAAGTCTTGGACTGGGGACGACTTAATTTAGTCCAGTTCCATACCCAAAAGACACCCGTTTGCGCGTTTACCGCTAAAAAGTACCGCTCTGTCGTATCTACTTACTTCCAAGACACTTCCCTTGTTGCCTTAAGATCCTCGACGTTGACATACCGAGTGGCCTGCAGTTTCGTTGTCCCTTGGAAGAGAAGGCCAAATTGGCCTCTAAAAAGCTTAGCGTGCTCATCAGCTCGGGTCAGTATTTCATCACGGTACACCGCCGCAACTTTACAAGGCGCAGGTTTGACCGCTTATGGAATACTGATGTCTGGACTGGGGCTACCCAGCATTTTTCCGGTTGATCCCATCCAGCGCAGAGCCGTTCGAATTGTCGGCGACCGAGTTCTTTCCCATCGGCTTGACTCACTGGCACAGCGAAGAGATGTTGCATCTATTTGCGTATTTTATCGCATTTATCACGGGGAGTGCTCTGAGGAATTTGTTCGGACTAATTCCAGCCGCAAAATTTCACCATCGCAGATCGTGACAAAACTTGCGATACCATCCATACCATCTGGATGACTGGCGGTCCACCACTGCGCGATTCAAAAGAAGTTTTCTTCCTCGCACAACTTCCTTTTAGAATCGACTACCACCAGAGATTTTTCTGGATCGATACGACTTAGGGTCCTTTAAGAAAAGAGTCTACTCCTTTTTAAAAGGTCGGCAACGCATCTGCAATTCTGTTCATGGGCGACTAAAATTACTTACCGTCAGGTGAGTCGTATGCTCGTTTGCCCCCTCTCCTATATAAAAAAAACGGTGAGCGATGTTGATGTATGGGCCTAAAACGTGGTTCTTTACCGCTGGGTTACACTCAGCTAGTTATGGAGAGAGTTAATTAAGAGGCTGGGTTTAGGTTAGTTTCTCTGCGTGATAGGATCCGAAATGAGAATATTCGCAGTATAGCCATAGTAACTGACATAGTCCCACTGTTCAGTAAGCTGAAGTGGAAATGAGTCGACTATTTAGATAGAAGATCTGAAAACTGAAGGTAAAGAAAGGCTCTCAAGTGGCAGCTTCGTTTCCGTAAGCAAAGCGTAAGTGTAGGGTGGCCACACCCCTTGGGGGATCCCAAGGGATGCTACAAAACACGGTTCTCTGCTACCTGAAGGAACCGAACAATGTTTTGATGAATCCACGGACGTAAGAAGTCCATGGATTGATCCATGGACTTTCTACGTCTGTGTTCAGCAGTGGACTTGTACGGAGTATCATAATGATGGTGGTAGCAAATTGGCTATAAATGCTATATTTTAGGATTATATTTAATGTACTAACATTTGACTAAAAATACCTAATATATATATATATACAGTTTCATTACCTATATTCTGAAAATATATGAAGTATATTTTATTATTTTATCATTTAACAAAAGGTAAAACATTTTTAATTTAAGGGGCTTCAAATAAAAAAAAACTTTCAGATATTTCATTTTTATAATTTACGAGAAACTATTGAGACGCGTTTGCTTTGAAGTCGAACAATTTAAGTGCTTCCCACACTAGCGGTTAAAAATTAAAATCATCAGATTTGCCAGAAATAAATTTCCGTTTCGAGTGTCGAATGCATTTTGTCTTTCAAGCGCCTTAAATTCTATAAGTACGTTTTATACTGGTATATTTTTACCTTTAAGCTTTGGTAAATAATTTTTCTTACTTCTAAAGAACCATTTTACTTACTAGTAAAGATCTTTTTTTTTACAGGACACAAAGGTCTATATTTTGTCTCCAAATCGAGAATAGGTGCAGATGTTAATGACCATAGCACTGAATTACTGTCAGATAGATTGTGCCCGTCTATTATCTTTATACTATAAAAAATTAACTGATAGAATCGGGCGTTACTTTGTGGAAATCCATCACTCAGTCACTGACATAGCGGTCAGCCGCCGTAGAGTCAACATCACCTGAAGATGCCTCGTGTAGTGGTCAAACACGTGTCGTATTATCGTCGATGGTGTGTCTTTCCCAGAATAGTGATGTTGGGAGTAGTGGCGTTGGGAGTAGTGTTGCTGGGATTGGTGGTGACGGGATTAGTGCACGCAATTGAAGGAGGACGGGAGGTGCTCTTCAAACTAGGGAAAACATTACATTTTATTTAATTTAGGGGATGGTTGCAAAATAACTATTAATATCTTTACTATCAAAAGAACAACTGATATCCGCAAATAGTTTCTGAAGATCTTGATTTGAATACTAAAAACAAAGGTACAATTACTTTTTTGCTCCACAGCCCTATTCGAAACAAGAGAAAGCGTGTGTTTAGCACTAAAACGCACTTATCACCACCTCACCTTTTACTACCTCATCTTTTTCTGCTGCCAAAAAGCATATTTTCACTGCTGTGTTCCAGTCCAAAGGGTATGGAGCCAGTAATATTGCAGGCTGTAAGGCATTTCATCTGAGAACTCAACCAGTGACCAGTCAATTCATCTTAGTTCTGAAAGGTGACAGCGCACCTGTAGCCTTTCTTGTTTAAGGTTAGTTTCAGGAGTCCATAGACTGCAACAGTAATTTACCTCAGGTAGACTGTATCGTTTGTCACTTAAGTTCTTTTTAAACCGTCAAGTTGGTGAATACACTAATGATTAATATATATTATATATATGTTTACATTGCAAAATTTCATCTACTACTTCAAAAGAGTGTATTTACTTAAAATATCAGACAGTTGCCCCGCCGCTTTGACGACTTTTCCAATTGAACATTCACTGAATAAAACTGCTTTTACGGTTTTTATAGCGTTTATTTTACTAGATTTTAATGCCCGATGATTTCAGGTGCTTTCCAACACAGTATTTTTATTCAATATGTAGTGCTGGCGTAGATATAATAAATCATTATGAAAATTAACTTCTAAGATTCTGCTGTCGCACAAGAAACCATTACAAGTTCGATATGATCGTCTGTCCTAGAGTCATAACATCTTCGTTAGTTTATTTTAGAGAATTTTCTTAAGGTTTGCTGTAAGAAAATATTGTAAATATTTTTTAGGTCTACATTCCTTGTAGGATATCTTTAAACTGGTTTTTGAATAGCTGAACATTATGAATCGAATTAAAAAAGAAGGCAATTTTCAAACTGAAGTTTTTGTTAATAACCATTTATAATTTTATTATAAGAAGAACCGACAATCGGTAGGGAAGCAATTTCGTACCGGTTGGCAAAGCTTGGGGTGGCCCGCCAAATTATGGAGTGGTGAGTGATGACCTGGTAAGACATACAGGAAATCGATGGATGCAGATTTATTACAATTAGTAAAAATTTACTGCTTATTTCATAACAGGAAAAACGATAGTAAATATGTAATATAAACATAATAAAATGTATGTTACGCGATATCGCTGCCAAAATTGTGAAACAATTTTGATTATGTTTGTTACAAATAATTTTTATAACCCCATTTAAATTTGAAAAAAAATCTAACTCTAAGGTGCAAAAATAAGAGATGAAATTTTAAATGTAACTATTTAAACGAAATTCTAGATGTTACATTGATATTTCGATATTTCTTAGTCCTTTTAAAAGGGTGAATAATTAAACTTCAAAACAGTAAAAACCTCCTACAAAACTAGTAAAATAATAAACTTTTTTTAATAACAGGAGATGGATAGCTGCATTTTCCTATTAACTCAAAATTATATAAAAAGCGGCTACCAACACGCTTGATTATCCTGACAGCTATGGCAAAGTCAACCCTATGATGCAATGTGTGGGGGAGTCCTTTGCTCAACAGTGGACTTTATATAAGTGTACTGTTGAGTGAAGGACTCCCCTATAAGCTATAATGGATGAATAGATAGAATAAAAGTAGGACATTTTTTTCTCTTTAAGTTAACTCTTTAAGATAAACGTAACAATTCAATTATATTCTTTGCGTTCATAGTAATTTTCCCGGCCTCTTATTAAAAAGAAAAAAACCGGCCAAGAGCGTGTCGGGCCACGCTCAGTGTGGGGTTCCGTAGTTTCCCGTCCGTCATAATAAGTGTTCCAACTTATGAGTTTAAATGCGGGTATCCGTTATTTTCGCGCTCCAGCAGCGCTCCGCGCTCCTTCAACTGCTCCCGGTAGTGGGTACTGTTGTTTCCATTCAAGTTCAAAATGATTTTCCTAGAAAGTCCTTATAAAGTTCTACTTTTCAGATTTTTTTCATATTTTCTAAACGTAGGTATGGTTCAAAAGTTAGAGGGGGGGGGGGAGGACACATTGTTTTTTACTTTTGGAGCGATTATTTCCGAAACTATTGACATTATCAAAAACTGATTTTAGTAAACCCCTATTCATTTTTAAATACCTTTCCAACAATATATCACACAATGATTTATGCAACAGACGAGATATACGACAGCTATATGCAACCGCGTCAAAGAACATATAGCTGATGTGAAGAATCGACGCTCCGGGAAGTCTGCAGTCTGTGAACATGTACAAGATCGCCCCCGTCACTACATCAGATTTGATAGACCACAAATTCTCGCTAAAGAACACCGATTCCTTCCAAGGATGATTCGCGAGGCTATTGAAATCAAAAAACATCCTAATTTCAATAGAGAAGATGGCTGGGTGTTACCATCTGCTTGGGATCCTATAATAAATAAAATTAAATCCCAACCCAAGCATACAACTGCAAGACTCCATGATACCATAAGTTCATACTGTGTAGATCGGAACAAAAGTTAAAATTTTAATCTATGGTAACCGCGGTTAACTATGACAGCTGGACGTTGAACATCTCAGTCTTTCCCGTGACCATGGGTGCTGTAAAGCTCTCGAAACGTCGGGTAAAAAAGTTAAATATACGCGATAAATTCCGTAAAAACTAGTACTATTTCAATATATCACACTTTAAGGTTGAAATTAAAAAAAAAACCATTTCCCACTTTACATATAGGGGGGCTACCTTAATAAAATATTTTTTTTCAATTTTTATTTTACCACTTTGTCGGCGTGATTGATACACATATTGGTACCAAATTTCAGCTTTCTAGTGCTAACGGACACAGAGATTAAGCGAGGACGGGCAGACGGACAGACAGACATGGCGAAACTATAAGGATTCCTAGTTGACTACGGAACCCTAATAAAAAGTCAGTCCTTGTAATCTCAGAATCTTCGACGTAGATGTCTTTAATTATAATATAGTTATATAATAATTATTTCTTAATTCTTATCAATCAAGGCTGATAATATATTTTTTTTATTACTTGCTTATTATGATATTAATAATAATAAGTAAAGACCCTTTCCGAGACTGAAACATACCGATACCTAGATATGTCACAGAACATCGGTATCAATGAGGCTGGTATGAAGCATTCAGTTTGGGACGTGTTTTACGCACGCTTGACCAAAGTGCTTAACAGCCATTTGTCTGGTGTGAATAAGACACACGCATATAATGGTTGGGTCATGCCTGTCCTCTTGTATACCTTTGGCATACTCAGGTAGACTCAGACTGAACTTAACGCACTGGATAGAAAAGTCCGCACTACTACGACGTCCCATAGGATGCATTATCCGAGATATTCGGTAATGAGGCTGTACTTGCCGCGAAAGCATGGTGGGCGTGGCTTTTTGAGCGCGCTCACCATGCATAATTGAGAAGTGTGCAGCCTCTGTAATTACTTCCTGGCGAGATTGGATGATCCATTCTATAAGGAAGTCATTTCTTGTGATGAAGGACTTACCCCTCTATCCTTAGCCAACGAGCAATGGCAAGACCCGGCAGTGCAAAGCATTTCCGACCGGGAGGCCGTATGGAAGGAGAAGGAGTTCCACGAGAGGTTCTACAAGGCTCTAGAAGAGCCTTTCGTAGACACAGTAGCCTCCCTCCACTGGTTACGCTTTGGAGAACTCTTCGGGAAAACAGAGGGTTTTGTCTGTGCAATACAGGATCAGGTTATTAAGACCAACAACTATCGGAGATACATGTTAAAGGATGGCTCCGTCGATATCTGTCGAGCTTGACGCCATCCCGGTGAGTCACTTAGGCATGTTATCTCCGGCTATTCAGCGCTTTCTAACTCTGAGTACTTGCACAGGCACAAGTTAGTAGCCAAAATTATTCACCAGGAGCTCGCTCCGAAATACGGTCTCGTGGACCGGAAATTGCCATATTACAAGTACTTGCCGGAAGCCGTGCTCGAAAATGATCGCGCCAAGCCCTACCTACTTGGACCGGGCCATCTTCGTCTGTAATGATTCTACTATTAGATAGGATGATAGGACTATTCTTGCGAATAAGCCTGATATTGTGCTGATGGACCGGGTACAGTCAAGGATATTTTTGGTCGACATTACCATTCCATATCACGAGAACCTCGTGGAAGCTGAAACAGATAAGCAAACAAAATATCTGGACTTGGCTCACGAGATGACCGACATGAGTGGTGGTCTGCCGACCGAAATTATTCCTGTAGTCGTCTCTGCAAACGAGCTAATCCCAGTCAGCCTCTCGGGTCATCTGGGGCGGCGGGAACTCCGTGACGGCTCAAATGCAGAAGGCGGTGCTCCTCGATACTGCCCGCATCGTCCGCTGGTTTTCTCCCTTTCCCCCTAATCCTCGGTCGTTCGGTCTCCCCTGCCGGGGGCCTCCATCTGGTTGGGCTTTTATTTATTTATGTTAGTATATGAAATATATATTTATGTATATTTATCATTTCCTTTTATAATGATAATAATAATGTTTATTTCGCATATCCAAATAATCCATATATTATATTAGCAAATATGAAACTTATAATTTATGTTAGTACCTAAATCTAATTCTTAAATACAAGTGCCATATCAACACTCGATCTTAAATCAGGCGAGTAAAAAGTTGTTACGGGCGGAAATCCAACAAAAGTTAAATTTTAATCTATGGTAACCGCGGTTAACTATGACATCTGGACGTTAAACATCTCAGTCTTTCCCGTGACCATGGGTGCTGTAAAGCTCTCGAAACGTCGGGTATTAAAAAGTTAAATATATGCGATAAATTCCGTAAAAACTAGTATTATTTCAATGTGTAGTGTTCGCGTAAATATAAGAAATCATTATGTAAACCAGTACGGACTGGTAATTGCAAATAAAATACGCCGATTAGAAGAGCTAAAGACTAAGCGCGCAAGATATCTAACAGCCTTAAATTTCTTGAAGAGATGCCGAGACCATAATCTCATTCCTACGTGTGTCAAAATATCCACCAAAAAGGACATTCGAGGAAGCGGTAAGATCTTAAATCAGGCGAGTAAAAAGTTATTACGGGCGGTAATCCAACAAAAGTTAAATTTTAATCTATGGTAACCGCGGTTAACTATGACATCTGGACGTTAAACATCTCAGTCCTTCCCGCGACCACGGGTGCTGTAAAGCTCTCGAAACGTCGGGTATTAAAAAGTTAAATATACGCGATAAATTCCGTAAAAACTAGTATTATTTCAATGTGTAGTGTTCGCGTAAATATCAGCAATTATTTCCATGATAGAGTTGGAGCTAGCCCGCACCCTACCGAGCAACTAGGCTATTTTCTTTCTTATAATAGCGTAGTAGTCATCCGTATGCGCCTTTGCAAACATACCTGACGCACTGCAAAATCGGGGTAGCCCCAACAAGACCCTGAAGCCGTTATTGTACTGGACGCGTAAGGCGTCGACAGCCCGCTGTGAATAATTCGACCACAGACTGCACGTGTAGAAAATTTGACAGTAGGCTTTAAATAAAGTTATCTGTACTTGTTCACTACAACGAGCAAACCTACGTGCCAACATATTACATCGGACTGCCAGCGCCCTACGTTTCCTTTCAATGTCCACATTGTCGTTTAGGTCATCGGTAACAAAATCAAAGTGCCTTAGGTACTTAAATTTACTTACTCATTTTATATCAGTGCCATTTAATTTAATAGTAGGCACTTTTTCTGGGCTACTACAGCCGACGGCCCTAAAAACCATGAATTCGCTTTTATTAGTGTTATAACTCAAGCCATGGTTTAACGCTTACTTCCCACATATCTTGAGGAGTTCTCTGATTGCCTTGACCGTTGGACTCAGTAGCACTATATCATCCGCGTAAATAATGTTATTAAAACTTACGTCATCGATACGACATCCGACTACTGTCCTGCTGAGTTCAACGGTTAGATAATTTATGTACAGGTTGAAAAGCTTTGGTGACGTAATCCCACCCTGTCTGACCCCACATTGCAACCTGTAACTTACAGAAAACTTATCGGCCCATCTCACATTATTATACTGATTGTTGTACCAGTACTGAAAAATTTTCAAAAGCTCTGCTGGAACCTTCTTATGGCGTAGCTTATCCCGCAATAAATCATAGTCCACGAGATCGAAAGCTCTGGAGAGGTCAAAAAACATGCATATACTAGGTATTTACAGGTGTATGGTGCTTTGTGTAATATTAGTTGCTTTAATTCGCATAAGAACAACATATTTCAGTTTCGCATTTTAAATAGTTCTATCCTTTGCCCTCATAAATATGCAGTGAACGTAAATTCTGTTAGTGTTTAAACTTAGTGATGAAACTTTAACCATACTTAACTACTACCATACTAACTACGAAAGAAGCGGATTAATTTCCCACAACCTGTTGACGACATACAAGTATACACAACAAAATAATAACTAAACTTAAATCTATAATGTTTATTAAGTAAAAATGGGTTTACACGTTATATAGCCTCGCTGTTCCATATTTGTCATACAATTACATAAACAAATACACAATAATTTGTAAAACATACAAATACATAAAATAATTGCTGATTTACCACGGGCTTGGCGATGAAGAAAGGAAAAGAAATCGTGTCTGAGAAATAAGAAAAAAATTCGGAGGCATGTTAAGTTCGTTAACACGCATTGAGACAGCGTGGCGGATAATTCCTTACCGTAAAACCCTCTTAAAAATGAGAAGAGACCTGTACCCAGCAGTGGAACGTATATAGGCTGTGACTTAAACTTTAATTTTATGTCCGTGGCGCAGCTAAACTGCATCTATATTATAGTTGTAACACGAAAGGGTTTAGCGGGGAAGGACAACGCGCTCACAGAATACCAGGCGTAAAATAGCCGCTAAATTTTACTGTGCTTCGTATAGCGAGTCTAAAGAACCGGAGTACCCATTTACTAGAATAGAGCCATTCCATTTGTTTAGTTGTCAGGGGTACAGGAGTGACCAGACATCTGCAATTTAATCCCTAATCGGCGATTGATGTAGATGTCTATGGGCCAAAAGCACACATTCACTTACTCCCTATATTCTCTGTGAATGTCTTCTCGTTTATAATAAGGGTGACAAACGAGCATACAGTCCAGCTGATGGTAAGTCGATGCTGTGTACATCTACGTTTATCCTCGATAAGAATCAAAACCAAGGTGAGTTGTCACCCCTGAGGACTAAGATGGAATGCCTCGTAACCAGTAAAAAGGGTCCCCGGATCTCTACACTCAACATACGAAACACAGCAGTATTAAGCTGCTAATTTACGCTGGCATTCTGTGAAAGCGTGGTCCTTCACCGATCGAGCCGACACATTCGTGCTACAACTATAATATAGCTGCAGCGTGACTACCACGTATAAATTCTTATTCTATAAAAATAATTTTTTATTGATGATAAAAATATGTTTATATTTTAATTTACTAATAATAAAAATATAAACATATCTTTATCATCAGTTAAAAAATATTTTTATATCATCCTTTCGTCTATTAAATATGGCCCTTGTCCCACTACATTATTTTCTTGCTCAAGAAACAAGCATTAAATATAGATTCGGCGTCAATAAAAGAAATATAAATATTAATAGTTGATCACTGGCTGTTCACCGTAAAATATTTGTGCTGCGATTTGCTATGGTTTATTTTTGTTAGTCTATAAAAAACCCTAATTTATAATCAAAATAGAACGGTACGCTGTACTAAATTGGCTAATGTAATCTCAATAAAGCACTTGTCACAACGCCAACGATGAAAGTGAAGCGAGTAGAGCTATAAATTAGATATGACTTGGCAAGTAACAATAAACGGGTGCATTCAGATCTGCACTGTAGAGTAAATGAACGCTGATTGGTTTTTCGGTACGAGTTCTGAGTTGTGACCACAAGCAAGAGTCGCTGAGCGAGTTTTATCTTTGATAGTTCTTGTAGCTGCGATAAACTCATGGAGAGTGATTTCTCGCCGGCAGTGTAAACGGCCAGCAATCAACAAATAATGGAGGTAAATAAAGAAAGAAAGAAAAAGAAAAAGAAATTTATTTGGCTATTTATTAACAAATTGGCACTGGAAACTCAAAATGAAAATTATGTACCTAATAATTAAAATTAACTACATATATACACTTACAATGAAATAAATCATTTTGACAAAGAATGCAGATAGAGTGAATATCTAACCTTAAAAACTTATTTATGGGAAATTGTCCAAATAGGACTGCCACTTAGGCAATGCTAAGATGTTTTATTGCAGCCCTGATTTCTTCTGATCTCTTTTACTGACACGGCATTTCATATATCCATTCTTTGTATCCTGAGCGTGAAAAATAGTCGATATCTAATCGCTTCCAGTTGGCGGTGGGACAAGTGCATTACAATGTGTCCTAAGTAAATATAGACCTAGGGACTTGTTAAATCAGTGATTAAATATTTTAGGAAACTTTGACACGAAAATTTGATTTGAATTTTCGGCCTTAATTCTATGACTATTAATTTAAGCCTTTTCTGCGAACATAAATTAATTTACTGTCTGTCATAGGTGGACTGATCCGTAGCTTGGTACCGTTAGCTGAGCTGTAATTGACAAATTTGATATACATATTTCAAACCTTGCTTTTATTATAGGTGTTCAACCTCATTACAACTCATCAAAAGTCTACTGTAAAACGTAAGCCGTCATAGATTGCCTTATAAGGGAATAATCAAAACAAATCATTAATTGGCAAAATAAATGATTTGATTTGTTAAAGTATACATAATCGGTCTTAAATTAAAAATGTGCTCGCAACTTATTCTGGTACTGAGAATTTGACGAGGACACTGCTTATCACATAAAATATACTTAGAAGCTAGATAAATATAAAAATACATTATGGTCTTATATTTTGTTTTATAAATACTCCCCATTAAGTAGAGGGAGTTTTGTTTTAAATATTTACTGGGGCTTGATTGAAATTTGGTTAATTTGGATATGTTTTTATTACCTGTGGTAATTTATAAATCTGTATTGCCACATATAGTAGGGGCTTGTGTTTAATATTTTTGTTCGCGACTGTGCAAGGTATAATTTATTTTTGTTACGTGTATTTATGGTATATGTATCATTATATTATCATCTTCTTGAAATTATTGTTATTTTTATGGACAAAATATTTGACATAGTTGGTACGCTTGGCAAGCAGGTAACACTAGCGCGAGAATATTCCCGAAGTTTGGTATTCCAATAGAAATTACAATGATGTATAGAAATTAATCTTTACGTATAAATGATATAGTACCGTTGTCCCTTATAATCGAGATGTAAAGACTCGGTGACTTTTAATAAATTATGTAAGTGGAAGAATAGACAAGGCTTAAACTAATTGATGCAAGTAAGACGCAAACTTAGATCTAATTTACTTTCTTTCCCATCGTCAACTCGCCAACAAGTTGCTATTAAGTGTATACACATATTTAAAAACAAATTGTCAATTTTTCATATATCGGTCTTTTTACCTCAATGAAACCCCAAAAGTTAAGCGCACGAACACAAAAGATATGATATTTTTAATATATGCCCTCAATGCCAGCTACGTATATATCATTTCTGTGCAATAAAGCGTGTTTTATTACGTGACTTGAACACATGTGTGCGAACCCTTTTTATATACGTGATTTTATCGTTTATAAATTTTAACGACAATGGCAATTCTCCTTTATGTTACGTAAGCCGTGATACAATGGAAACTAATAAACAAATGTGCGTTTGGCAGAAAAAAGCGCTAGCAAGCGCTTATAAGCGCTAAAATAGTTTTCGGCCAGGACACGATTGCTACTTCAGTAGCGCTGCCACAATCCGCCATTTTGCTTATTTAATTTATTTGTTTTGAAGTAGAGTTTATAAGTTGTTTTGTGCAATATTAGTTTTAAGTAATATAATGACATGAATAAACATATACATGCTATTAAAAATTCATGATTGGTAAGTTTTTAATATGAATACTTTACAAACATATATTTAAATTAGGTTAGATTCCCCGGTTAAAATTAACATCGTGTCCTGGAGGAATATAGCTACTTACTATTTGACAGCACTTACCGCTTATGATCGCCATTTTGCTTACAAGCGCTTGCTAGCGCTTTTTTCTGCCAAACGCACCCAATAATTCAATATTGCATACTATTTATTAACTAGCGACAAGCCCCGACTTCGACTGAGTGAGATTTTTTTTTTATAGAATAGGGTGACAAACGAGCACACAGTCCACCTGATGGTAAGTGGTTGCTGCGGCCCATAGACATCTACATCTATCTTCCATTGCAAATCAAAATGCAGATGCGTTGTCACCCATGAGGACTGAGATGGAATGCCTCATTTCCAGTAAAAAGGGTCTCCGGTTCTCTACACTCACCATACGAAATACAGCAGCATTAAGCTACTATTTCAGGCTGGTATTCTGTGAGAGCGTGGTCCTTCCCCGGTCGAGCCGACCCATTCGTGCTACAACTATACTACTAATATAACTGCAGCATGGCTCTACCACATAAAAAAGATCTATTAATGTGGTTATTACACGTGGTAGAGTCACGCTGCAGCTATATTATGGTTATAGCATGAATGGGTCGGTTCGACCGGGGAAGGACCACGCTCTCACAGAATACCAGCGTGAAATAGCAGCTTAATACTGCTGTGTTTCGTATGGTGAGTGTAGAGATCCGGAGACCCCTTTTTTACTGGAAACGAGGCATTCCATCTGAGTCCTCCGGGGTGACAATGCATCTGCGTTTTGATTCTTAATCGAAGATAAATGTAGATGTCTATGGGCCACAGCTTCCATTCACCATCAGGTGGACTGTGTGCTCGTTTGTCATCCTTATTCTATAAAAAATGTGGAGTAATTTATTTGATCAAATTTTCGATTTCCCAAAACAAAAACAAAACTCCACTCCAGAAATTGCTATCTTCCTTTTCGGGATGTTTCATCGGAAACGATTCGGTTGTTCAAAAGATTATACCGGAGATATAGGCCGACATAGACATTTTAAAAATGGAATTCTTGTCTTAATAGTATGCAAATAATTACCTGACCTTGAAAGAAGCCAGTTTATCATATGGTACAGATATAAAATTTATTTTATATGCATAGTATTTAGCTGATATAAATTCTAAATCAATGGTGTTACATATAGTCACTCACAGTTCTAATTATTTCTCCTGGCGATATAAGTTACTTTTATTGTTTTTCTTTTGCATGGTTTTTATCATTATTCGATTGTTTTAACAAGAGTTGTTAATATTCTATAAAGTCACTAACTCGTTTTTATTCATTTTATTTTTTATTTCCATTTATTATTTTAATGTTAACTATAATTCATTTCTTATTCTCACATCAAACCTTATGTTCGGAATCACCACATGTTCGGAATAGAACGATAAACTCTACAAGCCTATATTATATTTTATCCTATACTATTAAACGAGCAATTCTTGTATATATGTATATATATATATAATCGGGATCTCGGAAACGGCTCCAACGATTTTCATAAAATTTAGTGTCCAGGGAGTTTCGGGGATAATAAATCGATCTAGCTAAGATTTATTTTTAGAAAATGTCTTTTTGTCCGTGTTTTTAGGCAATTAAAAACTGCTACAATATAGTTAGAATAAGAAGGTAAATTTTGACAGTTTGGTAATGATTATAAATAGCTTATTGGTATAATGGGCGGTCACAAAATCGTAAAACCCCGGTTCGAGCCCAGACCGACCGACCGACTTTTTTATTTTTTTTTTTCAAGTTTCTTTCTTTTTTGAGAAAATATATTTTTTTCGAGCCCTTTTTTTAGTATTTTTTAAAAACACGAAAATTTAAATAAAAATAATTGCACTCATGATTTTTTATTCAAATAACCAGTTCAGTTTTTTCTGTTATGTCGCTAAGATCAAAAAATATTATTTGTAATTCATCAGTATGTAATTTGTATCTAAATATAATTTCCAAAACACACGAATTAAAAAAATCGAGCGAAAAATACCGAGCAAAGCTCGGTCAACCGGGTACTACTAGATTAAACCCGCGATTTCGTTTCCGCAAAATTAAAACCTGCAGATCTATCAGAGTATATAAGTATTTTTGGGCAAGTATATAGTTATAAAAAATAACGCTAATTCACTATGTTTTTTTATAGGATAGTGTGACAAACGAGCACACAGTCCACCTGATAGTAAGGGGTTGCTATGATCCATAGTCATCTAAATCTATCCACGATTACAAATCAAAATGCAGGTGCTTTAAAGATGGAATATCTCGTTTTCAGTAAAAAGGGTCTCCGGATCTCTCCACTCATCATACAAAACACAGCAGCATTAAGCTAGACTATTTTACGCAGGTATTCTGTGAGAGCGTGGTCCTTTCCCGGTCGAGCCGACACATTCGTGCTACAACTATACTACCAATATAGCTGCAGCATGACTCTACCAAGTTATATAATTAATTTTCTACTATTGTCTTGTAAAGTAAGTAATATACGGGAAAAGCTTAAAATAAGAACTATATTCTACCTGATAGCGATTGTACACTGTGCCTCATAAACGTCTACATCACTTCTCGATTAAAAGTGAATATACAGATACACCTGTTGTCACACCTGAAGACTCAGATGAAATGCTAGATCTATTTATTTCACGTAAAAGCTCTCATCAACTTATATTTTAGCACTCGTATATACATTTTGCTCTAAAATGGCGTTGAAGTAAAAAAAAAAACATTTTTGAATTAAAATGTCAACAAATGAAAGATAAAGATGTAAAAACATAAACAAACACAAAATAGTTTTGTTACAATTGCTGAAACGATTGTAATGAATCTTTGCGAACAGATAGAAAGCTATTCAAGAAGTAATATAAGCTATATTTTATCAAAAAAATTAGATTTTTTGATTGATTAAGAAATGCATAAAACAAATGGTTTTTAATGATTAATATGAATCCTATCCAGGTGAAGCCAGAGTAAAGTGTGTTAAATTATGTAAGATAATCTAGCCAAATTCATTGCAGATATCACATGTGACAGCGAAACCCTATTGTAATATTTTTAAAAGTGTTTAAAGTGTACCAGTATTAAACAAAAAAATATAGTTCAATTCTTTTTGTTCTCGCTATTATTATTGATTAATAAAAAATTCAAATCATACAGTAAAGTAAAGTTTAACAATATTCTATTAGTGCTAGTGTTCGCAGTAATTTTGGTCATATTGATATAGTTGTAGTAGTATAATCATATTAGTATAGTATCTATAAGTCCTTTCTCGATACTTCTTTTTTTGTAGCACAATTTTGTGATTCTATTCTAATCTTATGGGATTCTTCACACCCTTTTGTGTTATATCCACTGTTGCCTTCACCACGCAAATGTAGAGTAGCATTATCATTTACGAATTCATTATTTCTTGACACAAATCAGATTTCCTCTACAGTAGCTACTTTGTTGATACTATTTTCTTAATATCTTTTAATTAATCAATTTTATGATTTGCATTGTCGCTGTTGTCAGTATTAATTTTTACCGGTGGTTTTGGTGGCCTAGAAAATAATACTTATGATTAAATTAGTTAACTTTTTAATAAATACATTATGTTTAACCTTAATTGGAGCTCCGTGGTTACCAACGAAATTGTTAATTACAGAATATTATTAATTTGGTGTATAATCACTAGCTCGCAGATGGAGTAAAGCATTAGAACTGCTTCCGATATTAATTTAAAATTTATAACGATGTTACGTCCGTTTACACATTGGAGTACACACATTGGAGTTGTGCGACGAAAATTTTTTTTCTTGAAAACGCTTTTAGAATTGAGAAGAACCAGCAGTAGGACGGATAATAGCTTTAACTTCACTGTTTTATTTTAATAATAATTTTTGCAAGTATATACCATAGTAACATATCAAAGATTTCAATCATGAATTAAAAAATAACATTTATTAAGTAGTCATAAAAACATTCTCTAATTAATATTTGTATAAATTATTAATACATTTATAACTTAGCACAAGTTAACTTACTTAGTTCTCAGTACAAGAGCCACTAAATTGTTTAATGGCGACTCAATAAACAACGCTATATACAAACTCAGCAGACAAGATATCACAACACTGCCCATCGAATCTTGCAGCTGAAAATAAAACATACGTGATTCTTGTGGTAAAGGCCAAAAATACTTAAGTTATTAATTTAGGCTGGCAAGCCGTGCAGTTACAAAAACTGCAGTAATGTACGCAGAAGATATTAAAGTACCATAAGTGCACATCACGAAGATACTAGTACGTTTCAACCTAACCTTGTCAGATATAACGATTATAATATTGTACATATTATAGTACTACGGTATTATTATAGTACAACAAGCGTTAAAAGTAACATTAGAGTAGTAAAGTAATATCAGCGTTATATAGGCTTGAAAATTTACGCTGTGGTACAAAGATTTAGTTCACCAAATTTCAAACTTAAGTCCACGCACATTTGTAAATAGGACGCAATCTTAATAATATAAAGGTAGTAAAGAAGTATATATATATATATATATATATATATATATATATATATATATATATATATATATATATATATATATATATATATATATATATATATATATATATATATATATATATATATATGTAATCTAATAAATAAAAAAATATTTAACTTACAACTTTGAAGAAGTCATACCACACCGGACTACGCAAATTTAGCGTTAGCCTCATAACGAAGAAGAAATGGCACATGTAGATCCCGTAGGAGAGCTTACTTAGGGGCACGAATGCCGACCAGCTTAAGAAGTCCGTAATGTAAGCTAGAAGGTAGAGACATTCAGACAATCAGAATTTTTGATATTTTTTTTCGGATTCAATCTAGCATTCCAAGATAAAAAATCTTACAATTTATCAGTCGGTACGAGCTGCAATTCATAACAAACTTTAAATGAAATAACTCACAAACCGTAATTACTTTCCTTAATTTATTATATTATTACTTATTCATATGCACATAGGTTACAAAATATTATATTTTATGAATGCAGTGACGTACAATATTGCTTTAGACGCTAATATTACTGAATATTAAAATATATTAAATTAATAATTTGGACAAATTTCATACCCTATAATATAATTTTCAAAGAAAGTATAAGACGATAAATCGATATATCAAAGGTTTAGATAAAAATTAGTCAAAAAACAAAACGCAGTTATCATATGAAAGTAAGTGACAAATAGTATTTCGATTAATTTATTTCAATTATAAAAACTATTAGTCCTATATTAAATCTTATATTTGTATTATAAACATCAAAATCAAGAAAATCAAAGAAAGCTCATTACGTCCAAGCATTTTTATTTTGTTAAGTATAACAAATGCTTTTTACGGACAATCTTGTTATAAATACCTAGCCTACGTTCTGTACCTGTACCTTGTTATAAATACATCTACCTAAGGATGAACCGAAAGTTTTTGGAGCCTGTACTAAGGCATAGAAAACTTACGTTTCCGTTAACATAACTTATTCTCGACATAAAACCCTCTCAGTAATATGAGAATCGGAGAGAGGAGGCCTGTGCCCAGTAGTGTGACATATAAACTTTTACTTTTTTACATTTACTTTACTCTCTACTTTCAGACAATACTTACGTAAGGTTCCGTATTCGCATAGTAATATAAACGCTGCCATAAGACCAGCCCAAATGGGTCTATTAAATGCGGCAAAGAATGAAGATTCTATGACATTGAATTCACGGAATCGATACGCTGGCCCCATGACCAGTATTGTTACAGATAGCGCCATAATTGTGATGAAACTAAGTATTGAATATTTCTGTAAAAAAAAAAATGATTTCTGTGAATAAGGAAATATAATTGAACAAACTTTTTGATCTTCAATTGCCAGACTGATCTTATAGGTTTAAAAAAAATCAAAATCGCTAATACATTGCCTAGTACTGAATAGACAACTGAAGGCCAAGCCCGGTCCACCTCTCATGATTTATCAGGTGGTCATTTTATCTAATGAAGTACTTTTAAATTTAGTATATATGTATGGGTTTTGCACAAAGATATCATATAATGTGTCAAATTATCTTGAAATTACTTGTCAAAATTGAAAAAAAAGTAGTAATTGATTAATTTCACCATACCAATGGTAGTACGTTTCTGTAGCTGGTTGGCTTATACACGGAGATGATGTAACCTGCTGTTACACCTGCGAAGTAAGAAGACGCTCGCAAGTGACTCTGTACATAAATCGGTGAGCCCCCTATGTATTTACGAATATCTTCAATTGTCCTACAATAGGAATTATAAATAACCTTAATAATTAATAGAACAAAGGAATAAATAAGCAGCTCTCTCAGCAACACCATCCTCCCTGACTGCACCAGAAGAACCATCACGACGGACTTCTGTCCTTCTGGTTCTCCACGACACTATATTAGCACTCGTAGAATGACTTAGGCGATACGGGCCGTGTTAATAAACGTTCCTGAACTACAAACTTAATGATTTGAGAGCTTGATCTCATGAACGATTTCGTAACAATGTCAGTTGTTTAGAATATAATCTATCATATTTCACGTTATAAAGTTGTTTTCTACTTCAGACCTCCAAATGAGCAATTCTTATATATATACATATATATATATATATATATATATATATATATATATATATATATATATATATATATATATATATATATATATAGTTGGAATCTCGGAAATGGCTCCAACTAGCTAGGATTTATTTTTAGAAAATGTCATTTCGTCCGTGTTTTCAGGCAATGAAAAACTGCTACTATATAAGAAGGCAAACTTTGACACTGTGTCTGTGATCGTAATAGCTCAAGTGGATATCGGGCCGTCGAGAGATCGTAGTGCCCTGGTTCGCGTCCTGTCTTTGGTCCGACTTTTTTCCTTGTTTTTTAAGTTCCCTTCTTTTATGAGAAAATCTATTATTTCGAGCCTTTTTTTAGTATTTTTTTTAAAATACGAAAATTTAAATTACACTAATTGCACTCATGTTTTTTATTCAAATAACCAGTTCAGTTTTGTCAATAAGATCAAAAAAAAGTTTCATTAGTATGTAATTTGTATCTAAATATAATTTCCAAAACACACGATTTCCAAAAAAAAAAAAAATACCGAGGAAAGCTCGGTCATCCAGCTACTTTTTTTAATACGAATTAAATGTTAGCTATCTTACTCTTTATGTTCAAATTACCTATCGCATGAAAGCGACACCATTTGTGTCAAGAAAGAAACGAAACCAAACATAATCTGCTTGCATAAAACTCTTGCAAAATTTTTTATGTCCTTAGCTTGTTTACTTATAACAACACTGATAACGCGTTATAATTTAATTTATGCTTACTCGATGTTATAAAAAAATATAGGGCTGTGTAAAATAAGGAGACCAATGGCGCTTCTGAAAAGGATGGTAACTCAAAAGGATAAGAGGAATCCCTTATATAAATTTTTAGTAAGCTTTTTAAGTTTAACGATTTTGCGAAGTCCGTGAAATATCTTTATTGTGCACTCTATTTCATCGTAGTAATTAATTTCAATCAAAATACTTTCAAACTCCATGGTTTGTGATACTTTAATAACGATCACAATTCACGGTCCACTTGCAGTCAAATTTTAGCGCGCACGTGTGTGTACTTGAGAGTCGAGTTTCATTTATAAAATAGCGTGTCACCCAGCTGATAACATTAACTTAAGCCGAGAGTATTTTCGCTAAGTACTATTCGTTAATTTACATTAAAACGCGACCACTATACATTGATTAAAACTACTTTTACGGATTTTATCGCGTTTTTAATTATTTTATTCTTAATACCCGACGTTTCGGGTGCTTTCCAGCACCCATGGTCACGGGGGATTGAGGTGACTGACGTCCCGATGTCAAAGTTAACCCGGAGTACCTTTAGCTTTTTAATTATTGTCTTTGGTCCTCCATTTCTGCGTAGATCGGACCAAAGACAATAATTAAAAAGCTGAAGGTACATCCTAATCAAGTTATTATTAAAATCTTGAGAGATTATGTTCCATTCTTTCTGATGGATTTTCAAGATGTCTCAAATCAGTGGGGGCATGATTTCTCTTCTTAATTTGTCTTTTAAGTCTATCCCATACACGCTGTTGGGGGTTATGTCAGGCGCGCGCTGGTTACCCCATAACAATGATTTCAACGTCTCAAACATATTCGACAGCTAAGGCCGCGATGAGGCCACAGTATGAGGGCATGCATTATCATGCATAAAAACAAATATAAAAGGTTCAAATAGCACCAAAATTTCTTCCAAAATCTCAGTTACATATTCTGCCGCTGTTAGTTACCCATTCTCAATGACGTGGAGTTTCTTAACTAATATATCACTAATAGACTCCAAGTTTCATCATTAAAATTCTTGTCATTGCAAGAAAAATTTACTCGAGCTACTCGATAGCATGGGGACAGAAGCCTCTGGTGGATAAGTATGTATTTATTACGGCCGATTTAATTATTTTTCTTACAGTTTTTGAGCTTACTGTAACCTCTCGAACTTCTTGGAGCTTTGTTCTTACCTCAGAAGAAGTTAAGGTCAGGTTTTTGAGTACACTGGTAACGATGAACCGGTCATCTTAGGCCACATTTTTCCGTTTATGTTCCTGTCCTGCGAGAATCGTATACTGTCTCGTCAGCCGATACCTCATAACAACTCGGTGTACCACATATTTTGATACTCATAATGTTTGGGCCACATGTTTGTAGGTATGCCCAACTTCAATAAAGGTAACAGCCCTAGAAACTTGAGTGATATTTAGATCAGGCATTCTCTGTTAAATTGCAGTCACAATTTACTAGAAACGACTTGTTTATCACATGACAGCCAAGGTAAATATTTAACCCTTCAATCCCCCATAAATATCCCATGCAGTCGCATGCGCCCGGCAAATTCTGAGCGGTCGCATGAGATCACACCCACCCACATCACTTAAAACCATTAAAACTTATATTTAGGCACTACTTTTCTATGAAGAAGTTTGGCAATATAAAATCGATACAAAAATCTCAATCCTGTGGTTTAAACTAAAGTCAGGTTTTACTTCATTACCAAAAGATTTTATTGTATTTTAATAACAAAAAAAAAAACATATCAAGCGAATGTCGGCAGTGTGAAAATCACAATTATTTCTATATACCACTTAAAATTATTCAGGTAAAAAGATAAATTATATTCACACAAAAACTTTTATTACAATTTTGTAATAAAACACCATACTAAAACACTAATAAAACACAAGAAAACTCCAAAAATCAAAACAATAACATTCACGTGAAAATGGCGTACGAAATGAACGTAGATTATAAATAAATATCATAATTATATAGATTATAAAGCGACAGTAGCCTAATGGCAGGACGCGGACCGCGAACTCAAAAAGGTCGTGCGTTCGAATCCGCCATTCGACTACTGGCGTGAACCACTCGTACAAGCAATTTAAGCTTACCACGAGTGGTTAAGGGGAATATTAGTAATGTTTATAGCATTGTTAATATTCTTCTTAAAAAAAATCTTTAAGATAACTAACTTTTTATTGCACTAGAAATAGAAAATTTCATATTGTTTCTATAATGCTAAACTTTTTATAGAAAAGTAGTCTCTATATATAAGTGTTTATGGGTCAAAGTGCTGTGAGTGGGTGTGGTCATATTTGACCGCTTGAATTTTGACGGAATATCAATGCGGTCAAATTTGGCCACTTGGTGTTTGAGAGGTTAAATAATATTTATTATTATATTATAATCTAAGATTAAGCTCAAATTAAAAAGTTGGTAAATTTATCATAGTATGAAAGGACGCAATATTACACAATAATTACATAAAACAAATAAAATTCGAAAGAAATACATTCCGAAACTTCATTTTTAATGGAATTTACAAATGTATACGGCCACAACGCACGATTACAAACGAATTACGACATGAAAATTAATCTTTTTTATTGCGTTTCTCTAAATTTGCCCATGATGAATGCCAGCGTGAAATAGTAGCTTAATGCTGCTGTATTTCGTATGGTGAGTGTAGAGAACCGGAGACCCTTTTTACTGGAAACGAGGCATTCCATCTTAGTCCTCACGGGTGACAACGCATCTGCATTTTGATTCGTAATCGAGGATAGATGTAGATGTCTATGGGCCACAGCAACCACTTACCATCAGGTGCACTGTGTGCTCGTTTGTCACCCTATCCTATATAAAAAAAAATGATTGTATTACATAAAAATAAGAAAACTTACTTAAAATCAAATACGGTTATAGGATGCAGCTGTTTTAAGTACGTGTTGAGCCCAGGTAGTATTATTGAAACGATTGTAACAATTCCAAATAAGTACTGACCACCGCGAAGGTTTTTCTGGTACAGCCAATACATAACAGTACTGACCGCAGTCAAGTGATAATCGGCTGGTACGTACCACGTTACTAAAATGCACTGAAAGTTAAAGAATATTTCGTTAAAATCGAGAAGTTACATCCTATCAACAATATCATGAAACTTACAATATTTGACGAGTCGATGTAGTTGCCCAACATTAGCAATCCCACCCACCAATTTTTCTTGCATACATCCTGCTCCACTTTTGCGTATTTAAACCATAATGGACCACCGTAAAGGTAAGATGAAGCGGTGATAGATATTAAGATTGTGACAATATAGACCCATATTAGCCTGCAATAAAACTTCAAATGTGATTCCAAGCTTAAGTCTATTGTGCTAGTTTTGACGCCTTGATTTTTTATTATAATAATTCAATTATCTGCTGGGCACGGATGTAAAAAAAATTATTTTATTTTCACAAGCCAGTAATCTGGATCAGACAATGGTCTGAAGAGCCAACGGTCTCCCCCTGATATCAGAGAGATCCAACAGAGAAAGGTACATATTCCTCCACATCTGGGATCCACGTAGGCGAAGTAACTAGTTGTGTCAGACTATAAGGCAAGGCAGACTAATAAAAAGATCTCCCCGCATTATCAATTAAACGGGAACCAAGCCATTCACCAAGGTGGGCGTTAAAATAACCGAGGATCACGATCTACGCGGATTCAGTCTGCAGCCACTTGAACGTAGTCGATGAGCCGGTCTGTGTTGGCATTACCGCTGTGGGACCTATAAAGGTATCCGTAGTCGCGAGGATTGTCGTCGCCTTATACGCCATGCATGGGTACGCGAGAGGCCTATGATTTACTAATTGCTTTTGAATTATGTTAATGTAAAATCTATCACTACTAGGTGGCGTTTTAATAAGCGGCGACGGAAGGTAACTTAAATAGGAGATGGGCAGCAGCTTCTTTCCAATAGCCTAGCCTAGCCTAGCCTAGCGTGATTAGTATGGCAAACATTTTATTTAGTAGTAGTATCTCAGGGGTATATACCCCTGAGATATTACTTATCGTTTGCAATAAATTTCATTGTACGTGAGCAACTAGGATTCCATTCTCGCTGGCACCAATTAAATTATTAATTGCAATTTTAAGTGATAATTTAACACGTTTTTGTACGTGAAGGAAAACATTCTAAGGAAACTGTACATCTGAGAATTAAGAAAAAATATTTCGAAGAAACGTGAAGTTTGCCAACTTGTTTTGTGGTAGTGCGATAGACACTTTTTTGCATTAAAACGCTCTAAAAATGAAAGAAGTGCCCACGAGTGGACACACTTTATTTCCCTCTCATGAGACAATCTATGGGGAGGCCTATGTTCAGCAGGTGATGAGACCGGGACTAATTGTATAATTCTTGTTCTAGAATATAAATAGAATTTATAGTTCCGGGGTCGTCGGACCCCGACGAGGGGTTTGTGGGGGACCACGCACTGACGGAATACCAGCGTAAAATAGCAGCTTTATGCGGCTGTGTTCCGTAGGGTAAGTTTATAAAACCGGAGACCTTTCTTTACTGGAAACGAGGAATTCGATTTTAGTCCTAAGGAGTGACAAGGCATCTGCATTTTATTTCTTAATTGAGGATAAATGTAGTTGTCTATGGGCCACAATATCCACTTACCATCATGTGAACTGTGTGCTCTCTTTTTACCCTTATTCTATAAAGAAAATGATATATTCATACATATAATATATTATATTCATACCTGAAATATCGTTTCAACAACATTTTAAATGGACTTATCAATCTCCCTGTCTCCGACTTGAAATTCTTCATCAGAAGAAGTCCGGACATCATGAAAAAAGTATCTACAACAACACTTCCGTGCGATAGGAAGCCTGCATACTGTTTAAACCCCTAAAAAATAGTTTTGAACTATAATATAACATGTTTTAACTTCCCGCTATGAAAGTCAACGGTTTTTAAAAAAATCGGGAAGTTATTGATTTTCGAAAATCGAATCGTGTGTGTGATGGCGTAGGTGCGAGTGCGCATGTGCGTGAGTGCGAGTGTGCGTATGTGCGCGCGCGCGCGAGTGCATGCGTGCGCGTGGACGCATGTTTGCGTGTGTGCCAGTAAGCGGGTGCGTGCACGTGTGTGTGTGTGTGTGTGTGTGTGTGTGTGTGTGTGTGTGTGTGTGTGTGTGTATGTGTGTGTGTGTGTGTGTGTGTGTGTGTGTGTGTGTGTGTGTGTGTGTGTGTGTATGTGTGTGTGTGTGTGTGTGTGTGTGTGTGTGTGTGTGTGTTTGTGTGGTGTGTGTGTGTGTGTGTGAGAGAACGTGTGCGCGTGCGCATTCGTGTGCGCATGTGCGTGTGTGTGCGCATGCGTGTGCGTGGGTGTGTGCGCGCGTGTGTACGCGTGTGTGTGCTTGTGTGTATACATGCGTGCTTGCGTTAGTAAGTGCATGCGTGCGTGCGTTTGTGTGTGTAAAAATATCAAATGGATGCGAATAGTAATCACTATGGATACGCTAAAAATACAAGTAATTATAGAAGAATATGAGTGCCGTCGCACTGTAGGAAAGCATTATACATAGTCGCTTCATAGCTGTTTTTAGCGAAAGTCGTTGTTACGTCAACAAAATTATAAATTAATATACTATTATAAGTAAAGTCGGTAAGGAGCACGACCGGGACAGTATTGAATTGGCAATACAAGCGAAGCTTCGGAGCGAAATAAAATGAACTAATGTGTTAAGCGTGATTATTAATTAGTGTGTTTTAAGTCCTAATTGGTGTTTGGTAATTAAAGTGTCAACTTTGGTAATTCAATCAGCAGTTTTTATTGTCACGAACCTTAAGCTCGTAACAATATTAAAAACTACAATAATTAAACCCCTCCATAAATGAGAAGCTAAATGTGATATGATAATTATAGACCAATAGCCTTAACGCCTACATTCTCTAAAATAATTGAAAAGGCTCGATATAATAGATTATATAATTACTTCGAACAGAACAAAATCTTCAATGCTGATTAATAAGGATTCCAAAAGATATTCTTTCCTAACTTGTCAATAAACCTAACTATCTTTGAATTTTCAAGTATGATATACCCAAGAGTGGATGCTAGACAACCTTCTTATGCAATGTTCATGGATATATCAAAGGCCTTTGACTTTATAGATCATGCGAATCTCATAAATAAGCTTGAGATATGCGGTGGAAGGCGCAATTGGGGACAATCTTGAACATGTGTAGTGACTGCAGACTTTCCGAAGCGTCGGTACTTCACGTTAGCTATATGTTCTTTTACGCGGGTTTTATGGATCTTTTTTTGACTTGTTTGTTGAAAGAGAGACCACATTCACAATCTAGCTTGTACCCTCCTTTATCTTGTAGAGGAATATTGATGGATGGTAAAAATTTATTAATCTTTTTCGGCGGCTTGTAGCATGTTTTAATGGAAGCTCGCTTCAAGATGTAGCCTTGTCTGTGACTCCTCTGACATACGGTAGTACAGCAGGTACACGCTCGACTATGGCCGGCTTGGGTCGGTCACTGTAACGTAGGTGCGGGACCCGGGCCTTGTAGTCTTGCAATACTTCCTTGATGTGCTGAAACTCGGCGGCTTGATGTATTATGACATAGATCCTTTGTGCTCTAAGAAACTCAGATTTACCCACGGTAGGTAACTGTGAAGGGTGATGGTGAGATTCACCATTTAAATATTGGTTGGTATGGGTCTCTTTCCTATACACAGTATGACTTATAGTGTTATCAGGATTTCGGATGACGAAAACATCTACGAAAGCTCTTTAGCTTTCGTAGATGTTTTCGTTTGCCTATTTAATTATTTGCCTATCCTTGAATAAAACTAAATTTACGGATTCTATCGCGGAAATTTAGTTTTATTCAATGTGTAGTGTTCGCGTGAGTTTAAGAAATCATTGCCTCTCCTTTCATTGTAAATTGTATTTCAGACTTTATAGAGTTAAGGTGGTCTAAAATGCAGTTACTTTGTCAAGTGGTAAAATTGTGAAAGTGTCAGCAGTGAGCAGTAAGACAGACTTTCTCCTCAAAGTCCTTCATGATTATGTTGGCTACTATGAGAGATACAGGTGAGCCCAACGTTACGCCATCTACTTGCTTGTAGAACTCTTCGTTCCACAATAGATAGCTAGATGTAAGGAAGTGATTGAGTAATATTGCATATTCAGCGGGCATGTTGTTTTCTTCTAGCTTCCTAGTTACAATTGAGATGCAGTCTTCAATAGGTAGGCATGTGAATAGTGACTGAGCATCAAAAATGACCATACTTTCACTGTCAGCTATACGTAGGTCTTTTATCTCACTAACAAAGTGGTATGAATCCTTTGTGTATGCTATGGTGTTGTCTTGTGTTATGCCAGCTTATAAGTCGGTGAATCGATTGGCTCACTATGAGACGCAACCTCGGTGGTTTGGTACATGACGGTATTAGCGAAGTCACGTTGAGATGTAATGAATTCGCTAACAAAATTGACAGCTGCGCTTTCCTGGTTTGGAGGATAGAGTTTCGAATAACGAAGACAAATTTATTGAATCTGCGTATATTTACGTTATAAATTTCTATATTGTTCTCATATTCATAGGTCCGTGACATTATAGAATGTCTTTTCTTCTTTCTTTTTTCCCAGATTTACTGCTCTCCATGTAATACCATAATGCCTTTATTTGGTAAAATTGTACATAGCAGCTGTTACACGAGTACCCTTTTTTGCTTTAAGTATCTACTGTTGGAATGTCTTTAAATAATCAAACAAATATCTGAACTCTTACAGTAGTGGCCAAAATATAACACAAAAATGACCTATTCTAAAAGAATTTAAATCAAACAGTGAGACTAAGAACATCCATTGGGTTCTATTTCAAGTGTCTTAATCAAAGTTAAGCTCTCATGTGGAGTTTAAATTTTTTTTTAAGAAAAGGCACAAACATATAAAAAATAAAGTATTATAGTACACTTTCTTTTTAAATTTTTGTTACGTAAGAGTTGAATATATTGATAAGAAATGAAAAACAATAGTAACATACAGCGTGTGACGTTATTATTTTTATAATATTAGTGTGAAAACGAGCTTACAGTCCACCTAATGGGAAGTAACTGTTGCAGCGCACGGACAGTACCTGAACCTGCAGCGTTGTTACCTCGAAGGAATAAAAAAGACTTATATCCCAGATGGCCCCTTATGACCAGTAACTGCACTATTCCTCTTGTCATTTTAATTGGAGCACAACAGTTGGTAAAATGTTAGTTAGCGGCAGAAATAGATAAAGCAAAAATTCCTATCACACAATTTCTTTTGAGTAAAATATCATGATCTTTTTTTGAACATATACACACAAAAGGAAATCCTAATTAAAACAGTAAAAAACTTACGTCATTCATGTCTAAGGCATTTCCAGCTCTGGCTATTATATAAATACACATCACGTGAAGAAACACAACGACGCAAGTCGATAAAAATCGGATACCATGCATCACATTGATTTCATCTTTACCCGTGGATACGAGGTTTGCTGCATTGCTGTTGAGGTCGAATGCGCTGACAACCTTCATTACTGTAAACAAATTAAAGGCAAATCAGAACATAATAGATGGCTTGATATCGTAGGGTGTTGAGTTGTCGTACATAACTAAATAATTCGGTCAGTTTTCCAAATAAGTCTTACCGTTTCTACATAGTTTAAACTAGAGAGTACGACGGAGCTGGGGAGCTTAATGTATAGATTTAAGCTCAAAAACTAACGCATCTGGTATTAGTCCGTAAAAAGAATTAAGTGTGATCACGGGGACGTGTCGCGCAAATCAAAACGTTTATTTACCAACAATATTTTGATTTTTATCCTTTATCACACCCTTTATTGTCTTCCGAAATATAGACGGAACAAGGTTTGTTGCTAAATGTCTTCCCAAGTTTACAAATAACAGGATTATTTGTAAGTTTATACCATGTACACCGTGTAGTGGAGGTGTAATTATATTCACTGCATCATATTGTTACGTAAGTGTCAAGAAGCGACAGAGGGAAATAAACTAGTAAATAAACAAAAAAAAAAAATAAACCAGAAAATAACCAAGGAGTTGAGCAGTAGCGTTTTCCTAGTTTGAAAACTACGGCAAACAAACTCCTTATATAGCAATCTATGGGAGATGCCTATTTTCAGTAGTAAACTTTGATAGGCTGTAATAGTGACTATGGTAATATCACTGACCTTTTCGAAACAATTATTTATTTTGATTTTGCTAGATGAAGTACATGAGTACCTGCCCAATTAGTTTAGCTTGGAACAAATGACAGATAAACCTGTGGGTACTTTGCATACATTTGATATTTTTAGTTCCGAAAAGCTATATGTACTATTACTAAATTTAATTTTTTATGTAAATATATTAAAAATATGAGAAGGTCCAGTATGGTTTCCAGCGGAACTCACATAAAGTCACCCCTGTTTGTTTTTTAAATAGTAATTAAGATAGCGGAAGCGGTTAGAATAAATAAATAATAAGATAATTTGAATAATAATAATAATAATAATAATAATAATAATAATAATAATAATAATAATAATAATAATAATAATAATAATAATAATAATAACACGCCTGTCCTCGTGCATACTCAGGTGGCTTTAGACTGAACTGAACGCTCTGGAAAGAAAAGTCCGCAATGTTATGATGTCCCACAGGATGTGTCACACGAGATCGTCAGTAATGAGGCTTTACTTGCTGCGAAAACATGGTGGGTGTGGCTTTTTAGGCTCACGCATAATCCTATGCATAATCGCGAAGAGTGCCTCCATAATTACTTCGGTCACCTTAGCCAACGAGCAATGGCCAGACCCAGCAGTACATAGCTTTTCCGACCACACAGACTCGACGACTTCCAGCCTCCCGAACGAGTCGGTTTCTGAAAAGGCTTTAGCACCATAGACAACATTTATACCCTTCGGCAAATTGTACAGAATTCCGAAGAGAACAATCTGCCACTTTGCCTGGCGTATATGGACTATGAGAAAGCCTTTGATTCCGTCTAAATTTGGGCGGTACTACAGTCTCTTCCGCGGTGCCAAGTTGACTGTGCGTATATCGAAGTGATGAAGTGTTTGTACAGTAGGGCTACGATGGCTATCCGAGTACAGAACCAGAGTACGAAACCTATCCAACCGCAGAGAGGTGTAAGACAGGGTGACGTTATATCCCCGAAACTCTTCACAGCTGCATTGGAAGACATTTTCAAGCTACTGGACTGGAAAGGATACGGTATTAACATCAATGGCGAGTACATCACTCACCTTCGATTTGCCGACTACATAGTCCTTATGGCAGAATCGCTGGAGGACCTAAGCGCTATGCTCAATGACCTTAATAGTGCCTCCCAACAGAGAGGTCTTAAGATGAACATGGACAAAACAAAGATCATGTTGAATATCCATGTCACACCTATGCTGGTTGTTGTTGGGAGCACTAAGATCGAAGTTGTTGACGAGTACGTTTACCTGGAACAAATAGTCCGACTAAGTAAGTCCAACTTTAACCGATAGGTCGATTGACGAATTCAACTAGGCTGAGCAGCGTTCGGAAAATCACGTTAAATCTTCTCGTCAGGTACACCTCAAAACCTGAAAACGATATTATACAACCAGTGCGTGTTGCCAGTGATGATATACGGAACTAAGACGTGGTCCTTCATTGCTGGCCGTATGAGGACGCTCAAAGTCACTCAGCGAGCTATGGAGAGGACTATGCTCTGAGTTTCTCTCTATGCGTGATAAATTTAGAAATGAGGGTAACCGCAGTAGAACCAGAGTGACCGACATAGCCCAACGGATTAGTAAGCTGAAGTGGCAATGGGCCGGCTATATAGCTCGAAGAACCGGCAACCGTTGGGGAAAAAGTTCTCGAGTGGCAGCCTCGTATCAATAGGTAAAGTGTAGGGCGGCCTCCCACTAGATGGAGTGACGACCTGGTAAGACATGCAGGAACTCGATGGATGCATGTGGCTCAGGACCGTGACCTTGTGGGAGGCCTATGTTCAGCAGTGGACTTGTGACTGGCTGTAATGAAGATGATGATGAATACAGGAGTAGGTTATTAAGAGCAACAATTATCGAAAATACATCCTAATGATGGCACCGTCGATATATGTCGATCTTGTCGCCATCCCGGTGAGTTATTAGGCGTGTTATCACAGGTTTTTCGGCGCTTTCTAACTGTGAATTCGTATACAGGCAAAGCCCAGTAGCCAGGATTCTAAACAGCAGCTTGCTTTGAAATACGGTCTCATGAATTAAAAAATGCCTTATAATAAGTACTTGCCGGAAGCCGTGCTCAAAAATGGCCGTGCTAGGCTCTACTGGGAGCGGGCCATGATCACAGACAGGATTATTCTTCCAAATAAGCCAGCTATTGTGTTGGTGGACCGGACACAGTCAAGGATATTTTCTGTCCACATAACTATTCAAAATGACGAGAACCTCGTGAAAGCCGCAACAGATAATCAACCAAATATCTGGACCTGGCTCATAAAGTTATCGATATTTGTGATAGTTCACCGGCTGAAATTATTCTTGTAGTCGTTCGTCTCTGCAAACGATCTAATCTCGGTAGGCTGACCGGGATGAGCTCGGGTCATCTGAGGCGTATGAGACTCCGTGGCGGACCGCTCCGGGCTCAAATGTAGAAGTCGGTGCTCCTCAATACCACCCGCATCATCCGCCGGTTCCTTTCCCTTTACCTCTAACGATCGCCCGTCTGGTTTCCTCTACCAAGGTCTTCTATCTACATAGTTGGGTTTTATTTATTTATGTGAATTTTTCAAGTTACTCTATTTAGTGTATATTTATTTGTATCTATAATTTTTTGTATATTTATTCAGCCCAACCAGATGAAAATACTCTATTAATGTGTTGTATAATGATAATAATGCGAAGCTTATTGCATAAAAAACTCGTGAAGAGTTAAGTAGGATTTTTGTTCAAATTACCCTTTAAGTAATTTAATTATTTTTGATTTCCTATTTTGAATTAAGTGATCGAATTATAATATAATGAAGACAAGAATAACTTACCAATTCGGTTTGATTTTGATTCTCGATGCTTCTTTGCAAAAAACGTAAATGCGCACGCAATAACCGTCAGTGCAACTGCACTCAATCTGAAAATAAAGGAAAGATATTATCATACCAAAACAAACGTACAAGTCCATTCATCCATTAGTTATTGATTGTTTAATATTAAGTAAAAAAATAAAATAAACTCATTGTTGTATCGCCGTTCATGATATATAATAAACTTTTTCAACTTTTATACTTATTGTGTTTCATAAATATTTCAAAACTTTAATTCATGAATCTATATATACTTAATGTAAAAAAGCGAAGTAAGTTTTTTGTTTGTTTTAAAGCAACAATTTGCACTATCAATCCGATTTAAAAATGCTTTTTGTAAAATATAGTCGGATTCAGGAGGAATAATATATGCTATTGTAACGATCCCCCCCCCCTCTATATAATAAAATTTTATAATATTAAAAATATCCCCTTTTCAATAACATTATATATATATGTGACCAGGATTAATAAACTATGTTTAGATCTTTCTAAAATGATCTCTCTAAAGGTTTAATAATAGGCCGTTTGTAATCTTTTGGCGTGATCGTCTTAGTTAGGACCCTTATTTACGTTGTGTTTGTTTAGTAACTTAGTTCTTTTAGGTGTCTTTTGGAAGAAAGAATATTCACTAGGGCAATTGAAAGCTGTTGGTAGTGCCTTATAAGCTAAGTGAACCCCGTTCACGAAGACAGGGCTCGAAAAAGGTTAAGAACACAAAACGTCCGTATTCCACTTGTATCAGGTTTACATTATTTATTTATTATTATTTATCCCTTCCCGCTTGGAAAAGGCTCACAATATATTTATACAAAATACCCGATACAAGGGCTTCGCTCTCCTACATTTACTTTAAAAAAAATGTAGGGGAGGTACACGGCCCCACACACGCCGTGCACGGTGAGCGCCAACCATTTTGATGCACTCCCCCCGAAGGGAACGCTAATTCGGGAACTGGACCGTAGTCCACAGCAAAATAACTGGCGAACCAGTAAAAGAGGCTTGGCCCCTTGTTAGTGCGTAAGCACAAACATCGACCGAAGTCGCGCATGTCAATGCGTGTAAACGCCATACAGAATACGAACGAATCCAGCCACAGTGAATGTACGTCACACGGTTTAGGCAAATAGGCACACTGGCTGTAAACCCTCCGTGAGCGCCACCACCTGCCAGACCGCCGCTCCTGCAGACGTGATGTAAGTGTATGGCATCACCACCAATTGCATGATCAGCACGGCTACTAGCCGCAGAGCGTGTCATGAGACTACTGCTCACCTCAAGGGAATGGGGTCCCACGTTGTGCAGCTTTCGGCCGCAGCCTTGAGAGTCTCCTCAGATCCTCCCGCCAGCTACCACCCGCATGAGGTCGACACATTTGCTCCACCAACCAATACAACGGCAGATATAGCCAAAAGGCAGTTATAAGATAAGAGTAATAATTCGCCATCAGAAAGGGTTTGTGTCACTGACGTTGAGTAAATGCATTTTCGATCATGTTTGTCTCACCCACCAACAAGTTGCCTTCAATCATTCAAAGGTGGGAAAGTTACAGAGAGATAATATTATGTTGTTATATAAAACATCGTGGAGGGCAGACAGTCTGCAGCCCCGCAATGAAGGGACCCGACTTGGGCAAAGCTACTTAGGTGTGAGTCAAACCAAGACGCAGAGAGCGCCATTGAGAATAGCGTCCCACCAAACAACCATCGCAGAGAAGTAATGCTGCAGAACGCAACAAGCATCAATACGACTATCGTCGGGCTTACACCATTCCAAGGTCCCCCATACATCCCAGCAGACATCACCACCCGTATACCTCCATCGACCAGAACCACAGAGAGCGTCGAATCAGGCGCAGCACACCCGTAGATCCATCACAAGACGCAATACTGCCAGTAGCAGTAAGCATCAATGCAACTATCATACGGATGGCGCCCCCTCACAACACACCCAACATGATCCCTATCGACTTTGGTAACAAAGTTGGTATTGTTGTTATATTAAAAATATCACCAACGTATCATAGTAGCACGCTACTAAGACGCCAATGAACAAAACTCCACGTATCATAGCGCTAATGCACTAAGACATGAAGCTGAGTATGCCTGTTACACTTAAAAGTGCTACCAAACACACTCAACATCCCCATCCGAAAGATAGACGACGCATCGCTATGCGCTACGACGCCGCCCACAAACGGTATGGGTGTGCGATGTCCACGGGAAAGCCGTATTGCTACAACAAACCCGCTTACCACCGACACTAAGATGTTAATTGTATACCTCCATCGACCAGAACCACAAGAGAGCGTCGAATCAGGCGCAGCACACCCGCAGATCCATCACAAGACGCAATACCGCATGTAGCAGTAAGCATCAATGCAACTATCATACGGGCGGCGCACCCTCACAACACACCCACATGACTCCTATCGACTTTGGCAACAAAGTTAGTATTGTTGTTATATAAAAAATATCACTAACGTATCATAGTAGCACGCTACTAAGACGTCAATGAACAAAACTCCACGTATCATAGCGCTAATGCACTAAGACATGAAGTTGAGTATGCCCGTTACACTTAAAAGTGCTACCAAACACACTCATCATCCCAATCCGAAATATAGACGACGCTTCGCTATGCGCTACTACGCCGCCCACAAACGGTATGGGTGTGCGATGTCCACGGGAAAGCCGTATTGCTACAACAAACCCGCTTACCACCGACACTAAGATGTTAATTGTATACCTCCATCGACCAGAACAACAGGAATGCGGCGAATCAGGCGCAGCACACCCGCAGATCCATCACAAGACGCAATACCGCATGTAGCAGTAAGCATCAATGCAACTATCATACGGGCGGCGCACCCTTACAACACACCCACATGACTCCTATCGACTTTGGCAACAAAGTTTGTATTGTTGTTATATAAAAAATATCACTAACGTATCATAGTAGCACGCTACTAAGACGTCAATGAACAAAACTCCACGTATCATAGCGCTAATGCACTAAGACATGAAGTTGAGTATGCCCGTTACACTTAAAAGTGCTACCAAACACACTCATCATCCCAATCCGAAATATAGACGACGCATCGCTATGCGCTACGACGCCGCCCACAAACGGTATGGGTGTGCGATGTCCACGGGAAAGCCGTATTGCTACAACAAACCCGCTTACCACCGACACTAAGATGTTAATTGTATACCTCCATCGACCAGAACAACAGGAATGCGTCGAATCAGGCGCAGCACACCCGCAGATCCATCACAAGACGCAATACCGCATGTAGCAGTAAGCATCAATGCAACTATCATACGGGCGGCGCACCCTCACAACACACCCACATGACTCCTATCGACTTTGGCAACAAAGTTAGTATTGTTGTTATATAAAAAATATCACTAACGTATCATAGTAGCACGCTACTAAGACGTCAATGAACAAAACTCCACGTATCATAGCGCTAATGCACTAAGACATGAAGTTGAGTATGCCCGTTACACTTAAAAGTGCTACCAAACACACTCATCATCCCAATCCGAAATATAGACGACGCTTCGCTATGCGCTACTACGCCGCCCACAAACGGTATGGGTGTGCGATGTCCACGGGAAAGCCGTATTGCTACAACAAACCCGCTTACCACCGACACTAAGATGTTAATTGTATACCTCCATCGACCAGAACAACAGGAATGCGTCGAATCAGGCGCAGCACACCCGCAGATCCATCACAAGACGCAATACCGCATGTAGCAGTAAGCATCAATGCAACTATCATACGGGCGGCGCACCCTTACAACACACCCACATGACTCCTATCGACTTTGGCAACAAAGTTTGTATTGTTGTTATATAAAAAAATATCACTAACGTATCATAGTAGCACGCTACTAAGACGTCAATGAACAAAACTCCACGTATCATAGCGCTAATGCACTAAGACATGAAGTTGAGTATGCCCGTTACACTTAAAAGTGCTACCAAACACACTCATCATCCCAATCCGAAATATAGACGACGCTTCGCTATGCGCTACTACGCCGCCCACAAACGGTATGGGTGTGCGATGTCCACGGGAAAGCCGTATTGCTACAACAAACCCGCTTACCACCGACACTAAGATGTTAATTGTATACCTCCATCGACCAGAACAACAGGAATGCGTCGAATCAGGCGCAGCACACCCGCAGATCCATCACAAGACGCAATACCGCATGTAGCAGTAAGCATCAATGCAACTATCATACGGGCGGCGCACCCTTACAACACACCCACATGACTCCTATCGACTTTGGCAACAAAGTTTGTATTGTTGTTATATAAAAAAATATCACTAACGTATCATAGTAGCACGCTACTAAGACGTCAATGAACAAAACTCCACGTATCATAGCGCTAATGCACTAAGACATGAAGTTGAGTATGCCCGTTACACTTAAAAGTGCTACCAAACACACTCATCATCCCAATCCGAAATATAGACGACGCTTCGCTATGCGCTACTACGCCGCCCACAAACGGTATGGGTGTGCGATGTCCACGGGAAAGCCGTATTGCTACAACAAACCCGCTTACCACCGACACTACGATGTTAATTGTATACCTCCATCGACCAGAACAACAGGAATGCGTCGAATCAGGCGCAGCACACCCGCAGATCCATCACAAGACGCAATACCGCATGTAGCAGTAAGCATCAATGCAACTATCATACGGGCGGCGCACCCTTACAACACACCCACATGACTCCTATCGACTTTGGCAACAAAGTTTGTATTGTTGTTATATAAAAAAATATCACTAACGTATCATAGTAGCACGCTACTAAGACGTCAATGAACAAAACTCCACGTATCATAGCGCTAATGCACTAAGACATGAAGTTGAGTATGCCCGTTACACTTAAAAGTGCTACCAAACACACTCATCATCCCAATCCGAAATATAGACGACGCTTCGCTATGCGCTACTACGCCGCCCACAAACGGTATGGGTGTGCGATGTCCACGGGAAAGCCGTATTGCTACAACAAACCCGCTTACCACCGACACTAAGATGATATGTCTAGGACACATCGGTTAGCGAGTCCAAGTTTACCTCGGACCAATTGCTCGTGAAGCAGCACACACGCCACCATAATATTCCTTTTCAAGTCCCTAATAAGGACTAGTCATTTTGCTACAGTACTAGGAGCAGTCAGTCACCCGACCACCCCATACAATGCTTATGCATCAAGAAGACCTCCTATAATATTGCTTTTGTATCATAGACCTTACTTTCATAAGTCATGTATATATAGGATTCGAACCCATGACCCTACTATTGTAATGCATATTAATCATAGAGACCTTCTATAGTATTGCTTTTGAATCATAGACCTTACTTTCATAAGTCATTCATATATAGGATTCGAACCCACGACCCTACTATTGTAATGCATATTAATCACAGAGACCTTCTATAGTATTGCTTTTGAATCATAGACCTTACTTTCATAAGTCATTCATATATAGGGTTCGAACCCACGACCCTACTATTGTAATGCATATTAATCAAAGAGACCTTCTATAGTATTGCTTTTGAATCATAGACCTTACTTTCATAAGTCATTCATATATAGGGTTCGAACCCACGACCCTACTATTGTAATGCAAATTCATCATGGAGACCTTCTATAGTATTGCTTTTGTATCATTGAGTTTAATATCATAAGTCCCTAATATAGGACTAGTCATTGTGCTACAGTACTTCAGGCAGTCGGGCTCCCGACCACCCCATATATACATATGTACAACTGCAGGTATGTATCTCCGGCACCTCATCCATACAAGACATCTATACGTGAACACCTTCCATAACTTAGGAAAATTTTCCTTAATACATGAACTCCTTCAACAACTTAGAAAAATTCATCTATACGTGAACTCCTTCCACAACTTAGAAAAATTTCTTTTATACACGAACACCTCCCATGACTTTAACAATTTTTAACAAATTTTCTAATTATCTTATAAATGTTATTTAACTTAATTTTATAATATTTGTTGACTTGTATTTCTATTATTTATCTTATTTTAAATATTTTTACAAGTTTTTATAATAAATTTACTTATTACAAGAAACAATAATTTTGCCTTTAATTTGCTATGTTATTGGGATAATGTCTGAAATATATTAACTTTATATTTATTGATTTAACTTAATTGCTTAATATATATCTTTTAAAACTATTTTTGACGCCCCTTTATATTGAATTTAATTATTAATAATAATATTGAGCCGTCACACTATCTAATGTAAAATGCTCCCAAAATGCTTTATCCGATAAGCTATGCTTAAGAGATAGTGAAAAATTTGAAGTAATTCAACACTCAGTTTGGCGCGCGAACGACGCATAACCCTAGTGACCCGATGAAAGTTCTAAATAAGGTTCTAAAGAAATCAGCAGGGAACGCCCCAGTGAAAGCACGAAAAAACTATTTGATATTTCACAAAATGGCTTTAGAAAGAAACGGTCAACTACACTGGCATTATACAAAAAGTACTTGATATTTTAAATGAAAAGAAGTACGCCGTAGGTCTATAATAGAGTACAATACCCAATAGTGTTACACAAGCTGTATGACATCGGTATACGAGGTACGGCATACAAATGTTTTAAGTCTTACCTAGAAAACCGTAAAAAATGTGGAGAGATAGTGCATTATAACCATGACACTGGTGAAATATGCAACGTAAGATCTAAAGCAATCCCCACTACTTGCTCCATTCCCCAGGGTAGCGTTTTGGGATGTTTGCTATTTATTATTTATATAAATGAACTACCTGTATGGACTGAAACCTCCATTATATTTGCTGATGACATTTCCATTCTTATTCCGCATACAAAATACCAGAATTTAAATAATAAATTGAATCTAGTATTGAACCAGGTTACAAATCGGCTGACACATCACAATCTTGAGATTAATTTTAATAAAACCAAAATTATGCAATTCTGTCCAGTTCAAAAATCACCACTAAATATCGCTTTTACTTATAATAATATATCTATAGGAACTGTTGACAACTTTAACTTATATGGCCTGAAAATCGACCACTATATAAACTGGAAAGCCCATGTAAATAAAGTAAAAAATAAGCTATCAAAGTTCACTTACGTATTACGAAAAATAAAGAAAACCACAGATACCCCCAGCGCTCTGTCGGCATATTACGCATACACATCTTCGTAGCTGTCATACGGTGTCACGTGAAAAAAATATAAGAATCTTGGCTAACATAAAAATTCCAAAAAGTTGTAAGCCCCACTTCAAAAAGTTTTAAATTTTGACTTTGACGTCTATTTATATTTGGAAAAAATGTAAATTTCCACCCAGCAGTATTCACCAAATTAAGTGAAACTAATTACATAACTACAATACTCAATTGGACCAAACAGAAATAGGGTACTATGCCGAAATCTACACTTACATTACATAGCTCTAGTCTCCACTGTCTTCTTCAAAATTTTTAATAACCATCCAAATGACATAAAAATTTTACGAGTGCTACATTATTTTTATCCAAATTAAAGTTATATTTAATTGAAAAATGTTTCTATAATTTAAATGAATATTTTGATACAAATATTATTTATTTAACAATTTATGTACACACAATTTATGACGACTCCGGGGCGCAGTGGCTTAGCAATGAGTGGCTGCGTTGGGGGTCGCGGGTTCGAATCCCGCACTGAATAAGTATTTGTATGGCCTACAAATAGTTGTTCCGGGTCTGGATGTTTGTCCTTGTGAAATTTATGCTTGTAAACTGCCCCCACGTTACAGAAGAAAATCCTAGTGTAGGGTTACCCCTACGGTTTTTTAATAAAAAAAAGTAAGGGAGAGGACACGTCATGATGAAAAGTTTGTACAGGGGCTCTACTTATCTCATAATGAAATTTCTTCCAGTAGGCCAGTTCCAAAGATATGTGGTTTAAGATATTTATTTCTCAAAAGAATTAAAATTCACTTACATGAGAAATATACAACACTAACATGATTTTATATTAAACGGCACGACATACAAACAAACTGATAACAAAGTAAAAATATACCATTTTTTATAGTCTAAACAAATAATGTTCTAAAAAGTTATGAGTACATAGTACAATAATAAAAGAAGGCTACCAAAGATTAAGATAAACATTCATGACGGTTACTTTATTTGGTTTGATCGCCGAGTGCAAAATTATTCATATACCGACTTTTAGCTTCATTTAATCGAATTTACTTTGAACAATAGAGACTGGAAGTGATATTATGTACTTTTGATTGAGCGCAATTATTACTTGGTTGGATAATTAAATGACCTAATGAAATTTAATAACTATATCTGTATTTAAACGTATACTTGTTAAGAAGTCCTTTTTAATGTTTTGTTTTATTTGCTTTTTTTATTAGTTATTAGTACATACACACATATATATTTAATTATATTTTATATACATACATACACACATATATACATACATATAGACACGTTTATATTACTATATAAGTAAGGCTTATTAATCATAATTTTATTAGATCGAAGCTGATATTATGCTAATTTATTAACATTTTAGCATTTTAATTTACCTACCAATATTATAACCACCCAATCAAATTAAGCACAATTTCACGCAGACGTAAACCACCTAGATTACGTGTTTAGAACACGTAATCTAGGTGTTTTAGTAATTTTTTAAAGGTTGTCATAGATTTGGCATCCCTTATCTCTTTTGGTAGTTTGTTGTAGATTAAGGCACCTTCATTTAAAATACATTTTTTACCGTTTTAAGAAAACTCCAGGCTTTTGCTGATTTGCAATTTGAAAGTGAGTCATACAAGTAGCGCCTTTTAGCATCTCTACACAAACGATTGCAGCGGTTGCGCAGATTCTTAAACTTTATTAGATTTCTTTCCAAGGGACAATGTTTATATCTACTTCTTACTTTTTTATTTAATTTGTGTGCACTACTTCGGCCTGTGCCTATCTAAAGTAAAAAGTTAAAGTTACAGTCTATATACGTCCCACTGCTGGGCTCAGGCCTCCCCTCATTTCTGAGAGGGTTTTTAGGGCAAGGAAGTGTCCGCCGCGCTGCCCAAATGCGTGTTGACGAACTTCACATGTCTTCGAAATATTTTTTTTTCTTATTCCTCAGACATGCAGGTTTCCTCACGATGTTTTCCTTCACCGCCGAGCACGTGGTAAATCAGCACTTAAAATTGCAATTAACAATTTCATTGGTGCCGGCGGGGATCGAACCTGGGTTACTCGCGTTCTGTTATATTTACAGCGAGCGTTAACCACTGAGCTACCACGGCACGGCTGTGCCTATCTAATTTAATTTAATTTTTTAAATAATAATAATATTTTTTCTTGACATTGCGATTATAAATTTAAAATTTACAGAATTTTAAAATAATATATTCTAATAATGTTCTTTATTAATGAAATCTAATATTGTAGTTTAAAAACTATATTTAATATTTTTATAATTTCTACGCCCAAACTGGGCTCAAATGCGGACTATTTAAAAAAAAAACCACATCTATTGTTACCATTTGATTGCAATAAAGATTATGATTATGACCATGATTATATCGTCCGGCTCGATATAGTTATTTGTGCAGGTGCCCACAATCAGGTTGTGACACCGCACCTCAGAGAGTACCCCATTGTCCCGAATTCCTTGAGGGAAAAAACCTGTCGTACCAATGGCGGACGCGTTTTTTTTTTGGAGGGGAGGGGGAATAAGCGAAGTATCATAATGCGTGGCTCAGACATGCGATTTACGCGGGTGAAAAACTGCGGAAGGCAACCCGCTCACCAATAGTGGCAACTAAGACAATTATCTTATTTTATGGGGAGCCTATGTTCACCGGTTAACTTTAACGGTAACAGTCACTAGAAATTTATTTTCATTTATTTAAACTTTATTGAACCTTACATTAGTACAGGATCATAATCGACCATCTCCCCTTCTATTCTTATTTATTATATAACAAATATATATATCCGATATGTAAATTAAATATATAATAAAATTAACATATGTATAAATATAAAAAAATTATGTTTAAACGAAAAAAAAAATTATACGAGCATTAAAAAATTGTATCTATTTATCAATCCCTTCGGCTAACCTAAGCAGAACATATTGTTGCGCGGCATGTGGATCGCCTGGCGCGTTATTATGGGGCCGATAATGCTCGGGACGAGCATGTCTTAGGAGGGGGCAGTGTTACGCGGCTAAGTTGAAATCAGGCACTTGCGTCATCTAGTGTCGGGTAACGGAGCGAGGGGAGAGCTTTCCAGAAAATGGCATCACTAAATCTTTCAACCGACAGCGCCATCCGTTGTCGAAACGAAGAACTAACCTTCTGGAAGCTGACTTTCGAACTTTCGGCGCTTTGTCGATTGGTGCGCGTATTTACTTGAAAGTCCTGGATGATTCGGTACTAATGAGTATTTATAGGCGCTGCAAGGTGCGATCGGGGAAGTATTGAATTTGGCGAGACAAGCGAAGCTTCGGAGCGGAATAAAGTGAATCAGTGTGATTAATTATTAGTGTTTTAAGTTTTAATTGGTGTAAAGAAAATTAAAGTGTTAATTTAGTTAATTCTATCGGCAATCTTTATTGTCACGAACCTCAAGCTCGTAACAATATGTTATCAAGTTCATCTTGAATGTATATTATAATAACAACCGTTTATCAACAAAAGTTACACGATTAAAAATATACATAATTGAAGTCTTACACAAAACAATAATTTGCAGTTTTTATATTATAAAACTATCAATCATAATTCTTAAAATAGCTACCCTAAATAAAAGTATCTAGTAACAATAATTAATCGAACATCGTCTAAAAAAAATACAAAATTGAAGGGAAAAAATCGAACTGGCCCAAAGCTAAGAGTCCAAGGCAAGACAACAATGTATTAAGATGAAAAAAATATAATAGAAATGAAACATTATACTTTGCTACAGGTTTACAGGTTAAGTTATCCGTAAATATTACACTACTCTACGGGATATGTTGAATTGCAAACATTTAATTATGTACTCCAGCCTAGCACATTATAAACAATAAAAACTTTTTTTTATAGGATAGGGTGACAAACGAGCACACAGTCCACCTGATGGTAAGTGGTGGCCCATAGACATCTGCATCCACCCTCGATTACGAATCAAAATGCAGATGCATTGTCACCCGTGAGGAATAAGATGGAATGCCTCGTTTCCAGTAAAAAAGATCTCCGGTTCTCTACACTCACCATACGAAACACAGCAGCATTAAGCTACTATTTCACGCTGGTATTCTGTGAGAGCGTGGTCCTTCCCCGGTCGAGCCAACCCATTCGTGCTAAAACTATACTTCTAATATAACTGCAGCATGGCTCTACCACGTAAGAATGGGATTCATTTTTCAGGTTGAAATTTCCAGAACGGAAGCGGGCAAATCAATAATCGGGCTGGTGCGTTTGTTTGCAGTATTCGCTCCGTAAACGTTGATGTTGCGTGCCACTTGTGCCGCGTTGCTGTCACGACGGTACTCATATTACATAATAATTAGAATTTTTAACGTACCCATGATGACGAAAAAGATTTTAATGCGATGAAAACATAACGATAATCGTTAAGCAAATGATTAATTTTGAAAAAAGAGTTCCATGTTCTTAAAATAAAATTAATTTGAAATTAGAATTGTTCTAACTGGAAACAAAATCTATAAACAAAAATCATTTCGATTTGAAATGGCTAGTACTGCAGAACTGCAATTTCATTAGTAGGAACTTTCATATTTTTTTTGTAATTTTTTTTTGTTATATTTTTATTTTTCCAATATCATCGTAAAAACCTATTATTTTATTTAGTAAAATTGTAAATATTTTATTGCAGTAAATAAATTAATTAAACCATCAATTACACCCTATAAAAATCCGCTGGTGAACATAGGCTTCCACCATAAATTGGTTCATTTTAAGATTTTGCTATAGTTAACGCGCTTGGCGAGAGAGTGGTCAACCGCAGTTTTTTATTATTTTGAATTGCCCATGACCTGTTTCAATTTCCATCTGTCAACTTTAACGACACCTACGGGAAGATATGGTGTAGCAGATAATCTTACACCGTCATTATACCGTTATATACATAAAACGCAAAAGTAAGTTTTTTTGGATATTTTGCCATCTTAGTTGTCAAAATAATAGTATTTTTACAAAGAGTTGGGGCTGAGCTGAAGAGCAGCCAAATGGCTATAATTTACGGCAACTATAACTGCATGCTTAGACGCATTTTATCTTAATCCTCGACGGTGACAACGCATTTGTGGGCTTAATTTTGACATATTATGCGAATGCATAATTTAGGCATATTATGCGAAAAAAGTTAACTATATAAAAAAAGAGAGTATAAAATGGAAAGAGATATATAGGCTATAAAGTGGATGGATATAAGGGTAGAGCAAGCCTAAGAAAAGATGGACTGAGTTAGGGACGATGTGCTAAGAAAGAAGTGAGTGAAAATATGGCGGCTAAAAGAGGGAATGGAATTGGAATACACACTATGCACACTCCAAATAACTTGAGATAAAGGCAGGAAGAAGAAGAAAAGTAAACGAGAGGGATAATGAATAAAGAAGGAAGTGAAACATACTTACATAAGTAGGTACAGTCCTGTTCTATTTGCTGGTGGAGTTTGGGTATTTTGGCAATTTCCAACCATAACTTTAGGGTTGGGATTGATTGTTCCCAAGTGAGTGATCCTTAGTAACGTGCGGACGAATCTGCCAACTGACTGTGCTTGGCAGCTCTTCGACATGCACACGCCCCAGGAAAGAATATTAAATCTTAAATTATATTCAGTTCTGATCTGCAAAATATTTTGAAACAAGAACTTGATAATCCAAATGAAGTTTAAATTCAACAAAGATATTCATGCACATAGGTAAAAATATAATTCTACAATTAAGTAATATTTTGAATAATGATTAGTGATAGCAGAAGAAGCATATTAGCTTAGATAAAAAGAAGTCACTTTTTGACGGCTCTGTTCGAATTCCTGATGAAACAAGTCTAGGCATACAAACCTTTATGAGGGTCTTTCTTTGCCTTTTGAAATTGATATTAATTGTATGTATGTAACCTCTACAATACAGGAGAAAATCCTTATGTGGGGTAACGTCTTTAAAAAAATTCTTTCACTCTTTCGCTTCTATTTATCAGCCCATCGACAATCCACTGCTAGACACGTATCAAACCGATTAGCGATTACAGTGCCAGACGTTTTCCACATACGATGCTACCCTTCGTTGCCGAACAGACATTTTTGTCTGGCATAAACGAAATCGTTATACCGTCATCTATCAGATGCAATATTTCTACCACTTTCTATAATAACCTTGACCCTCAACGAATGAAAAAGATGAATTTAACAATGTTATTTAGAAACATTTTGGAAAAAATAGCTTTGCTTTTTGAATGGTAATACACTATATACATCATCATTATCATCATAATCATCATTATCATCATTTCAGATCATCACAAGTAAACTGCTGAAGATAGGCCTTTCTTATGGATACAAAAAAGCACGGCTCTGAGCCATCTAAATCCAACCATGCACAAAATAATACCTTTCCTTTTTTGTCTTTTGTTTTATTTATAACTTATCCATATAAGTGCGCTAATTTACGATTTAAGTAATAAAATAACGCTACTACTAAAAAAATCCGGTACTTACGTGAAAATATCTTTCAGCTTTATCATATGGATTTAAGTCGGTAATTTTTTTGTCAACTTCCTTATCTGCCAGTGTGATGTCAACGAGGCAGTACTGTGTGAGAATTGAATCATGACCATGCACAAAATAATACCTTTCCTTTTTTGTCTTTTGTTTTATTTATAACTTATCCATATAAGTGCGCTAATTTACGATTTAAGTAATAAAATAACGCTACTACTAAAAAAATCCGGTACTTACGTGAAAATATCTTTCAGCTTTATCATATGGATTTAAGTCGGTAATTTTTTTGTCAACTTCCCTATCTGCCAGTATGATGTCAACGAGGCAGTACTGTGTGAGAATTGAATCATGGTTTGCCCACTCTCTACGAAGGCACTGATCGAAGTTACCTAAATGATTCTGAGCTCCGTAGAATTGACCAGTGGGAAACTGGATACTATCCCAAACTAGAAAATGGTAGTGTAAGATAATAGAAGATAAACAAAAAGCGAATTGTATCAAGGAAATTCGGAGGATAGGAAACTGGTCATTATTAAAAAAAATAACTTTTAATAAAAGTAAAGGCCGGCTCAGGGAAATAAAATATTAAAACAATTTTATCCTCTTCCAGTGCTTAGACAAGTTGTATAAAAAATTAAAGCCGAATGTAAAATTATTTTATACTTTTAGCCGTTTAAAGTCAACTTTTACAAAATAAAACTAGTTTTACAGATGCTTCGGGCTTAATTTTATTTTCCGACGTTTCAGATACTTTACAGCACCCGTGGCCACGGGAAGAGTGGACTGAGATTTTCGAAGTGCCGATGTCATTCTTAGCCTTTTGTTTTATCTTAAGGATTAATCTATTCTGGAACGATATAGCAGTATAGTGCCACATCTATTTTGCCACCTTTAGGGATAGATTTTTTTATCCAAATTTATATAGTACTGATCACCCCTCAAGTACAATAAACCTATGTAATAAAGACAACCTTCTTGTTTAAAAAATAGAAACGCAATTTAGAGTAATGGATTAAATAATGTTACACAACTTGCATCATCATCATCATCATTACGTCCCTTCGCAGGTCCACTGCTGAACATTGGCCTCCCCCAAGGTATGCCACTAAGCACGGTCCTGAGCCACCTGCATCCATCGACTTCCTGCATGTCTTACCAGGTCATCACTCCATCTAGTGGGGGGTCGCCCTACACTTCGCCTACTGCCACTCAATAACCTTTTTTCCCCAACGGTTGTCAGTTCTTCGAGCTATATGGTCGGCCTATTGCCACTTCAGCTTACTAAGACGTTGGGCTGTGTCAGTCACTCTGGTTCTACTGCGGATATCCTTATTTCTAAGTTTACCACGCAGAGAAACCCCGAGCATAGCTATCTCCATAGCTCGCTGAGCAACTTTGAGCGCCCTCATACGGCCAGCAGTGAAGGACCACGTCTTGGTTCCGTAGTTCATCACTGGCAACACGCACTGGTTGTACACTTTAGTTTTCAGGTTTTGAGGTACCTGAACCTACCTACCTACCTGACGAGAAGATGTGTCGTAATTTAACGAACGCTGCCCAGCCGAGTAGAATCTGTCGATTGACCTCTCGGTTGAAGTTGGGCTTACCTAATCGGACTATTTGTCCCAGGTAAACGTACTCGTTAACAATTTCGAGGTGCTCCCAACAACCACGGGCATAGGTGTGACATGGACATTAAACATGATCTTCATTTTGTCCATGTTCATCTTAAGACCAATCCGTTGGGAGACACTATTAAGGTCATTGAACATAGTGCTTTGTATCTCCAACAATTCTGACATAAAGACTATATCGTTAGCAAATTGAAAATGAATGATGTGCTCGCCATTGACTTAAATACCGTATCCTTTTCAGTCCAGTTGCTTGAAAGATCTTTCAATCCAGCGGTGAAGAGTTTCGGGGATATTATGTCACCCTGTCTTACACCTCTCTGCAGCTTTCGTACTCTGGTTCTGTACTCGGATAGCCATCGTTGTTCTACTGTACAAGCACTTCAATATACCGACAGTAAACTTAGCACCGCTGAAAGGATTGCAGCACTGTCGAAATTTCGAAGGAAACAAAGTTTTTCTCATAATTCACATACTCAAGACAAAGTTGCAGATTGTATATTTTGGTCTTCTGTACAATTTGCCGAAGGGTATGTATGTGGTCTATGATGCCAAAACCTTTATCGGAAACCGGATTGTTCGGGAGGCTAAAAGTTGTTGAGTCTGTATGCGAGAAGATTCGTAACGACTCGCGAAAAAAGCTTTGCTGTAATTCCATCTTCTCATGATAGTATTATGAGAAAAAAGAGAGGAATTTGTGACCGAATCTCTACGATATGCTAAAAATTTATGTGAAGAGCTTGGAATTTATTCTGAACCACATGATGAATCTTTAGGAGGCATATTTTTGGCGTCGAAATTGTTGATGTTGGGTTATCGTACGAGAACAAATTGAGTCGAACAATGTTTACTTCAGTAGGCAGAGTAACTGCTGAAATTCATGATCGATTCCAACAGCTGCAAAATCTAGCGCAAAAATACGCCTTTCTAATGCCTGCAGTAATATTGGGCCGTACGAATTTAACTTAGATTAAGCTCGTTTGGACATAAATACAGAAGAGTTCCTACAGGAGCGCGTACGTCATCGTGCGTTGCAGCTATAATAGACCGAGACTGTAAAAATGGCTTATTAAGTCCGGCTTTCTGGGTTTATATAAATACGGGATTGAGTCCAAAGTCGTAATTAAAATAAAAAAAATTAATATAATAAAAAATGATGCTGAGGATTTTTTAACATTCGCCGATAGTAATGCAAGTTGCGAAAGGATTTTTTTTAAACTAAAAATAATAAAAAAATATCTGAGATCGACTGCGTCAACGTCGTGACTACCAAATTTAGTTATTCTGGAAATGGAATATGACATATATTTTGATATAGACGATTGTGTTAAAGATTTTGCTTTTAAAAATCTCGAAAAGTACATTTTGAATCTAATTTTAAAAGTAATAGTGACAGTAATAATAATTCTAGGCACACTGTAACATAAATAAATTATTCCATCCAAGTTGATATTAATTACTGTTGGTTAAGAGAACGTTGATAACCGTAATAAGCAGCCACTTTTGGCGGTAATTAACGATTTTCTTTATTTATTAAATGTAAAATAACGAAAATTAAATCCAATAATACTACAGGTAATTTTCTAATCAAGTTACTTTTAGATATTTTTAATTTGATCTGATTTAGGAGTAAAGAAATAAAATGATGAGTGGCGCTCTTAAGGCTTCCGTCTAGCGTCGCTGTTTTACATTCCCAGCCATTAGTGGGGGCGCTCTCCCCCGTGCATAAATACATTCGAGGTCGCACGTGAAAGTTGCTCTACTTCATTAAATATATAACTTATTAATATTTTTTACATAAATATTCCTTATACTTTTGTCGTGGTAGAATAATTTTTTAAGAAAATTTTGAAGAAAAATAAAAAAATAAGCAACCGACAACCTCCTAGGTCCCTAGGTGACTTGCGAGATGTCAGTGTAACAAAACAAAACGGCCCAGAAAAACAGACTTTCGAACTGATAGCTAAATCAGCACGCAACAATTTCATTGGCGCCAGTGGTGATCAAACCCGGGTTGCTCCCGTACTGTGATACTTATAACGAGCGCTATCCGTGTGAGCAACCACGGCTCTCAACGACATCGTTCCGTTCGTGTACAGCGCTGAAGATAGCAGAGTAAAAAACGCTACGTACGTAAACGTACTTTCATATGCATTTAATAAAAAGCTGTTGTTTTAACATTACAAACAGACACTTCAATTTTATTTATTTGTAGATATAGATATAAGATATTATTCATATTGGTGTCATTTTAAAGGGAATATCATGTACTATTATAATTATAAAATAATTGTCTCCAGTAAATATTACACTTTTCTTGTAAAACTCGAAATAAAAAATAAATACGATTTATTTATATATTTCCATATGCTTTATTTTCATCCTTTATTTTTTATTTGACCAATTTTCTTTTAATAAAATTAAATTCTGAATTCGTTGAGCTTTTTGAGAATATTTTTATTTGAATGTCAGGTAGGTACCTATATTAGTTTTTCAGTAGTAATCGTTTTTGTTGCGACAGACTCGCGTGGTCGTAAAAAAAGTTACTGCGCGGACAGGTGGGACGAGAATCACTTGTGCGGCGCTTGAAGGCCGTGCATTGTCTAACGTCGTTTCTTTTCGGCAGTCTTCGACACGGTGTTTGTGTGCGTGCAACTAGACGTATTGTACGACTCTACGAAGCTCGCACGAATCGAGACGAGCTGCTCCGAAATCGGACGAATACATAAGCAGCTGTTTATGAGAAAGTATATAAGTGTATAGGTATTTATGTACAACAGTGAATAGCTGTACTTGTAAAATTTGTGTATAAAGTGTTTTGAATATGAATGAACAAAGGGCATTTATTATTTATTTATTTAATAAATGAAAAAAAATTGTTTTTTTATCGGTCACCACGCTCAAAAAGTATATCTTGAATTAATATCAAAGAAAAAGAAATACTGCATAAATAAAATAAATAAATAAATATAATTGCATAAGTTGATACAAAATGCTATGCAATAGCTTTACCGCGGCAGTCCCCGAGTGCCACACGTCTTTTTTGGTAATAAATTGAAATTCTCCAAATATAAAAGTCCTAGTCAATTAATCTAATACTAATATAAACGATACACTAAAAACAAGAACTAATATGAGAGTTAAATAAAAATAATATATATTTAAATAGAGCAACTTTCACGATATGCTCCGCTCAGTCCGTAAGAGCTGCGCGAGGGAAAGAGATCAACCGTGCGAGCGAGAGGTAAAGTAACGTTGAGCAACACTGCACACGTTAGAACGCTGAGAAATCCCAGCGCATAGATTACTGACTATGTACTAGAGATCCCAGTGGAGCTGAGAGAATTTTCAGGCGTTTCTGGTTTATAAATGGAATATAGGTAAAAGTACGAAAAAATATATATTTTTAATTTTATTTATTTCTAATTCACATGAAAATAGTTCTATTTTATGTGGTTTTAAGTACGACTTTGCTACATTTATACTTCTAATAGAAAAAAATAAATATTTGCAGTAGAAAAAATCATGAAATTACAACTTTTTAAGTCCTTCAAATAATAAAATTAAAGCATTTATAAAAAAGTGACCAGATCAGATTATTAGTTTATCAGATTATTAGTAGACAATATTTAAATAAATGTGATCCGAATACTCTTCTCGATATTGTTATAGTTTGTACATAGCAGAGCCTTTAATAAGACCTCTTACGCATGTAACCTAAACATAGCCATGTTTAACGCCTAATAGATCTATTAATTTAAACACCAAAATAAAATTAAAAAACACTTTCGAAAATATCAAACCCTACAATTTCAATAAATGTACAATATGTTTCACTTTTTCTTTTTTAAATACTATAAAAGAATATTTGTTTTGCTGTAAGTTTTGCGAGAACACTAATTTTTACAAGACTGGGGCCTTAAGTATAAAAAACTATACATATATCTAAGTACCTATGCTCTTTTTCAATATCTGTAAAGATTGCTAAGTGTTGAGCACTATATATAATTTAAAATCCAATTGTATATTCATCATTATTATTTTTTGTTGTATGTACCTAGTGTTAAGTTAGTAAAGTTATGCTTTTTAAACAATCTGACATTTTAAAAGACAAATTTCCTGTGGTTTTCTTGCGCCATTTCTTCCAATAGATGTATGTTCTTTCCGAATCAGTGGTAGTTTATATAGACTTTTAATAAGTTGTACGATGTGTGGTAATTTCGTTGAATAAAATATTTAAAGTTTAAATTAAAATAATAAAAAAGGGTGGGGGTGAATTTCAGGGCAGCCCCCGTGGTTAATTGTTTAAAACTTTAAAGCATATTAGTCACGAAGTGATTAAAGTTAGTTTGTGGTTGTTTCAGTTCGATTTTAGGTAAGTTTCAGTTGCATTAATTTATTTAACAAATACACTACATTTACTATAGTTTTGTTTAATTTCTTGTATTTTCTCCCCAATTCAATTTTAATTTTCAATTTAGCTGTGTCAATGACTAAATTGGCGAGACTTCTATAAGTTAACATATACCATTTACTATATTTTAAAATAAAAATAATATGAAAACTTCAGAATTTTTCACTCATGATAAGTATTATGACAATTTTTAAATTTTATAGCAAATAACTCGTCATCTACGTCATTCTATAGGTTATTTTATCGAACGAATTGGATGATATTTGACTCAAGGCGATATTAATAATAATACGTAAAATAGATGACAATTTGATAAAAAGGCAAGTCATTGAAATGTGAATTTTAATAAATGATTCAGATATTATGACAATGTTATTCATAACCATTAGTATTTTTTTACAAAATCTGTTTTCAATTTGAATTGTTAATTTTAATCGTTAAAAATTAAATTATATAACTAAAATGAAAATTAATTTAGATATATCTTTAAATCGTGCGGCACTACACTGATACTTGTACTCCCGGGAGTACTCTAGCTGGTAGGTATATAACGCGAGATCTTGGAAGAGTGACTATGCCTGGTAGTTGCCCGTTACAACACCTGAATTAAGAAGAAAGATTCTTGAAACTATGAGCATATTGAGTACACGGTTTGACTGCTGTAATCGATACATAAAATAAAAGAGTCTAAAAAATATTACCATACCAGCAATATTTTTGACATATCCAATGATATTCACGATGGAATAGATGGGTAAAAAAAATCATCTTTGTGGGAGGTTACCAAAATAAAAATGTAAAACCACAAATGTATAGGCGTGATTAATGTCTCTAACTATGCCAAATTACAGCCTTGTAGCAAATAGGGTTTCTGAGTAAAACCAGGGACGGACGGACATGGCGAAACTATAAGCGTTCCTTGTTGTTTAATTACGGAACCCTAAAATGGGCCCCGTTTTCCATGGTTAATTTAAGAAGAAATTGGAGTTATTTTTTCTTCCACTGTCATTACTCGACACTGCTGGTATCTTAATGCTTGAGCATTGTGCTGCGGCGTTGCAGAACCGTCGGTTCGAATTAGGGACGCCTACTTAATTTTATGATAGATAGTATTTTTGAGGCTCTTAACTGTAGAAATGCAGTTGATATCGAAAAAAACATACAGTATATTTTAATAGATAGAGTACCGATCGGGAGAGGCTTGCAAGTGACTTAGGGCAGTGTTTCGTGTCAGTCCTTGAGAGAGGTCTATTTTTAACAGTGGAATTGTGAAGGGCTGTTATGATGCTGATGACAATGATGCCTCAAATTGATATTTTATACCGGATGATTGGGATATGGGTGCAAAGCTTTCAAAAGAAGCTAGTATAGAAAATTTAGAACCATTTAAGCCATGCTTCAATGACAGAGTGACCGACAAAGGCCAACGGATTAGTAAGCTGAAGTGGCAATGGGCCGGCCATATAGCTCGAAGAACCGACAACCGTTGAGGAAAAAAGGTTCTCGAGTGGCAGCCTCGTACCGGTAGACGAAGTGTAGGGCGACCCCCCACTGGATGGAGTGACGACCTGGTAAGACATGCAGGAAGTCGATGTATGCAGGTGGCTCAGGACCCTGCTTTGTGGCATACCTTCGGGGAGGCCTATATTCAGCAGTGGACTTGTAAAGGGCTGTTTATGGCCAAATTAAACAATAAAAAACATGTATTTTACCAAATTTAGTTATTCTGGAAATGGAATATGACATATATTTTGATATAGACGATTGTGTTAAAGATTTTGCTTTTAAAAATCTCGAAAAGTACATTTTGAATCTAATTTTAAAAGTAATAGTGACAGTAATAATAATTCTAGGCACACTGTAACATAAATAAATTATTCCATCCAAGTTGATATTAATTACTGTTGGTTAAGAGAACGTTGATAACCGTAATAAGCAGCCACTTTTGGCGGTAATTAACGATTCTCTTTATTTATTAAATGTAAAATAACGAAAATTAAATCCAATAATACTACAGGTAATTTTCTAATCAAGTTACTTTTAGATATTTTTAATTTGATCTGATTTAGGAGTAAAGAAATAAAATGATGAGTGGCGCTCTTAAGGCTTCCGTCTAGCGTCGCTGTTTTACATTCCCAGCCATTAGTGGGGGCGCTCTCCCCCGTGCATAAATACATTCGAGGTCGCACGTGAAAGTTGCTCTACTTCATTAAATATATAACTTATTAATATTTTTTACATAAATATTCCTTATACTTTTGTCGTGGTAGAATAATTTTTTAAGAAAATTTTGAAGAAAAATAAAAAAATAAGCAACCGACAACCTCCTAGGTCCCTAGGTGACTTGCGAGATGTCAGTGTAACAAAACAAAACGGCCCAGAAAAACAGACTTTCGAACTGATAGCTAAATCAGCACGCAACAATTTCATTGGCGCCAGTGGTGATCAAACCCGGGTTGCTCCCGTACTGTGATACTTATAACGAGCGCTATCCGTGTGAGCAACCACGGCTCTCAACGACATCGTTCCGTTCGTGTACAGCGCTGAAGATAGCAGAGTAAAAAACGCTACGTACGTAAACGTACTTTCATATGCATTTAATAAAAAGCTGTTGTTTTAACATTACAAACAGACACTTCAATTTTATTTATTTGTAGATATAGATATAAGATATTATTCATATTGGTGTCATTTTAAAGGGAATATCATGTACTATTATAATTATAAAATAATTGTCTCCAGTAAATATTACACTTTTCTTGTAAAACTCGAAATAAAAAATAAATACGATTTATTTATATATTTCCATATGCTTTATTTTCATCCTTTATTTTTTATTTGACCAATTTTCTTTTAATAAAATTAAATTCTGAATTCGTTGAGCTTTTTGAGAATATTTTTATTTGAATGTCAGGTAGGTACCTATATTAGTTTTTCAGTAGTAATCGTTTTTGTTGCGACAGACTCGCGTGGTCGTAAAAAAAGTTACTGCGCGGACAGGTGGGACGAGAATCACTTGTGCGGCGCTTGAAGGCCGTGCATTGTCTAACGTCGTTTCTTTTCGGCAGTCTTCGACACGGTGTTTGTGTGCGTGCAACTAGACGTATTGTACGACTCTACGAAGCTCGCACGAATCGAGACGAGCTGCTCCGAAATCGGACGAATACATAAGCAGCTGTTTATGAGAAAGTATATAAGTGTATAGGTATTTATGTACAACAGTGAATAGCTGTACTTGTAAAATTTGTGTATAAAGTGTTTTGAATATGAATGAACAAAGGGCATTTATTATTTATTTATTTAATAAATGAAAAAAAATTGTTTTTTTATCGGTCACCACGCTCAAAAAGTATATCTTGAATTAATATCAAAGAAAAAGAAATACTGCATAAATAAAATAAATAAATAAATATAATTGCATAAGTTGATACAAAATGCTATGCAATAGCTTTACCGCGGCAGTCCCCGAGTGCCACACGTCTTTTTTGGTAATAAATTGAAATTCTCCAAATATAAAAGTCCTAGTCAATTAATCTAATACTAATATAAACGATACACTAAAAACAAGAACTAATATGAGAGTTAAATAAAAATAATATATATTTAAATAGAGCAACTTTCACGATATGCTCCGCTCAGTCCGTAAGAGCTGCGCGAGGGAAAGAGATCAACCGTGCGAGCGAGAGGTAAAGTAACGTTGAGCAACACTGCACACGTTTGAACGCTGAGAAATCCCAGCGCATAGATTACTGACTATGTACTAGAGATCCCAGTGGAGCTGAGAGAATTTTCAGGCGTTTCTGGTTTATAAATGGAATATAGGTAAAAGTACGAAAAAATATATATTTTTAATTTTATTTATTTCTAATTCACATGAAAATAGTTCTATTTTATGTGGTTTTAAGTACGACTTTGCTACATTTATACTTCTAATAGAAAAAAATAAATATTTGCAGTAGAAAAAATCATGAAATTACAACTTTTTAAGTCCTTCAAATAATAAAATTAAAGCATTTATAAAAAAGTGACCAGATCAGATTATTAGTTTATCAGATTATTAGTAGACAATATTTAAATAAATGTGATCCGAATACTCTTCTCGATATTGTTATAGTTTGTACATAGCAGAGCCTTTAATAAGACCTCTTACGCATGTAACCTAAACATAGCCATGTTTAACGCCTAATAGATCTATTAATTTAAACACCAAAATAAAATTAAAAAACACTTTCGAAAATATCAAACCCTACAATTTCAATAAATGTACAATATGTTTCACTTTTTCTTTTTTAAATACTATAAAAGAATATTTGTTTTGCTGTAAGTTTTGCGAGAACACTAATTTTTACAAGACTGGGGCCTTAAGTATAAAAAACTATACATATATCTAAGTACCTATGCTCTTTTTCAATATCTGTAAAGATTGCTAAGTGTTGAGCACTATATATAATTTAAAATCCAATTGTATATTCATCATTATTATTTTTTGTTGTATGTACCTAGTGTTAAGTTAGTAAAGTTATGCTTTTTAAACAATCTGACATTTTAAAAGACAAATTTCCTGTGGTTTTCTTGCGCCATTTCTTCCAATAGATGTATGTTCTTTCCGAATCAGTGGTAGTTTATATAGACTTTTAATAAGTTGTACGATGTGTGGTAATTTCGTTGAATAAAATATTTAAAGTTTAAATTAAAATAATAAAAAAGGGTGGGGGTGAATTTCAGGGCAGCCCCCGTGGTTAATTGTTTAAAACTTTAAAGCATATTAGTCACGAAGTGATTAAAGTTAGTTTGTGGTTGTTTCAGTTCGATTTTAGGTAAGTTTCAGTTGCATTAATTTATTTAACAAATACACTACATTTACTATAGTTTTGTTTAATTTCTTGTATTTTCTCCCCAATTTAATTTTAATTTTCAATTTAGCTGTGTCAATGACTAAATTGGCGAGACTTCTATAAGTTAACATATACCATTTACTATATTTTAAAATAAAAATAATATGAAAACTTCAGAATTTTTCACTCATGATAAGTATTATGACAATTTTTAAATTTTATAGCAAATAACTCGTCATCTACGTCATTCTATAGGTTATTTTATCGAACGAATTGGATGATATTTGACTCAAGGCGATATTAATAATAATACGTAAAATAGATGACAATTTGATAAAAAGGCAAGTCATTGAAATGTGAATTTTAATAAATGATTCAGATATTATGACAATGTTATTCATAACCATTAGTATTTTTTTACAAAATCTGTTTTCAATTTGAATTGTTAATTTTAATCGTTAAAAATTAAATTATATAACTAAAATGAAAATTAATTTAGATATATCTTTAAATCGTGCGGCACTACACTGATACTTGTACTCCCGGGAGTACTCTAGCTGGTAGGTATATAACGCGAGATCTTGGAAGAGTGACTATGCCTGGTAGTTGCCCGTTACAACACCTGAATTAAGAAGAAAGATTCTTGAAACTATGAGCATATTGAGTACACGGTTTGACTGCTGTAATCGATACATAAAATAAAAGAGTCTAAAAAATATTACCATACCAGCAATATTTTTGACATATCCAATGATATTCACGATGGAATAGATGGGTAAAAAAAATCATCTTTGTGGGAGGTTACCAAAATAAAAATGTAAAACCACAAATGTATAGGCGTGATTAATGTCTCTAACTATGCCAAATTACAGCCTTGTAGCAAATAGGGTTTCTGAGTAAAACCAGGGACGGACGGACATGGCGAAACTATAAGCGTTCCTTGTTGTTTAATTACGGAACCCTAAAATGGGCCCCGTTTTCCATGGTTAATTTAAGAAGAAATTGGAGTTATTTTTTCTTCCACTGTCATTACTCGACACTGCTGGTATCTTAATGCTTGAGCATTGTGCTGCGGCGTTGCAGAACCGTCGGTTCGAATTAGGGACGCCTACTTAATTTTATGATAGATAGTATTTTTGAGGCTCTTAACTGTAGAAATGCAGTTGATATCGAAAAAAACATACAGTATATTTTAATAGATAGAGTACCGATCGGGAGAGGCTTGCAAGTGACTTAGGGCAGTGTTTCGTGTCAGTCCTTGAGAGAGGTCTATTTTTAACAGTGGAATTGTGAAGGGCTGTTATGATGCTGATGACAATGATGCCTCAAATTGATATTTTATACCGGATGATTGGGATATGGGTGCAAAGCTTTCAAAAGAAGCTAGTATAGAAAATTTAGAACCATTTAAGCCATGCTTCAATGACAGAGTGACCGACAAAGGCCAATGGATTAGTAAGCTGAAGTGGCAATGGGCCGGCCATATAGCTCGAAGAACCGACAACCGTTGAGGAAAAAAGGTTCTCGAGTGGCAGCCTCGTACCGGTAGACGAAGTGTAGGGCGACCCCCCACTGGATGGAGTGACGACCTGGTAAGACATGCAGGAAGTCGATGTATGCAGGTGGCTCAGGACCCTGCTTTGTGGCATACCTTCGGGGAGGCCTATATTCAGCAGTGGACTTGTAAAGGGCTGTTTATGGCCAAATTAAACAATAAAAAACATGTATTTTATTTTATTCTATTAAAATGATATGTAAGCAATCTAATAAGACATGTTTTAAGCACATGTATCTTAAGATAACTTTTTTAAATGTTTGAAGTTTACGAAAAAAGACTAAAATTTATAAATACTGTTTTTAGCTCCCATTTAAAAAAAACTAGGCTAGATTGATTTTTTCGTTCAAACCTTTTTGAAAACATGCTTGATTATCGTTCTTTATTTTGAGGTATCATTTATGCAGATGTCTTAAAAAATGTTGAATCTATGTCTTACAAACCTATTTGAGGGAGTAAATTTGAATTTTTGGCTAAGTTATTAAAACGAAATGTTAATTTAAATCTTTTATTATTCATGTCCAAACTGACGGTCGTTATTTCCAACGCATGCACGGGCCCGGTTTCCCACTTCTGTTGTCGTGATTTTAAATTTCATCTCCGCCTTCATGGTTTCAAATGCAGAATTTATTCGAGCTATTATTTATTCCTTTATATTTATTTCTATGCTCGTGTAAACTAGTTCTATGTCCCGGCCCTACACGTAAAAGTCGATTTGGGTCAGATCAGATGACCGTGCGGGCCAAGGGATGGGCTCCTCTCATTCAATCCAACTTTGAGGGAAGCTTTAAAAATTCTTGAACGGTCAAAGTCCAATGCGCTAGGCAGCCATCTTGTTGAAAAATTACCTCTCGATATGTTTCAAAAATCGAGGCATCGGATTGCTCCATAAGCAACGGTAAATCCATTTCCAAAAATTTCAAGTAATTCGCGCCATTTAAAGAATCCGGCAAGAAGTAGGGCCCGATCAATGTTCTGCCTATTACTCCATCCCACAAATTTACTGAAATTTTTCTCTGGAAGGATAATACTCGTTTTTTTCGAAATGTGGGTAGTTGTTCTTGTTCGCCCATTCGTGTAGGTTATGGAAATAGGTGATTCCCTCCCTAGAAAATTTACTTTCTCTGCCCACAAGATCGTATTTTAAAAACCATGCAACTTCAATATCTCTGTTAAGTAGGAAAAGGCAGAACTGCATCCTTCTTTGGAAATCTTGCACTTCCAGACCTTGCACACTTGCCTTGGAATGGCATGGATTGGAATGGAATGCCATGGAAAGTATATTTGTCGTTTTGGTGCCACACTATCCATTGGGAAATGTTTAAATTTCGAGCTATTACTCTAGTACTAGTTGTAGAATCCGCTTCAAACGCTGCCAAAATATGATCTTCGACGCCAGATGCATGTATGCCTGGGTTTACCCCAGGTTCCACGTGGTGTATCCTATCTTGAGCCAGTCGTCGATACGTGTTGTAAAATACTCGATTCGGATAGCGCTCTCGATACATCCATCGTGCTAATGATCCATTACCATCTCATACATTAAGATGATATCCGCATATTTCTGATTCGAAAAAGGAGCCATAGTCACTCAATAATCAAGAAAAAAATTAAACATCTATTCATTGGGCTAGCTACCAGGAAACACCATGCAACCAGCAGCTATTCTATTTTTTCTTTCTCAAATTGGTTTACAGGTCCTAATTTCAACATTTTTTATGATATCGGCATGAATGACACCTCAAAATAAAGAACGATAATCAAGCATGTTTTAAAGAGGTTTGAACGAAAAAACCTAGCCTAGTTTTATTTAAATGAGAGTTAAACACAGTATTTAAATAATTCGTCTGTAAAATTATCTTAAGATACATGTGCTTAGAACATTAGATTGCTTACACATGAATTGAAATAAGATAAAAAACATGTTTTTTATTGTTTAATTTGGCCATAAATAATAGTTAATTAGAAAATTTTGGGCATTTTCGCTAAAATCATAGAAACTTATTTAAAAAATGCTAAGACTTCATAGGTTCATACGACTAGCATGGCTTAAATGGTTCTAAATCTGTACTAGCGCCCCTTGAAAGCTTTGCACCCATCTCCCAATCAGCCTGTATTTTAAAGGAATAGTTTTGGTGCTTGACTTATGAACAGCCTCACGTCATATTAAAATTTATTAATCTCGCCTACTACATAAAAAAGATATTATTTGGATGCCTAATATAAAAATATACTATAACATTATAGTAGGTTTGGCTACTCTGGTTCGAAACCCCAAGTTTTGATCTATCTGGGTATTTGTCTATGTACTCTGTATGTAAATAAAACGCCTGAGAAATAATATATATATATATATATATATATATATATATATATATATATATATATATATATATATATATATTATGGAAAAAGCGTGAGAAAATGTTTTTTTTTAATATACTTACTCCACATGGCCCATAGCGTAGAGTTTCTAACATTGGTCAGAATTGTTAAAGTCTGATCATAGCACGATTTTTCACTTTCATCCCATTTTTGATCTAGTAAATCATCTATCAGTAGGTCAATGTAAGATGTCGGTTTTTTGTGTACTCTAGATATAGTCGAGTTTTCATTGATAACATTTTCAATCTCAGTACATTTGATGATATCTGTAAACATGACATAACGAATTAAATTATATAATAATAATTATTATTATTTTAATTTAAAATTATATATTTACAGAACCCAACCAGATGAGAAGATTATATAGATACCCCAATAATAATAATAATAAGCCGAGCGCTTCCATCTGGTTGGGCTTTTATTTATTTATTTATTTTTGTATTTATTTAATTTAATTGATATTTATGTATATTTATTTTTTCATTTTCATTTATAATTATATATTTATAGAACCCAACCAGATGAGAAAACTATATAGATACCGCAATAATAATAACAAAGGCATTCGAATCGGTATGGGGTATGTATGGGGACATGACTAAAAAGGGTCCTTGAGCTAGTCAAGGTTGACTGTACAGTTAGAGACTTCCTCGAGCAATGTATGAGGCAGTGGAGTACGATCTTTTGCCATCTAGGTGAGCGGATGACGGCTACGAAGAACCAGATAAAGATAAGAGGGGGTATCTTCCAGGGCGATTGTCTGAGTCCAATCTGGTTCTACCTCTCTCTGAACTCAGCATCTTACCAGAGGGCTCGGGGAAGGGCTTCGGAAGGGAGGGACAAAAGTGACCCACCTGTTACATAATATGGATGATCTTAAGTTTTTAGCCTCCACTCGCTCTGATCTTATGAAACTGCTACACATCACTTGTGAATTCAGCAATTCCATCAGAATGGAGCTGGAGACGAATAAGTGTGCGCTCCTCCATGTTGAAAGAAGAAGGGTTACTAACTCTATAAACTTCAGGACCCTTTCCGAGGCAGAAATACACACCTATACATCAGTACGTCACAGAACATAGGTATCGGTGAGGCGGACATGAAACAGTCAGTTTGCGATGTGTTTTATGCACGCTTGACAAAAGTTCTTAACAGGCTTATGTAGGGCGTTAATAAGACACATAATAATAATAATAAAAATATAAATTACTTCGGAACCTTCCGCTAGCTAAATACAATGATGTGTCTTACCTGGATTGAAGAGCACCTCCCACCCTCCCTCAATTGCATGCACTAACTCCGTCACCACTAGTCCCAGCACCACTACTCCCAACACCACTACTCCCGGCGCCACTACTTTCAACACCACTATTCCAGGTAAGACACACCATCGACGATAAAACGACACGTGTTTCGCCTCTGCACGAGGCATCCTCAGGTGATGTAGACTCTACGGTGGCTGACCGCTAAGACTTAGCGGTCAGCCGCTAAGTCTTAGCGGTCAGCCGAGTGCTGGGACTAGTGGTGACGGAGTTAGTGCATGCAATTGAGGGAGGTCGGGAGTTGCTCTTCAATCCAGGTAAGACACATCATTGTATTTATCTAGCGGAAGGTTGCGAAGTAATTTATATTTTTATTATAATGGATTTCCGCAAAGTAACGCCTGATTCTATCAATAAGAAACACGCATATAACGGTTGGGTCATGCATGTTCTCATGTATACCTTTGGCATACTCAGGTGGACTCAAACCTAACTGAACTCTTTATATAAAAAAGTCCACACTGTTATGACGCCCCACAGGATGCATCACCCGAGTCGTTAGTAATGAGGTTGTAGTTGCCGCGAAAACAAGGTGGGTGTGGCTTTTTAAGCGCTTTCACCACGCATAATCGCAAAGTGAATGGACATATTACAGGGTTTAGACAACACGTCGAATAATAGGCACCCTGACCATAAAAAGCTCTTCGTGAGCGCCACCACCTGCCATACCACCACTACTGGCATCTAACTCTAAGGCATCACCGCCGATTGCAAGATCAGCACGGCTTCTAGCCGCAGAGCATGTCGTAGTCAATCGTTCACCTCAAGGCAATGGGGTCCCACGTTGAGCGGCTTTCTGTCGTAGCCTTGGGAGTTTCCTCTCTCCAGCTACCAGCCGCACGTGATCGACACCTATGCTCCACTAACAAATACAACGGCAAATATAGTCAAATAGCTCTTCATAAACATACTTTCAAACTATTCCTTCCATCTCTTTGAGCTTGAAACTATACCATTCAAAATACAGTCATTCTCGCCTCCTATAGCATTCATCCTGGGCTGTTTTGAATTTTCCCTGGCAGTTCCTATTCTATAACAAAATTAAACGTGGAATATATTTACCGCACACTAAAAGAAAAGTAGCCGTTAATGCAAATTGCGTTTTCATTCTTCTTCCTCTTTGGAAATATCTTCATATACACTTATTGTAATAATTTAATTTAACCACCTGATTAAAACATGTTATTATTTTATTTAACTTTTCTTATTAATAATTAGCAATTTTAATATCCTTAAACATCTATAGGTAAATACCGTCCGATACATCAATTAATATGTATCTATGTAACCGTTTCCAGCAAATTTCAACAAATAATTGAGGTTTATTTAAACACATAAATAATTTTTAATATTATTCAATGCCAATAAGCTCTCAAATAACTGCTACGAAGTTTTTTTGCGTCCGTGTACGACAAAGACACTATATGTATAAAACCCCGAGAACGAGACGGCCGCCGCGGCTGGCGCGGGCGCGTGCTGCAGACTAACGCTATCGGCGCCTATCATCTGAGATATTCTGACCCGATATCGGAACGCTGGGTATGAACACCTGACGGCGAAGCCAGTCTTCGAACTTATTATTAAACTTTACCTAAATAGTGTATTCGCTGTAAATATAACAGAACGCGAGTAACCCGGGTTCGATCCCCGCCGGCACAAATGAAATTGTTAATTGCAATTTTAAGTGCTGATTCACCACGTGCTCGGCGGTGAAGGAAAACATCGTGAGGAAACCTGCATGTCTGAGGAATAAGAAAGAAATATTTCGAAGATATGTGAAGTTCACCTACACGCATTGGGGCAGCGCGGCGGACACTTCCTTGCCCTGAAACCCTCTTAGAAATGAGGGGAGGCCTGTGCCCAGCAGTGGGACGTATAAAGGCTGTAACTTTACTTTTTTACTTTTAAATTGTATACAAGATTATTGCTTCTATAAAACTGGCTATCACATAAAATCATATTTGAAAATTATACACTTTAGTCTCTACAGTATTTTGAGCTTGAGAAACAATAACTGGTTTTTCTTGAAAATTACCCATAGTAAAGACCGTAAAACTAATTGTATAAACTAATTGTATGTGTACATAAAAGTAATTGGTCCCGAAAATTTTTAATAATTTAAATATTGTAAATTCATAATATCCACTTCATTTTTATGTTATAGTTAATAATAACTGCCTCTGTGTATTGAATGTTTAAGAAAGTCAGTGCTTGATGCATATTATATATTGATATTATAACAACGATTTTGTGTTGGAAAAAATGTGACAGGTAACGAACGTTGTTTAAGATCATTGTAATTCTTATTTCATATCATTCCTTTTGTTAATTAAAGATCTATTCTATATAGTTCGCGGATTATTATATTTTTGCGGGTTTCTTTTCGAATTATTCTAACGATAATTTGATTTGAGATCTGTAAATAATTATTAAATACTCGACATTAGCTTGCTCTGCTCCTTCTGTTTTCGATCTTTGTTTTCATTTATTATTTACAATAAATAGTAAAATGGATAATCGCAACGCCACGACGTGCCAGATGGAGAACCAACTCCAGCTTGCGCTCCAAGAGCTAAAGACGTCCAGTGAGCAGTGTGATCTGTTGCTTAAGGAAAGGGATGATAAGGAAAAGGAAAAAGTTAGAATAATTGCCAAAAATAGACAATTAAAATGTGATATGGTTAAATTAAACACTGATTACGCTAGTGTTTTAAAATAAAGAGATTAGCTGCAGGGAACAGTTATGAGTTTGACGAATGCAGTAAGGAATATGAGGAAGCTCTTAGGTTTATTGCTGCATTGAAGTTACAGTTGCATGAAGCTAATGAGCAAATAGCACAACTTGAAACATCATATATAGATAACCTAAAAGCCTCCCAGACTCAAAGCTGTTTGCTCTGAGGAATTGTTCGGATTAATCCCAGCCGCCAAATTTCGTGAACGCACGACACGGCAAACGTCCCGATACCATCCACACCATCTGGATGCTTGGCGGTCCACCACTGTACGTTTCACAAGGAGTTTTCTTCCACGTACAACCTCTCTGTGGAATAGTTTATCACCGGCGATTTTTCCGGACCGATACGACCTGGGGACCTTCAAGAAAAGAGCTTACTCCTTTCTAAAGGGCCGGCAACGCACCCGCAATTCTCCTGGTGTTGCGGTTGATCATGGGCGGCGGTAGTCACTTAACATCAGGTGAGCCGCATGCTCGTTTGCCCCCTCTTCTATAAAAAAAAAGCCTGTTGTCTGAGCATATGCACTGTAATACCTCTAAAATATTACAGCAATCTGCAACAATAGATTTGACAGGTGACAACTCTTCCACTTCATGAAAAACAGTAAGGATTCATTGCAGTAAAACCAAACTGAAGAAATATATAAAAGGTAATAAATACATGAAGAAAATACAAAAATTAATAAGAAAATAAGATCAATACGTTTTCACCTTTGAGATGGAATACGTCACATATTGTAATTATACACTCATTTTTCATTTTTTAGACCGGAATACAGCACTGCTTTTTGGCAACAAACATAGAGGGAAGAAGAGGGTACCTAGCCAGAAAAACTCCTAGACAGAAAATAATTCCTACCTCGTAAGTTTTATTTCTTAAGTGTATCATAAATTACCATTAATTTAGTTATTATAATATATATTTTTAAGGTTTTTAGTATTAGAAATAATGTTTATAAATTTATGGGTTAGATTTAATTTAAAGTATATTTATCATTGTACATTATTTTATATTGTTACAAATTTCAATAATTACCATTATTTTTAAAATCTAACTATGATCATTATAAATTCCTATTAAGAATTAATTTTACAAGAATCAACAAACAAATTATTTATATTCGACGTAAAATGTAAATTGCTGAAATCGATTCCAGGTTTGTTAACATTTAAATAAATTGGGGACAATTTGTTGCGGACATTTTAAGGGGCTCAGTTCAAATTGATCGAGAAAATACTGTCTTGGTTTTGTTTCGATTTTGATAAACGAAATTATTTTCTGTTAGCATAATTTAAGAAATTTGACTTTAATTTCAAAAGTTTAGTAAAATTATATGAATATAGAATCACCTCACTTCACAAAATACCAGTAGTGGATGCTACTGCCCATCTCTTGATTTGTTTACCTCTGTCGCCTCTCATGGCACCCACGGAAGGATGGAGGGACATTCTTATACCGCCGCTACACGGTCTATGTATTTATTGGGAGATATTTAAGGCCCTTAGACATCCACATTCGATTAAGAATAAAAATGCAGATGGGTTCTCACCCCTTCGGACTAAGATAGAATGCCTCGATCCCAGTAAAACGGGTCTCCGGTTCTCTACACTCACCATTATTACACGCAGCATTAAGCTGCTATTTTACGCTGATATTCTATGAGAGCGTGGTCCTTCCCCGGTCGAGCCGACCCATTCGTGCTACAACTATAATACTAATATAACTGCAGCATGGCTCTACCACGTATAAAACCTCTCTGACAAAAAGCCCATATAATAAAAAAAGGATCACCAAAATTGAAATCGACTAAAGAAGAAAGAAGTCTCAAGCCAAGTTATAATAAATAAGTAGCTAATGATACAAACCGCGAATTATATTTAAATCTAATTTTGTTAAAAGTTATAGTATCTAATGTATCGGTAAAGCAAGATGCAAGCAAATTCGTTTGCTTAAATAATGTGAAGGTAACTACAGATCATTGCCAAAATAAATTAAGAGAACGGGTTTTGCTTAATAAAAATTTAGATTTATAAGATCAGGGTCAAATCACGGTGATATTACTTTGGTAATTTTCTTAAATTTATTCAAATTTATCGAGTTACGGCTATTAGTTTTGTTATCAATTCTGCCGCCTGGCAGTAGAGCAAGTACTGCAGTTATGTTTCAGTTTAAAAGGTATAGAAAGCCAGTGTAAAATTACAGGTTATGATAGCCTTACACAGGTTTTGAATTGGCGTGCTCAGCAGAGCGGGACAGTATTTCATGCCGGCGCACCGCCTGCAACTTTACAAGGCGCAGGTTCGGCCGCACATGGAATACTGTTCCCATCTCTGCGCTGGGGCTCCCCAGTGCCAGCTCCTTCCACTTGAACGCATCCAGCGCATAGCGGCTTGAATCGTCGACGACCGAGTGCCTTCCGATCGGCTTTATTCACTGGCGCTGCGAAGAGATATTGCATCTCTTTGCATTTTCTTTCGCATATACAATAAGGAGTGTTCTGAGAAATTTATCGGATTACTCCCAGCCGCTAAATTTCATGAACGCACTACGTGGCAAACCTCCCAATACCATCCACACCATCTGGATGCTTGGCGGTCTACCACTGTACGTTTCAATAGGAGTTTTCTTCCGCGTAGGAACTCTCTGTGGAATAGTTGCTAAAAAAATCGCCGGTGGTAACCGGAGATTTTTCCGGACCGATACGACCTTGGGACCTTCAAGAAAAGAGCTTACTCCTTTCTAAAGGGCCGGCAACGCACCTGCAATTCCCCTGGTGTTGCGGTTGTTCATGGGCGGTGGTAGTCACTTAACATCAGGTGAACCGTATACTCGTTTGCCCCCTCTTTTATTTAAAAAAAAGTTCATGGTTCTTAGCGGTGACGACGATATCTGGGATTTTCTTTGTATAAATTGGTTGCTGATGTTCCTGTGCTGTAGTGGTCACTTACCATCAGGTGAAATTTTGTCACTTCAATTTTGTAAAAAATATATTAAAAATCCGAAATATTTATTGGTCATAATATAACAACCGTTACAGGTAAGTCATTGATTACATTCAGTTTTTAGTTTATAAGGTTAAATTACATTATTTTACTATATAGATTATTTTAGTTACATTGACGCTTTACATCAAAGATTTAGGTCAGCTATTTTGTAACGTGTAATTTTGATATCATATGAATGGCATTATTACATATTTATAGAAACAATAATTATACGAGCTTCAATACGTCAAGCAAGTTATGCACGACAACAAACTTCGAGTCCCGCGCTTACGTCACAGTGAACTAGTGAAACCGGCCACAGGGAATATGTATCTGCTGTATTGTAATATGTCAGAGGTGACATCGACAAGTTTGGCTACATATTAACGCGAGCTTTCGTTATATATATATATATATATATATATATATATATAGGATCGCCCCTGTCGTTACATCAGATTTAATAAATCACAAATCGTCACTAGAGAACACCGATTCCTTTTAAGGACGGTTCGCGATGCTATCTAAATCAAAAAATATCTTAATTTCAATAGAGATGGTGGCTGTGCTAATCTCTGCTTGGGATACTATAATTAATGAAATTAAATCCTAACCCAAATATACAATGTAGATCGGACCAAAATTTAATAACTTTAAACTGAAATCAGCCGTGGTTAATTATGATATTGGGACGCTAATAACCTCAGTCTGCCCCGTAACCATGGGTGCTGTAAAGTACTTGAACTGTCGAGAATTAATAAAGTTAATATACGCGATAAAAAATTAGTTAGTTATAGTTTCATTTAAATATGTAGTGTTCGCGTAGACATAAGAAATCATAATGTAGTTTAATTGTTTTTGGATTCAGCAAAGGATTCATATTATATTTTTTTAACATGACGTCGGCGTCGTACAAAGGAAAAACAAAACAGGAGATGGGCAGCATCAGCTTTCTTATAACTAATCCATATACACACACACACACATATATATGTAAGTAAGATATATGTAAAAATGAAAAGAGATATATAAAAATTGTTTACACTATAACATAACATGGACTGAAAAAAATAAACTCAACTAACTTGGGTATTTATTTATATCCACGTAGTTCCTTATTTTCAGCATACTTTTTATCATCAAAAACCTCGACCATAACGTAGAAGGTTTTAATTTTGCTGAGAGTTTGGAGAAGTATGCCAACATAACATTTTCTGAAAAACTATTTGCTTTTTTCTCTTCTCTCCAAGCAATAGATTCGTCGTACGTAGTTATGCAGCGACTTTTTGACTTTTCCGGTAAAATGTTCTCCGAAGCATTTTGTGCAATTATACTGAGTTCCGGTGGTGTTGATTCAAATAAAATATCGTCGGAATTACTCATTTTGTGGAAAACACAACTAAACTCGCAAAGAACATTTTTGGCGGATAAATGGCGCCAACCATAAAAGTATAATCAGAGATTTTTTGTTTTCTTCACCCATTCTGGGTAGGCAAAGGGAACTATGCCCATACAGCCAAGCCTTCAGTATAATTTTTTCATTGATATCAAAAGAAAATCAAATTTAATGAGATGAAATGAAATAAAACCTAACCTAACTCATTGAATCAAATCATTAAATCTGATATTGAAACAAATTAGTAGCTTCTTTTTAGAAATATTTGAATCATAAAAACTTTTATGGATTTTTTTAGTAAAAACTTATTTTTAATAGACATTATTTTTACAGTTGGCAAAGAGAACGCACGAGTTCGGAAAAGGTAAAATAAGCACTCGAGCTTTTTCTGTTGTAATAGCCCACATACATTGACTTATATATTACTAGCGTAAGGACCGGGCCGACCGAACAACTAAAACGGACCAGTGCGCTGGCCCTAAAATTACAGTTTAGAGCCAACGCCAATGGGTCGACAGTAGTGCGCGCGCAGGACAGATTTGTCTGTCCTAAATATGAGTATGTCAAGCTGCGTGGTAAAAGGATGCAAAAACTACGATACGAAGATTAAAAAGTAACATGGGATATCGTATCATCGGTTAATAACCCTGTATTAATTTTGTTACAATTAAATTATTATATGAACGCATTTTTAAAGTTTTATTTTACTGTTAGTTTAGTTACGTTACCAATATTAGACCAAGGTTGAATTCAGACCCGCAAAAATATTGTACATGAAAAATAAAATTATACTATTTTTAAAAAATTATATCACGTTTGACATTTCATGTTTCTTTTTTCACATTTTACGGGATTTTGGCGTCATGCGTCTAGTTTATCTATATGTCGTTTCGTTTTTTGATGGTTTTATTTTTACTTCTGTTTTATTTTTGTCTAAAAAAACTAAAAGAATAAGTTAAATTTTGAATATTGGTACCTAATATATTTTATAATTAATAAGGGTAAAACGAAAAGAGTATAAAATAAACCATATCTGCTTAATTGATTCTGAAAAGCTGATTCATTAAATATTTTGAAATTCTGTTTTCAAACCAATTGCTTCTGAAGCTCTATGCGTTTTTAATGTTAGCCCCTAATTATAGTTGTATCAAGGATGCAACATAAATGCATCGATCGAGCACCGGTTGACCAGAAAGGGAGCTAATTCTAATTTTATTTAAAAAACGCGGTATTCATGTACCATACAGAAATTCTCGATATCGTAGGGTTAATATTAAAAAGTATAAGGACCCAATAACAATACAAGTCGATCTTTAGGTAAAATGATGGTATTTGCGCTTAGTATTATTACGATATTATATACTATAAACTATGAAATAATGGTACAGTTAGGATAACTATACTACGAAATCCGACCCTGGTTATGTCGTGTTATGATATGACGTTTGTATTATGACAGATGCGCTACTTTTTCTTGTATGAAAAAGTTATGTGTAAAATATTTAGATTGGCCTATTGGATTGACTTTTTTTAATAGAAGTATGGGCAAACAAACATACGGCTCACCAAATGGACTTGACAAAGTCTCGCTAGCCGATCTCATTAAAGTTGTTTTTAGATTTTTATACTGCACTAATCTCCGAAGAATAAAATACTATCGCTTTTATCACGGAATATTCCGTGTCAATTATTGACTATTACAATACGTATTTTTTTACATATAATGCTAAGTACTTTTTTAACGTTAGTTAACTAACAGAGGGAATGCAAAATAAAAGCGATAATTTAACGCTGGAAAAACTTGCTTTAAATTTTCTTTTTATATTTACAGTGTGTTAATGTCCTCCAGACCGAATTTAGGTCACGGTGGCCAGCCTCAACAGAGACTAGCCATCGGCGCAGGACAGGATTATAGTGCCCCAGTGTATGCGCAAGCACAGGTACCACTCTATTCCCTCACTCTCATAATCCGATGGGACGGTACACCGACACGACCGGAGAGAGATCAGGCGCAGGACCAACGGCTTTACGTGCTTTCCGAGGCACGGGGGTGAGACACCGCCAACTTCCTGACTCCCGGCAGCTACTGAGAATTTTTCGACGGAAAAACTCAATAATAGATTTTTGGCCCAACCCCACCTAGAACCTCATGATCAGCAGTCGCACTAATACAACCACTAGGCCAACGAGGCAGTCAACCTGTGTGCCTACAGTGTGTTAGCCAAGATACTAAGGCCGTACTTTACAGTTACCTACGGACTTCAATTATTGAGTATTGAAATTTCATTTGACCTCAATTCCTGTTTGTTAATTTCGGTCTAGTTTGGTATTCACGCCAAAGTTCGAAAGTGCTTATTTGAAGGGATTTCACTTCTTAGTTATTTCCAGACAAATTAAAATTTTGTATGGGTTATTGTTTAAATAATTAAACTTAGCCTTAATTAAAAAAAAAACTTTAAAACAAGGCCACCGGCAACAATGAAATTGCAAATTATAATATAAAGTGCTGATTTACCACCTACTCGGCGGTGAAGGGAAAACATAGTTAGGTAACTTTTAAAAATGAGAGGAGGCCTGTGCCCAATTTGGTGGGACGTTTATAGACTGTAACTTTAAATTTTAATGCGTGTTTGAGGACTTCACACGTCTTGGAAATACGTTTTTAATTTATCAGACGTACAGTTTTTCTCGCGATGTTATCACTACCTCAAGGACGTATTAAATTCGCATACATTTCCACTAAATAATTTTATGGTGCCTACAATTAGTCATAATATACTGCACGTGTTTAGCTGCTGAGCTACATATCTCTACCAACTATAGGCCTAATGATTTTTTAAATTTACGCGAAGACTACACATTGAATAAAACTAAATTTACGGATTCTATCGCGTTTTTTTAATTGATTTTACTTCTATTTAATTCCCGACGTTTTAGGTGCTTTACAGCACCCATGATCACGGGGGACTGAGATGTTTGACGTCCCAATGTCATTGTTAGCCCGGCTAACTTCAGTTTGTGAATATTAATTTTTGGTCCGATTTACGCAAAACGAACTTACAGTATCTTGAGGTCTTGCAGTGGTATGCTTGGGTTTGGGTTTAATTTTGTTAATTATAGAATCCCAAGCAGATGGCAGCACCCAACCATCTTCTCTATTGAAATTAGGATTTTTTTTAATTTCAATAGCCTCACGTATCATCCTTGGTAGGAATCAGTGTTCTTTTGCAAGGATTTGTGGTTTATCAAATCTGATGTAATGGTGCGGACGATCTTAAATATGTTCACAGACTGCAGACTTCCCGGAGCGTCGGTGCTTCACGTCAGTCCCCCCCGTGACCATGATGCTGTAAAGCACCCGAAACGTCGGGATTTAAAAATAAGTAAAATCGGTTGAACGCGACTAAAAAACGCGATAGCCTCCGTAAATTTAGTTTTATTCAACTATAGGCCTCTTTAAAGAGGTATGTAGTTGTAATTATCTCTCAACTCGCCCCGGTTTTGAATCCATTAATGTTTCTTATTACATATTTTTACAAATGGTTATTCATGTTATAATGATGTGTAAATAATCCCTTGAGTTAATGATGTTTCTTACATTTACTCGCGAATACTGCACATGGAATAAAACTAATTTTACGGACTTTATCAAGTTTAATTTTAACTTTTTAATTCCCGTCGTTTCGGGTACTTTCTTACGCCCATGATGTCACAGGAAGTACTGGGGTGTTTGACTTACCGATGCCATTGTTAAAGAAGGCGACCATCAACTTTTAATTATTATTTTTTTCTGGTCCGATCTACGTAGAACGAGCTTAGAGCATTGGACTAACTTAGTTTATCTATTTTAATTGCAATAGCCTCGCGAATCGTCCTTTACAGGAATCGGTGTTCTATTGCGAGAATTTGTGGTCTGTCAAATCTGATACAATGGCTGAGACGATCCCGAACATGTTGACATACTGCAGACTTTCCGGAAAGTCGATGCTCCGCAACATATCCTTGATGTGAAATACCCACGCATACTCGCTTCGCAGGAATACGAGTAAGGACGGGTTATGTCGGATTCGCACCGACTAAAACCCCATAGTGTTTCACCTTCCTGAACCCAACAGCGAATCTGGTCTATGGATTCGCTGTCAATCAAGATTCGGTTTTCTCACCCCCCCCCCCCCCGCAATCCCACCACCACTGCATCAACGTTGCGGCCCTGTCAGTGTCGCGGAGGATAGAGCGAGTGGCGCATCACCATACTAACATTACTCTTCCTCCGCGACTACACATTGGCTGCAGCGGTAGGGGGAGTAGACACCCCTCTCGCCGCAGGCCACCAACACACATCTGAAGCTGGCTTGCCAAGCCCACTCGAAGTGATCACATCGGGCCAGCCTTGCACCTCGGGCGAGCAATGTGGGTTCCTCTTTGTTCACTAATACACGAGCTATGAGGTATAAGCTGGAATACCTCCTTACTAGCAACTGTTATCTTCCGGTTATCGTATTTCAACATAGAAAACGCATCAGTTATATGCTAACATGCTGTAATATTCTAATGGCACTAGAATTTAAATGAACTAGAAATAATGAAATATTATAAATCTTTTAACAGTAGGAAGAGATTTTTTTCGTTATTATAAGGAATAATATGAAATACACGGAAAATTAGCGTGAAATAGCAGAATAATGCCACTGTGTTTCGTATGGCGAGTGTATCTATACTACTGAGGTGATCTAACCAGAGAACCTTTTTACTAGAAACGAGGCATTCCGTCATAGTCCTCAGGGTTGAAAACGAATTTGCATTTTGATTCTTAATCGAAGATAGATGTAGACGTCTATGGGCCACATCGTCCACTTACCATTAAGTGGACTGTGTTACAGTATAATACTGTGTTCTCGTTTGCCAATCTTATTCTATTTAAAAAAAAAGACATTAGAATCGTGGCCACTACGTATCGCAGAATTCCTTGTTATAACATGATTCCAAAAAGGTAATATTATAACTAATTTACCATCTTAGTCATCAGGAGTGCCGTGGCATCCGCATTCTGATAATATCGGTGCACAGAATGTACTTAGACGTCTGTAGGTCACAGCATTCACTTACCGTTAAGTAAACTGTGCTTGTTTGTCACCCTAACTTCATTAAAACCAATGTAAAACTCATTATTATTCAAGCAATATTTCGAACTTTATTGGCATCATAAACATACGTCTAAATGTGAAGCTAAAATTGTTGTATAAGTGTATTTTACTACCTTTAAAACATCTCTTACAAAACATTGCTATAAAAATGAGCCTACAATTGGTCGTAATAAATAATAATGATTTGCAAAATTTTGCTGCACCACAAAAATACCATGTTTTAAGTAAACAAAGAAAATTTTTATTAGGTCGGCTGATATTTTGGCAATACGTAACAAAAAACGTAATTGATTAATTATTCCACGGGGGGATAAATTTAACTGTAGAAACAATTTTAACGAAACGTGTGCCATGTATAACCGTGTCTTGACGGTGTACAAATATCCACTAAGTCATATTGTCCTGCTGGTACCCCATTGGGTACCAGCAGGACAATATGATTTATGGTATTGGTGACACAGAGAAACACACCAGAAAATGGACAGCAGCCAACAGTACCCTCTAATAACTACTAGAAAAAAAAATGCGATTGCTAACCCGCTTGCCAATCGTGGCAACTATGACAAGTATCCCTTTATAAGGTAATCTTTGGAGAGGCCTATGTTCAGACTTTAACAAGCTGAAGGTATGATGAAGGGGACTTTAGTAAGCTGTTATGATGATAATGAGCCTTAAATTTGTTTAGTTTTGTTGTTTTGGTAGGTTTAGTTATAGGGTAAGGATTCGATCAATTAAACTCGGCTTAAAAATGGATTTATGTGTATGTATAACTTGTAGTGATTATTCGTTGTTTTATGTAAAAAAGTGACAAACAAACATACAGTCCACATGTTTGTTATTAGCTACTGGAGTCCATGGACACCTGCAGCTAATTTAATATAAACGAAGCCATAGATGCGTTATAAACCTCTGAGAACTATTCTGTAAGAACGTGGTCCTTCCCCGATCGAACTGATCGATTTGTGCTGCAACTTTATAATTAATATGGCTGCATCATGGCTCTACCATTTACAAGCACAGCTAGGAAAGATAGTGATTCCTATCCAGACGTACTCGTAGGTAGTAAAGGAGTTTTTTTTTATAGAAGAGATGGCAAGCGAGCATGCGGCTCACCTGATGTTAAGTGACTTCCGCCGCCCATGATCAACCGCAACACCAGGGGAATTGCAGGTGCGTTGCCGGTCCTTTAGAAAGGAGTAAGCTCTTTTCTTAAAAGTCCCCAGGTCGTATCGGTCCGGAAAAATCGTCGGTGGTAAACTATTCCACAGAGAGGTCGTACGCGGAAGAAAACTCTTTTTGAAACGTACAGTGGTGGGCCGCCAAGCACCCAGGTGGTGTGGATGGTATCAGGACGTTTATGATAAGGTACATTTTACGCATTTTTTTAGAAAATAGTATTTTATTAATACTCGGTTTGAAAATTTCTTTAATCGTAATATCGCCCTTGAAATGCTGCACTTGAATAGCCGTTTGTATTTCTGACCGAGAAATATGGAAATATGTCGAGAGATATTCATAACAGGACACTAGAGTGCTTCTAGTAAAGAAATAAAAAGATGGACACATATTCATCTGCTATTACGGAGTCCTCTAGGAATCTGCGTTTTATTTCAAACCAAGGGGTGGGTTGTATTTTATGAGCGCACGCTGTATCTGTATGAATCGTTGAAGTGTGGTCCAATTGATAATTTTCTAACCAAATTGTATTTAGTTAAGTATGTTACTGAAATGTTGTCTACTATCTTCCGTAGGTTTTAAGAAGCTCGAAGTCACTTAACAAGGGAGGGAACTAAGCTCAGAATATCTCTTGATGATAAAATCGGTAATGAGAATATCCGAAGTAGATCAAGAGTGGCAAAGCTGGCCCTACGCCACCGATAAAAAAATGGTGCTTAAGTGACAGTCTCGTTATGACAGTTAAGTGCGTGACGACCTGATTAAATATTCAAGGTATCTATTGATGCAGGTGACTTAGGAATGTGCTTTGTGCTGTTGTCTATCCATGAGGAAGGCTTATATACGGCAGTAGACTTGCTATAGGTTTCAATGGTGATGATGATGATGGTTTTTTTTAATGAAAAACAGTCTAGTCTAGTTTAATAGCCTATCAAAGTCCACTGCAATACATATAGGGAGGCCCACAGAATGGCTCATAAGGGCTCTGGGTTAATGGGATATTTGTCATTGTGCCACGCTTAGCAGGCGGGCTAGCAACCGCTGTTTTCTTTTCTTCTAGTTGTTATTAGGAACACGCTGCTGTCCATCTCCTGATGTGTACCCTCTCTTACCTCTTAAACCACCCACAGGCCGATAAGGGGTAGTGTACGAGTACATTTGTACACCGCCACCACACGGTTACTTACCCTTAAAATAATTACGTAACAGATGACTCTTATCTATTTTTTATTATATAGTAAAGTAACGTTAAGTCACAGCCTATACGAACATATATCCCACTGCTGGACACAGGCCTCGTCTCACGCATAAGAGAGTTTTAGGGCAAGGAAGTGTTCGCCGCGCTGCCTCAACGCGTTTTGGTCGACTTTCAGATGTCTCCGAAATATTTTTTATTTCTCAGGCTTGCAGGATTCCTCACGATTTTCCCTTTACCGCTGAGCACGTGGTTAATCAGCACTTAAAATTGCAATTAACAATTTCATTGGTGCCGGCAGCAATCGAACCCGGGATGCTCACGTACTGTGAAATTTACGCTTAATTATAGTTATTGTAATCTATTCTATTTTTATGTAATGTGGAAATTGAACCTGAAATTGTATCTGTCATTTGACTACAGTTAGCCTCTTCCAATATAGCACCAAATATATACTTTGAACTCATTATATTATCAAAGATAACTCAACTTAACCGTTAGCACCCCGACGTATATATATAAACACTCACGCTTGTCACCCAGAGGGGTAGGCGGAGACTACGGACTTCCATTTGGCACGATTCCGACATACCTCTTTCGCCTCCTTTACATCCATATATCTACGCATACATGCTCGTCGGTTAAGGGTACTTCTAACGTGGCCCATTTTCAAAATATCGCCAATTTGGTCGATAAACTTTTTTCTAGGTCGTCCCTTTCCGACTCGGCCATTCACATCTGCCATATAAATTTGCTTTGTCACTCTTTGCTTTTTCACCCCGACGTCTTACGTTATTTACACTTCAATACATTACAGCCTATAAAAGTTCACTGCTAAACATAGGATTCCCCCTCATATTGTCTCATAGAGGGCAATTTTCCGTAGTTGCCACGCTTGGTAGTAGGACTGACAATCAGCATTTTTTTTTAATTATTTTCAGTTGTCATGAAGAAGTAGATACTGCCCATCACCTAATTTAATTTCCCGCTGTCGCTTTTTATGACAACCACGAGACGATATGGGGTAGTGGGTATTCTTACACCGCCAATACCGCCACTACACGGTTCACGGTACACAGTAAACGTTATTTAATAACAATTTTTTTGTTAACGTGAAGCCGAGATGGGTTGCTAGTTCTTAATTAAAACTCTTGTGACTTATGACTTGTACCACACATAATCGGTCGCACATGACCTTCGTATCAAGTTGAACCAATAAAAAGGGGTTTATGTGAAAACTTGTAGTGCCTTTTCACTTTGGAGTCTGCAGCGTTTTTACCGATATGGTCATTATGTACAGTCCTATTTCAGTTTGTAATATATATCGAGTACAACATTGAAACAAATAACATTTGCCTTAAAATTTTCACTCAACTGCGATAAAGCCAAAAAGAAAAGTATTATTTTTGTTTGTTTGCTATGTATGTACGTAACTAACGAGAAATTACGGACAAATAATTAAAGACAAATAAAACACAAATCAATTGATGTATCTCAATTGACTTTTTTTTTTATAGAATAGGGTGACAAACGAGCACACAGTCCACCTGATGGTAAGTGGTTGCTGCGGCCCATAGACATCTACATCTATCTTCCATTACAAATCAAAATGCAGATGCGTTGTCACCCGTGAGGACTGAGATGGAATGCCTCATTTCCAGTAAAAAGGGTCTCCGGTTCTCTACACTCACCATACGAAATACAGCAGCATTAAGCTACTATTTCACGCTGGTATTCTGTGAGAGCGTGGTCCTTCCCCGGTCGAGCCGACCCATTCGTGCTACAACTATACTACTAATATAATTGCAGCATGGCTCTACCACGTAAGACTTGTGTTTAATTTGTCGAACTGTGTTGGTAAAATCGTTGAACTCTAGTTTAAATATATTTAAAATATGTAAGTTTGTAAGAATGTAGCAAATTCATAGACCAAAATCATAGACGGGCCCCGGCAGCCTATCTAACATCACACACATCAATATATAGTATATATACTGCTATAAATATAACCTTTTGCAAATAAAATCTAAATTAAAATTAGACAGAATATACCTATACGTCTTTTACTTTGTGCAGTGACCTGAAGGTGTTCTTTGGTACACTGGAAATTGTAATAGATTTTGAAATTTTGAAAACAAAACAAAGTTGACGAGAATTTTTTTTTATTAACGAGTCAGGTAAAAAATACTAGTTTTTACGGTAATGCCTGACAAGTACAAGTACCTAAAAATTTAAGTGATATTAAAGTAGATTTCTGTTTGTTTTAAAATACTTCTGGTGAAAGTTTTTTCATTAATATAATTTTTTTTGAATCTCAATAATAACAAAATAGTATTAGTAAAAATATATTTTCTATTGTTGATTGAGAATTTTTTTCTACATTTTTTCACGATCATATGAGCATTATGAGTCGTGCACCTTTTGATTTTCAAAACTTTTTTATTGACGTCAGACATAAAATTATCGGAAAATTATAGGTGATAGTAACAAGTTATTTGTGAAAACTTGTGTGTATTTAAAATACTTCAAAAATTGACGTATGTCATGAGCGCTCAATGCATGCACATTTGGATTTACCAATTAAACAACAAGATACAGAAACAGTCTTATAATAAGTAAGTTCTACTTATTCCATAATTTGCTGAAATATCTTCCTCTATCTATAATATTAATGTATTTAGAAATATATAAGTATGTTTATCAGTTGTCTAGTACCCATAACACAAGCTCTGCTTAGCTTGGGAGTAGATGGCGTTGTGTGATAGTTATTATCTACCAGTAGATCTATAAAGGAAAATATATTAAAAAGGCAAACTTAGTGCATAATTTACTAATACTAATGAATATATAATGTACAAAATGTTATTTAAGTTACATTAAATAATACTATAAATAAAAATATAACACACGATAATTACATTTAATACGAGTATATGTATAAAATACTTTTATAACAAAATAATTAATATTAATATTTCCTTAATATATTAACAGGATGCAAGTAAATTAACTCTAGTACGTTTCTTAAAATGTCGATAAAGTTGTGATCTGATGTGATGTAAATTTGCTGTTGAAAATTCTGTGTCATTTCCCTCTAACGCCACTGATGGCACACACGGGTGATAAATAATAATTATTTGGTAATTGATTCTGTTTCGCCGTCGCTACACGGCAAACACGGTTACAATTAATAATTTATTTATTTATAAATCCATGCAAAAATAGTTCATATAGCGGACTTAATGCAATAGGGCACTCTCTCCTCTTCAAAGAAATGATGATAAAAGGTGGAATTACATGTGTACATTACGGTTGCTCAAAGAAGATGCGGATTCGGATCTTGCGTTGTATACGTATAGTATATAGGTTAAAAATATTACTCTTGTTTATTTATTTATTTAACAATTTAAGTACACATAAAAACGGAGAGACACATCGTGATCAAGATTTTGTACAAGGGATTTTGTACACTTATTTCATACTGAAATTCTTCTAGTAGGCCAATTACGACGAAATATTAAAAGATAAGACAATAAGATATGTATTTTGGAATTCTATAAAACATACAGGCATAAAGTAAATTCATGTAGGTATCTGTATATACACATGCCCTTGTTTAGTTACGGACAAGAAAACTGTTAACTAAGCGAAGATAAATCGAAAGAAACATTTTCCCATTTCATAACGAAGATTAAAAATTCTTAACCTGCTAAAGCTTTGAAAATATTTTAACATTATAAGCACTAGACATTGATTAATGACTCGACTCGGGATATTGTGTTACGCGAATAAATAATATTTTCCCTGTAAGCTTTCGTGTTTCGGGGCGAAATTAGCCGTCGACGCGCGAAAACAACTCTGCCTTTATTAGGGTTCTGTAAACGGATGTTAGAAAATAAGGGAGGTTAATTGAACGAAGATGTTTTCCTTGTAGGACAGTAAAGAGATTCACCCATATTACGTCTCGAATTGATTTCCGAAGTATTTACAATTTTTTTGTATGTAAAACAACTGTAAAGGCAAAGGCATTTGTGGTATATTACGATTATTAAATGAGGATATATGTAGATATATCTATGAGCCACGGGATCTACTTACAACAAGAAATATGTACTAATTTTCATTCTTTCTTCTTCACAATCTACTGCTGAACAAAGCCTCCCCCATGGAATGCCACAAAGCACAATCCGCTCATTTAATATACTTATTTGCCAAACTAAAATGAAATTATGATAAAAAGTAAAACTCGAAAGTAAAAACTTCTGAAGTTTATGTCTAAAGAGCATTTTGTTCTGAGTATAAACTATTACTTAGCACACGACATACATATGACATTTTTTATTGAATAATTAAACCCCCGATTTCAGAAGCTATTCTGGAAATTATTTCACTATTTTTAGTTCTTAAAATTCGGATCTTGCGTTTTATTTAAAGTCTAACTTGACCCTTTTGACTGGGCTAAGGGATATCAAAAGCTAGAATATGATGTAAAAGATGTACTTAAATCTTAGTCCCCCATTATTGCTTCACTTTTTGGGCCCACCCCGGAAGTGTAACCGTTTTAATAAAAAAATAACTAAAATTAGCTCAAAATTGACGAAACTATTACGTAATACATTAAAAAAACAATACACTACACTCGAATTGAGAACTTCCTCCTTTTTTGAAGGAGACTCAAAAAGACAACAGTGGGAATATTTAACTAGATGGTGTTATGTATATATGATTATTCTCGAGAAAAGCCCTTCAACGTATGACGTAACCAAAGTTCCTCTCTTAAACTAGACTTATTTTCCCTAAGAAGTAGGACTTTTTCTTCCTAAGTGACGGCTCCGTGATGTCAAATCCCGCACGGAAAGTATTTGTATGGTCAACAATTATTTGTTCTGATTCTGGATAGTGGACTTTGCCTAACTTATGTATGTAAACTATCTTCGGGAAACAGGATAAAATCCAAGTGCGAAGGTAACGTTAAAATAAAGTGTCCGGAGGCACCATCTTAACCTATTTCTGCAGACAAGCATTCGTATATCGACGAGTGGTAGCTGCTAGCCATGGTAGCTCAGGCTAAGTGCTCGCTGTAAACTTCACAGTACGCGAGCAATCTGGGTTTGATTACCGCAAGCATAAATTATATTGTCAATTGCAATTTTAAGTCCTGATTTAATACGTGCTCGGCGGTGAAGGAAAACATTGTAAGGAAACCTGCATATCGAAAAAATAAGAAAAAATATTTTGAAGATATGTGAAGTTAACCAACAGCAGCACGGTGGACATTTCCTTGCCCTAAAATCCTCTCAAAAATGATAGGAAGGCTGTATCCAGTAGTGGGACCCTTTATACGAGAGTGGGCAAACGAGCCTGTAGCTCACCTGATGGTTAGTGACTACCGCTGCTCATGAACAACTACAACACCAGTGGAATTGTAAATACGTTGCCAGCCTTTAAAAAAATGTAAGCCCTTTTCTTGAAGTTCCCTAAGTCGTATCGATCCGGAAAAAAGTTGCTGGTGGTAGTCACGTGCATGTGAAATACAAGTAATAATATTTTCTTATTTAATTTGAAATTGTAACCTAAATTTTGTGCAAGAACCCAAACTAGGAGTTTTGAGACCTGATCGTTTCTCTTCAAAATATAGTTTCAATTTTTTAGCACAATCGTGAAATTGGGCCCAGTAAGTTGGGAGTCTATCTTTGTTGTGGGGAATCTCGTGGTACTTATATTTTAATCGTATTCATTTACGACAAGGATATATTTCTTATGGTTTCTGGAGCGTTATTCATTATATTTTTTAATTCAACTGAAATGACAAAAGAAATCACAGTCTACCTAATGGTAAATGGTTACTATAGCCCATAGACACAGATGCGTTGTCATCTCTGAGGACTAAGAAGTTAATGCCTCTTAGCCTGCAATTATGGTGGCTATGTATATATTTCATATCGAAACACAGGGCGTACTGATCTATGGCGGCAGAAATATATAACGAGTGGTGGTAGTCTGCCCACTTTATATATTACCGTTATATATTTCGTCCGATTATGTACTTGTTTTTAATGGTAACAAAGCACTCTATTTTAATCCTCGAGATGGCAATGCAATTGGATTCTGATTCTTAATCAATGATACATGTAGATATCCATTTGCTATAGTATTCACTTACTATCAGGTGGACTGTGTGTACATTATCAGTCTTATTTACATGTTGCAGCTATATTATGGTTGTAGTACGAATGTCGGCTCCACCGTAGAATGATTACGCTCTTACAGAATACCAGCGTGAAACAGCAGCTAAATGTTGCCGTGTTTTGAATAGTGAATATATAGTACCGGAGATCCTTTTAACTGGGACGTGCATTCCATCTTAGATCACAGGGGAAAAACCGCATTCTGCATTTTAGTTCTAGATGTCTTTTAGCCACAGCATCCACTTACAATCAGGTGGACTATGTGCTTGTTTGTCTCCTTTATTCTACAAAAACATATATGTACAAAGTTAATTATTAATTACGGAACCTTAAGCGTACAAAATATAGTATTACGCTAAATTTACTTTCCATCTGCCGGTGAATAAAGTTTGTAATCAAGTTTTGACGAGTTTTTTATTGGACGGCAGCTATGGGCCCAATGTTTTCACAGGGTAATCGTGTTTCCTATTTTTAACAATTTATTTCACTCTACGAACTTTTTTTTAAGAAAAAAAGGAATTGGAAGTAATTTTTATTTTTGTTTAGTCCTGTATGCGAGGTTTTGTTTCATATGAAACTGTAATTACATTTTTTATTGAATAAGGGTGGCAAGGATGACTCCTGACCCCATATTATCCTGTGATTGTCATAAGAGGCATCAAAGAAAAACCGGAAGAAGAAGCTAATGGGCAGCAGCATTTTCCTGATAACTTAAGATATGTAATAAAAAAGTGCAATGGCCAAATCTGCGTTGCTACTATGGATAATCCTCCTCCATTATGGAATATACTTTTTGGGGCGGATCCCCATAAGGGGGAGACTTACGATCAGCAGTTAACTTAATATATAATCTATTTATATTATATAAACTTTAATTTCAAGAATTCAATGAAGTTAAAAAAATCTGGGTGTGTTGTTTCTTGGTTGTATTGATAATGTGTACTATATACCTATATATCGGCAAGGTCTCGGAAAAATTTATCCGCGTCCCGCACAAATGTATGTAGTTTCACCAGCGTAAACAGTATCATAGTGGTTACTGCTCTGGAGAGAAAAAAATCACTCTTTTAGCCTTGGGCAAGGGATTGCTGGTGCCCGTGAGGCCAGGAATAAAGCCCTGTAAAACGAATCTTCCAAGTCTTAGGATATTTTGTAATGTCAGTACGTCACTAGGGCGTGGTCTGTTAGCATCAATTAACAGGGTGTGACGTTTATTATACGCGAAGTTGGCGTTTGAGAACGTCAATATTCTCATAGTTATAGACCGAAGTGACGAGAGCAGCTTATAGCCCATCTGATGGTAAGTGGATACTGCAGCCCGTGGTACACCTGCAACTAACTTCAAAAAAGCGGTCTAGGTGTCACCCGAAAGGTACACACGACTAACTTCTCAGTGGAAAGAATAAAAAAAAAATCATGTTTTAATATTTTACACAATTTTCATTCAGCACAAAAAACGACTTGACCGATTTTGCTCAAAATTTAATGAGGTGTAAGTTACATAATTATGCGTTAAATGAAACTAGTCCAATGTCAATATCACTCTTTGTGTGTCGTTCTTTGTTGTCGAGATACACGAGGCGAAAATTGAATCCGAACATACATACATACATACATACATATATACATACGTACATGTGCACACACGGACATCCTCTTAAAAACCATACAAATCGACTCTAAAGACCTTGAAACGTGGACATGTATTAAAATTTCCAATTTGAAAAATCGGACCCATTATAATAACTTCCCACTGGGAAGTTAACAAGTAAGACTACAGCTGCGTTTTCACCTTTGAGGTGGAATGTGTCACAGATTGTAATTATACACTCTTTTTTCATTTTTTTGACTGGAATACAGCACTGCTTTTTGGCAGCAAACGTAGAGGGAAGAAGAGGGTACCTTGCCGGAAAAACTCCTAGGCAGAAAATAATTCCTATCTCGTAAGTTTTCTTTCTTAAGTGTATCATAAATTACTATTACTTTTAAAATCTAACTACGATCATTATAAATTCCTATTAAGAATTAATTTTACAAGAATCAAAAAACAATTTTTTTTATATGGAATATAAAAAAATTGTTTTTTTTATATTCGATCGATTCGTTAAACATAAATTGCTGAAATCGATTCCGGGTTTGTTAACATTTAAATAAATCGGGGAAAATTTGTTGCGGACAATTCTAGGGGTGCAATTCGAATTGATCGTGAAATTACTGTCTTGGTTTTGTTTCGATTTTGATAAACGAAATTATTTTCCGTTAGCATAATTTAAGAAATTTGTCTAGTAAAATTATATGAATATAGAATCACCTCACTTCACAAAATACCAGCAGTGGACGCTACTGCCCATCTCTTGATTTGTTTACCTCTGTCGCCTCTCATGGCACCCACGGAAGGATGGAGGGACATTCTTATACCACCACTACACGGTATTTATATTTATTGCGAGATATTTAAGTATATTTTCGAAAAACTTTATTATCGGTCACAATAAGGAGATAAATTTTTTTTATAGGATAAGGGTGACAAACAAGCACACAGTCCATCTGATGGTAAATGGATGCTGTGGCCCATAGACATCTACATTCGATTAAGAATCAAAATACAGATGCGTTCTCACTCCTTAGGACTAAGATGGAATGCCTCGATCCCAGTAAAACGTGTCTCCAGTACTCTACACTCTTCATACGAAACACAGAAGCATTAAGCTGCTATTTTACGCTGGTATTCTGTGAGAGCATGGTCCTTCCCCGGTCGAGCCGACACATTCATGCTACATCTATATTATGGCTGCAGCATGGCTATACGACGTTGAAAACCTTTGACCTTATTCCTTTCATTTGACTACCCCATTACAAGTATCGAATTGTTCCCAAACACTTCGATTAAGACATAAAAAAATTTGCTTCAACAACGGTCGAAGTGACTCCTATTCCATTTATAACAGCTTACACTTTTATTGATCATAGATAACGATTTTATACGACCGCCGCCTGTTCGTCCTGGTTTAATGGTCTATACTAGTTTATTGTTGTATTTGCGACTAAGCATATTGTTTTTGATTATTCACTTCACATAACGTCTGTTCAGAGATGACAAATATTGTAACGCAATATGTTTGACGGATGTCGCATATCGGCGCAGGAACAGAGTTTTGTGATAAGAGACTCGTAGATGTTGTCAAGCGCGAGACCGGCCGGGTACTACTATTTTGTTAAATACTAGCTGTAAAAATTTTTGCGCGGAACTCTTATTCTTTTCTCAAAATAAATGTAGCCTAAGTCACTCTTTGTAACATTAACTATTTGACATTCAAAGGTCAGCCATTTCTGAGGTTAGCCGGAACAAACAGATGGGAAAAAAGACAGACAGAATAAGCTTGTAAATAGATTTTTGTTAAAGCATCATATATACTTTCATATGCATTTAATAAAAAGCTCTCATTTTGACAATAATAACAGAAACTTAATTTTTATTTAATTGTAAAGATAAGCAAAAATTATTAGTGGACCCCAATTTTTAACAAATGAAACTAATTTACGGATTTTTATCTCGTTTAATTTGAAATTTTAAATTCCCGACGATGCGCGTGCTTTACAGTACCCATGGTCACAGGGAGGTGACTGAGGTGTTTGATGTCCCAATGTCATAGCTAGGTTTAGTTTTTGAATATGAAATTAAACCCAAACCTAAGTATACCACTGCAAGACTTCAAGATACCGTAAGCTCGTCTGAGTAGATCGGACCAAAATCGGGACGTCAAACACCTTAGTGATCATGACCATGGGTACCATAAAGCACTCAAAACGGTAGGTATTTAAAATTTTTAAATTAAACGCAATAAAAATCCGTAAAATTAATTTTATTTATTATGTAGTATTAGCGTAAATTATAAGAAATCATTGTGCATATAATATATCAAAATTCGGTAGCGCGGAGGGCGTTTAATTGCGGTGTTGTTTGTCGCTGCTTTAAATCCAGCACAGATAAAGTAAATGTATGACCAATTCATAATTGTTTGTGATTAGCTGTTTGTCCTTATGCAATTTATTTTAATAGGTAAAATACTTACAAGCTAAAGTAGAAATATCTAGTATCTAAAAAGAACAAAATATACGTGAAATCGCAAAGACTTTTATTTTAACGTCTGATCGCGTTTGGTTACAAATCTAACGCCTATTCTGAGGCGTCGTCATAATTAGCAACGATCGTACGAGCAAATGATGTGATTTGGTTGTACGACAAGACTAAACACACATATTTCTCTAGAGTGTTCTAATTGAAGCTTGCAAGTCATCGCGCGAGCACGATTAATGTTTAATAACGATCGTACGGTGGGTTAGATCGTACGATAGGGCAATCAAAGCAAAAAACATCTTTTTAGTACCCTCCAATTAGGACACTATTATTAGCGCAGCAACGCAAGGGTACTGGTAAGTCAAGTTAGAGACGAGTAGAGACCCAAGAGACCTAAAAGAAAAAAAACTATGCATCTCAGTAAATAGCCATTATAGAAATTGTGCCGTTGCGGCATCGTGTGATGCCCATCGGACGATGGGCATAATTGGCGTGCACATCACTCACCTTCAATTCGCCGATAGTTAAGTCCTTATGGCAGAATCGCTGGAGGATCTAAATAGTGCTCTGCTCAAGGCACTCATTAGTGTCTCCCACAGAGCACCTTTGTATTAGTGTCTCTCAACGGAGAGGTCAACGGAGAATTCATAACACAGTACAGGTAGAGATTGTCTAATTTAAAACATATGCGCCTCTCTTTTTATATTTGGTAGATTTTATAATTACTATCAATTAAATTATAATATAAACTAAAATACTAAAATCTTCTACACACTAAAAAGGTGCATGAATACTGATATTATATATGTAGTTTAATATATGTATTAAATTTTAACAGAATTCTTCGCTATTCGTTACAGACTATCACAAGACTGTAGAAGTCACAATGTAGTGGGGTGTGATAACAGCTAGGTGTGCGTAGGAGGTGTACAAATAAAAGACAGTTCTGTACTAACTGTGTATAGTGTAAATGCGTGTGTATGTGAGTGAATGATTGTATGTTTGTGTGAAATGTATGAGAGTCCCCTACAAGTCAATTGCTGTACAATATCCACTGGATATTGGCACTTTTTCAACGTGGTAGCGATATGCCGTAGTTATATTATTATGATTGTATTACAAATAGATCGGTTCGACCAGGAAAGGGCCACGCTTTTCCAAAATATCAGCGTGATATGGCAGCTTAATCTGTGTATTTCGTATGGTGAGTGAAAAGAATCGCGGATCCTATTTACAAAACGAGACATTTCGTCTTAGTCTGCAGTGGTGACAATGCATCTGCATATTGATTCTTAATGGATTATGGTAAAGATAGATGTCAATGTCTATGGGCCGCTGGTATATGGGTGATATATATTAAAAAGCGATACTAAAAAAAGAATAGAATAAAATAATATTTTATTCAATATAGATTACATGTAATTCGTATTGAAAGTTATTTTTTACCTAACAACACGTACGAATTAACTTGAGACTCCGCTGGAATGCGACCCCCTTCCCGACTCCCCGCACCGCGTCCCGCTCTGGCAGTCCGCGCTCAGTACCGATAGCATTTTTGTTACGGATACGCGTCTCGACTCTAGTTTGATATTTTTGATAATTGTTTGTTGTTTGGTTTGGAATTTTGTTTGTTTTTGTCATACTCGAACGTTATTTATCTGTTTGTTGTTAATTGCGTTGTTTTATTGTTAAGTTTGGACGTTGTGTTGTGCCGTTTTCTTGTGACGCTCAGAAGTTACTCCGCCTTTTTTATTTTTTTAAAAAAAATGGGAGGAAAGACAATACATAGCCAAGCACGGACACTTGCTCTAAAAGTTTTAAAATTTTTCGAAGATGAAAAATCAAATAAAAAGTGTATAATAAACAAATTAATAATATTATAAATGAGAAAGTGTGTATGTTTATTTCTTTGTCCTTCCTTGACGCGTTAAATAAAAATAATACTATATATATTATAAAAAATAAATATTTAAAATATATAAAATGGCAACAGTATATCACTTATTACTTCACCCCTTGCCAGAACATTTTATTTTGTTTTTATTAATAATCTCATGCAAATCTCAAAAATTTCAAATGAAAAATATTACGACGCATTATTTTGCACACCGTACATTGACAATGACGTCATCGGCCCAGGTCTCAAGTTAATTCGTACGAGTTATACCTCTGGTTCGAAAAAAAACTCTGTCCTGGGAAGAACCAGCAAGAAACCCAGCGTGACTTTTTTTTAAATTAATTTTACAATGTGAATGGTTACAAAATATTTACAATATTTATTTTAGAAACTGCTTGAAAGCTACCACCTCATTCCCAGGGGTTTTCATCAACCATGTAATAAAATGTAATCCAGGGGTTATTATTAACCATGTAATGTAATCATTTATAATACAATCACCCTTTTTATACAGATTTTGTTTAATTAAATATTAAAATATTATAATTATAATATAATATTATTAATTATAATATTTTCCGGGACCTTGTTGATATAGCGTACACATTGCCCAAAGAATGAATTACTGACTGTATAGTCGAGAAACTATCACTAGCTTGGTAATAGAGAGACAAAAATATACATCTAAGCGGTTTAGACTGTATGATATTGAGATAAAATACAGTATACTTATAAGTATAAGTATAACATTGAAAATTGAAGTCTGTACAATTTGTAATGTATTATACATAACATTATTTTGATAATAATATTATAATAACCTATCTGAACCCGGCAGACGTTGTCCTATCGGTTGTTACCATAGGTTGTGTTCAGAAACTTTTGTCATTTTAGCGCATGCAATTTAATTTATTAATATCAATATACACATTTTCATGGTGATCGATCAAATAGATTTTGAGTTGAACGATTTCATAATATATACAAACATTCTAACAATATTAATAAACTCTACAAGCGTACTACTCTTGATACTCTGCAGTCGTCTCATTCTCTCGAAGTTTAGTTTATTAAGGTTTTAAGTTGTAAGTTTTAAGGCACACATGTTTTTTTTATTATTGAGTTGTTATAAGGATGCGGTATAAGGCTGCTGCGTATTTCCTAGTTTGTTACCCTCTTTCGCCTCTTACGAAACCCACGGGACGATACGGGCTAGTGGGTATTCTTACACTGTTATTACACGGCCAGCATTGACCTTTCACATCTTCTTTATCATCAGACCGAAAAAGTTAAATGCTGAACTTTGGTAATATCCGTTGAAAGTATTTATCTCAATCATCACGCTTGGTAGGTTGATTGGTGCCAGAAATAACAGAAGTCCAAGACTTTGATGCTGCTTATCCACGCCAGTCTGGACATTTTAGCCCCGGTGTAAACGATATCGTTATCGCCACATATCGGAAGCAATGAGTTTTCGCTAACAGAGTTTACAACTCCATATCATCCTATGGATGTCGTGAGAGGCGCCAGATGGAAACCTTAGTTTAAAAGCCTTACTCCACTACAATACATATAATACAATCATATGTCATAGTAAATAAAGGTGAAAAGGTTTATGGGTTTGTTGTTTCTTGGTTGTATCAATACTGCATGAAAGCCTTTTCATCGAGAAATATTTGTGAATTACGCACCGAATAACACTACAGGGTCACGGAAACGCTTATCCGATTACCGCACAAATACCTGTAGTCTCACCAGCTCTAACCGTCGCCTAATAGTCCCTGCTCGGGAGAGAACAAATTTCACCTTATCCTCAGGTAAATGATTGATGGTGCCCATGGGGCCAGGAAGAATGCCCTGAAGCACCAGGCTTCCAAGCCTCAAGACATTTTGTATTGTCAGTACAGATGCAGCACCAGGCTTGCAAGCCTCAAGACATTTTGTGACGTCAGCAGGTCACTAGAGTCTGAATAATTAACAGAGTGCGACACTTATTATACGTGAGGCAGGCATTTTTGTAGAACGATATAATATTCTCATTTTATAACCTGAAGTAACAGGAGATACTTATAGTTCACCTGTGGTGGTGTGGTGGTAAGTGACGACTGTATCCCATAAAACACCTGCAACTAACGTGAAACGAAGAAGACTCTGGATATTATGTTATCACTTTTGAAGACTAGGATGAAGTACCACATAGTTTGTAATTATACCGACACTATTATACTGTTCAGACCAGAATACAGCTCAGCTATTTGGCGCCAAACGTAGGTAAGAGAACAGTGCAGAACCAGGCGAATTACTAGGCAGAAAAAAGTTTTACCTAGTAAATTTTCTTTCTTAAGCTTAGTATAACTTTTTTATAGAATTATTTGACAAACGAGCACTGGTTAACCCGATGATAAATTAATGCTTTGGTCCATAGACTTCTACATCTAACCTTGATTAAGAATCAAAATACAGATGCGGTGCAACTCCTGAGAACTAAGATAAAATGCCTTACTTCCCGTAAACATGGTCTCCGTTCATCTACACTCGACATTGATCTGCTATTTTACGCTGATATTCTGTGAGAACGTGGTCCTTCCCCGGGCGAGCCCACCCAATCTTAGTACTACCATTATATAGTAGAATGGCTCTATCGTTTAAAAAATCCCATTATTTTTAAAATTCAACTATAATCGATTATTTATTCATATTGAGAAGTAATTTTATGAGAATCAACATATAAATTGTTTATATTCGATGTTGAATGTAAATTGCTGAAATCAATTCCGGTTTTGTAAAAGTTTTTAATAAAATAAGGAAAATTTGTTGCGGAGTTATCAAAAAACAATTCATTAATTTAAGGCTCAATCAAAATTAATCGTGACACTGTCACGTTTTTGTATCGTTTTTGACATACGAAATTAGTCCTTAAAAAGTGATATAACTAATTAGGCTGTAAAGCCTAATGTAGTTTAGTTATTTTTTGCCATTAAACCGCCAATTTGGATAAAAACGGTGAAATGGGTATTAAACTTTGTATAGGAAATGCTTAGCCATTCAACCGATTTTGAGGAGATTTGGTATTCAGATAGCTGGAAAGATTTTAAACGCTAAGTTACCTTTTATCCTCACAAAGATAGCGAGGTATGACTGAATTCCACGCGGACGAAAACGTATTCGTATACTTCTTCAAATTAGTATTTCTTTGTTATTTGCTATTTTGAAACGTGTTGGTCTGTTTATCTACGTTAGTTAACATCCAAAAATTGCAATAGGTTGCTATGAATACAAAATAACTAAAACTAAATGTTGGTATGTTAAGAAGCTACTACCTTTAATAAATAAATTAGTATTTACAGAATAATAAAATTTATTTAAATTTGTGGAATAGTAATGTCAACTAGTCAAATAGTAGTCAAATGGTCACTAATCAGCTGGTATTCCTCAAGGTACCGTATGAGCTGGCTGTTTGTAATGGATTCCATTATTTTAGAGAACAAGGAGGTGATTGCGATTAACCTATAGATGGACGGGTCAGAGTGGTTACCTTTTTTAGGGATCGGGTGCACAAAGGCTGTATTCCATGATTTCGGGACTAGGACTAGGGGTAGAAGTACCGTAAAAGACGCGTCAAAACCGGTGCAAGCTTCAGAGCACACGTCTTCTGCACAATAAGAGGGACACCATCAGGCCCACTCGACTTGTTGATGTCCAGGAAGAGGAGTACTCTGCGCACCAAGCGTTGGTAAACAGCACATCCTTTATGGAGCACTCACACCGCGTGATGGTCTGCGGTGTGTTCCCTCGTCATCAAGAGTCGACGCAAAGAGTTGGACGCATAGAGAGAACCCAGCAGATCGGCTTTATCCTTTACGGCATGGGGCAGTGAGTCGTCGTTCTTGCGCAGAGATGGGAGAGATGTCTGAAGTTCCCTTGGACAGCCTTGGCGAGAGACCAGAATGCACGTATTCCTGAAGGAAGACGAACTAGTTTCTTGCCAATTCTGCCGATGTGCTCTGACCTTGCCTTGACAATGACACTTTTGAAGGACCTAGAGGAAGAATTATACTTCTTTTTAAAAGCGCTGGTATTTACATTCCGAGACGTCGATACGCGAGCCCAGGCCTGGTAGCAATCTTGCTTAAGACGTAATGCAATTTTGCAGGAGCGACCAAACAATGGCTGGGTTCTACCTCCAACAGGTACCACAGATGATGGAATAAAAAGTTCCATTTCCTGTAGCACTACATCAGCGACGGAATCAGCAAAAACGCTGGTATCATCCAGCGAGAAGCGAACCCGTCTCCAAGGACAGGAAAGAAAAAAAGATCGCATCACGCCCCAATCGGCTAACCTATAATGCCAAACACTGCGGCAACCTGCAGTACGCAACCGCGATAGGAGCGTGAGTGGTACAGTACTCCGGGTCGGATAATGGTCCGACGAGCCAAGAGGGGCACCGACGGAGACCTGATATCCGTCGGGATAAGAGCTCAGCAGAAGATTCAACAGGGAAGGTACATGATCGTCCGCATCTATGATCCGCGTAGGAGGTAACCTGTTGTGTCCGAACATATGCCAAATCTAAGTCATAAACGGGTCTACCCGCATGATCGGTTTAACGAGAAAAGAAAAAAATTTTGGTGTCCTCAATCCTAATAAATACATTTCATTCTTTTAAAATAAACGGTAAAAAATTAACAACTTTTTTAAATAAATAAAATTAACCACTTTGAATAAAATTATCATATCCAATTTATTCATAAATCAATCAACGATTCTATAGCTTACCGGTTAATATTAAATTATTTGTGTTTATGCACTCTAGCGGCACCTTGTTGTCACTTATTGCAATCTTATGTACCACCTTGAGATTTAATCAATTTTTGTTTGGTAAAATGTTTTTACCTATAGAATGAAGATGTCGCTATTACAAAGCAATTTTACTCGAAAAAAATATTCGTTTTTATTTATTTTACTAAAATTAAATCTAAAAATAGGGTTTGTAACGGGCGGGGTTAAGTCTACTCCTAACTTTTTGATATTAAAGGTAGGACTAGATTAAAACCTATTCTGCTCTCCTATCCAGCGAGTAGTTTGGCGAATGGCACTAGGGAGAGCGTAGGTCATGTTGATCCCCAGCGCAAGTCTGAGGAGTTCTTCCTTCAAGTGACTGCCGCTTGTTATTTGGTCTGTTTCAAGAGGAAACAGACAGAATAGAAACCCTCAGTCGATCCTCTTTTTCTTTTCTTTTATCCCCCCCCCCCTTTTTCCTATCCTAACCCATCCCAAGGTGTCTAACATACCGTACCGATGGATGCATGGCAGGAGCTCCATCCATCCGTGGGCACGGTATGCTTGACATCCAGTCGCAAACAGTGCCTACCCGACACCAAGGTGACTCGGGTAGTATTTTAGCCCTTACCTTGACACGCGGAGCTCTGCCGGGGGCGACCGAATATTTCCCTAGCTAATCGTGGGTACCAGAACTGACGAAAATCGACATTTTGCACACAATATTGAAAAATCTCAATTAATGGAACTATTTGTGGGTTTGGAAAAGGCTCTTTCAGCCTCATCAATACTCTGCAACACTACGCCCCAACTTGCGACGAGCCGTGAAGTGGAGGGCATCTCTGCAGCCGAAGCTAAATCGGAAACGAACGAGGGAGGTGAAAGACACACTTTCGAGATTACTAGTAGCTTAAGCTCCTATCTCACATATCATTATTATTAAATATTTCTAAGGTACATCTTTTTTGATTCAGAAATTGTTCCAAGTTTATAGGAAACATTCAAAGTGAAAATTCCAGCTTAATTAGGCAATCGTGTAAAGAAAATTAGAGAAAAGAAAGAGACTAAATAAAATTTAAAGTTTAAATTCGGCATTTTTCGGAAGTGGTGTGTGGTATTGGCGTACATACTTTAAGGAAATATAAAGGTAATGTAAAATATTTATTTTTTACTAGCTACCCGCCCCACCTTGGGCAATCATTAAAAAACGAATATGCAAAATCATAAAAATCATAAGAAAATGGAAATAACCCCATGATTATAATAGGAGTCAGTTATTCCTATATTACAAACATAAACCTAATGTTTAGTTCTTTGTTTGAAGTTGAATTGAAGTGGATGCTTCAGTTGGACTCATTTGGTACTCATATGTAAAAAGACGTATCATATCGTATATCGTACCACGACATCATGAGTTTAAAAAAAATAAAAATATTCAGCTACGAAAACAAACGTTGCGATAAGGAAATAACCAGTTTCATTGCCACTAAATAACACTGAACACTAAATAGAGTCTATTCTTTACATTCCAGTCAAATAAAGAAACATATGCACTAGTTCATAAATACCTCAGGGGTTTAAATTTTTTTATACAGTTTTTTGTTTTTACCAACCCGCTTGCTAAGCGTGGTAACTATGGCAAATGTCCTTCCATCCTCCCTACGAGGCAATCTATGGGGGGGGGGGGGGTAACAGTAACGTATGTTGGTTAAGCAAATTGTGTACATAATGGTAATTTCTTTCTTATAATATCTGCCTTGTTTTTCAAATGTTTGTAGAAAATCATCCTACTAACTAGACAAATTAGTTGTTCCAGAACATCAGACGGATAAAATTAAATTTCAATAAAAAGTAAAAAAGATTTCAACAAGTGCAAAAAAAATTGCACCGATTTCAGGTAAGATAACGGAAGGTGATTAAAAAACTGAGGCATCGACTTCGAGAAGATAAGGTATACTCCTCTCTACCCCTTTGTTGCTTGCACAGTTACAAAAAATTGAGTTAACAGAGAAATTTTGAACATAAGATTCCCAAACAATTGTTAAATTTTACGGCTGATATTAAAAACGGCGGCACCTAAGCATACATTTCAGGAAGCGGCGAGAAAGTAGATTATAGCCAGGTGTATCATAATCTATTCTTGTATGTAATCATGAATTTATAAAAGTGGTAAAAAGGTAAACATTAAATGTAATAAATACCCAAAATGTCTACGTACATAGGCTCAGGATTTTCTTCATATAGGCTATTATTCGTAACGTTAAGATTACAAAGCGGCGACCGCGTTATTTAGTGGCGTTATAAGCGTAGACCTTTTTATAGAATAGAATACAATATTTTTTATTCAATTTAGGTAACAAAAATACTTCATGAAATTAACTTGTGCGTTTATCATTGGTTCAGAAATACCTCTGCCTCGGAAGAACCAGAAAGAAATCCAGCGGGACTTTTTTAATATAATTTTTTTATTTAACTATATATTAAACCTTTTAAATTAATTTTGCTCAATATTTTTTTTTACTTGGAAGCTATATCCATTGTCACTTTTAAAGTGTCCGACATGCCTTATTATCATCATCATCATCTGTGTAAATTAAGTCCTGGTCTGCGTCTGAACAGTGATCGAGTGAAGCCAGCCACAGTCGAGCCTGTGCCGGCTGTACTACCATATGTCAGAGAAATCACTTAAAAATTGTCTATATTCTGAAGCGGCCTTCCATAAGAACATATTACTCTATGCGCCGAAGAAGTATGTAGTCATCCCAAAGTAACAATAAGTACATGCTTGAATTTGTTTCCTGTTAAATAAGAAAACTTAGAATCCTGACGTTTTTCTTAAAGTTTTTTCTTATTTTCTCAACTGTGTACACAAGTACTATGACCTCGTGCGAGTATGTTCTGACAATATTAAATAAAAGTAGTTTATTACTTTTAATTACTTTTTGTAATAGTTTTCTGTTATTTTACTTAATTATTTCATTTAATAGCAGAAAAAAACTTAAATTTATTTGAAATTAAGTAAGAAGAACAAACAAGACATAAAAACCCGTGTAAAAGAAGATATCGCTGGTATGAAACACCGATGTCCGGGAAGATTGCAGGATGTGAACACGTTCAGAATCGTCCCAATCATTATCTCAGATTCGTTAAGCAACAAATCCTGTAAAAAAACACAGCAATTCCTATGAAGTACCAAAACCGTTCTAATTTCAATATAGAAGATGACTGCTGCCATCTGCTTGGTAGAATGGCTTGGTCCGCATTTTGAAAGAAACTGCTGATAATTCACAACCACATATACGACGTCGATCGATGATTGAACAACGTTTTATCGACCAGTATCTGTCAACCAGCTAAAGATACCACACCAATCGATCGACATCGATCAACGTCGATCAATGATATCGATTTATAGTTGTGGCAACACACTTATAAAGTATTATAAATTTGATGACCTATTATAACGTTAAAATGCGTGGACTTAGTAAGCTTGTCTAAACTTTTTTTTAATTGATTACATATTATATAAGGTCAAACTAATGTTCGCCAAAAATGGTTTAATCGTGTGTTTCTTGTCGCTTCTGGTCACAAAGTCTACCCGCAGTAAGGATTTCTTGAAACAATGGTGTATTCATGGAATTTTGAAAATGGCTTCGTAAAAGCAAACTTTTAAAAATACATATTTTCCAAAAAAATCCACTGCTTGACATGCTTGGCTCTTCTTTGCGTAGCTCCGATTCCAATATGCGACGCGCATCTGAGTATTTCAAATAAATAAATAGAGAAAAATGATTTATTCCCATAACATTAATTATTAACAGTATTATGTCATGGCCTGAACTATCCTGGAAGTACATAAAAATGCTTGTATTTGGTGGTTCTGCTCTTCCCTGGATTAAAATTTAATGTTGAGTGAGGGTATGTACATAAAGTATGAGCGATATGTGTATGTTTAATGTGTATGTAGTGTGCGAGGAGAGTATGTGAATGAATATAATGGGGGGTTTGTATTAAGTCTACATCTATCAGAAGCCGTAATATTTTTACGGCATTTCCCACAATCACCTCTTATGGTACTGTCAGAGAGTCAGAGTTGATAGAAACACCTTTTTTTTATAGAATAGGCTGACAAACGAGCACACAGTCCACCTGATGGTAAGTGGTTGCTGCGGCCCATAGACATCTACATCTATCTTCCATTACAAATCAAAATGCAGATATGCGTTGTCACCAGTGAGGACTGAGATGGAATGCCTCATTTCCTGTAAAAAGGGTCTCCGGTTCTCTACACTCACCATACGAAATACAGCAGCATTAAGCTACTATTTCACGCTGGTATTCTGTGAGAGCGTGGTCCTTCCCCGGTCGAGCCGACCCATTCGTGCTACAACTATACTACTAATATAACTGCAGCATGGCTCTACCACGTAAAAAACCCTGGATCAGCACCATCTTTTAAGCTATCAAAATGCATATATATGCCAGAGTTTAGCAGCCCAAGTTCAGTAGTGGTCGTAATAAGCTGTAATAACGATAGTGACTTGACGTATTATAATTCTTATACATGGTATGGAAATTGCAACATATTGCGCATATATACCTGGTCTATTTCACGCTATGGACTTACGAGATAGTTGTATTGACCACAAAGAACATTCGTTGCCCAATACAAAATGTATTCATACAACATGTAGGATATCGTTAGAAGAATTCTGCAAGCCGCTATTTAAAATACTTGGCATTTTTTTTTGAAGTTGAAATTTTTGTTATTGAAAATAAGTCATTGTTTATTAAAGGTGGTGTTATATCTCTTCTAAACCGATGTGACCCAAGCAAACTTGTACTAGAAGTCATGTTATATCATCCTAAGAAGGCTCGTTAAATATAATATAAATGACTTAATATGTGTGTGAAATTATCTGATAAAGTGCCCAAAAGATTTAAATTGTTAAGAGAAATATTGTATAAGACACATTTGTATCATCATCATCATCATCATTACAGCCCTTTACAAGTCCACTGCTGAACATTGGCCTCCCCCAAGGTATGCCACAAAGCACGGTCCTGAGCCACCTGCATCCATCGACTTCCTGCATGTCTTACCAGGTCGTCACTCCATCTAGTGGGGGGTCGCCCTACACTTCGTCTACCGGTACGAGGCTGCCACTCGAGAACCTTTTTTCCCCAACGGTTGTCGGTTCTTCGAGCTATATGGCCGGCCCATTGCCACTTCAGCTTACTAATCCGTTGGGCTATGTCAGTCAGTCTGGTTCTACTGCGGATATCCTCATTTCTAAGTTTATCACGCAGACAAACTCCGAGCACAGCCCTCTCCATTGCTGGCTGAGCGACTTTGAGCGTCTTCATACGGCTAGCAGTGAAGGACTACGTCTCAGTTCCATATGTTATCACTGGCAACACGCACTGGTTGTACAACTTAGTTTTCAGGTTTTTTTTGGTATACCTAACGAGAAGGTGCGTTGTAATTTCCCGAACGCTGCCCAGCCGAGTTGAATCCGTCGATTGACCTCTCGGTCAAAGTTGGACTTACCTAGCCGGACTATTTGTCCCAGGTAAACGTAATCGTCAACAACTTCGAGCTTAGTGCTCCCAACAACTACCGGCATAGGTGTGACATTGACATTAAACATGATCTTTGTTTTGTTCATCTTAAGGCCTTTCCGTTGGGAGGAACTATTGAGGTCATTGAGCATAGTGTTTAAGTCCTTCAGCGATTCTTCCATAAGGACTATATCGTCGGCAAATCGAAGGTGAGTGATGTACTCGCCATCGATGTTAATACCGTATCCTTTCCAGTCCAGTAGCTTGAAAATATCTTCCAATCCAGCGGTAAAGAGTTTCGGGTAAATAACGTCACCCTGTCTTACACCTCTCTGCAGTTGGATAGGTTTCTTACTCTGGTTCTGTACTCGGATAGTCATCGTAGCCCTACTGTACAAACACTTCAGCACTTTGATATACCGACAGTCAACTTGGCACCGCTGAAGAGACTGTAGCACCGCCCGGAACCCGCAGCCGCACGAAATCAAAGGCTTTCTCATTTGCTTTTTGCCCTTTGCTCTTTGCGATTTTTATAAATGATATAGGTTCCTGCTTCACTTACTCCAAAATAATCCTTTATGCTGATGACATGAAAATTTTATGTCCCATTACAAATACTTCTGACTACCTTGGTCTACAGCGTGATCTCAATGAACTTGAACGATATTGTTCACGCAATAAACTTGACCTGAATGTGTCCAAGTGTTTTATCATTACTTTTACCCGTAAACCCAATCCTACTGTCTTTCACTACAAATTACAAGACACTACTATAGAGAGATTTCAGTTAGTAAAGGATCTTGGTGTATTTTTCGATTCTAAATTACTTTTTGATGCACATATTGACAATATCATTAAAAAAGCCAATAGAGCACTTGGATTCGTTTTGAGATTTTCCACTGATTTTCATAATATTAAAACATACAAGATACTTTATTGCGCTCTTGTTCGCAGCCATTTAGAATACGCCTCTCAAATGTGGAATCCAAATTATAACATTTATATAGATAGGATTGAGCAAGTACAAAAGCGTTTTCTACGTTTTCTGCAATTTAAGACACAATCTTATACTAATAACTACATTTCGCGATGTAAAAAATTTCATATTTTGCCTCTGCACGAATGTAGGCGCATAGCAGATATGATTTATCTTTTTAAATTGGCAAATGGTCATATTGACTGTCCGGAGCTACTGAGTAAATTAGGCTTTACAACAAGAGCTACCCTATTGAGAAAGTCTCGCTTACTCCACGTGCCGCATACCCGGAATAAATACAGGCAAAATTCTTTTATAATACGTGCATGCAGAACTCTTAATGATATTTCCAATAGCGTTCACTTGGATCTGTTTAGTACCAGTGTTTCTCGAATCAAAAATATTTTAGCGAAAAAATTCTTTTGTTGAATGTTTTTCCGCTTAATTTAGTTAATTTACTGTATTTGTCTTAATCGATGTTTATCTTTTACCGACTGGAATTATTGTTTTTAAGTTCATATTGTCTATAGGTGAAAACTTTTAAATGGCCTTCTAGTTGTTATTCATTTATTTACTGTTAAGCTGTAAGTTTTCCAATAAGAATAAAATAAAATAAAATAAAAATAGTCCACATACGCCAGGCAAAGTGGCAGATTGTAATCTTCGGACTTCTGTACAATTTGCCGAAGGGTATGAATGTGGTCTATGGTACAAAGCCTTTTCGGAAATCGGCTTGTTCGGGAGGCTGGAAGTCGTCGAGTCTGCGTGCGAGACGATTCGTAATGACTCTCGAAAACAGCACGTAGACGCGGCTCAGAAGGGATATCGGTCTGTAGTTCTTCAACAGGCGTTGTCACCTTTCTTGAAGAACAAGACCATCGCACTTCTGCTCCACGCCTCCGGAGTAGTGCCACCATGGAGGATGGAATTAAAGAGCCTCTGAAGGACTTCAAGTACCGGTATTCCACCCGCTTTCAGAAGCTCCGCTGTAATTCCATCCTCGCCCGGGGACTTGCCGTTTTTAAGATGCTGGAGAGCTATTCTAATCTCGCTCAGACTGACGTCCGGGATATCATCGGAATAGTGTCGGATAAGACCCGCTATTGGATCGTTACTCACACTTACATGTGGCTCCAATGATGATGTGTACAGCCGCCCATAGAACCTCTCAATCTCACTCAGAATCTCAGGTGTCTCGGAAACGATTCTGCCACACTCAGTCTTCAGCTTTGACAGTTGGCTCTTACTGGCAGGCAGATCTCTGGCAAAGACTTTGGAGCCTTGGTTCCGCTCAATCGCTTCTTCAATACGAGCAGTATTAAATTTGCGTAAGTCTCGCCGCATGCATTTGGAGATCTGTCTGTTCAGTTGCCTGTATGCTGTCAAACATGTTGACGATTGCAGCCTCATCTCCCGTCTAACAGCCATGAGATTAAGAGTGTGATCGGAGAGCTTTTGTGTTCTTCTACGGCCGGTCTTGCAGAACTTAGCTCCGACCGCATGGACAGTTTCCACGAGCTTGTCATTCATATCGTCCACTGCATTGCAATCTTCTAGGCACTGAAAGCGGTTACGTAACTCGAGCTGAAAGGTTTCGGGATTCTGGATTTGAGCACGAGGGGGCGGGGCGTTGACTTCATTAGACGAGACCTCTCCAACTTAACGTTTAGGTTCAGTGTGCCTCTAACCATTCGGTGGTCGCTGCCAGTTTTCACCCTTGCGATCACTGAGACATCACTGAACAGTTGGCGTTTGGTCGTCATAATTAAGTCAATCTCATCTTTTGTCGAACCGTCAGGGCTCGACCAGGTCCACTTACTGTGGGGCCGCTTCTGGAAGAAAGAGTTCATCATAAAGTATCCCTCTTTCTCCATGAAGTCGGCCAGCTGCTGGTCCCTACGGTTCCGTTGCCCTATCCAAATTTCCCTAACTTCAGCTCACCGCTTTCTCTTGTGCCTAGTTTTGCGTTGAAGTCTCCCATCAACACCGTGTAGTGGGTTTTGGAGGAATGCATGGCTCTGAAAATATCCTCATACACTTCCTCCACCTCCTCATCGGCATGTGCCGAGGTTGGTGCGTAAACCTGTATGACCTTCAGCGAATACCGTTTGGTGATTCTGAATATCAGGTTCGCGACCCTCGTCGACACACTCCCAATCTTTACAACGTTGTTGACGACAGACTTGTGGACGATAAATCCGACACCTCCTTGGGACAGATGGTCGCCCTCCCGATGATAGAACAAGTTGCCGGACTCGAGGATTACCGTGTCCTCCCCCTCTCTTTGGACCTCGGATAACCCAATAATATGCCAGCGCAACTTGTCTACCTCTTCTTCCAACTCCAGTATCTTCTCGTCAGTCCTCAGGGTGCGTGCGTTATATGTTGCCAGGTCGAGTCGTCGTAGGTGGCAACCGAACCTCCACTGGAGATTCTTAGCACCCCCTGCCCCGCCGTTACCATGGTCGCCACCGTAGCCAGGAATAGCGAGGCCGCCGGGGACTGGGGGCCGTTTGTTTGCGTCGTTACTCATGGGGGGATATTACACATTTGTATAATTGGTTAAAACTAAAACATTTTGTGGCGTAAAGGTTCATCTTTAATTTTTAATTATAATATGGATGCTATGTATTATTTTAGCCAGACACGACTGCACTGTGTAATTGTAACTTCTTATACCGATATTCTTGCAAATAATTTAATATGTACCAAAAAATTAATAACTAGTCAACAAGTGAACTAGTTCCTTTATAGTCACAAAATACTCAGCTTCGCTCGGTAGAGACTGCGTTTTTATTGCCTCCGCGGATTGGTCGTAACTCCTGCTTGTGTTGTCTTACTATAAAGGCTATGTAAATCTAAATGTTCATTTAAAATATTGCCTGTTTCCTGGCGTAGCTTTAGCTAGTGATCTTGTCTTTATGTTAAAATATGATGATTAGTAACATAAATATAATACTATTATATTAGTATTATATTAGAACTATATTAGTATTATATACATAAATATATTAGTATAACTTAAATATATTAGTAACATAAATATCCTTATCTTTGTATATAACCGTTAGTGCAACCGTTAGTGTTGTGAGTTAGTGTTAGGGGTGACCACCCCTCTACAGCTGCAGGCGAGGTGGAGGCGCGGGGTAACAAGAGTGTTAATATTGTTACGAGCTTAGGGTTCGTGACAATAAAAATTGCCGATATCATTACCAAAATTAAGAATTTAATTCACTTTACACTAATTAAAACTTAAAAGACACTAATAATTAATCGCACTGATTCACTTTATTTCGCTCCAAAGCTTCGCTTGTCTCGCCAAATTCAATACTGCTCCGATCGCGCATTGCAGTGCCTTTAAATACACCTTTTCACCGAAATATCCAGAATATTCAAGTAAATACGCGCGCCAACCGACCAGGCGCCGAAAGTTCGAGTTTAGGGCTTCTAGAAAGCTTAGTTCTTCAATTCGATACTAGATGGCGCTGTCGGTTGAAAGATTAATCATGTCATTTTCTGGAAAGCTCTCCTCGCTCTGTTACCCGACACTAGATGGCACTAGTGCCAGACGTCAACTTAGGGGCGCAACAATATTGTTGCGTGCCATAATTAATGACTGGTACATGGCACTTGCGCCATCTAGTATCGAGTAGCAAAACTAATCTTTCTAGAAAAACCCATACTAGAACTTTCTACACCTAGTCGGTCGAGGCCGATATGTGCTCGAACATTCCAAATGTTTCAGTGGGAAAGACAGAGTCAGTAATGAATTGGCGATTCAAGCGAATACTTCGAAGCGATGTAACTGCGAACTAAAGTGTTAAGTGTGACTAATTATAAGTGTGTTTTAAGTTGTAATTGGTGTTCAGTAATTAAAGTGTCATTTCGGTAATTTAATCGGCAGTTTTTATTGTCACGAATCCTAACCTAAGCTCTTAACAATATGGTGATGCACCACTTGCCCTATCAATATCAATATCAATAGCAATGCCTCTGGGGCCATGGATGTGTGTAATAACATGGGGTTTTAGTCGGTCCGTAGCGAGTCCGACATAAAATGTATCAAATTAACAGCTTTATAGGACAGTAACTTAGATTGAGGTTCAAGATTAAAATCCCGCACGGAACGAGTATTAGTTCAGCCTACACATAGTTGTTCGGGATGTTTGTTCTTGTGCATTTTACATATTGTGAAAAGAGCTCATGATACAGGAGAAGGGGGAAGCTTTAAAACAAACTATCACGTTACATATTGGTTGAGTGACCAAATAGAAGATCACAAAAACTGGTGACGAAAGGTTGTACTGTGGTCGATTTATTAATAAAATATTTAAAAATTCTATTAAAGTTTTGATTATTGAAGATGACTTATAAAGGCACGCGAGATACTCGTTTGTTGATTTGTTTTTAAATTTTACAGAAAAGGACAGATGAGCATGCGTCTCCCTTATAGTGATGTTAAGTGACATCTGTCTCCTATGTAGAACGATAGGGCGTTATCCGACACGAATGGAGAGAAATCATGCGCAGCATCAAAGTCGTTACATTCTTTCCGCGGCACGATGGTGAACATAGACTACTATAATACACAATAGAATGGCTGTCAACTTTATATTGTATGAGGCTTGGCGTCGCCAAACCCGATTCGCTGTGTTGAGAGACTGAATAAATTTGCACATTTAAGACTTTTGATTAATGTTCAGGATCATCATTACAAAAATCGTTTAAATTTCAATATATATTTGTTTGTAAATAGGGTGCAATTTGGCAATTTCTTAATAATTTGCATGCGAAATTTGGAAACGATTGTAACGTCAAAACACGTCTCGAGTTGACATTTATACGTGTGAATTGACGTGTTAGTGACATTTTAGTAGCAACGCGGGTTCCACCCACTCCCCCATTTCATTATGTATGTATTATAGTATTCTATGGTGGTGAAACACCGCCAACTATTTGATACTGAAAATTTCTTGACAGCAAAACCCAATAACTAATTTTTATCCTGGCCAGGAATTCGAAACCGGTACCTCATGATCCACCATCGCGTTCACGATCGCTAGACTAACAGTCGATGAGGTGGTGGTATTCGAAAATGAGGTGGTGGTACTCGAAAATATATTATACACCATGTCATTCGTTAGTTAGAGCATGCGGCTACGAATATAAACGCTATCTCATTTTTTTACAAACGAGAACACCTTTCACATCATATGAAAAGTAAATTTAGCTCGGGTAAATTGAAAAGGCAGATGTTCAGACCCTAACGACTTGTAGCGTAATGGAGGTTGCTTCTATGAGTACGTGATTAGGAGAACCGCAACGTTCTATAAGATAACGATTCAACGTGACCATTATTTCATTGAGTAGAGATCTTGTCATATTTAGGTATGGATATAAAAGCGTTTTTGTAAAAATGATTTTTTTATACTAGCAAGCAGCCCAAAATTCGCCTGGATAGAATGGCGTTATTTAGATTTGAGATAATCGTCAAAGATGATTTATTTAATCAATTTTTCGATTTATTAAACAGTATATCCAAATTTTTCCATAAAATAAAGTCTAGGTAACTGCTGACTGATTTCTTCGTGAAGTTTCAAGTTTTGATTGGTTCTTAGTTTTCAAATTAATAAAAATTGTCTAATTTTAATCGTTTTATTGTAATTTTTAAATGCAAGGTTGAATTGTGTACAATAATTAAATTCATGTATTTTTAAACAACTAATGTGGTTGATACTTTAGGAATTGTTCTAAAATAGTTTCTTCACTTGTTTCATTCAACGATTGTTATAAAACATTTTGATTCTTAATTGAGGATAGATCAAATACAGATAGCTACTGCATTACTAAACAGGTCTCAGATGTTTTATGATTTTGGTGTGGTCATTATTAATAGAATGTTTTTTTATTATTCTAAATAAATACGTGACCACCGACGTTTTTTCTTAATTTACGCTTCACTGTTTTATATTTTTTAATCTAAACTATACGAATTGCAAGTCAACAAACCAAGTATTTACATGCAGTGGCAGTGTAAGAATATCCACTGCCCCATATCATCCCGTGGGTGTCGTAAGAGGCGACAGATGAAAAAAAATCAGGAGATGGGCAGCAGCATCTTCCTAATAACGACTAAAAATAAAATAAAAAAACTGCGGTTGCCCCTATGAGGCAACCTATGTCGGAGGCCGATGTTTCGTAGTGTAGTATCCGATCAGCCATTCAGACAGACAAATATACACACAAACAGACAAATGCGCGAATGGGTGAGCTAAACCGGGGTAGGACCACGCTCTCATAGAATACCAACGTAAATAGCGTTTCAATGCTGCCATGTTTCGTATGTTTGGTTTAGAGAACCGGAAACCGTTTTTACTGAAAGCTAGACATTCCATCTTAGTCCTCACGGGTGACAACGCCTCTGCATTTTAATCCTTAATCGAGGATAAATGTAGACGTCTATGGGCTACAGTATCTACTTTCCATCACGTGGATTGTGTGCTCATTTGTCCTTCTATTATATTTTTAAAAAAAATAAAGTAAGCCTCTCGGATCAGTAAAAGCAGATAATTTGATAATACAGGTAGACACTTCAATTTTTTTTAAATATATAGAATGTTAAAATTGTGTGTAAGTAACCCCCTTAACTGAATACGGCAGTTTTTTCGATATTACAGGCAGACACTCCTATTCTATTTATTTATCCTTGCTAATACAATATCCTGATCAACGTAGCATATTAGAAGAGCTTTAAATTGACCAGGATTTTGTGTGATATTCTTTCCCGTATAATATTGTATACCGGAAAGAATATAACTAATATACGTGATATATTCAATTTATTGTAGAGTTGGAAATGATTCTCAAAATTATTTAAATATAAGATTACTCGATAATAAACTTTCTTTAATATTAGAAATTATTGTGGAGGTTAATTGTTAAAAATAATAAAGGTGTAAGAGCGGATGTTCAATTTGCTCTCTTGCTTACGTAATAAATCATTATCAGCAATAAAACATCGTATTGTGCTATACATTCCATATAAAGCCCCGGTCACAATCACAAACTGACAAACTGGAAACATAATTACATGAAAACGCCAAAGTATTCAAACCAATGTAACATGGGTCAGCTTTTCAGCAACACCATCTTCTTTGCCTACAGTAGAAGAATTATCCCAATGGGCATAATAACAACAAAGAGACACGTGGAATTACCGACGAAACTCTCTTAGTAGCCCGTGCGATACTACTAGAATAATATAAATAATACTGCTTGAATAAGTGGAAGATTACAGTTCTACCCTCATTTCTTCGTATTTTATTTTATTTTATTTTATTTTATTTTTAACCTCATACCTAACAAGAGAATAAAGGTAATAAATAAGCACACAGTCCACTCAACGGAAGATGCTGTGGCACATACACATCTTCATCTATTATTGATTAAATATAAAAATGTAGATGCGTTGTCACACCCGAGAACTAAGATAGAATGCTTCGTTACCAGTAAAAGGTTCTTCAGTTCTTTACACTCACCATACAAAAAACAGCAGCATTAAGCTGCTACTTTACGCTGGTATTCTGTGAGAGTGCGGTTCTTACCTGGTCAAGACGACCCATTCGTGCTACCACCATAATTTAGCCGCAGTGTGCCCCATCACGTAAAATTGCCTTGAACATACGCTCACTGTAATCAGATGGAAAATCAGATGCTGGTGAATTATTCCACTTCATTGTTGTACGCATTACAGATCATTAAGGTGATACCGCGAAAATTTGATGGTTTTCCTGTTTAACATATTTTTTCAAGTTTTATAGATTACAAACCAAAATTTTGGTATATGATTTTTGACTATATGACCTTGGATTGCATTAAAGGAAAACACGATATCACGTAATTTTCTTGATAAAAAAATTACAAAGTAGGCTCTAATTATTTACATTTCTCGACGAGACCACTATGTTCTTACGAATAATTTCATGGAATTATTTTAAGGCATGGTAAATAATTATGTCTAAGTTCTCATAAATCAGTTTTTTAATCCGTAACGAAATTTTGTTAAAATAAATAAAAATGTTGTTTGGCGCTTTTTACTTTCTTTCCGAGCGCTTGCTTGAAATGGCTATCTCATAATTTGCGTACTATGAAGTCATTGCATCACTTTCATTTTGACACTCTCAGTCGTCCGTTAGCTTCACCGACAAAGGAATAAGCCACGCCCCCAAAACTTGATTTGATTCATTTTCTTAAGTCAAGCGTTTGGTATGTCAATAACAAAGGTATGGAGACCGGCGTTCACTCTGCCAGACCTTTGCTCGTATATCAGTCTATTTTAACCCTTTTCTTTAGAACTAGGAGAGGTGCCAAATTGAACAATTGGAAATATTAAGGTCCATTGTCACTTAGAGGTTTACTAAATTCAAGTTCTTAGTTAAAAATAATGTTAATATGTTACAAAAACGGCCGTATCTATTGATTTCGTAGACTAATAGCTTGAAATTTTGTGATAATATTTTCAACATGACACCTGTTTTTGTCATTCTTAAGAAAAACACATCCTGACTTGATAATCATTCTGCTTTTCCCCATTGGGTAACTGATGTGAGCCACGGTTTTGACTTCCGCACGGGAATATTATTTGTATTGTATTTATGTAACACTGGCAGCTGACAAACGGGCTAGCTAACTTATTAACTGGCTGAATAAACCATCGGTCTATGACAAACATAATACACGTAACAAACAAAATAGGACCTATAAGTTTATATTAAAAGTATTGTTAACCATTCAACCGTTTTATACAGTATTGTAACTTTGTGACCTTTGACCCAGTTAAGCGTAATTTAAATATAAAATTTTATGCAGATCCATTTAGATCGAGCCTTGAAATTGAACATAGCTGATATTTACTAAGAATTCCGCATCCAATCATTTATAACGTGAAGGAAAAGGAAATGGCGGTAGTATCGGGACGCAATATTTACATATTATATATTTAAAAAATGAATGGTAAGTTATTCATATAATGAAACTTTGGAGAATTGTGGTGCTGTGTTTGGGTTTGGATGTTTCTAAAAAAGATTGATATGAATTACTTTATTATATTGATACTGAAATTACTTCGAATTAGTAAAGTATTATAATATTTTTACATAAATATAACTTTTGTTTTCTCCCACAAATAGTACATTGCATTATCTATTGGAAACATTTCTTTTCTTATAAATAATGAAAAGAAAACATAAATTTGTTTTGTATAAAGCTATAATTAATTGGGGGATTCTAAATCCCTTAAGACATTTTAAATTTATTGGCGTAATACCATCCCAACCAGCACCATAATCAGTCCTCAGATTAAGAATGAGTCGCTTGATTTCTTACATTGACGCGAACACTACACATTGAAATAATACTAGTTTTTACGGATTTTATCGCTTATATTTAATTATAAATACCCGACGTTTCGAGCGCTTTACAACACCCATGGTCACGGGGAGGACTGAGATGTTCAACGTCCAAATGTCATAATAAACAGCGGTTACCATAGATAAAAATTTAACTTTTGTTCCGATCTAAACAGTATGAACTTATGGTATCTTGAAGTCTTGCAGTTGTATGCTTGGGTTGGGATTTAATTTTATTTATTATAGGATCCCAAGCAGATATCACTCTCTTCTCACAGCCATCTTCTCTATTGAAATTAGGATGTTTTTTGATTTCAATAGCCTCGCGAATCATCCTTGAAAGGAATCGGTGTTCTTTTGCAAGGATTTCTGGTTTATCAAATCTGATGTAGTGACGGGGGCGATCCTGTACGTGTTCACAGACTGCTGACTTCCCGGAGCGTCGATTCTTCACATCAGCTATATGTTCTTTAACGCGGGTTTTAATTGATTTTTTAGTTTGTCCTATGTAGGAGAGACCACACTCACAATCAAGCTTGTACACTCCTGCATCTTGCAGAGGGATGTTACACTTGACTGATGGTAAAAACTGACCAATCTTCTTCGGCGGTTTGAAGTATGTTTTGATGGAGGCGCGCTTCAAGTTGTAGCCAATCTTGTTAGTGACTCCTCTAACATATGGCAGTACAGCAGGTACACGCTCGACTGTGGCCGGCTTCACTCGTTCACTTTGACGTAGGCGCGCGACCTGAAGGTTGTTGTCTTTTCTAGATGTGTTATTAATTCGAAATCCTGATAACACCTTGAGCCATACTGTGTATAGAAAAAAGACCCATACAGATAGATATTTAAACGGTGATTCTCATCACCATCCTTCATAGTTAGCTACCGTGGGTAAATCTTTGTTTCAGAGAGCACGAGGGATCTGTGACAGTAAACACCTGGCTGCCGAGCTGCACCATGTCACGCAAATTATGCATGAACACCAATTCCTTCCTAGGAAGATTCCCGAGGCTTTTGAAATCAAAAATCATCCTAATTTCAACAGAGAAGATGACTGAGTGCTTGGCATCCTATAATAAGTAAAATTAAATCCCAACCCAAGCATACAACTGCAAGACTTCAAGATACTATAAGTTCATACTGTGTAGATCGGAACAAAAGTTAAATTTTTATCTATAGTAACCGCTGTTAACTATAACATTTGGACGTTGAACATCTCAGTCCTCCCCGTGAACATGGGTGCTGTAAAGCGCTCGAAACGTCGGGTATTTATAGTTATATATACGCGATAAAATCCGTAAAAACTAGTATTAATTCAATGAGTCGTTTGAGCTCATCTTCACTATTTTACATACGACATAAGAGTCATTTTTGACTGTTATAGGATTTATAGTGATAAGAAGAGGCGGAAGATCGGTTTGAAGATTATTAGAAAACTTTTATGTAATTCAGAATTTTCATATATTTGAAAAATAATAATGTTTACATAATTTGCTGGACTTAGCGGGCTGTTTGATTTTGAGAAGTTCAGATGGTAGCTCTTTAATTATATAATTAAAGAGCTACCATCTGAACTTCTGTACATTATGTATAGTCTATATATACATATATAGATAGATAGATAGATAGATAGATAATTCTTTATTGTACACCAAATCAATACATAAACGAAAGAAGAAGAAAAAAAATAGTGTCACAATGGGCGGTCTTATCGCTAAAAGCGATTTCTTCCAGACAACCTTTGGATGGACAGAATCGCAAAAAAATAGTAAATTGTGTGGTTTGGTGATGCAAAAACAATATTTATAAAAATATCCATATTTTATATAATATAATTAGAAATAAACAACAAATAAATACAAAAAAGTACGAATGTATACTACATATATAAATGGCACGAACTCAAAGATTAAGATAGTGACTGTGTACAAGTTTCTGAAAAACAGGTAAAGACTTGGCGCGTCTCACTGACAGAGGTAGGGCATTCCATAGACGGACTGCTTGGATACTAAACGACCTGTCCATAAATTTGCTATTATGGGCAGGCATTTTTAATGTAAAATTCTCTGATGATCTCAAAACTTTCGAATGGGAATAGTGAAGGAATTCAAAACGATCCTTAAGATAAGAAGGATAGGAAGGATTAAAGAGAACATTGTAAAGAAGTGACAGAATATGAGCATTCCGGCGAAGACGGATAGGAAGCCACTTGAGCTTATTACGAAAACAAGATACGTGATCATATTTGCGCAAACCAAATATGAATCTTATACAAAAGTTTTGAAGACGCTCAAGTTTATCAAGTTGCTTCTCAGTGAGATCAAGATAGCTGACATCTGCATAGTCCACAATTGGGAGAAGAAGAGATTGAGCAAGCGCAATTTTAGTGGCAGTAGGTAGAAAGTTCCTTAATCTGTTCAACGATCGGGCAGCTGCAAAGAGTTTACGACTAACCTCCTGTATTTGAGGACCCCATGATAGGTTACTGTCAATATAAATTCCCAAGTCCTTGACTTTTTCACTCACAGGAATAAAATTTCCATTAAAAACAACTTGAGGTGCTTGAGATATGTTAGATTTTCCAATCATATACGAACTTCCGATGATAGTTACCTGAGTCTGATATATATAGCTCTAAATTATACATAATTTTTGAAAACGTTTCAATCTTTTTTATTGTCACTTTCAGAAGCTTTTGATTCATTTCATTCGTATCATCTCTTTTCGTTTTTTCAATATATCATTACAAAAACTTCTGTATACGTTTTCCGTACATTTTAATATACCATTTTTAGGATCTTTATTTACTTTATAACAAACCAATAGGGTTATCCAGGGTTTTATTGTGATTTTGTGGCGGGGTATTCTAATTTTTATTGAATTATTAATAATAATATTTTGTACGAGAAAATTTCGGGAATCAAATAAGTGACACAACATTACTATGTAAAAATGTATTTATTGCTTTTCGAAGTATTCTCCGCGAAATTTGACACATTTTTCCATACGATAGAACCAATCATTGAAGCAACCATTCCATTCGGAAGTTGGGGTCCCCAAAATGGCCGTTTTGTAGGCGTCCACAGCTTGTTCAGGTGATGAAAATCTCTGTCCACGCAATTTATTCTTTATTTAAGGGAAAGTATAGAAATCATTAGGGCTTAGGTCGGGGCTGTACGGCGGATGGTCTAATAATTCTGTTTACTTGCTCTAAAAACTCTTTTCTTCTGTGTGCGGTGTGAGAACTCGCATTGTCGTGATGGAGGATGATGCGGCGGTTGCAGTTCTCTTTACGGAGTTCAGAAACGACCTGTGGCGAACAAATGCTAGCATACCATTCTGCATTAACCGTTTTTTGTCCTTTAAGAGGAATAGTCGTAACATGGCCGGTTTTGGAGACAAACGATGGCCACCATTTGTTTTGCAACACTCCGTGAACGAACAATTTTTGTTGGCTTTAAATCATTTTTGAACACCCAAACTCGTGACTGGTTTTTTGTTTCGGGTTCTTACCCGTATATCCAGGATTCGTCACCCGATACGATGTTGTATACAGCATTTGAGGATCCTGCGTGGAATCTTTAGACAGTTCTGACGCACCAAGTAACGCGAGCCGCTTTTTGCTCTTCACAGAGCGAATGCGGTATCCATCGGGAAAACAACTTTTTTTACACCTAACTGTTTATGCAAGATTATTTGTATTTAACTCATGCCAATGTCCAAAGTTGTCTGAATTTCGCGGTTTGTTACATGTCGGTCTTCCTCAATTAGCTTACGCACAGCATCAACGTTTTCTTGGGTGACTGCAGTTTTTGGACGACCTTGACGGGAATCATCACTGAGCTTGACACGTCCACGTTGAAATTTAGCAAACCAGCGATAAATTGTAGTTTTGGATAGGGCTTCATCACCAAATGCAGAAATGATCCGGTTAACATACTGTTTTTGTGTTAAACCATTTCGAAAGACATAATAAATCATCGCTCTTGAAATTTCTCTAGTCAATTCCATTTTCTCAACGACTAAACAAGTTTAACAAAACCTTGTGACAAGACCGAGAATCTTTTTTTAAATAAATAAATGGTATTCGATTTTTAAAACCAAGGAGTTTTCAAATAAAAAGATTTTAATATGATAGAAACAGTGGAAATATTCCATTCCCGGTACTTTTAGTGCAGCCTAGTATGTGCTTACAAGTAAAGTGTATTGATTGATTAGGATAAAATTTATATAATCTTGATCATTATTACAAATGTTTTATTTTATCTATTCAATGCAGAAAAAAAAGCGACTTATTATTAGTAATAGAAGTTAATAAAATAAAAGTATAAGTAGGATATTTAGTTTTTAGTATTACACGGTCCAGACAGCTGTTTCCCCAAGTAGGATGATAATTTGCCAGTAATATTCCATAGAAAGCCAGAACTTCTAGGTAACTCCATGACATCGAATTTAGTTTAGAAATGTGAATTTTCAAATGTCCCACCAGAAAATTGTTTTTAAAAGTGGATAGTTTAGTTAAATTTTTTTGTAATTATAGTAAGAATTTTTCCAGGTCTTTCTATACTGAATAAAAATGGTTCTATTTTATTCTAGTCCACAAATAGCAATTCCTCTTAATAACAACATTGTAAATTACTAAACAAATTATGTTTAACAAAAGTTGGTTTATGCTGGTTATTCCCTGGGCGAAGATTTTTTCCAAACAAATGGTAAAAGCTTAAATGACTTTCAATAATTATTAAAGCGACAGTAGCCTTATGACCGGGTGCTATTGTCGTGAACCATCAAGTATACAATCACTGTAACCTTACCCTCCTGCTAAGTTAAGGGAAAGTTTAATAATGTTGTTAACATATTTAGTATTTTAAAAAATACATTTAATCTGTGTTGAATAAAATTATTATATTCTATTCCATTAAATATACAATCAAACATTCTCTGATAGTGCGTTGATATGATGAATCAGATCTCATATCATACAAAGTCGTCCAAAACGTTACAGACGGGTTACGATAGCCAGAATAATTCATCAACCCACTTTAAGTCTTATAGCGAAAGTTGTTTCACAATAATGTGTAACTTTTTGGCTGAGGCAGATAACACGACTATGACGTGCGAAGCAAGTAGTGAGAACGTGAAATCACATTTCTTTTGAAAATGTTAAAAATTAATTAGTTAGAAAACAGCATAAACTGCAGAGCTTAGTCTGCTTTCTAGTCTGAATATATGGAGACCTCACTGAATCTTTGCGTAGAAATAGGAATGGGCCGAGAATGGAACTTTAAGAGACACCACAATAGTACAGGTGACCCGGAACTTTAATCTTTGACATAACTTTCTGCGTTCTATTACTTGAATATGAAATAATAAGTTTAAGTGCTGTTTTCTTGACACCTTGGTGTGGTATCTTTGTGTGGTTTCATGGTGAACACAGTTAAAAATTTTGGAAAGGTCACAAAATGACCTCATAGATTTCTATGAATTCTCTACGCAAAGTTATGTAATATAGTACTTCAGTCTTTACGCAAAGTTATATAATATATAATATTTTTATAAAATTATGAATTCTGCAATAGATGACTGTGTTCCGAAAAAAAAGCGAAGTCGTGTAAACTCCAGGTACATTTACCCGGAGTGGTACACTGTTGAAATAATTCGCGACATAAGATTGAAGGCTTTTCTGCATAAACGGTACAAGGCCAGTAGATCGAAAACTGACTACGAGGCATGTGCTCAGTGTAGGACCAAAGTAAAGAAAATGATAGGTCTCGCACAGGAACAGTATCAACAACGTGTTCAAAATCAAATGTCGAAAGATCCAAAATCTTTTTGGAATTTTATTAAATCTAAAAGACGTAAAAGAAGTCCACAATTGATTCTGAAAGACGGGGAAGCGTTGTCTGATCAACAGTGTGTCGACGAGTTCGCGGAGTATTTTTATTCTGTTTATAGTTAAGAGCGGCCGGAGTTGGATGTGGGCTCTGCTATAGTAGGAGCAGGTAGCGGAAACGGAGCAGCGCGGGTGCACTTTGACCAATTACAGTTGGCAGACGTATGTCGTGCGCTTCAAGAACTCAAGCCCGAACGATCTGCAGGACCTGACGGCATTCCGCCTTACATCTTTAAGGATTGTCAGTCGGTACTAGCTAAGCCACTACAGCATATATATAACAAATCCCTTACGACTGCGGTATTTCCAGAGAGGTGGAAAGTAACCCGCGTTGGTCCGGTTCCAAAGGGAGGTTCAGTAGAGTCAGTGGATGGGTACAGGCCTATTGCAGTGTTGTCTACGCCGGCAAAAGTATTCGAAGCCGCTATTTATAAGATAATATTCCATCAGGTGAGCGCACAACTCTCAGACGCACAACACGGGTTTCGGCAAGGAAGGAGTACAACCAGCAACCTTCTCTGTCAGATGGCACATCTGGCATCTGGCACCGAGTGGAGATAAAGGGGTGCAAACGGATGCGGCATTTTTTGACTTTAAAAAAGCATTTGATTTGGTAGATCATAACGTATTACTTAAAAAGCTAGCAGGTGTGGGTTTTACCCCACATTTACTGCACTTTTTTGCTAGTCATATGTCTGATATGCAGCAATATGTCGAATATGCGGGACATCAGTCAGAGCCATATTTCACATGGTCCGGGGTAAGTCAGGGCAGTAACCTTGGTCCTTTGGAGTTCTTGCTAACGTTAAACGACCTACCAGAAGTGGTGAAGGACGCTAAGTGTTTATTGTTTGCTGACGACCTCAAATTGTCTCTTGCGGTAAAAAATGGGGATGACTGTACCAGACTACAAAGGGACATAGACAGGGTTGTGAGTTGGAGCAAAGACAATCTCTTGCAATTTAACAGCACTAAGTGTGTATTAATTACTTTCTCTCGGGCACACACTCCTATTTTACATAATTATCACATTGACGGGCTGCTGATGACGAGGGTCAGAGAAGTTAAGGATTTAGGAGTAACTTTTAATACAAAGCTTACTTTCTATGATCACATCATGAGCATCTGTAAAAAAGTCTATAGAAATCTAGGATTTATGCTTCGTACAGTGAGAGGATTCACAAACATAAAAGCGATTATCACCTTATATAATGCATTGCTAAGGAGTTAACTTGAATGTAATGCAGTCATCTGGGCTCCGCATGAAACTAAGTATAGTCTCATGCTAGAGCGAGTACAAAATAAATTCATTAGATATTTATATATGCGTTATTATGGTGTCTACCCAATTTACCCTTTAATGTATCCAACTTTATTTATATTAGGTATGGTAGGATATAATGAACTGAGGGTTAGGAGGGAACTCGCGCTCACCTCGTATATTTTTAAAATACTGCGAGGAAGATTGTTTAATGCTGAGTTATTAGGGCAGCTTAATCTGTATGTTCCTGAGAGGTATGTGTGGCGCCGGCGGCAGCCACGACTGTTGGTGGAGCCGCGAGGTCGCACCAACCTCCTGAGTGAGGCACCTCTGACGCGCGCACTCCGCACGCTCAACGTAATAGCTTGTGAGACGGACCTATTTTGTTGTACTCTGAGTGAATTCACAAAGACAGCATTGTTTGTAATTTGTTACAAAAATTAAATCTAACACTTAAATCTACACAAAGCAGTTAGACCGCTACACTATCGCATTAGGTAATCCTGTAATGATAGTTGTAAGTTTCAGAAATAAATAAATAAATAAATGTTTAATAAGCTTAATTCGGGCATCAGTTGTGTAGCGACACTTGCAAAACCAAATTCAATTTAATGAAGCCGTTTATTCATACTAAAAAAAAACTTAACATCTGATCTTAAACTACAAGTGAAGAATTTTCTAGAATAATCTTGACTTCTGTTCTGCAACTCGATACTAGATGGCGTTAGTGGTAACTTACCATGTATCAGGCATTAATAATGGCGCGCAATAGTAACGAAGCATTCCACTCTAATTCTCAGGGGTGAGTGCATGTCTGGAATTTGATTGGTTATTAATCATGGATATATAGGTATCTACGGCCATAACTTTCAGTAACTTTCCTTTGACTTTGTGCTCGTAAATTATCTTTAAAGCTAAATTAAGTAAAAGACTTAATGTGTCCCATAGTTCAGACTCCTATTTATCAAATGGATTGAGAGCAGGATAAGTCCGCCTGCTTGTCAATGTTTGTTGAATGATGTCATTGTGTTGCCATGTTCCCAAAATGTTTTTTATTTCGCATGCATACGGATTTTTGATCATGTTTTCTTTCAACGCCGTGCACGTAATGTATCACCACTTAAAAGGTAATTAGTATTTTCATTGGTCCTGGCATAGATCAATCTCGGCTTTTACGTAAATTTTTTCAAACACCTCTCATTGTCCTTCCACTTTTATGTGGTAGATAGTGTTGATAGTGTGTGTTACATCCATCCATTATAGCCTGTATAGCCAGCATACCACGGCTAAACAAAGGCCTATCCCATAGATAGCCTCATAGGGGAAGTTTTACCATAGTTGCCACACTTGGCAGGCCAATCGGCAACCACAGTTGTTTACTATTTTCAGTTGTTATCAGGAAGATGTGTGATATGATATACGATGTTGGTAGCGGATATTCTTACACCGCCACTACACGATTGTGTTGAATATTTTAATGTAACCTTTCAAACGACACTTTAGTGTTTGCTTAACATTAACTTCCTTAATCTACTCAAAAAGTATAAAAGTCCTTTAAATAACTAAAAGAAAATTAAGAATTTACGAAAAATAAATAGCTTCTAAAGTTGGATAAAGTGTTTCCAAGAATTAAGGTCCCGAATTCTCTTTAATTTTATTTTAATGCTAGGAAACCGTCCCGACTTCGCATGGGTAAGAACTATCAATATATTTTTATTTAGATTTAAGTTAATTTGTTTATTTTATAAAATAATTTAAACGTCATAATTTTGAAATAAAATATAGTTTATACCATCCCTGGCATTCGTAGACAGAGAAACCTATAGACAAATGATTAGCATGACCTGGAGTGAGAAAGGACGATAACGTAGTTTTAGGTTATACAATAATCTTTTCGACTTTTAAACATATTTAGATAAAATTTTTAATTATTCTAAGAACTGAACTGAACAAGATTCACCAATCTTAAGCTCACAAAACACTTTTTTTCTCACTTAAACCTTCTTGTAATCTCCTTAGATCGCTAGGAACTGTCAAAGTTGTTTAGCAAAGTGTAGGTTAAAAAAACCAGCACGGAGAAAGGGACAAACAATCACACCGCTCTGTCTCATTTCTATGCAAGACGTATGCATAAATCTATCTTTTTCGTGTGCGAATGCGAAAGAAGGCGTCAATTTGTCTATAGGTTTCTCTGTCTACGCTGGCATTGCTCTTTATTCGTTAATAAAGTTTAAATACAATCGGTTCAGCTATCTGAAGATGCGAAGATAGAACGGAGAGACAGATTTTTTTAAAATGTTTATTAATATCCTATAGTAAAGCATTTGCATGCAATAAGACATAAATAGCCATTTCAATATTCCACGCTCTACATACTTATACCAATTATTTATTTATATATATATAACAGACAGATATAAAATACAGACGCTTTGATTTAATTTATATGTATAGAGATAAATAATGCGTTAATCTTGCATATATTTGGTTGTAGTTCTGTTAAAACTAAATACCACTAAGATGAAGTCGAACTTTTAATAATGGTTATTTATGTGTTATTGTCATGCATTTGCATGCAATAAGACATTAAATAGGTACCATTTTAATCTCCTCAGCTCTAAATATTTGTATCAATTACTTCGATATAATAGACAGACGCTTTAATTTAATTATCTTTCTATAATGAATAAAAATGGTTCCATTTTATTCCAGTCCACAAATAGCAATTCCTCTTAATAACAACATTGTAAATTACTAAACAAATTATGTTTAACAAAAGTTGGTTTATGCTGGTTATTCCCTGGGCGAAGATTTTTTCCAAACAAATGGTAAAAGCTTAAATGACTTTCAATAATTATTAAAGCGACAGTAGCCTTATGACCGGGCGCAGAGAGCTTGCACAAATGGTCGAGAGCTCGGATCTGCCATTCAACTATTGTCGTGAACCATCAAGTATACAATCACTGTAACCTTACCCTCCTGCTAAGTTAAGGGAAATATTAATAATGTTGTTAACATTTTTAGTATTTTAAAAAATACATTTAATCTGTGTTGAATAAAATTATTCTATTCTATTTCATTAAATATACAATCAAACATTCTCTGATAGTGCGTTGATATGATGAATCAGATCTCATATCATACAAAGTCTTCCAAAACGTTACAGACGGGTTACGATAGCCAGAATAATTCATCAACCCACTTTAAGTCTTATAGCGAAAGTTGTTTCACAATAATGTGTAACTTTTTGGCTGAGGCAGATAACACGACTATGACGTGCGAAGCAAGTAGTGAGAACGTGAAATCACATTTCTTTTGAAAATGTTAAACATTAATTAGTTAGAAAATAGCATAAACCGCAGAGCTTAGTCTGCTTCCTAGTTTGAATATATGGAGACCTCACTGAATCTTTGCGTTCAGAGTGTTTTCAGGGAAAACAGTGGCTTCAACACGGCTCAGAGGTATTCACATTTTTAACATTCGGTATTTTAAATACGTTTAGTTTTATTGCCATTTAAATAAAGACTATTAACGTTAAACCAATGCACTAATTTTGACAAAGCATTATTCATTACGTCACATTAAAATTATTGATGTTTAAGTTTGAAAATCAAGGAAATATCATCAGCAAATATATATATAATTTTTTCAAACACCTCTCATTGTCCTTCCACTTCTATGTGGTAGATAGTGTTGATAGTATGTGTCACATCCATCCATTACAGTCTGTATAGACAACATACAACTGCTGAACAAAGGCCTACCCCATAAATAGCCTCATGGGGAAAGTTTTGCCATAGTTGCCACACTTGGCAGGCCAATTGGCAACCACAGTTGTTTACTATTTTTAGTTGTTATCAGGAAGATGTGTGATATGATATACGATGTTGGTAGCGGATATTCTTACACCGCCACTACACGATTGTGTTGAATATTTTAATGTAATCTTTCAAACGACACTTTAGTGTTTGCTTAACATTAACTTCCTTAATCTACTCAAAAAGTATAAAAGTCCTTTAAATAACTAAAAGAAAATTAAGAATTTACGAAAAATAAATAGCTTCTAAAGTTGGATAAAGTGTTTCCAAGAATTAAAGTCCCGAATTCTCTTTAATTTTATTTTAATGCTAGGAAACCGTCCCGACTTCGCATGGGTAAGAACTATCAATGTATTGTTATTTAGATTTAAGTTAATTTGTTTATTTTATAAAATTTATGGACAGCTGTTTGGAAAATTTGAAAGTTGAAGAATGCGGGGTAAGAATGGGTGAGTTAACCATCAAATGCCTTTTGTACGCCGATGATCAAGTCATACTTGCGTCGTCGGCGGCCGAGTTGCAAATGATGGTTACATTAATGAACAGGTCATTAAAAGAAAGGGGAATGAAAGTGAACGCGAGTAAGACGAAAGTGATGGTTTTTGAAAGAGATGAAAGCAAAACGGTATGTGAAATAAGAATAGAAGGAGAGTTAATTGAGCAAGTGGATGAGTTCGTATATTTGGGATGTGTATTCAGCAGGGATGCGAGATATGATAAGGACATTGAACGACGAGTGAATGCAGGAAATAAAGTAAATGGGGCTCTACACTCTATTGTGAAAAGTCAGAATGTGTCAAAAAAGGCACGTATGGCAATTCACAGTGCTGTATTAGTCCCTACTTTAACGTATGGTAGTGAAAGTTGGGTGTGGCAGAAGAAGCACGAGAGTAGAATAAATGCGGTAGAAATGCGGTAGCTAAGGAGTATGTTAGGGCTGAATCTGAGTGACTGGGTGAGAAACTGTGTGATAAAAGAAGAGTGTGGTTTGCAAGATGATGCGGTGACCAGGATTAAGAAAGGAATGCTTCGGTGGTTTGGTCATGTAGAAAGAATGAATGCGGAAAGACTGACAAAGCAAATATATGTTGCAGAAGTGAATGGAAGAGTCGGAAAGGGACGTCCTAGGCGGAAGTTTGTCGACCAAATTGGCGATATACTAAAAATGGGCCAAATTAAGAGTACCCTTAACCGACGAGCATGTATGCGTAGGTATATGAATGTGGAAGAGGCGAGAAAGGTATGTCAGGATCGTGCTAAATGGAAGTCTGTAGTCTCTGCCTACCCCTCTGGGTGACAGGCGTGAGTGTTTATGTATTTATAAAATAATTTAAACGTCATAATTTTAAAATAAAATATAGTTTATATCATCCCTGGCATTCGTAGACAGAGAAACCTATAGACTAATGATTAGCGTGACCTGGAGTGAGAAAGGACGATAACGTAGTTTTAGGTTATACAATAATCTTTATGACTTTTTAACATATGTAGATAAAATTTTTAATTGTTCTAAGAACTGAACTGAACAAGATTCACAAATCTCAAGCTCACAAAACACTTTTTTTCTCACTTAAACCTTCTTGTAATCTCCTTAGATCGCTAGGAACTGTCAAAGTTGTTTAGCAAAGTATAGGTTAAAAAAAACCAGCACGGAGAAAGGGACAAACAATCACACGGCTCTGTCTCATTTCTATGCAAGATGTATGCATAAATCTATCTTTTTCGTGTGCGAATGCGAAAGAAGGCGTCAATTTGTCTACAGGTTTCTCTGTCTACGCTGGCATTGCTCTTTATCCGTTAATAAAGTTTAAATACAATCAGTTTAGCTATCTGAAGATACGAAGATAGAACGGACATACAGATTTTTTTAAAATGTTTATTGATATCCTATAGTAAAGCATTTGCATGCAATAAGACATAAATAGCCATTTCAATATTCTACGCTCTACATACTTACCACTAAGATGAATTCGAAGTTTTAATAATGGTTATTTATGTGTTATTCTCATGCATTTGGATGCAATAAGACATAAAATAGGTACCATTCTTAATCTCCTCAGCTCTAAATATTTATATCAATTACGTCGATATAACAGACAGATGCTTTAATTTACTTTATATGTATAGATATAAATACCGTGTTACACTCGCAACTAATCACACAACAAATCTTTGGCTTTCGTTTTATAAAAACTAAATAAGATAAGGTAAAATTGATAAGATGCCTTCTCCGTTTTTTCTCACATTACTTCTGTTTCAGAAGCACTTCACTATCTCTGTATTACCAGTCGTCTTATTGAGAACGTAAAAGTTATTTGTATGGTATAATTCTTTTGCTTTCATTTAGAAATTGGTTTTTGTGAATGAAGCTGTGAACAATAAAAGGAATAAATTAAACTTCATAAATACAATCCAAAACAATAGCAACTTTTGAATGAATCAAAAGTTATGATTGTTTCTGATTAATTAATTATTGTGGGCAGGGAAAGTTAAATGATTAATCGTTATATTGGTAAGCATAGTTAAGAACGATCCTTTTTAGTTATTTGTAGAATAAACGTAACAAACGAGCACACATTCCACCTGACGGTTAGTGAATGCTGTGACCCATAGACATCTACATTTATCTTATATTACGAATCAAAAGTGCGTGGTCCTGCCCCAGTCGAGCCAACCCATCTAGTGTGTGCCCAGCATTGGACGTTTAACTTTTAAATTTTCTGACAGCAAAAGCGAATGTCATTCGATACGTCGGCGCCAAAAGGAGTGCCTCGAAATTTAGGAGACATGACAAAGGGGATCTTTTAGCGGTAAAGGCATATTCTTGTGTCTTCTGGAAATTGAAGGGGACTAGATTTAGTCGCCCCCAGTTCGAGATATTGTTTAACAAAGACTCAAATTGAGACACAAGTTAATTCCGACACTTGACGACGTGGTCCCAAGAAATATTAGTACGATCGGTGTAAGGCGTCGTCAGTGCTGTTATCTGCACAAAAATGAACATTAATGGTTTGTACCTGTTGTTTATATTTCTATGGTTTGTACATATCGTTGACACGCAGAAGAAACAGGGAAGGCGATAACACTCAGTCTTGTAGAACACCAGCATTCACAGGCTTAAAGTCGGATCATACATCGTCGACACGTCCGTGTGGTGACCACCGTAGGTTGAATGCAATAACTAAGCACGACCGCTATCCTATACCAAGGCTGCAAGATTTTAAATACGTGTTAGATGGTAGTAAAAAGATATTTACCCGATTAGATTTGAAACGGGCGTATCATTCCATTTCAGTGCTAGAATTGGATATTGAGAAGACTGCCATAATTATACCCTTTGGATCGTTTGAGTTTCCACGCATGATCTTTGGTTTGCGAAACGGAGCCCAAACGTTCCAGAGATTTATGGATTCGGTAGTCCTCAAAGGTTGATTTTTTATTCATTTACCTCGATGACGTCATTATAGTCAGCATAGCACGAGAAGGTGATGACGACCTTGATGCTCCGATCTGGGAACAAAACTAGTAACTCAATTGCATGATTTCTTGGAAAGCCCATACGATGAAAATTGCAAAAAAAGTGGTTTGTGCCAAACCCAATTGAAGGTTTTCGCAACGTTCAAACTTACCGCCACAGGTATGTTAAAAAAAGGTATGTTAGGTAAACAAAAAGATCACCAGCTGAGCGACTCCAACGGAAACCGTACTGACGGTCAGTAATCAGCTGGTGCTCTCTCTTCAAAATACCGCATGAGCTGGCAGTTAATAATAAACTCCATTATTATAGAGAAGGAGAAGGTGATGACGATAAGCCTTTAGTTGGACGGATCAGCACGGTTGAAATTAAAGATGCAATTACAGATGTGAGTAGCAGAGTAGGTAAGGGTCTCACTGGATGGAACTTTATTGAACTAACTGGCAACATATTGAGAATTGACCTGATGCTCACGAGCATATATGCGTAGACATTAGGCAAGAAAAAATCGAGACATATAAGTTATGGTCATGCCTGCCGCTCTGGATATGTACGACACCACATTTGACGAAAAATGGAGTGTCGTAACAGCAAACTTCTACACTAGAATTTCGACAGTTTTTACTGGATTCCAACGAATCTTTTGATTGCTGTCAAATTAAAGATTAAACCATTGTTCTTGAAAAACTCCCGTACGACATTCAGTTGCTCACAATGCAACGAATAACATGCACGCTACATCGAGTACTCGCTCGGAGATTTGTATTTAAAGTCACTTTGTCAGCGATCTGTACACTGAAAAGGTCGGTGCACAATTTGTATTACAGTACACTGAATGACAATTCAGCTGGAACGTGCATATATTAAAAATATCAATAACAATTAAAAGCTAACTAGAAGAACTAAAAAGAATTAAACCATTTCACATTCTGAAATCAGTCCTATGACATAGTGTTTAAAGGAATTCAACCCAACATAGTGTATAATTTTTTAAAACTTTGAGTGGACTAATAAATATCACACTAATAATATCGTTGAAATAATTTCATAAAAAACTTCATCTCCTATTTGGGCATTCTTAAGAGTTTATGATTGTTTTTCCCACAATTCTAATTTGACTACAGCCTGAATTATAAACTATTGAATAAAAAAATAATCATCAGATTCGCTTTACAATTGACGACGATATCATTTTATATTTATTACTGTTATAAATATATAGTGGTGTTTTTAGTGTGATCCAAAAAAAGGTTAAATAAAAATTGAGAACCTTTTTTTTTATAGGATAGGGTGACAAACGAGCACACCGTCTACCTGATAGTAAGTGGTTGCTGCGGCCCAAGATATCTTTCTTGAAGGCATATATCGCATATTAAACGCTTATTTCCTGGTTCCACATCTCTCGTCGGAGAGGATTAATAAATCCTTGTTCCACGTGCAGAAATTCTGACGTCTACATGTCTATCTACATCTATCCTCGATTACAAATCAAAATGCGGATGCGTTGTCACCCGTGAGAACTAAGATGCAATGCCTCTTTCCAGTAAAAAGGGTCTCAAAGGGTAAAAACCTTCTCGTTTTTCTTGATGTCGGATAATTAAAGCGACCTACTTGCCCTGTGGAGGTGGCGTAAGAGAAATCATTTCTTTCCATGACTGTGGACAATGGGTAATGCCAGAAAATATAGCTTCCAATAAAAGCAGGTGGATAGATAAAATAATGAGTTTTAGCGCTATGTGCCACCTTCAAATAAATGTTCCGGGTCTGGATGTTTGTCCTTGTAGAATTTGTGTATCAAAAGATCGTAGTGTGAAGGTAGCGTTTTATAAGAAAAAAAGAAAGAAATTATACAAGATAAGTAACTCTTCATTATAAAATAAAACAATACATGAACAAACGAAGAAGGCAAAAATTTTCTCAAAAAAGTGTTTTTTTTTTTATAGAAGAGGGGGCAAACGAGCATGCGGCTCAACCCGATGTTAAGTGAATACCGCCGCCCATGATCAACCGCAACACCAGGAGAATTGCGGGTGCGTTGCCGGCCCTTTAGAAAGGAGTAAGCTCTTTTCTTGAAGGTCCCCAGGTCGTATCGGTCCGGAAAAATCGCCGGTGGTAAACTATTCCACAGAGAGGTTGTACGTGGAAGAAAACTTCTTGTGAAACGTACAGTGGTGGACCGCCAAGCATCCAGATGGTGTGGATGGTATCGGGACGTTTGCCGTGTAGTGCGTTCACGAAATTTGGCGGCTGGGATTAATCCGAACAATTCCTCAGAGTACTCCCCGTGATAGATGCGATAAAATACGCAAAGAGATGCAACATCTCTTCGCAACACCAGTGAATCGAGCCGATCGGAAAGCACTCGGTCGTCAACGATTCGAGCCGCTCTGCGCTGGATGCGGTCAAGTGGAAGGAGCTGGCACTGGGGAGCCCCAGCCCAGAGATGGGAACAGTATTCCATGTGCGGCCGAACCTGCGCCTTGTAAAGTTGCAGGCGGTGTGCCGGCATGAAATACTGTCCCGCTCTGCTGAGCACGCCAAGCTTTTTAGAGGCCAATTTGGCCTTCCCTTCCAAGTGACAACGAAACTGCACGTCACTCGATATGTCGACGCCGAGGATTCCGATACTGGCTGAGGCAACAAGGGGAGTGCCTTGAAACTGAGGGGATACGACAAAGGGGTTCTTTTTAGCGGTTAACGCGCAAACTTGTGTCTTCTGGGGGTTAAACTGGACTAGATTTAGTCGTCTCCAATCCGAGACTCTGTTCAGCAAAGACTCGACTTCAGACACAAGTTTGTCCCGGCACTCGAAGACGTTTTCCCGAGAAATATTGGCTCGGCCGGTGTAAAGAGCATCACCAGTGCTATCATCTGCATAGCAATGAATGTTACGGGTATGCAACATATCATTGATATGCAGAAGAAACAGCGTTGGCAATAGCACGCAGCCCTGTGGAACACCAGCATTAATAGGCTTGCAATCGGAGCTTGCACCGTCTACAACGACCTTGATGCTCCGATCTGCAAGAAAGCTGGTGATCCAATCGCACAATTTCTCGGGAAGCCCATAGGAAGGGAGCTTCGAAAGAAGCGCTTTGTGCCAAACCCGATCGAAGGCCTTCGCAATGTCCAAACTAACGGCCAATGCCTCCCCCTTGAACTCTACTGCCTCAGCCCATCTGTGAGTGAGGTAGACCAGAAGATCACCAGCTGACCGACCACGGCGAAAACCGTATTGGCGGTCACTAATCAGCTGGCGATGCTCAAGGTACCTCATGAGCTGGCAGTTTACAATGGACTCCATTGTTTTGGAGAACAAGGAGGTGATGGCGATTGGCCAGAAGTTGGACGGGTCTGAGCGGTCGCCTTTTTTAGGGATCGGGTGGACGAAAGCCGTCTTCCATGATTTTGGGACTACGCCTAGGGAGTAGAAGTACCGGAAAAGACGCGTTAAAACCGGTGCCAACTCTGGAGCACACGTCCTCAGCACAATTGGGGGGATTCCGTCAGGCCCACTCGACTTGTGGATGTCCAGGGAGAGGAGTGCTTTGCGAACCGAGCGCTGTGTGAAGTGCACTTCCGGCATGGAGCACTCACACCGCGGGATGGTCGGCGGCGTACTCCCCCCGTCATCGAGAGTCGAGTTAGACGCAAAGAAAGAGCCTAGAAGATCGGCTTTCTCCTTTGCAGTATGGGCCAGTGAGTCGTCCTCCCTGTGCAGAGATGGAAGAGATGGCTGACAGAAATTCCACTGGACAGCCTTGGCGAGAGACCAGAATGCATGGGTTCCAGAAGGAAGGCGAACTAGTTTCTCGCCAATTCTGCCTATGTGCTCTGACTTTGCCTTGGCAATGACTCTTTTGAAGGACCTAGAGGCGGAATTATACTTCTTTTTTAGAGCGCTGGTGTTTACATCCCGGGACGCTGATGCATCAACCCAGGCTTGGTAGCACTCCTGCCTATAGCATGATGCTATTTTACAGGACCGACCAAACCATGGCTGAGATTTGCCTCCAATGGGCACCACAGAGGAAGGAATAAAAAGTTCCATACCCTGAAGTACCACATCAGTAACAGAATCCGCAACAACGTTGGGATCATCCGGCGAGAAGCAAACCCGCCCCCAAGGGTAGGATGCAAAGAAAGACTGCATCCCATCCCAATCGGCTGACCTATAGTGCCAAACACGGCGGCAGCCTGCAGAATGCAACCGCGATTTCAGCGTGAGTGGCACAACACTCCGGACCAGACAATGGTCTGAGGAGCCTAAAGGTGCGTCGACGGAAATCTGATATCCGTCCGGGTGAGAGGTCAGCAGAAGGTCCAACAGGGAAGGTGCATGATCCTCCACATCTGGAATCCGCGTATGCGAAGTAACCAGTTGTGTCAGACCATATGCCAAGGCAAAATCATGAACAGATCTCCCCGCATGATCGGTTAAACGTGAACAAGCCATTCGGCGTGATGGGCGTTAAAGTCGCCGAGGATCACGATCTCTGCGGAGGGGATCTGCTGTAGCAACGAATCTGCAGCCATTTGGACGTGTCACAATGAACGATCGTGAAAGCGATTTCTTCTAAACAAACTTCGGTTGGAGTGAATCACAAAGCAAAAAATAGTATAGTAGAGAACAAAAACATAATATACTGTATTTATTAGGCAGTAGAACGATCTTATTACGCCATGGTGTAAAACACCCGATTAGGCTACATGGAGCAGTGTCAAGGGAGATATGAAAGTGTATAGTGAAATAACTAATCACAGTGCTATCGCATAATGTTAGCAATTAAAAATGATGTTTTGTATGATAATGTAATAATATATAGGTAGAGCCAAACTGAATTTATATAAGTTGGCTCGATGCTCACAGGATACTAGCGTAAAAAAGCAGCGTATTGCTGATGTATTTTTTAAAATATGATAGAGAACTGAAGAACCCTTGATAGTAACGAGGCAATCCATCTTATTTCTCAGAAGTGACAACGCATCTGCTTTTTGATTCTTAATCGAGGATAGATGCAGATGACCACGTATCACAGCATCTACGTACCATCAGATGGACTGTCATCATTATACTATAAAAATAAGATGTGGTATGAAACAAAAAAGAACCAAATAAGAAAAAAGCCGTGATAGCTCAGAGGTTAATTTCCTCATAACCCTTTCCAAAATGACAGGAGGATGTGCCTAAACGTGAAAGGTTTATATATGCTGTAAATTTTCTGTTACCTGCAACAAACACGAATTTCTAGACAGAAATTGAGATACAATAGAAATATTATACAAGTTATCTTATATTATGGAATGAGCGTTACTATATTATATAATGCGGTCGCTAAGGAGTATGTTAGGGCTGAATCTGAGTGACAGGGTGAGAAACTGTGTGATAAAAGAAGAGTGTGGTTTGCAAGATGATGCGGTGACCAGGATTAAGAAAGGAATGCTTCGGTGGTTTGGTCATGTAGAAAGAATGAATGCGGAAAGACTGACAAAGCAAATATATGTTGCAGAAGTGAATGGAAGAGTCAGAAAGGGACGTCCTAGGCGGAAGTTTGTCGACCAAATTGGCGATATACTAAAAATGGGCCAAATTAAGAGTACCCTTAACCGACGAGCGTGTATGCGTAGGTATATGAATGTGGAAGAGGCGAGAAAGGTATGTCAGGATCGTGCTAAATGGAAGTCTGTAATCTCTGCCTACCCCTCTGGGTGACAGGCGTGAGTGTTTATGTTATGTTACTACCTATCCTGCCTTGTCGTCCCGTGTCCAAATCCCTAGTCAAAGTAAAATCAGTTATAGGGTTTTACTGGAGAGAAAAATTTAGTGTTGTTTTACTCTCGGGCCTCAGAAAGCATGTAAGGCCGTTGGTTCATCGCCTGATTTTTCTCCGAGTGTGTCGGTTTGCCATCCCATCGGACTAAGAGAGTGAGAGAAAAGAGATTGCAACTGCGTTTGTGCATACACTTGTCCGCTACAATCCTGTACTGCATAGATAGTCTCCGTTGAGACTGGCAGCCGTAACCGAAATTCAATCTGGAGGGCGTTATCATTACCCTATCTAGATATTTTATAATAATAAATCAGTTCGCTATCTACGTTTTGTAGGAAAGAGTACAATAGAGCACTTCTCTAATGCTTAGATATACTTTTATATATGTCTGCATTCTTGTCATATGATTTCACATAGTCTTTTATAACTTCCATTTACGTAATATAGACAGGATAGGGAGGCTCTTTCTATCTCCAGAATCCCAATTCAAAAAAAAAATCAATCAAGAGCTCAAGACGCGTTTTTTAATATAGAAACTATTTTTTCTATTGTCACTATGGGTAATTCTCTAAGTAGATTTTGTTTTAGTACGACACTAATTCTCTTTTTAAACGGATACCTTTTAGAAATTCTTCAATGAATCCGCTTAAAGTTAGATCAAAAGAGAAAGCTTAACAGTCTTATTCATAAAAATCCACTAAAATGGCGTTATAACAGTAATTAGTTAAAATGCTCAATAGTACTATTAAACCTATTATAAAATTCTCTATTCATAAACGTTCGTTCAATAAACCTGTCATAGTTAAATCATATTTATGGAATACTTTAGTTTTATTATGTTGTCATTCTGATGAATCCATAGACAAGCCAGGGTAAAAAAAAAGTTTGACAGCAATTGTGACTTATCCGTCAAAACAAGCGTGGTGTTTTCATTAAATCAATTCAAGAAATTGATTTGTTTTATATTCACATATAATTCAATAAAATAATAGAAAACATAACATGTAAAAAGCGGCAAAGAAGTGAAAATTGGCTGGAGGGAGATAAGGTTAGTATGTGACTAAAGTAATTTTGTCGTAGGTGCTTAGTGCACAAATGTTACTTAACTGTGTTGTTATAATAGTATCCTTTTTCTTTCCATAGCATTTATTGGTGGATTTGGTAAGGGAGCGTGTATCAGTGATTGAAAATAAAAAAACTGATACAAATGCAAACTCAAAAAAGCTAGCAGCATGGGCAGATTTATTATGCAGGTACCTATTTTTGTCCATCAATTTGTGAAATGTTTGAAGATGAGTCTTCAACGCAATGATATTCTTTGTACGGTCAGTTACATTTTATGCAACAGAATCATGTCACTTCGTTTCTTGCTGGTCTAATGCATATAAGCTTTTAAAGTCATAACAGTGGGCAGTCCACATAGTTCATAGAACTTAGGATTGGACGGGTTGATCTACTATGAGAAAGCGCAAAAAAGTCCTCAAGATCGCTTGCATTGTGATTGACCCATTTTGAATATTAAAATGTCAAATATTTGTATAAATTGTGATTATACTTTTTTCCAGAGTCAACAGTATGTGTAAAGGTGGCACTCGCACTCTTCCCCAAATAAAATCCCAATGGAGCATCATTAAAATGACAAAAAAGAAAATTAAGTCCATCGAACGAAAGAATCTTCGCCAGACTGGTGGTGGTCCACATCCAAGTACGAACCCTGAAAATGCAGACGACATTTGTTCATGGCTCCCTAACGAATTTGTCATTGACACCAATGAATTTGATTCTGATGAAATAAATCAGGTATTACATACGTCAAGATTCTAAGTTAAAGGTCGCAAGTTTTATCTCTACCCAGTACAAACTTTAATGTTGCGTAATAAATATATTTGTTCCTTTTCTACCTAAATAGCATACCTACTAAAGTTTATCCATGCTTAAGTACATTATTATTTTAATTATTTATTGCATTGTTTGTAGATTGGGGAGCCATTGCAAAATGAAATCAAAGTGGATGGGATAAATAAACTTGTCAATGTTGAAAACAAGTCTTCAGATAATGTGAGCATCCATAAAGCATTGAGATAGCTCGCAATTTTCATATTTTTCATACCTATTTTATTTTTATATTTTACTGTTGTAGGATACAAAGAGTGCAGTAAAGGATCACAGTAGAAATACTTGAGGAGATCCAAACTACACGAGAGGTAAATATGTGAAATGTCATAAACCAAGTACTAACTAAACATGTGCCAAAGTGGGAATCGAACCCATAACTTGATTTGTAATTCTGAATTGTAAAGTTTAGGGATAAAAATAATAGTTGAATAAACAATTGTCTATTTAAACTTAAATTTTATTTGATGAAACATTTTATGTCAAAGTATATTTAAGATTACGTTAATGAAAACATGTTTCTTTTAACGGTTTCCTTTGCTGCAGGTTGTATCTACTGGCTCAGCATCAAAACCACTCTATACACCATCTAAGAAACCTGAAAGAAAGAATAGAACTGAGAAAAAGATGAATATAATGACCTCTACTCTAATAGGGATTATGTTAATTTATGAAATTGTTTTTTTTTTGACTCTGAGGACTCTTAGGCTTTGAAAAATCTCTCAGAGAGTGATTTAAGGAACTGCTGGATTGTTGGGAGCTCTAAATCTCGGTGTAGGTCGGCATTACGGACATAATAGGGCGAGACGACAGAATAGATTTTGAACTATTTGAAGTTCATTTATAACTTTGGGGTTGATTTTTTTAAATACTCAAACATAACTACTTGTATTTCAGATAGCAGATCATGCAGAAACTATAGCCAATACTGAAATCGAGTGCAGGAAGGAGGTTCATCAAGCCCAAATGGCAAATGAAGAAAGAAAAGCCCGAAACTTGGACCTCGATGAGACCTTAATTAAATTAAAAATTGAATATTATAAAAAAAAACTTCTAGTTCTTGAAAATAAATAATTTAAAATGAAAATGTGGGGCTTACTTACTCATAACCTTAATTAGCTAAAATGCCTATCGATAAATGCTCGCAGAAGAGCATTATTGGAGTCTCTTCCTCTGGCCTCACCAATTTGAGGTAGAAGTTCAGCATCTACAATTGTATTGAATTCATCATGATCTGGAAATTATATTATTATTATTATGTAAAGAAATATTATATTCATGAATGACTAAAATTATTTGTGTGCAAATTACCTGGTACCGAATCTTGTTGTCCTATTGCAATATTGTGCAACACTGCAAGAGCCACAATTGTAGGTTTCACATTTTTCATGTGTACTGTCATGCCATACAACAGACTTCGAAACCGCTGCTCCACACTCCAAAGCAACGTTCAACACAGTTGCGAGTGGCAATTTGTGCTCGATTATATTTTTTTTCGCGCTCATTTTGTGGTCTTAGTATAGGTGTGAATAGATATGGCTCTAATCGGTAGCTCGAATCTCCTAAGAGTCTCCCTCTAAACTCTCTTCTTTCAAAGCGCTCTTTAAGAGTCGATTCGTTAAAGATACGGGAATCATGGGTACAGCCTCGCCATCTGGCAACGATGTCTCTGATATACAGCTTAGCATCGCAAACCACCTGCATTAAAAATTTAAAAAAATATGTGAGCACAGTTATGTATGTAGGTAAAATAAATACATACATACATTTATATATACACATATATATGTATATAAGTAATATACCACCTGGCAAAGAACTGCATTGGGTGCGTTTGGCAGAAAAAAGCGCTAGCAAGCGCTTGTAAGCAAAATGGCGATCGTAAGCGCTAAGCGCTGTCAAATCGTAAGTAGCTATTTTCCTCCAGGACACGATACGACAGGACAGGACACGAGATAATTTAAATATATGTTTGTAAAGTATTCATATTAAAAACTTACCAATCTTGATTTTTTAATAACATGTATATGTCTATTCATGTCATTATATTACTTAAAACTAATATTGCACAAACAACTTATAATTTCTACTTCAAAACAAACAAATTAAATAAGCAAAATGGCGGATTGTGTCAGCGCTACTGAAGTAGCAATCGTGTCCTGGCCGAAAACTATTTTGGCGCTTGTAAGTGCTTGCTAGCGCTTTTTTCTGCAAAACGCACCCATTGTATTATTATATGAACTTACTTGTACATTCAATGAATAAAATCCTTTTCTGTTTATATAATACAAATCAATGCAACCCAACACAGAAGGGAAATTTCTTATCTCTAAGAATTCCCTTACAACCCTTTGCTCTTCTGCCAGAGACTGTGGAATTTTTATGTACGTCTCAGAGTGACGAGCAATCGCGCGAGCTACTCTGGCACAAATGCGACTCACAGTTGGTTGTGTCAACCCATGAAGGTCTCCCCCATCATCTTGAACCTAAAACTGATAGGTACAAAACCGTTTACACACTCATTTAAGGTACTATTACTTGTATACTACGAGTTGAGACTTACTTCACGACGTCCCCAATATCTAATGGCAGTTAACACCTGCAATTCTGGTGATGTACCACAACCCCTTGGGTCCAGTTGTAAATCCTGCCTTACAAAATCAATTATAAAAGATGCCGTATATTTATTGAAGCGGTATCGCTTTTTGAACTCTACATCGGGCAAAGAAAACGGATCATATCTCTTCTGGTAAACCTTACAACGACGATGCGGAGCATTTCCTAGTTGCTCCATAGCTTCTAAAGCTTGCATATCGACACTTTTTAGTAATCAAAATCCACAAAAAACAATTTCACCAACAATAACTTAAACTACTTAAACAAACAGCTGTTCGTTGCTCGCACGCAAGTCGGCCATATTTTTCTTTATTACAGGTTTATAGTAGGGTGGACCCTTCTATAACTTAAGAAGCCGTTATAGAACACTTATAATGCGTTTTAGAGTTATTAAAGGTTTATGAATAATGTTTTACGGGTACCTCCTTATAACAAGCTAATAAACCTATTATAACTTTTTATGAATAAGACTGTAAATTTATACATACTTTTTTATTTTATGTTAAAAATAAACAAAATCCAATATTGGAGCCGTTTCGGCCAGTGCCTTTCTAAAAATTACATGAACTATCTATGAGAGTGCCCGCCAGTGTTCAAGTTTGGAAGAGTTTTGTTTATACTATGAATTTACAAGACAATTACGAGGAATGTAACGTTTTTATACCTATACCCCATACATTTTAATAATTATTGACTGAGGCATTCCATCATAATTGTGTACAGTAACTACGCTTAAATTTAGTTTACTTCACTTTAGAGTTAGCAACAAGTGTCTATAGGACTATAGGCTTTATCAGTCATTTATCATGTTGTGATTTATTCATTAATCATCACGGCGATACTTCTGAATAGCTACCGAAAGATATTTATGGCGCGGGGAAATATTATGAAACCTCCTGCAACTCAAATGTGTTTCCCTATTAATAAATGAAAATGGTGTCAAAAATGAGTTTGAAATGAGTTCTCTTTCGACAAATGAAAATCAGCCCTTTACGCTCATATTTTGTTCCAACGTATTACTATTCCAACCGAGCCGATTGAAGTATCTCTAATGCGTCGTAGCACGGTTCTAACATGTTCAACCGTCTGTGTTTGAAATTGTTTATTAATATTGTCAATGTACTCTTGTTATTACTGTCGACATTTAGCTCTTTTGACATTAAAAAAATACTTTTTAGGTAAAGAAACTAAACAACTAGCTAACAAAATCTAACAAAAACTTTTACGTGGTAGAGACATGATGCAGCTATATTAATTGTATAGTTGTAGCACGAACGGGTGGGCTCGACCGGGGAAGAATCACGCTCTCACAGAATACCAGCGTCAAATAGCAGCCTAATGCTGCTGTGTTTCGTATGGTGAGTATAGAGAACCGGAGACCCTTTTTACTGGAAAAGAGGCATTCCATCTTAGTCCTCAAGGCTGACACCGCATCTTCATTTTGATTCGCAAACGCGGATAGATGTAGATGTCTATGGGCCACAACAATCACATACCATCAGGTGGACTGTATGCTCGCTTGTCACCCTTTTCCTATAAAAAAAGGAAACGGTGTATGTCGCGAGGAATTCCCCGTTCATTTCTGTTAAGGTTTTTTCTTTGAATTGATGTTACTTTTTAATAAAAATAAACTAAAATTCTATGTTTATTCTCTGCTCTAATAACTTCTTAAACTATTTTTTTATTCAGATACATAAATTGTACATGAGCAAATACGAGTAACGTTTCGTGTAGGAAACGGACGCGTTGGTGGGCCGCTTCATTTGATATCAAAAATCGAAGGTCTAAAGTATCTGATGAAGAATCCTCAGCTGGTCTCAGCTCTATTAGAGATATGGTAATGCCCCCTTCTACCATTGGTACATAAAAATCTGCTGTCATTGCAAAAATCCAGCGTAGTGGGACAAATCTTATTTAATCTAGCCTATAGCGTCCCAGTGCTGGGCGAATGCCTCCCCTTCTGCTTTTAATACGCATATAAATAAAATTAAAGGAAAACTCTGGATAACACTAGATTGGCTTTTATACTTATACTTACAAGTCTACAAGAAAAAATAGTCAAACGATTAACTTTATTCTACTCGAACATTACTCGAATTCCTTGAAGGTACCGTGGACATGAATTCATCTCCACGTTGAGTACCGCGGACATGAATTCATGTCCGCATTACGTGCTGCTATTTTCTTCATTAATTGATATAAAAATACAGTATATTTTCAATTGAACACTATTTCATTCGATTCTGAACGAACTAAAGAGTATTCTGAAGAATTATATTCACTCGGTTACTTTACGGCTTTTGTGCTGTTGGTGCTGTTTGTTGCGTAATCGTTGAAGTTTTGTGATTGTGATTTTAGTTGGATTTTCTTTCAAAAAACTGTAAGTAATGTTATTTATCTTTACTAAGTAATGTTTTTGAATGATCTAAGTTACAACAACAGTAATTTTTATGTTTTAATTGATAAAAAGTAGAATTAAAAAACCTCTACGCGAACAATTCATAACGGTCAAGATTTCTAATAAGATAATAATAGTATATTTCTTATTCGAATACCATAGTAAATACTTTTACTAGGAATTGCTAAATGTTATATCTATATGATTGTATAAGAAAAATAAAGGAAGACGCTATAATATATACACAAAAAGGTTTTGAAAATGAGGTTACAAAGCGCGCGCAAACTATTGTCGAATTTTTAGCAAATGTTTGCAAGTTAAAAAGTAGAATTATTATAATTATTACATACATAATTTCGGTTCATTTAGGAAGAATATGTTGTATTGATTATAAGGACATAAATATAAAATAAAAACTTACGATATTTCATTCATAAAATAAAATTTGTTGTCAGTAAGTACACTTATATACGTGGTAGAGCCATGCTGCAATTATATTAGTAGTATAGTTGTAGCACGAATGGGTCGGCTCGACCGGGGAAGGACCACGCTCTCACAGAATACCAGCGTGAAATAGTAGCTTAATGCTGCTGTATTTCGTATGGTGAGTGTAGAGAACCGGGGAGACCCTTTTTACTGGAAATGAGGCATTCCATCTCAGTCCTCACGGGTGACAACGCATCTGCATTTTGATTTGTAATGGAAGATAGATGTAGATGTCTATGGGCCGCAGCAACCACTTACCATCAGGTGGACTGTGTGCTCGTTTGTCACCCTATTCTATATAAAAAAAAAACACTTTATCAAGATCCGTTAGAAACAAAGAGCTGTACAAAATAAAATAAACATTTAGATGTTATGGTTATTGTTTCTACTTATCGAAAATCTTATCGGCTTTAAATAACTGTAACAAAAACCTCTTTAAACATAAGTGAGAAACATAAATGTTTATAACAAATGCCGCCAGCTGAGGTGACAAAGCTGTTTTTTGTTACGGCGGGCGCAGTAAGAGAAAGGTTAAATAAACAAATTACACTAGACTTACCAGAAGATACTATTTGTTTACTACCGACTAGAAATATGTGTATGCAGTTAAATAATGCTATGTTAAAAGCGATTCCGCACCCCGAGATAAAGTTAGTTGCTAAAAATTCCTTGGATTGTTTAAAATGTATGATAACGAAAGCCCGGGCGTGTTTACAAAAATATGAAGATGATGCGTCGATGACTGCTGGACTGGAAGAAACTATAATCATTAAAGAGGGAGCTAAAGTAATGCTTAGGATAAATATTGATGTTAGTTTAGGTTTAGTGAATGGGTCATTAGGCGTTGTACAAAAAGTGAGGTGAGACCCGGAAGTCCAAACAAAGCCTAAACAATTGGTAGTAAAATTCGCTGATAATTTGATTCACGAATTATTGCCTATTAAGTCAAAATTTGAGATCATACCCCGAGCATACGTGTACAGGGAACAATCCCCAATCTGTGTGGCGTATGCCCTAACAATTCACAAGAGCCAAGCTCTAAGTCTAAAAAATGCCCTCATGGACATTGGCACCTCCATATTCACTTGTGGCCAAGCCTACGTGGCGCTTTCACGAGTAACCAATCTTCATGAGATGCACCTCATAAATTTTGACTTCAAGAGTATAAAAGTTCAAGCTTCAGCGATCACCGAATACAACCGGCTTAGGGGTAAATACCGCGCCGATCTTTCAGATTTTAAACCGTCTAAACCGCCAAAAAGAATAAATAATGAACGTGAATGGGCAATACGAAAAACTGTTGCTACTGTACAAGAATTAGAACCGGAAAAAAAGAAAAGAAAGATTTGTAATAACAAAAAAACTACTCCTAAAAAGAAAAAGAATGTGTCGAATAAGAAAATCTAATAAAATAAATCAATGTGCCCACGTTTCTACAAAAAGAAGTGAAATCCCACCAAAAGCATTCTGTGAAAAACTAGCCAAGTCTCGATGGAGCTGCTTGTTTATCTCTAAAAAGTAATGAAATCTAGACAAAGTCGTGCCAAGTCTAAGCTTCCTTACTGCGATTTCTTTATTATTATAGTTAATGTTGTGTGACTTGGCCGTTGAAGGGTACACAAGGGTACAAAACCAGGTACTACATGACACCCTTGCATCAATCTGTCGCCAGAACCGCTACCCATTGACGATAGAAAATTGCCACTTGGAAAACGTTGATTGAATAACCAGTCAATTGTAGGCGTCAAACGATCACCGATCTAACATAAAATAGACGTACAGACGGACTTTCGTCGAAAAGGTCCCGGAGTGGTGTGACAGCCTTAAGAACGAGCAAAGTGCTTTCGAGAACCAATGACGTCCTCTCAGAAAAATCGGACGTCATGCAGCGATGGAGTGAATTTTATAGAGAAATGTATGCGTGTCATGATCTTAGTGAAGGATCCGGGGGTGACGCCGTTACTGGCACGCCAGACACGGACCTCGATGACACTGAGGTCATCAGCATGAAAGAGATTGAACGTGCGATTCAAAGTTTGAAATGTGTTAAGGCTGCGGGACTAGACAGAGTTACTGCTGAAATGGTCAAGTACGGTAGGCCTCGCGTCTGGGACAGCTTTCATCTGCTGTGCAATTTGTGCTGGCGGACGGGAGGTGTCCCGGATGATTGGCGATCCGCGGTCATTGTGCCTTTATATAAAGGTAAAGGTTCACATTTTGACTGCGGGTGCTTTCGGGCAGTCAGCTTGATCAGCTTACCAAGTAAAGTTTACTCTAAGGTTTTGACACGTAGGATGCAAGAGAAATCGGAAAGATTTTTATGGGAGGCACAATACGGATTTAGACCTGGAAGAGGATGCACGGATCAAATGTTTTCTCTCCGCATGCTCACGGAGAAGCTTCTGAGTGCTAACCAGAAGATTTTCTGTGCTTTTGTGGATCTGGAGAAAGCATTTGATAAGGTTATAAGGAAGAAAATGTGGGAACTGTTGCCGGAATATGGTGTGGATGGTCGATTGTTAAGGGCTGTGCAGTCACTTTACTATGACTGTAAAGCCTGTGTGCGGGTAGGACATGACCTGTCACCCATGTTTAGCGTCCAAGCGGGCGTAAAACAGGGTTGTGTCATGTCTTCCTGGCTGTTCATACTGTATCTCGACAGCTGTTTACAAAAGCTGAAAAATAGCTGTTTGGATGTGAAATCGGGTGACATTAAAGTTAATTGTCTGCTGTATGCTGGTGGTGCTTATTGCACCATCAGAAGCAGAACTGCAGGCATTAGTCACGTGTATGAAAGAGGAATGTGAAATTAAAGGTCTCCCTTTGAATGCTAATAAAACTAAGGATCTGGTATTTGAAAAGGACGAAGAGAGAACGAAATGTGAAATATGGGTAAATCAGGAATGTCTAGAACAATTAAATGAAATTGTACACTTGGGGAGTGCTTTCAGCCGGGATGGAAGATGTGATTTAGATGTGGACAGGCGTGTTGCTGCCGGGAACAAAGTCAATGGTGCCCTGAATGCGTTAGTCAAAAGGCAAGACGTAGCGAGGAGCGCACGCCTTGCAATACATAACGCAGTGTTGGTGCCGACTTTGTTATATGGCAGCGAAACCAGGTATGCCAGAAGAAGCATAAAAGCAAGTTGAATGCAGTGGAGATGCGATCTCTTCGTAAAATGTGCGCTGTTACCATAGCCGACCGAAAGCGAAACGAAGAGATTCGCAATATGGCAGGATTGAAAGATGACCTTATCACAAAAATTGATAGGGTCGTACTTCGATGGTTTGGGCACGTTGAGCGAATGAGTAAAGACCGAATGGTGAAGAAAATATATAGCGCGAAAGTAAATATTAAAAGGTGTCGAGGTAGACCGAGACTAACTTTCGAAGACCATGTGAGCAAATTACTCGAAGAGGGGAAGGTCAAGAGTACTCGGATACCTAGACGTGCATGTATGAAGAAGTTAATGAATATGAAAGAAGCGAAAGAGGTATGTAAGGATCGTGACATTTGGCGATCTGTTCTCTCTGGCTACCCCATTAGGGATTGTGCGTGAAGATAAGTAATCATTTACTCTTTACATTAATTACATTATTTTTATTAGTGTTTGATTTTCCTGAGAAAAATGAAACATAGTAGATTCAATACACATTAGGTTTCACTTGTCTAATAAAAATGAAACCCATGAGCCGATTATAACTGTATTCATCATTATTTTATTTATTTTGTATTACTGTACATGGTATGGCAATTCGGCTGAAACGTGCATATTATATTAAAAGTATCAAAAAAAGTAAAAGCTGATCCAAACAATTAAAAAGAAAAACATATTTCACATTCTGAAATCAGTGCTTATGACATATTGAATAGAAGAATTTAAACCACAAAGTAAATTTTTCATTCTTTTTGAATTGACTAATATAAATATCAAAAAACTTACCTAAATATAACGTAAGCCTGGCGTATGTGGACTATGAGAAAGCCTTTGATTCCGTCGAAATTTGGGCGGTGCTACATTCTCTTCACCGATGCCAAGTTGACTGTCGGTATATCGAAGTGCTGAAGTGTTTGTACAGTAGGGCTACGATGGCTATCCGAGTACAGAACCAGAGTACGAAACTTACCCAACTGCAGAGAGGTGTAAGACAGGGTGACGTTATATCCCCGAAACGAAGACGTTTTCAAGCTACTGGACTGGAAAGGATTAACATCAATGGCGAGTAAATCACTCACCTTCGATTTGCCGACGATATAGTCCTTATGGCAGAATCGTTGGAGGACTTAAGCACTATGCTCAATGACCTCCATAGTGCCCCCCTACGGATAGGTCTTAAGATGAACATGGACAAAACAAAGATCATGTTTTATGTCCATGTCACACCTATGCCGGTAGTTATTGGGAGCACTGTGCTCGAAGTTGTTGACGAGTACGTTTACCTGGGACAAATAGTCCGGCTAGGTAAGTCCAACTTCGACCAAGAGGTCAATCCACGGATTCAACTCGGCTGGGCAGCGTTCGGGAAATTACAACGCATCTTCTCGTCAGGTATACCTCAAAACCTGAAAACTAAGTTGTACAACCAGTGCTTGTTGCCAGTGATGACATATGGAACTGAGACGTGGTCCTTCACTGCTGGCCATATGAGGACGCTCAAAGTCGCTCAGCGGGCTATGGAGAGGGCTATGCTTGGAGTTTCTCTGCGTGATAAACTTAGAAATGAGGATATCCGCAGTAGAACCAGAGTGACCGACATAGCCCAACGGATTAGTAAGCTGAAGTGGCAATGGGCCGGCCATATAGCTCGAAGAACCGACAACCGTTGGGGAAAAAAGGTTCTCGAGTGGCAGCCTCGTACCGGTAGACGAAGTGTGGGGCGACCCCCCACTAGATGGATTGACGACCTGGTAAGACATGCAGGAAGTCGATGGATGCAGGTGGCTCAGGACCGTGCTTTGTGGCATATCTTGGGGAGGCCTATGTTCAGCAGTGGACTTGTAAAGGGCTGTAATGATGATGATGATGATGATATCAATAAAAAGATGTCTCCTGTTCTCGTCACTCATCTTACGAAACGCAGTAGCAAAAGTGTTCATTTTTATTGGTCAATTACTCGGACAATATGTCGCAGCCAAGTAGCTTAATTAGGCTTTCAGTTAACAGTCTAGCCATTTAAGCGTCTAATTGAATGAAATCAATAAGGTGACCATGTCATGTAATCTCACTGTAAAGTTACAGCCTTTACACGCCCCACTGCTGGGCACAGGCCGCCCCTCATTTCTGAGAGGGTTTTAGGGAGTTTAAGGAAGTGTCCGCTGCGGTGCCCTAATGCGCGTTGGCGAACTTCACATGTCTTCGAAATATTTTTTTTCTTGTTCCTCAGACTTGCAGGTTTCCTCATAATGTTTTCCTTCATCGTCGAGCACGTGGTAAATCAGTACTTAAAATTGTGCACAAAACAGCACTGTAAATGTCATCAGTGACGGCGGAGATTGAACCCAGGTTACTCGCGTTCTGTTATATTTACAGCGAGCGTTAACCATCTGAGCTACCACGGCTCTTACTCTAATCGTAATCTCACTGGTATCTGCTTAATTATGTGCTATGTGCTATAAGATATGAAAGTAAAAAACGGCTTCACCGATTTTAATGAAATTTGTGTGTGTGTGTGTGTGTGTGTGTGTGTGTGTGTGTGTGTGTGTGTCTGTGTGTGTGTGTGTGTGTGTGTGTGTGTTTGAATGAGTCCCTAGATGGATTAGATTTACATTTGAACCCGGTAGGTGTCACTAATATTATATAAATGTACGCGCCTTTAGTGTAGCCCAAGGGCCACCTCAGCCGCACCATAACCCACTGTCGCTGATATTACAAGGTGGCTGCAATATTCTATTAGACACATCGACTGAATATCATTCAGGCCGTTAATTGAACATTTAAGTGAAAAAACGACTAGATAAATAAACAGAACAATAACACAGTTGATATACACTTACGGCAGGCGGTGTAACGCCCAATTAAATTCAACAATCGATATTGATTTCCCGTGATACCAACACTTGACATTGAATTAAACTAACCTTTTCAGATTTTGTGGCGTTTAATTTATAATGTTTTATAATTTCGTTATATTTTGCAAATACAATTTATTTGCTTTTGCAAATAAACATACATTGATATAACGAAATGTTTTTCTGTTTATACGCTTTTTGTTTTCAGTTTTTAAAAAAATATTGCAACGAGCGCTAAAGTTTGTTTTATTTCAATTCCTGCAAACGCTATAATAAAAGCGAAGAACTTTTACTTTTTTCCTACACTAAATTACAGTCACACTCGACATAGGTGTCCATTTCTGCCTTAAAACGCACTCGTTAGTTGATTGCACTTGTTTCAGAGTTTTTAACTTATTTTACGATGGTTTGGAAATTAAAAATAAATTAAACAAGTAAATTAAACACGATAGTTAGTTTTATTGAAATATATTATCGTGATGATTCGGGGATTAAATTTAAGTTAAAGAAGTAATTTAAAAGCAATAAAATTATTTTTATTCAATCACTAGTGGATATTTATTATACGGAACATGCCGCATGTAGTGTGATCTCATTTTTCTCCACCTCAGCCACGCGTGTTTTTCCTTTATACGCCATGTACCAAATAAAATTAACAAGAAAAGCTCAATTACACAACGGTTTTAATAAAAAACGTTTTATTAAAACCGGAACTTTTAAAATCTAGGGACACAAGTGTGTCCCTCATCAACCAATGAAAACGTTTCCAGGAACGCGGGCTATATGGCAACGAATGAAAATGAACATGAAACATCATTTTTTAGGTAAATTGAAGTAAAAAAAGTAACTTACGTTATATTTAGGTAAGTGCTTTACTGCAGCCTATGAAAATTCTTCAATCAAGTACAAGCAAATAAGGCTACAGTTACCTCTTAAGAATCAAATATGATGATTCCTCACACTAAGTAACTATACTGGCTCTCCTTACCCTTTAGATCGGTACACTGCAGTGGAGGAACTGCTGCTTAGCGGCAGAAAAATGAATGGGTAAGAAAAGGGGGTGATTGGCCGTTTAATGGCGGACTAAGTATCGACTACCTCAAGTCTTCCGGAGAGGTATCGTAAGAGACGACAGAGGGAGATGAAGCAGGAGGTGAGCAGCAGTATCTTCCTGATAACAGCTCAAAGTAATAAAAATCCGCGGTAGCCAACCCGCTTGATAAGCGAAACCACTGTGGTATATATCTGTCCTTTGTGGAAATCTAAGATAAGGACTGTTTGGCAGTGGATATTTCATGCCAAAAAACATGGTATCGACGTAGACATGTTCAGCAGACACACCTTTAACTGGAGTAACTACTACCAAGTTAACATCTACTTTCATATTTTTAATTTATTTGCAAAATATAACGAAATCTTAGAAATGCTTTCAACTCTATTGATAGGATAATCCTGCTGAAAGAAGTGGCTACCAATACCCCCGAAATATATCATTACGTTTGGCAATGTTACAGTCAAAATTTAAACTTGTTTTATCAAAACCATATTATTGAGTCTGCTGTCGATGTTCAGCAGGGTGATCCATTAGGTCCAGCTCTTTTCAGTTTGGGAATTCAACCCATTATTTCAAATTTAAAATCCAAGCTGAATGTCTGGTATCTTGACGACGGTACACTGGGAGGTAAAGCAGGTGACGTCCTCAATGATCTTACTCATATTTTTCAAAATTTTAAAAATATTGGTCTTGAACCAAATACAAATAAATGTGAAATATTTATTTCTAATAATTTATCTAATTCTAAAAGAGATACCTTAATTCAAAATTTCAATCAGATTTCTCAGGAATAAAAACTACCAATTCGGAATCGCTTTACCCGCTTGGTGCTCCGTTGTTTTTCAATAGTATTAAACCTGTTATAAAAACAAAATTTGATCAATTTTCAAATCACGTTGATAAATTATATATTTTAAACCCCCATATTGCCCTTACCATTTTAAAATATTGTGTCCTTGTACCTAAATTTACATACTTGTTACGCTCAAGTCCAGTCTGGAAATGTTCGGATATTTTAAAATATATTGATAATAATCTTAAAATTGCTTTAGAAAACATTCTAAATTTGAGGTTAAATACAATAGCCTGGAATCAAGCCACTTTACCTATCAAATTTGGTGGAATTGGTATAAGAAATATTTCTAGCGTCGCATTGCCTGCTTTCCTTGCTTCCGTGCATAGTGTCAATGACCTATGTAACACAATTTTAAATAATAAAGTAGACCTATGCTTTGCTGCGGAGGTAAAGCAAATATGGCTAACGCTCTGTCCCGGCGAAAATGTCCCACTGGAAGTTAACCAACAAAAACAGTGGGATATTCCGTTGGTACGGAGTGTCCACAAAAATTTATTTCAAAATTTCCATATTCAACAAGATCAGGCTCGCCTTCTAGCTGTTTCGACTAAAGAATCTAGCCACTGGTTACATGCTCTACCATCAAGTAATCTCGGCACATTGCTTGATGGGGAAAGCTTGCGCATCGCCGTAGGAATCCGGCTAGGAGTAGCTATTTGTCAACCTCACCAGTGCCCCTGTGGTAGCAGCGTCGATGAGTTTGGGCTCCACGGACTTTCATGCAAAAAAGTGCAGGTAGGTTTTCCCGTCACGGTTCTTTGAACGAAATCATCCGAAGGGCTCTTGTCTCTATAAATATCCCCTCGGTTTTAGAGCCTTGCGGGATATTTAGAGACGATGGCAAGAGACCCGACGTTATGACTTTGGTCCCTTGGGAGAGAGGTAAAGCCCTAGTGTGGGATGCTACTTGCGTTGACACTTTGGCGGCCTCTCATCTCAAGGGTACCTGTTTTAGAGCCGGGGCGGCATCAGAGGCAGCCGAATTTAGTAAATGGCGCAAATATGAGTCTTTGAGAAATGACTACATATTTGTGCCTTTGCTGTAGAGACTATCGGTCCGTGGGGTCCACGTGCAATGAAGTTTCTGAAGGAACTGTATCCACGACTGGTCGTCGCTGCTGTTGATAAGAGGGCTGGTTCTTTCCTCGCTCAAAGGCTAAGTATAGCTATTCAGCGAGGAAACGCAGCCAGCGTTCTTGGCACTATACCACGGGGAGCAGGTCTTTTTGACGATTTAAATTTTTAGTTTTAGGTTTTCTATATTATAGTTTCTTCTTTTATATTGTATATATAATTTGTTTTAATCGTAAATATTATAATTTTAATTATTATATTAGTTAAGTTCTTTATTATAATGTTAAATTTAGGACAACAAATAAAATAAATATTAATTAAACTTTAAAAAATAATAACGAAATGTTTTTATGTTTATACGCTTTTTGTTTTCAGTTTTAAAAAAAATATTGCTAGGAGCGCTAAAAGTTTGTTAATTTCAATTCCAGCAAACGCTATAATAAAAGCGAAGAAATTTTACTTTTTTCCTGTACTAAATTACAGTCACACTCGATATAGATGTCCATTTCTGCCTTAAAACGCACGCGTTAGTTGACTGCACTTGTTTCAGAGTTTTTTTTGCCGTGTTCCCAAAAATGAAAGTTTATACGTCATTTTTTAGAAAAAGGGTAGTTTCTTCTTCTCGTTCTGCTACGTGATATCCTGGCTACTACCACTGTACGCTTTTTTGCTCATTTGTCTCCTCTTTGCTCAGTCCATAGCATCCTCGTTAATGCGTCCAGTATATACGCGACCTTGCGACGTCGCGCCGAGGCAATGTGTTTTGGTCTATATACGACATTACGGCGTTGAGCCAGCGCTTATGCGTCTGCCTCGTAGTTATGGTCTTGCCCCATCAGTATCAAGGCATTTCAACCTATTCTAACGCCTTACGTAGGACGTGTCTGAACCACTTTTACCGACTTTCGTAATATTGCTACGGATGTACTCGTTGCGTATGCATTACTAGTACATCCAGGGTAGATCACTAGAAACAAGGATGTTAAATGTGGTAAAAGAAGGAAGAAATGTGTCAAGACGATCTATGTTCAGCTTTGGAATTTTATGCGTCAATAAAGAAGAAGATACTTTTGAAAGCATATTTATTACCAGGCATTGATATAATACAATAGAATAGAAAGACACAAGCTTCTCTTGAAATAATTTTATATTAGTACGACTATAGTAAACTTATAGATAAGACCCAAGAATTTCTAAAAGGGTTATCTTGTTGTTCTCTTGTTACCCATTTGCAAGGATGTTTTGTTTAAGATCGAGCATATCTTTTCATTTCTTAACGGGTTTTATCCTATTTTAATCTTAAAATACACGTAAGAAATATCCTTAATGCATTTAGTTATAAGGAAGTTCAGTAATTTGTTTGCGTTATGTTTAAAAACAGAAAAACAAAGAACAATGAAAATAGTTTCTTTACATGGCAGAACAATGCTGTAGGGATATTATCGGCCTGGCACGAATAGTTCAGTTTAACCATTTTAGGACCACGCTCTCACAGAGCCGCGGTAGCTCAGGTGTAAATACAGAAACGAAACAGAACGCAAAACAGAACGCGAGTAACCCGGGTTCGACCCCGCCGGCACCAATGAAATTGTTAATTGCAATATTAAGTGCTGATTTACAACTTGCTCGGCGGTGAAGGAAAATATTGTGAGAAAACCTGCATATCTGAGGAATAAGAAAAAAATATTTCGAAGACATGCGAAGTTCGCCAACACGCATTGGGGCAGCGCGGCGGACACTTCCTCTCAGAAATGTGACCTGTGCCCAGCAGTGGGACATATATAGGCTATAACTTTAACTTATTTTAACTTTAACTCTCACAGAATACCAGCGTAAAATATTTGCTAAAATAGTCTTAGGTCTGAAGAACCTTTTTTCATAGAAACGAGACATTCCATAGTACTCCTCAGGGGTCACAATGCTTCTGTATTTTAATTTTTAAACGAGGATAGATGTAATGGTCGATGGACCACAATTTTAGTATTAAAAAATATCTATGCATATCGCTGATATTTTAAGGTATTGTGTCTTCTTATAATATTCAAGAAAAACTAAAGGAAGATATTATAAAAAAGCATTAATCCAAGAACTTCCAAGATAGGGCAAAAGAAGTTCCGCAGAAAATTGCCAATTTATATTAGCTAATCATTCGGTTAAGTCTTGGTTAAATGCGCGATTTGAAAACGAATTGGATTCTTATGCTTCAAAGTCAAGGATAAAGACCGTTTTCACCTTAGATATCTTGCAACTCGCAAAACATCGTCATTTAATTTTGTTTGTCATCAGTCATCATTTATTTTATTGGTCATCGTTTGTTTGAAATCAATAAAAGCTAATTGTTTTGTTTGATAACTACACTATTGTATTTGCTTGCAATAAAACTTAAACTGCAGAGTTAACTGTTTTAACTCTGCAGTGTGGTGGTAACAAAAAGGTCAAGTGTCAAGGTCAAGGTCAAGTCGTCAAAACATTTAGCTTTAGCAATATGTCTAATTTATAAAAAAAAACAATTTATTTATAATTGTTCTTCTAAACCTAACCATGTACATCAAAATATCCAAATATGTTTTGATATGCATGGTTGGTTTTTTTCTCCATTACGTGTGGGTGTCGTATCAGGAGATTAAAGAAAAGTATATTTTGTGACCTTCAATGTACAGAAGTAGATATAACCATCTCCAAATATAAAGATACATAAATTCAATGGCAACTAATGAGGAAGAGGATTAAATTAAACCTATGTAGAACGAATTTAGGCCTTTTGTGAAAACGGTACGTAATCCAAGGTAAGCAATTTGATCGCGAAACGAGAGCTCGCTGTGACGGGCGTAGCGGGGCGCCCCTTTTTACTATCATAAGCCAATGTGTGACAACTATCCTTCTGATGACTGTTGATGTCCTTAAAATAAATTACTTATAATAACGGCTTCAACATCACAAGAGTAGAAATAGAAACAGAATTATTTTTATACAATATAGATTATAAATGATACTTATCGAAAGTTACTCTTATAATTAATTTACCATTGATTCGATGATACTTCCGTCCTGGAAAGAACCAACAAGAAACTCTTTTCTTTCTTTCTTCTTTTTATTTTGAAAAAAGGTCAAGAGATTAAATCGTATATGTTACACGATTAACAACCCAAAACAAATTATAAATAACTTGGTAGCAATTACCTCATTCACATGGGTCACAATATGAAATCCAATAGGCGTGCCAGTCATTTTGTAAAAAAAAATTATTTTACATTATAGGTGCTAATAAGTTCTGCGATGGAAACGAGACACACTTGCTAGTGCCTATGTAACCTCGTCTCACATAACGCACGCCAATTGAAGTGTTTTATTGCGTTCGAGGGTAATTGCAGCGTTATGGAATACATATACGGTCGGTCATTACGATTGCTCTGTTCAAGGCTGATGTATTTTAGTGAAACGTTTGTATTAACGTCTTACTATCATATTGCTGATATTATCCGGGTAGAATGCAGCTGTTAGTTATATGGTGTATCAAAATCCAAAAAAAATATTTTATTATAAGTAAATTTGCATTTTCTCTCATTGGCTCAATCACAAATTGAAGTGGTTTTGTTTATGCGCTAGAAAGGATTATAGAATCCTTGTGTATTGGCAAACACAGGTGCATTTTCTATTCCCTCACTCATATTCCGATGGCACGGTAATCTGATACGATCGGAGAGATCAGGTTCACATCATCAGGATCAGGATCACCAACGACTCTATGTGCTTTCCAAGGCACGGGGATTACACACCTCCATCTTCCTAGTTCCGGGCTGCTACTGAGAATTACTGATCAGAAAAAGCCAACAGCTGATTTTTATCGACCCGGGATTTGAACCCGGGACCTCATGACCAGTAGTCGTATGTACGACCACTAGGCCAACGAGTCCTTGTATTAAAAGTACACAACAACAGTTGTTTTTACGACATTATAACATGAACTTAAATTTAGTTGACTACAAAAAGGCGGAGGTTCTATGTTCGACTGTATGTATTTTTTATGCATGTTCACCGATTTTTCCGTCAAATGTGGACCAATTTTTAATTAAATATGTTATACTTAAGAGATGTTCCTATATAAATTCATATAAGAATAGGTGGAAAAACAGGAAATGAAATTCTAATTTCACTATTTCAGTGACATTGAGATTGTGATATTCTCTAGCCCACTCAAAAGGATAAAACACTCTCAAAAATACTATCAGGCTTCATGAACTGAAAATTATAAAATAATTTCACATGTTGAAGAGGACTTTAATCCTTCTTTACAGTTTATCTTCTTAGCACTGAATTCAGAATGTAAAATTATTTTATTCTTTTAAGTTCTTTGTAGTCGGCTTTTACTTTTCGTTAAAAGTAATTTTAAAGTTAAAAATTCTTTAGGCACGTTGGGCACTTTTGGAATGGGGAAAACATTGAACTCACCGTGACCGTCACGCTTAGGTACATAAAATTATAGGAAGTAATAATGAAAATCCTATTGATAAAATTTTATTTATAAATTTGCTTGTATTATATAGATAATAATCATATTTTTATGTAAAACAGCGCTATAAGTGAAAATTATATTACTGTCGATAATAAATAATTTCTAATAAAAATACCTCATATAAAATATTTCTTAACAACCCAAAAATAATATCTATAAGTTTTTGAAGCTTAGAAGTTCTCACTTCTGACATGAAGTGCGTGCTGAATGGTGTACTACGACTGACAGTTTTTATTTTTGGTTGTTGTAGTAGAAGGGCGCATGATGCTAAATGGTGATTCACTCGAGCGTCGTGGCAACCTATTAGATTTGTAGATTAGTTGATAGGAAGAAAGAAAAGTAATTTATTAAAAAATAAAATGTTTGCCAATTCAGTGGTGAGGAGGGCGTCCACAGATTTTCAAAAATGTAAAAACTCCTAAAAATTATTATTCAAAGGGTATGTTAAGTGAACCTTGAAAATTCTCCCATTCAAAATACTGACGATTTGGAGGTGACGCAAGCTTGTTGCGAATTTTTCACCGTCGCCATACTGAAATACTCGAGCGTGTCAGATTATTGTACAATAGGTTCAGCTTGAGGTCCCAGTTATGGTAGCTTGAAATTTGGCGATTATTTCGGGGGATATTCCAAAATAAAAAAATCAACCAGGCACGGGAATACCAAGACAAAATTTTTTTTCGACTTTGTAACCCTCCCACTCCTTTACGTTACGCCCCATTCATCAGATTTCCTAAATGCACTCTTTTTAGCTCATAATTAAACCATCTCACCTTAATCTGACGCGGTTGAGTAAATCTTAAAAATCCCCTCTTGGGCTCCCCCACCATTGTTATAGCTTTATTGTTTGACAACGCCTCTTTACAAAATCCCTCAGGCGATATAATAGTACTTTATTTACTTAATAATACGTTTATAGGACCTTAATATTCTCCGATTCACTTCTTTTCGACGAATTCTATGAAGTCGGCTCTTAATTTTTAGTCAAAGGTTTTTTTGATCGTTGTAATCGCTACTGCTTTATTGTTGGACCGCGCGAGAAAGCGGAGTAGAAACTAAACGTTATAAAATTTTTAACTACATATTAAAGTGTATCAAAACTTCATATAATAATATTATATTTATATTATCGAGTGTCTGGTAAATAATAGATATCATAACAAGAACTTGCAGCGGGTGCCAAGGTCTTTTAGGAAAAAAATTGTAACCAAAAAAGTATGGGAGAAAATTTATAAATATAGCTGAAATTGGCACACGTCTCATTAATGATTACTAAAACTACAAATTGAGAATAAAACTTACTGATTTTATTTAATAATGTTCACGAATTTTGCGGCTTGCTAACGCGTATTACAATCTAAAAATCATAAATAAATAAATATTTGCTTATTTGTTTTGTATGACAGAAAAAGTTATTTGTTTCGAGTTATACATAAAATATTAAACAAAATGCTACCTTTTTAATATGAGAACAGATACATTACAACAATTTTTTGACAAGCGTTGACGCTCCTTGAGAGTACCTTTTGGATTAACCATTACTTCCGGAAGTTCAGTGTAATCGTTGGTACGTGAATGTGTTGCTTTTGAGTAACTTGACCGATTGATGTCATACACACACAAATATATTTGTTCTGGTCATTGATATGCTAGGATTCGATTGTTGAGGTTGTAGTTAAGTTAACAAATTCAATAGTTATGCACTTTGATATACTAAAATATAGCAATGGTTATGCATCAAGTGAATCATATTCAAAAAATATTATATTGGATTAGTGCCAAAAATTAAATGAAATATGTACCCGATATGACTTATCGGGTACATATGTGTTCAGTAATAAACCGCAACTCGTAAATTTTATACCGAGACACAATGATCTACAACGATCTGAGGGCCGGTGATAACCTGTGGCAACATTGTGACGCATAACGCTCTGCTATAATCTGTGGGGACAAAAAAAGGAATAAAAAGTGAGCATTCCCAACCTCCCTCCCCCGCTTTCCGGCGGGTTGCCCATATTTGCTTCGGGCGCAAAAAAAAAAAGCGTAAGAAGACTACATCTCTTTGTGTTATCGTGGAGTGAATATCTCTTCAAAACTAAAAGTAAGGACTACTCTAGAGTGTACCGTGTACAATCTAATTACTAGTGTATTCTACCGTGTAGAAGAAGCTACCAGGAGCTGTCAACGTTTTGCCGATCTTGGGAAGCTGGCTAGTAAGACCGTGAGTAGTTTTGTTGTTTTCTTGGCGTAATTTTGTGATTGCGGTAACTGAACGTTTCAGGGGATATTGAATATCAATTCAGTCCACTATATAATTTAAAAATAATCCCAAGCCGCCACGATATGTTTTGAATATTTTGACGTTAAAAGTCACCTGCTGAAAAAGGCATAACGTCTACTGATCTAGATAGTATAATTATATATATTATATAACCCTTATAAATCTAGTAAAATAACATAAAAGTGAAATAATGACTGTCACTTTTTTAGACTGAAAAAAAAGACTTCAATTTCTTCGCTTTTATTATACATAGCCCTTGCCTTTTCCTTTATTGATAAAAAACACTCAAGCACGTTTGAAAACGTCGCATTGAAACCGAACCTCAAAGTACTTTCTTGTTCAATTCGAATATAACTTTTCAACGGTACCTTGATATAAATTTTATTTAAGGTACAACATTAACCTTCCTATTTTTAAAAGAAATGTTAAACTATTGATAAAATAAAAGCACGGGTATTACCGTTAAACGTTTGGATAAAGGTAAAGTAAAATGAAATAATAATTTTTACTTTATTTTAATTTACTTTTTCTTCTTTAGCGGTCAGTAACTGTCAACTAATCAAAATACATACGTCTCACTCGTTATATGCAGTATTTTTTATCGTCACGTTTGACGGGCGAATTATCGCAGTTCCAGGCATATTTTACTATTTATCAAAAAAAGTTGCAAACTATAGAAAAAAGAATTTTCTCTTAAATTGTTGAAGCAGTTCATATAATTATATGAATTACATAAAGACAAAGATACAGGCTTGGAACAATTAATTCTAGACCAAATAAAAACTTCTTTAAGGTCGCAATTCAATGCAATGCCACTACGTCATGGAACTGTTAATTTATCGTACCTTTGACGCTACTGTCCGTGGGTTTCTACTTACTTATGATTACCTCAAAGTACGGTTATGATATTGAACGTTAGAGACCGTAATATGTCAGATATATATACTTCAGATATTAAGCTCTCAACTCCCTAGCGGTCTCATGAGACTGAGCCATATTTCGTCAAATCCCTAGCGACCTCATGAGATCGCACCCACCCACAGCAATTTAACCCATAAAAACTTATTTATAGAGACTACTTTTCTATGAAGAAGTTTGGCATAGAAAAGTAGTCTCTAAGTATAAGTTTTAATGGTTTTAAAAGCTGTGGGTGGGTGCGGTCGTATCCGACCGCTCGGGATTTGCCGGCCGCCTGCGACTGCAAGGGGTTTTTATGCCGCTTGAAGGGTTAAGACAACCATTTTATTCAAATCTATCATTCTATAACAATAATAATAATATACTCGTATATGTTATGGCTAATGTTAGTGTAAATAAATGACTTAAGATTCATCAACATTTTCCTTCACAATTCCACTGCTGAATATAAGTCTTCTCCAAGAAATGCCACAAATTGGGCCTGAGTCACCTCTATCCATCGACTTCCTGCATTTCCTACCTACAATCATTACCAGATCTAGTAGGGGCCACTATTAACTTACCTCCATTGCTTGTCGATTTGCCAAGCTATATGGCCGGCCCATTGCCACTTTAGCTTAATAATCCGTTGGGTTTTTTCGGTTAAACTTATGATTAGCCGTAAAATTTTTAGTATTGTTTTGAGTGTGTTTTATAGAAAAAGGGTGACAAAAGAGCACACAGTCGACCTGATAGTAAGTGGATGTTGTAGCCTACAAACATCTACATCAGATACATATGCGTCACCACCCCTGAGGACTATGTTGGAGTGCCTTGTTTCCAGTTAAAAGGGTCTACAGCAGCATTGAGCTGCTATTTTACGCTGGTTTTCTTTGAGAGAAAGATCCTTCCCCAAGTTGGTCATACCAATCCATTCGTGCTACAACCATAATAAAACTGCAGCATGGCTCTATCATGTCTAAACACTTAACCAAGATAAAAACTTTTGTACCTCACCAAAATTCAATAGACGAACGTCAATAATTGCATTATTCAAATTAGTAAAAGTAACTTATATCATCGCAATGAATAATATTTTAGAGTAACTTCACGTAATTTAGAATAATTTAGTCTTCAAAGTAAGATTGCACAATCAAACTGTTACGATCAATCCGCCGAGACAATAAACCCCCGTTAGGTAAAGTGTTCTCTTAAAGTAAGGTACCATTTTCACTCAATGAATTATTTAGAATCTTATAAAAGTTTTGGTTGACTGGTTCTCTATAGAACATTTTATTCTAAAAAAATGTGCATTAAATTACATCAGTAAAGATTTTATATAAATTTTCACATAAAAGTTGTTTTCTCAAATAATAGATCAAATTAACGATATTTATTTCTACATTTTATATATAACGATAAATGAAGTGTAGGCACTAACTCACTTACTTTTTTTATCCACTCATAATTACCCTGCTGGACAGAAGCCCACGGTTGTAGCATTATATAATATATTAACGTAAAAGAAGCCAATTATTTAAATATTACAGACAGATAGTTAAATTTATATGTATAGATTTTAAGTTTTGATTAACCACTCGTTAGGAAACGTCGTGAAAACACCGGCATGGTAGAAAAATTAAGAAAATATGAATAAAAAAACAAGGCCAGAAATCAGGGCAGTTCTCCCAGAAAGTGTTGGGTTAGAGTTAAGTCTGCCGCAGTTCGTCCCATATTTATGCTAACACTGCAAACACTTCGACTCTCATCATTAGTCAGAATTTTCGTTTATTAAGAAATACTTGTGGACGTAACAATTTAGAAATGTAAACTTACGTTTTCTATCAGTCCGTTCAGTTGAAAATATCTTATAAATATATATTTTCTTGGATGAATTTATTTATTATTAATGTTTTTTTAATTCCATAAAGAAAATTTTGCCGAGAGTGGACGTGTAAATACTCTTTAATCCATATCACCCAGTGGGTTTCATGAGAGTCGACTGAAGGAAAAATAAAAAACAATAGCCTTAATTTTTGGTCAACGACTGCAATTTTTTTTAATAAATCCGAGTTGACTACACCTTACAGTATTTTTGAAGGTAAGTAGCTACTGTAGTCTATGGACACTCGAAATCCAAATAAGAAAATAACAGATGCTCTGAGAACTACAATAACATAGGAGTGTAAGTACTGCTACTTTGATGTACGAATGGATGAAGAACGGATTCATAGACTAAAACGGGGTCCTACCACCCATCTATGCCATCCGTAGAGTGTCGTTTGTCTGTACGCGCTCTATAAAATTAAGTAACACCTGGTAATAATAATATTTTACAATGCTTTTAAAATTTATGCTCCGGCGCGAGAACCGTATAATTTTTACAATTAGGTTAGTGAACTTTTACGATCTAAATTCCTACGTTACCTTAAATTCCTCCTAATGGAGCAAGCAATAAAATATTTATAGGTGAGGTAGATCCTTAATAATGAAACTCAAGCTTTTGTATGGCAATAAAATTTTATTCTAATTTCTGTTTATACGAGATACAATTACAAGTATGCAGATGTTGTAAGAGGTGTACAATAGACGACTAATGTAAGGTGCCGGTTCGTTCATCATCATCGTCATTAATTTACAGCCCATCATAAGTCCACTGCTGAACATAGGCCTTCCTCCAGGAATATCATTAAGCACGGTTCTGAACCGTCTTTATTCATCGACTTCCTACAGATCTTACCAGCTTGTTACTCTATCTAGAGGGAAGCAGCCTTACACTTTTCGCTTGTAAGAACTCTTTAATAAAACTTTTTAATTTACCAGTGAGAAGATTTCTTGCATAGGTAAATTTTTTTTGGCAACCCTCGTCGACACACTTAATCTTTACACTTAAACTTTACTTAAACTTAAAACTTGTGGAAAATAAATCCGACACCTCCTTGGAACAGATGGTTGTTTCCCCGGTGATAGAACAAGTAGCCATCCAGCCACTTGTTCTCTCTCTGGGGAGGGGTAATCCTCATACAATTGTCAAATTATTTTATTGAGATTAATCGCCCGTCAAGATCGACTGGTTTATAACAATGGTTTTAATTTCATCATCAATTTTAATTGAATACTACTTGTGATGAAATGTTATTAGGTGTTGTTCTTTGCATAGATTGAAATACAAAAACAACTTGTCAGATACACATACTAACAACTGTTATTATTTATTTAATATGCTATTTTAATAGAAGGTGGTAAAGCTTTTGTCCAGTGCCAAATAACATATTAACAATGGTTGTGTTCCGGTTTGAAATGTAAGAGGATCATAGTCATCACACATACAACCCTTTACAAGTCGACTGCTGAATATTGACCTCACCCAAGGAACGCCACAAAGCACAGTCCTGAGTCACCGGGATCCACCGACATCGTCACTTCATCTAGCGAGGGCTTACACTTAGCCTACCGGTACGAGGTTGTCACTCCAGAATATTTCTTTCCCATCGGCTATCTGTTTTTCCAACTATGTAACCGGACCATTTAAGGCCGGACCACGTAAGTTTACTAATCTGGAGATAAGATAGAATATGAAAGGCAGTAAGATATTTCATCTTAGTCTTTCAACTAACTTCACGAATAGATGGGAAAAATACAAGGAATAAGCTAGGCTACATGTTATATAAATAAATAGTTTTTGGTAATATTAAGTTCACATTATACCCCATTAATAGATCACAACCAGGCGGGATGAGACGCTAGTGCATGTTAAATACATAGGCAAAAACAAATGAACACGCTGCTTTATAAATCTGGGATGTAGGTAATAGACTGTATTTAGTGTCCAGCAAAATTTACAGAGGCAATGAAAGCGGCTAGTTCCTTACTGCAACCTTTATTTCCGCGAGCATGCCGTGTGAAGTTCCTCACGGGGTAATGGCTTTAACTTTGTAGTGAAATTACTTGAGAGCTTTGTCTCAGTTGATGGGGATTGTTTAAAATTTTATACTTAGCTATTACTTGGTAGCGTTATATAATGTTTCCTTTATCTACGAAAACACGTCATATTGAATAAAACTATATTTATGGATTATATGCTTGTAATTGTTGGGAGTACTAAACTCGAAGTTGTTGACGAGTACGTTTACCTGGGACAAATAGTCCGATTAGGTAAGTCCATCTTCGACCGAGAGATCAATCGACGGATTAAAATCGGCTGGGAAGCGTACGAGAAATTACGACACATCTTCTCTTCAGGTATAACTCAAAACCTGAAAACTAAGTTGTACAACCAGTGTGTGTTGCCAGTGATGATCTACGGAACCGAGACGTAGTCCTTCACTGCTGGCTGTATAAGGACGCTCAAAGTCGCTCAGCGAGCTATAGAGGCTATGCTCGGAGTTTCTCTGCGTGATAAACTTAGAAATGAGGATATCAGCAGTAGAACCAGTGACCGACATTGCCCAACGTATTAGTAAGCTGAAGTGGCAATGGGCCGGCCATATAGCTCGAAGAACCGACAACCGTTGGGGAAAAAAAGTTTCTTGAGTGGCAGCTTCGTACCGGTAGGCCAAGTGTAGGGCGACCCCCCCACTAGATGGAGTGACGACCTGGTAAGACATGCAGGAAGTCGATGGATGCAGGTGGCTCAGGACCGTGCTTTGTGGCATACCTTGGGAGAGGCCTATGTTCAGCAGTGGACTTGTGAAGGGCTGTAATGATGATGATGATGATGCTGATATTTATGGATTATTTACATAAAAATTCACACCTGACACTCAGAAATGTATGGAAAGACGTGATGAAACTTAGTCCCTAGAACACATAGTGCTTTTGCCAAAAGAATTTTTTTTCCTTGCGCCAGTACTATAAAATAAATTTAATAAAATTTGTATTATTAAAAGTTACAACAATCATCAAATTAAAAGTAAAATTACTAATTGGCTTCAAACTTATGACTATGACGCTACTGAATGTCTATTAAACCTCTAATATGTAAATGTAATCGTAATTTCTTATTGTTTTCATATTATTTGTCATAACGTACTTTACGTACTTAACGTACAAATTATCAATAATGCAGTCAATTACACAAATTACAAAATATACGCACGCACGCACGCACGCACGCACGCACGCAAGCACGCACGCACGCACGCACGCACGCACGCACGCACGCACGCACGTACGCACCCACGCACGCACGCACGCCCGCACGCATGCACGCACGCACGCACGCACGCACGCACGCACGCACGCATATATATATATATATATATATATATATATATATATATATATATATATATATATATATATATATATATATATATATATATTGTATTGTGTGTTGTTTTGTATTTTTATTTAACAAAAACTTGTTAAATTTAGGAAGGAAGTAGCCCCTGTTACCCAGGTTAACCTTGTACTCCCTAGGGTCACATTGATATGCATAAATTCGTTTTTGTTGCAACAAACATTTTTTCAATTTTTTCACTACGGACTGTGTCTTTGCGTGCGAGCGGGTGTGCCCGCGTGCTCGCTTTTAGTTATTAATTTTAGTCCGATTTAGGCAGAATGAGCCTACTGTATTGTAAAGTCTTGCAGTGGTATGCTTGAGTTTATTTGTTACTTTTTTAATTACAGGATCCTAAGCAGGTGGTAGTACCCAGATTTACTCTATGCTGAAACTGAAACTGCTTAAAGTCTGCAGTTTGTGATCATATCTTAGACGACCCCCACCATTAACTCCGATTTGATAGACCGAAAATCATCGCTAAAGTACGAGTATATCGATTCCTACCACGAATAATACGTGAGACTATCGCATTTAAATAATATACTTAATTTAATATCAACTGAGGCTGGCTACTACCACCTGTTCAGGATCGTGTAATTAATAAAATTAAAACTAAGCCCAAGAATACCACAGCAATACTTCAAGATAGAGTAAGCTCATTCTGTGTAGATCGGTCAAAATAAATAATTAAAAAGCTACTCCGAGTACTTCTACTAGTACCTAGGCCTACACATGTCACTTGCGTTTTAATGTTGCGTTTACGTGCTATTATTGGTTCTTAATACATAAGCAAAATTTTGATTATTTGGACGTACGGACATTCATACATATTGATTAAGATCAAGTCATGATAGCATGTTACAAAAGATTATAATTTTGTTTAAAGAATAAAATGTTGAAAAAAAAAACGTTTAAGTTGGGCTAAGCCTGTATCTAGTCCGTTGCAATAGTATCAGTATTAGCAGTTATAAAATATGTATCAATAAATATTTCTGTACCAGTACCTATCAAAGATGTATATTTTATTTCTTATTGTCTTATTGTTGAATTATTAAGGGACTTCAGAAGCTTTAACGCTTAAATGGCTAAATAAAACAAATAAATTGGCTTGAACTTTCAACGGGTGTCTTTTTGAAGTTCACTAAATTCATGTCAATTTTGACAGAAGAGTTAAACTTTTCCAATTTACCGAGCCACAAGGCACGGAATTGCTTCGTTCAGATAACGTTTGGTATTTTGCTAGTTTTCAAATATGGAAACATGTAGAGCATATTAATGGCGACAACATTTTTTAACACAAGAAATTTAACCTTATTGTATTATTAACAATTTTAGTGTAATTTTTTAAATTCTTATGACCAAATTACATTTATAATTTTAATTAATTATTCTCTAAATATCCAGTGTTGGACATAAACCTCTGCCCCTTTAATGTGGACTGGCCTTAATAGTCAAGCGTGACAGGCGAACTGACGATCAAATGTTTCGCACCTTCGATACTACTTTCTGTCGACGGTGTCGGTATTTTATGCATGGCATAACTGAGGTTCTCATATAAGGAAACCATATATGAGAAGCCATGGGTTTTGGAATATAGTATAGCCGCTTTTTACGATTCCTAAATAATTAAACGGGGTACACTTGTCAGTGTACTCCAAGTTTACATCTTGAGTTATTAGTAATTGAGATTTCTTCGAGCCTCAACTATATGGGGTTCACTGAGATCAGGGCCACAGCACCAGCAAGAACAGTAGGTGTCATTTGCAAGAGTGCGGGGATAATTCATGCCGGGGTAGGCTTCTTACCATAACGCAAGTTCGCTCGTGAATGGAATACTGCTGTCAGATTTGAGTTGATGCTACAAAATGCCACCTAGCAGCATTCTACTCCGAAAAGAGACGTTCTAAGAGGTTTATTAGTAACCTTAATTTAGTTTCAATCGATAAAGATCACAGGTGTAGACTAGGCAGCCTCTCGATATTCTATAGTATATTTGGCGTGTATTTCTATAGTATGTATTAAATAGAGTGTGCGCAAGAATAACAGGCTTTTGTTTTTCCCTCACCTATTCACCATCGGAAAACCAGGCAATCGGCGAGGTTACCCGACCGTTACCGAGGTTTATTGTCGACATTCCAGGCGCTCGAGAGACGACATTTTTTGCTCAGTATTTTTGACTACTTGAAGTTTTTTTTCAAAGCTTTCAAGTTTTTCTAACGTATTATTAGATTTTCGTAGGTCTGAAATATCGTTATTGATTATTCGAATATCACTGATGATTTCTTGAAAGGTTAATTATCGGCACGAAAACTTCTGCAGATACCGATCATAACATTATCAAGAGTAAGTTGACGTGAAGTTTCAGGAAATGGTGATACAAGCCGGGTTTGTTGTTGAGACGACTTACAGGAAACACAACGCCACGATGACTGTCTATCTCCTAGCTTGCGATATCCAATTTCAGTTGTCCCAGAACACAGGTAATCGAAGAACTTATAATAGGCAGAGCACTGTATGGCGCTAAATACTTCTTCACAACATTTACCACACACCACCATATTGAAGTTAGACAAAAAAAATTCTATATGTTTGAGAAACACTTTACGTGAAAAACGTTTAGGAGTTAATTATAAACGTGTTAAAAATCTTGAATTGAACATCTGAAGGTGATTTTTACTTTTTTTAAATGTTTTATTAATAACTCTAGTTTCATCCATCCTGTACAGCCTACATAAATGCACTGCTAAGCATAGTCCAGCTAAAATACCAAGAATTTTTTTTTGATAGGACTATCGTAAAATTCGTATTGAGCGTCTACATTGCTAAATAATTAATTATGTAAATAAATTTCAAGCCAATCGGGTGTATTTTTTTTTATAGGATAGGGTGACAAACGAGCACACAGTCCACCAGATGGTAAGTGCTTGCTGTGGCCCATAGACATCTACATCTATCCTCGATTACGAATCAAAATGCAGATGCGTTGTCAACCGTGAGGACTAAGATGGAATGTCTCGTTTCCAGTAAAAAGGGTCTCCGGTTCTCTACACTCACCATACGAAATACAGCAACATTAAGCTACTATTTCACGCTGGTATTCTGTGACAGCGTGGTCCTTCCCCGGTCGAGCCGACCCATTCGTGCTACAACTATACTACTAATATAACTGCAGCATGGCTCTACCACGTAAAAATATATATGTATATATAGTTTTAGAGATCCCGTGATGAATCAGTTAGTGGTAATTCGCTTATATAGGGAGTGCACTTGTGGTGGATTATACGGATCACAGCCGAGAGTAGTTGAGTCGTGAGTTTGCGAAACTTACAAAAAATTTTTATGAATAAACATAAAGATTTTATTAGTAAATATTTTTAAAGTAATTTAAACCAGAATATAACTCCACATACAAAATATCACGTGTCTGTATCAATTTTAAGAACACGTCTCCCAGTCCGACTGAGACCCCTCTTCCACGGCTTGTTCGAAAACTGTTTTAATTTTAGCTTGAATTTCTATTTTAGACAATAGAAAGAAGTCGCATGTTGCCAAATCAGAACTTCAAAGAGACTGTTGGGCCAGTCTATTAACCGATGTGCTGTTCAGGAATTCCCTCGTTTTATGCGGGAAAGTCAGCGGATGCGCTTTCGTTGTTAAGCAGTACGAGGGTGGATTGAAAAGTACTCGGCCTAACCAAGAAAATAAACACATACTAAATCAGTTATATTTTTATTTTTCTACATAATCACCATCAAGTTCAATACACTTTTGCCATCTCCCCTTCCAAGCATTTAGACCGTTGAAAAAAAATGATTCTTCCTTAGAGTCAAAATATGCGTCTACAGCTGCTTTGACCTCGTCGTTTGTCGAAAATCTTTGACCTCCCAAGTGCTTTTTTAGGTTAGGGAACAGAAAGAAGTCTGATGGTGCCAGATCAGGTGAATACGGCGGATGCGGTAACAGTTCAAAGCCACAGTTGTGAATTTCAGCCATTGACTGTACTGACGTGTGATCACGGGCGTTATCTTGATGAAACAGGACTTTTCTTCTGAGCATTCCTCGACGTTTTTCTTTTATTTCCTCTCGTAAACGACGTAGTAAGGTGCAGTAGTAATCAGAGTTTATAGTCTGACCCCTTTCAAGATAATCAATCATAATCACACCTTTCGAGTCCCAGAATACTGAAGCCATCACCTTATTTGCCGACAAAATCGACTTAGCCTTTTTAGGGGGTGGTGAACCAGGTCTTCTCCACTGTTTTGATTGTTGTTTTGTTTCCGGTGTACAGTAATGAACCCATGTTTTGTCCTTAGTAACAAAACGATTCAAAAAATCATCTGCATCGGCTTCAAATAACTCCAAACAGTCGCGTGAAATAGTCAATCGCGTCCTTTTTTGTTCAACTGAAAGCAGTCGCGGAACCCACCTCGCAGACACCTTGTGGAAACCCAACTCGTTGACAATGATGTTTTGAGTTCGTTTATAAGAGATGCCTATAATCTCGGCTATCTCTCTAATTTTTAATCTGCGGTGTCCCATTATTAAATCAAGTACTTTTTTAATATTTTCGTCAGTAGTTGACGTCGAAGGCCTTCCAGAGCGGGGTTCATCTTTCACACTCTCTCTACCACGCTTAAATTCTGCTATCCATTTTTTGACGGATGAATATGACAGAGCACAATCGCTTAATGTACTGACCATGTCATCATGGATGGCTTTTGATGATAGCCCCTTCTTTTGGAGGTACTTAATGACGGCACGCTGCTCGATTTGCTCCATTCGCGGAAATTATGTCCGATTACTTTGTTAATAAATTTATAAAATCACAACTAATTATCGCACATGTTTCGAACTTCACACAATGAACTAGTCTGAACTGAACTAAATAATGTGGGTAGATTTGATTTTTAGAATTGAATGGATCTGTGTTAGGCCGAGTACTTTTCAATCCACCCTCGTAGCACGCAGAGCACTGTGTTTGGCCGCTTGTTGTTCATAGCATCGCCCACTTCTTTCAAGTATATGGCTTTGATGTTACTTCAAATTCATAGAGGAATGGATAACTGTCCAGTGTCTCATACTTAAAAAATACAATTTTTTTGCAAAACTTTATGCGTGGCCTGTCATACTTTCACATTCGGAAAATAGTACAGTGTATGTAGAAACTTATTTATGTCTTTGATACTAATTGAAAACATAGACGAAATCATATTTTTGTTTTCTGTCTGCCTTCATACTGCAAGAAAACTTCGTCCTTATGTTGTCAATACGAAGTAACGAGCATTTCAGTGATATGGCAATGCTGTATTTGATTTCGAATTACGGTTTATTTTTAGAAAACATTGGCTGTTATTAAACATCAACGAATTCATAACTTACTTGAAAAACAGCAATGGACGTAATTTTAGGTTAGCGAGTAGTAAGACTCGACTCAGTACATCGTTTTATAGTACACAGGAACGGAAATGTACTCTCGTTCATACTGGACGAGTTTGAATTTAGAATACCTCATCTCTACGTGTATGAAATTTGAATTTTTATAGCATATAACGTTTAAGAAATACGTTTTAGTCGTAAAGTACAACGTTGTATTTAAAGCTTCTTTCAATATGAGATAGTAGGCAAATATCTTTATACGGTCCTTAGCACAAGTTTTTACATAAATATTCGTTTTTTTATATAGAAGAGGGGGCAAACGAGCATGCGGCTCACCTGATGTTAAGTGACTACCGCCGCCATGATCAACCGCAACACCAGGGGAATTGCAGGTGCGTTGCCGACCCTTTAGAAAGGAGTAAGCTCCTTTCTTGAAGGTCCCCAGGTCGTATCGGTCCGGAAAAATCGCCGTTGGTGAACTATTCCACAGAGAGGTTGTACGTGGAAAAAACACCTTTTTTTTCAATTTCAAAATAAATCCTACCCCTTATGTTTTTAAAAAAGAAAAAGAAAAAAATGCTGCAACTCATTGCTAAGCCACTACGCCATGGAGCCGTCATCGACTAATTTGCATCGCATCCTCATATACTAAAACTGTATAAAAATAAGTACAGCGTCCTTGGTGGTTGTAGATGGCTCTGGAATAAGGAATAAGGGCAATGGAATAAGGGTGACAAACGAGCGCACAGTCCACCTGATGGTAAGTGAATGCTGTAACACATATCCCTAAAATGCGAAATGCATTGTCACCCCTGAGGACCAAAATGGAATGCCACGTCACCTGTAAAAAGGGTATTCGGTTCTTCACAATCACCCTACTAAACATAGCGGCTTTAAGTTGCTATTTAATATTGGTATTCTGAGAGAGCATAGTCATTCCTCAGGCGGATAGATCCATTCACGCTACAACCATGATATAGTGTGACCATGCAAAAATTTTTTCGATCTACCGCTCTATCGCTACCAGTCAGTAATCCAGTAGCAGGAAATAACTTAATACGATATTCTTTCTACTGAAAAACTAATCTTTTTAAATGCAAAGTAAATATTTCGACTAATAAATCTTGCTAAATGCAAAGTAAATATTTCGCGAATTTAGCTCTAACCACGTAAGCTGTTACTTGTCACTATAAAGTTGGCATGAGACCACATTATGGGGATCCATGTTATAAGAAGGCGAAAGTGTGCTTGAAAGATTCTGTTTTCAGTGTCGTAACTATTTTTTACTTTTTCTGACTATTCCACGCTAGTTTTTTTCCTGTATCGATGCTGTATTATTATATACATTGATGTTTGGATGTATAATGTCTGGAACAATTATTTATAGGCCTACTAAACACTTGATTAGCACATACACAAATTAAATATAAATGATTTTTTTTTAATTACAGAACATAGCGTTACCGTTACAGTTTATCTAAAGGTCACTGCTAAGGATAGATTGCTTCTTAAGGAGGATATTTGCCATAATTGCCACGTTTGGCAGACGAGTAAGCAATGACAGTTACATATTATTTTGCCCATCTGATGGATTATTTCCCTCTATTACCTCTTACGACACTCACACGACTATATTTTATATAGGACAAGGGTTACATACAAGCTCATAGTCCACCTAATGGTAAGTGGTTGCTGTGACCCACAGACATCTACATCTATCCTCGATTATGAATAAAAATGCAGATGCGTTGTCACCCCTGAGTACTACGATGGTATGCCTCGTTTCCATTAAAAAAAGGGTCTCCGGTTCTCCACACTCACCATACGAAACACAGCAGCGTTAATCTGATATTTTACGTTGGAATTCTGTGAGAGCGTCATCACTCCCCGGTTGAGCGGACCTATTCGAGCTACAACTATACTACTAATACAACACGTATATGAGGTAATGGATGAAATAATTATAGGTGGTATAAAGACTTTTTCTGTCAGATTTGGATCCGAGATTCCATACCACCACAGCCAAATGCTTAGCCTATGCGCTCCGAGACATCATCATAAGCGAATACAATGTAATTCCTAAACATTACTTACAAATGTGTAAAACTATGAAAGACTGTAAGTAATGGCGGCGTAAGAGAACCTATTACCCCGTATGAGGCCGTGGAGGGAAACTGAAAAAGAAGGGCACCTTTCTGAAAAAATCTCGGAAAAAATCGCTTTCGAGCCTGTTTGCCAAGCTTGGCAAGTATGGCAAATATATTCCCAATGAAGCAATCTACGCGGAAGACCTATGATCAGCAGTGGGCTTTTGAGAGGCAGAAATGATGATGATGATGATGTAAGACATCTTATCTTAATGTTCCAAGTACTCTTATTAAAAACTAGTAACATATCTCCTCTTCACCTGGATTCTTCACTCTCTTAATGTGACGATATTTTAGATTTAAAATTATCAAAAACTACATATTTACTTTATCAACTTTTCGTTTCTTTTTAATTCTCTGGACTTTTTGGATTGAATAAAGCCTAGATCACTCATGATATTTTTTTTCTATATGTTTCTAGTTTCAATATAATCGATGCAGCCATTCCGAAGATAGGACTGCGCATTTTCATAAAATATTTTTGAAAATGTTTTAATAGCGTGCCAAAACCCCCTCAGCTCGATAAAAGGCAGTTATATGGATATTAAAGACAGACACTTTAATTTTGTTTGTACGAACACATATATTAAATACTAACATATATTGCCCTTATTCGATGACGGTGTAAAAACATCCATTAGTACCCCATATCGTCAATCAAACGAATCAAACTAAGAGATGGGCGCAACACCTTTCTTTCTCAATAAATAAAATTGCGGTTGCAACCCGCTTGCTGTTTATAGCAACTATGGTCAATACATCTTAAATTAATATATAATACATAAAACTGCGGTTGGTTGCAAATATCTCCCCCCCCCCCCCCTTTATGAGGCAATCTGGGGAGGGAGGCATTTTTTCAGTAGTGAATTTTTGATAGGCTGTAATGATGATGATAACGATGATGTATGATGTAAAGCTTTAAAAGAATGTATCAAACACTCATTTAATATATGTATTAAATGCTAACATACAATGTTCTTTGCTTCACCGCCTCAAGGATCGTTATTGATCTCTCAAACTGTTTTTTAAAACTTTTGAGGTGAGTCAGTCTTTTGTTTCAAAGTTTGGTCAGGTTGTCAACATTGAAATGCTTTTAGGCGTCGTTTCGAATAAAAATCACAAAGTCAAGAAAAATGTTTTGAGAGCGTGTGAAGATATTCATAATATCATTTTTGGTTTAGGAATAAATTTTACGATTTTATAAATATTTTTTTTGTAAAAAGCAAAATTGTATTTTTAAGTCATGGATTTGTAATGTAAAATAAGTGTCATATATAACCCGTATTATATATTAAAAAATAAGTGTAAGTTCATTGGTCATTTCACTTTTATAGAAAAAAAGTATGTCTTTATCAGATATTAAGAGATAATGTGACTATGTCTGTCATAGTCGCGCTATGTCTTCATCAGATATTAAGAGATACTGTGGCTATGACAGTACAACCAAATCCAACAACCAACAATTTCTTATTTCACGCAAATATTTGCTTTTATTTTACTGTTGGTGGGACATTTTATATCTAGCAGTACAGTGTGACCACATGTGGTGTGCAGCCCATAGCCACTTGTAAAAAATTTCAATCATGGAAGGCTACGGATGCGTTGAGGACCAACATGGAATGCCTCACAGCCAGTGTGGCAAAATTTATTAGATTGGTGTACAATATAGATATACCTATACCAGTTAGATTATAGGTTAGAGTGTGGCACCAGATGTACTCCTAGCCAAAGAAATAGTTTTACCATATAGTACCAATTCAGACGATTGAACTGAAGATGTGTTAATGTCAACAAACTGCGGAAATGGTGAACAAATTTGACGTCATATATTTTTATTAATCTTTCTCAATTCTTATTAAGTTCCTCGTTTTATAAACATATATTCTTTTTTATAGGAGAGGGGGCAAACGACCATTCGGCTCACCTGGTGGTAAGTGATTACCTTCACCTATGAACAACTGCAATACCAGAGGAATTGCGGATGCGTTGCCGGCTTTTTAAAAAGGAGTAGGTTCTTTTCTTGAAGGTTCCTAAGTCGTCCGGTCCGGTCCGGTGGTCCGTGTCTGGTAAAATTTCTGGTGGTAGTCAATTTCACAAGGAAGTTGCGCGAGGAAGAAAACTTCTTGTTTATCGCGCAGTGGTAGGCCGCCAGTCATCCAGATGATATAGATGATATCGCGAGTTTTTTCTCGATATGATATGGTGAAACCGTGCGGCTGGAATTAATCTTAACAATTGCTCAGAGCACTTCCGGCAGTTAATGCGATAAAATACGCAAAAAGATACATCATCTCTTCGTCGTGTCAGTGAGTCAAGCCGATCGGAAAGAGCTCGGTCGCCAACGATTCGAACAGCTCTCTGCTGCCGCATCCAGCATCAAATGGAAGGAGCTGGAACTGAGCCCCAGCCCAGAGATGGTAACAGTATTCCATGTGTAGCCGAACCTACGCCTTGTAAAGTTGCGAGTGATGTGCCGGCATGAAATATTGTCGCGCTCTGCTGAGCACACTAAGCTTTTTAAGGCTAATTTGGCGTTCTCTTCCAAATGACCATGAAAATGTAATGCATTCCGATACCGGCTGAGGCAACAAGGAGAGTACCTTGAAACTTAGGAGATACCACGAATGGATATTTTTTAGCGGTAAACGCGAAAACTTGTGTCTTCTGAGGATTGAACTGGATTAGATTCTATTTTTCTTTATCATTCTTTACGGAAATATTGATGTAGATAGCACTATTTACAAACCGTTGTGATTTATGGATGCAACTTTTACTTATAATTTTATATTTTGAAATGATAAACAAATAAAAAAATATTATTTATAACCATGAAATATATATAATTTCTTCGCTTAATTAAATTTTCATCAAATTTATATAATATATATAGTTTATATAAGACTGCTTAAAGAGTTGTTGTTCTCGCCTATTTCAATATTTATGTATTTAGTTTCTTGTTATTTCAATGAATATATTCGTAAACATTTTGAATATTTCAAATTATATACATTTAACTGTAGTTCGGGTGAACAAAATACTGACTTAAAGCTGTAGAAGCGGAATAACGAGAAGCGACGTGGAGTGAATACTTAATAACTGGATTTGCTAGTGGTCAAAATTCGACCAAAATTACATAGCGTGTTCAAAATACAACATCAAATGCAATACAAAATATAATATAAAATTTTGTTTTTAATTTTTTACAGTTATGTGAACGTTTTTTATTGTTATATCACAGTACCTTTTGAATGCTATTAGTGTTATTCTCCTACTCCCATAATAAATACAATTTTTGATGTTTACGTAAGTATATTATACTTATCTATTAACACTAAACAGAAACAGAAACTTTTGTATTCAATATAGATTATAAATAATACTTATTAAAACTTTTTTAATTTACCAATGGTTCGGAAAAAAACTTCTGTGCTGGGAAGTATCAGCAAAAAAAGCCAGCGGGACTGTTTTTTCAAATAACAGCTTACAATCACAATCATGTACGTTACAATTAACAACACGAAATAAATTAGAAAAAGCTTGATAGTGATCACCCTTTCCAGGGGTTATTATCACCCATAAATTCCTTAATATTGTATTAACCCTTTTTATACAAACTTGTTTAATAAAGTTTTCGAACTTTGTGTATCTCAAATTTTGTTTTCTGGGCTATTCTTGTAAAAGCATAACATCGCCAAAAATGAATTACTGTCTCGGTGGAGTCGAGTAGCTGGTACTACTAGCTTGTATTATATATATATATATATATATATATATATATATATATATATATATATATATATATATATATATATATATATATATATATATATATATAGACATTATACAACGGAAATAGCTAAAGTAAACTAGTCTAGCTGTTTCAACGCTGGTAAGAATCATATGCTGTAAAAAAGATAAGAAGGGTTCTTATCTTTTTAACAGTATATGCTGCAGAACTCAGTATTTCATGCCGGTACACCGCCTGCAACTTTACAAGGCGCAGGTTCGGCCGCACATGGAATACTGTTCCCATCTCTGGGCTGGGGCTCCCCAGTACCAGCTCCTTTCACTTGACCGCATCCAGCGCAGAGCGGCTCGAATCGTCGACGACCGAGTGCTTTCCGATCGGCTCGATTCACTGGCGCTGCGAAGAGATGTTGCATCTCTTTGCGTATTTTATCGCATCTATCACGGGGAGTGCTCTGAGGAATTGTTCGGATTAATCCCAGCCGCCAAATTTCGTGAACGCACTACACGGCAAACGTCCCGATACCATCCACACCATCTGGATGCTTGGCGGTCCACCACTGTACGCTTCACAAGGAGTTTTCTTCCACGTACAACCTCTCTGTGGAATAGTTTACCACCGGCGATTTTTCCGGACCGATACGACCTGGGGACCTTCAAGAAAAGAGCTTACTCCTTTCTAAAGGGCCGGCAACGCACCCGCAATTCTCCTGGTGTTGCGGTTGATCATGGGCGGCGGCAGTCACTTAACATCAGGTGAGCCGCATGCTCGTTTGCCCCCTCTTCTATAAAAAAAAAAATTCTTGCTAGTTTTGATATATAATGGAAACTCCAGTGAAGCTTTGTGAAAAATGGTGGTATCAAAAAGAATCGTCTCCTCCCCATTTAAAATTACATTAGTACTAACATATTTGACATTCACATTTACCAATTTCGTACAATTGGTTTAGTACCATCTAAATTAAAATTATTAACATTAAACCAATTGAATAACTTAGCTATAGCATTACGTAGGCGGTCCCATAATGAATTGGCCTAACTATGAACCAATGAAGGAAATGAGACGAAACCAATTTTATTTTTCAATATAATCACCATGAATACTAACACACTTCTGACATCTGTGAATCAACATCTGAAAACCTTTATAAAAATAATCACATTTTTTATCCTCAAAATGACTGAAGATTGTCGCCTGCAACTCTTCATCGCTTGAAAATTTTCTTCCTCTTAAGTCCCGCTTTAAATTTGGAAATAAATAATAGTCGGACGGGGGCCATGTCTGGACTGAAAGGTGGATGTTGAACTTCTATGAACCCGCATTGACGAACTGCATCCTTCGAAACACCAGCGGTATGAACAGGGGCGTTGTCATGGAGCAACAGGACACCTTTAGACAGCTTGCTTTTTCGTTTTTCCTTTATCTTGTCTCGTAATTTATATATTAAAGAAGCATAATATTCGCCGTTCACGACTGTATTACGTTCTTTAAAATCCACCATCAAAATGCCTTGAAAATCGCAAAATATTGTGCAGATCAGTTTTTTAGTCGATTGTTGCACCTTTGCCTTTCTAGGGGGCTTTTCACCCTTATAACGCCATTCCATTGACTTGCGCTTGCTTTGTGGATCGTAATACAAGATCATAGTTTCATCACCCGTCACTAACCGCTCGATCAGAGTCTTTGGATTTTCGCCACAAAGATCCGAAAACTCCGAAGCGCAGCGCACTCTTTCCTGTCTCTGTACCGCTGAAAGAAGTTTCGGTACCCATCTTGCACTCACTTTTTTCATGTGAAGATGTTCATGGATCGCGCGATGAACGGACTTCCACAGATCGACCGTCGTGGGAAAGGTCTTCGACGGTTTCTCTCCCGAGGCGAAACTCTTTCATCCAATTTTTCACTGTGCTATAGGACGGGGCCGACTCCTAATACACGCCATCCAATCGTTCTTTTATTTGGGCAGGGGATAAACCTTCTTTAAACAGAAACTTTATGACACTTCGATTCTCAGTTTTCGACATTTTGAAAAAATACGCGACTCTCGTTATTCAAATGCCTGTTAAACTAAGACTAAGCATTTCATGTCGATGCATGTTTCTTATATTAAGTGCACGATAAACGTACTATTTAATGCAACACAACATGTAGCGACATGTCGCGTTGAACTATATCAGGCCAGTTCATTATGGGACCGCCTGGTATATACATCGTCGTAATTTAGTAACTGACGTTTTAATTTGAATATTAAAAAAATGTCATCAGCAAATAATACTATACCATGGTTATCTCCTACTATGTATGGTAAATCATTAATATATACAATAAATAAAAAGGGGCCGAGAATTGAGCCCTGAGGCATGCCCATTTGTACTATTAACCCGGATAATCTCATACTATTAATGACAACTTTTGCGTTCTGATACTTATTGATATGTTTCATGGTGAACACAATCGAAGGATTTGGATAGGTCACAGACTATGTCAAAAGCATTGTGTGAATTTTCCCACGCATTAAAGATATATTTAATCAGCTCTACACAAGCATCAGTTGTCGAGCGATCCCTAGTAAAACCGAATTGATTTTTAGGTAGTCAATTATTTACATTAAAAAATAATTAATATTTGATCAAGAATAACTTATTGAAAAATGTTGCTTAGTGTACCAACAGTCTGTACTACCAGTAAAGAAATAGGTCTGAAATTGGCGGGGTTCAATGTACTACCAGATTTAAATAAAGGTATTACTATGCTTCATTAAATAGGGAAACACACAAGATTCGTTACTAGTATTAAAAATAATAGAGACGCAATAACTTTAACGGCAATCTCCCAAAGTGATACGGTTTTCTTAATATAAATAGTTTTAAAATATTTTACAATATCTTTTGATGATACCTTATGAAATTTAAAATTTTATGTACAAGCTTTTACATTTTGTTAAAATATTGATTCGGTGACGGCAGTAGAAGATTTCAGTGACTCAGTGGTTAAAATTGGAATATCAGTAAAATATTTATCAAAAATCATTACAAAGTCCTGATCCGATTGAAATTACTTGTTGTTAAAACTTAATTTGTAGATCTGTCTTTTCAAGGAAAGTTGCAGTACCTTGTATTATCATGTATTCTGTAGCTTTCTTAGGCCGGAATTTCATTTTGTCAATTTTTTCAATAACTTCAAGGTATCATCATCTTTCACATCAACTTAGCGAAACGAAGACGCATAGCTTTTCATATAAGACTTTATCGATGAAATTTATGTAAAATAAAGAATTGATTAGTTACACTTCTATGAGTTTTTTTGTTGTATGACGTGGTAGAGCTATATAGTTATGGTTGTACGAGTGAATCGACTAGACCGAGGAAGGGTCATGCTCTCACAGTATACTGGCGTAAAATAGCTTCATGCTGCTGTCTTTCGTATGGCAAGTGTAGTGAACCGGAGAATGCTGCTTTTTACTAAGACGTAGGACTTGTTTTCTGCACAGGAGTCTATCTGGGTGGGTACCAAACTCTTACTAATTTTTTCCACCTAAATAGCAGTGCTTGCACTTCTGTGTGTTGGTTTAAACGGTATATTGAGCCGTTATAGTTACAAGCTGATAAGCATTCCATCTTAGTCTTCAGAGGCGACAGCGACTTCGATTCGACCTACGTTTGAGATTGCATGTGTCTACGTACACACAGTATACAGTAGTCATTCACCATCAGTTGGACTGTAAATCCGTTTAGCAATAAAAAACTATATAAATAATCTATTAACTCATTCTGTCTTTTTGCTTGTAAATTTATTTGGATTGTAGTTATTGAAAACACATGAACTGTCGAAACTAAATAATCGCTATTGTTACGTTCGGTAACACAGAGTTCTAAAGTCTAATTCAGTTCGGTAATCCGCTTAATACTTACGACCGTTTTGCACCAAACGTACCTAATTTACATATGAATTGGATTTACGTATACGAAGTTATACCTCATCACATCAATTGTCACTCCTAGATATCATTTTGATATCTAGGAGTGACAATTGACGAGAAGCTAACTTGGAACGGTCAAATTTCAAATGTCACGAGTAGAGTAAGAAAGCTCATTTATATTTTTAAGAACCTAAGAGAAATTGCAGATAGCGACCTCCTCCTATATCTGTACAAGGCTCTTTGCCAATCTGTCATAACGTATTGTATTGCGGTGTGGGGAGGTGCAGCGAAATTTCATATGCTGGGACTGGAAAGGGCTCAAAGAGCCATTCTAAAAGTGCTATGTCTTCTCCCTTTCAAATATCCCTCACACGCTTTGTATCAATACTGTAGGGTCCTCACTGTGAGACAATTATACTACAAATCTGTAGTTGTCAGGTACCATAGGGAAGTTGTGCCGTCTTTGCCAACGTCTCAGAGAAGGAGAGAGGTATGTCCCATGGTACGGACTCGTACGGAGTTTGCCAAGCGCCAATATTATGCATTGACTTCACGGGTGTATAACAAATTAGGTAATATTCAACATTTACAAAAAATTAATACCTATAAATTAAAGAAATATGTAGAGGACTTTATGTATAAATTAAATTACAAAGATACAGAACACATGATGGAAAGTATAAAGTGAAACGCACACAAGTACACATACACTCTCACACACATGCACACATACAAACACACACATACGCGCGCGCGCAAACACTCACACACACACACACACACACACACACACACACACACACACACACACATAAACTCACACACACGACCTAAGAGTACACACAACATAGGAGTACATACACAATTTTTGTACACTGTATTACACATTATGTACAATATAGAAAAGAGACATGAAGAGCATTGACTCCTGTAACACAGGCTTTCCTAGCACAAGAGTCAAAGATCACTGTATGCACATTTCTTATTTTGTACCAAATGTAATAAAATTGTAAAATTGTGAATTGTGTAACTTTTCCTTATGTGTGTGCCAATAAATTATTATTAAATTATTACTATTGCCGAGCATTATTATTAACGAATTGCCGAGATTTTTGATTACCTTACACGACTTTTACTTTAGTACTTTAGTTTTATGAAGGTATCAATAACGATTTCTTACACTAACGCAAAATACTGCGACTTGTGAAAAATGGTAAAATTTTGATAAATATTTTTAGAATTTATCTCCATACACCCAGCGATTACAGCGTACAAAATTCCACTGCTAAACATAGGTCCCTCCCATGGATTGCGTCATAAGGGGATTCTTTGCCACAGTTGCCAATATTGGTAAGCGATTTATCAATTTACGACCAGTCTTATCGTCATGAATTCCTCAAGACTTGAATAGTGTACTTACAACCAGTCCGTGTAGTCCTTGATGACATATCTGAGATTCATCGCTAGGTGTATGAGGAAGCTCAAGATCGCTTAGCGTGCATTTGAGAGGGCTATGTATGAAGTTTATCTGCGTGATATTGTACGTACTAACGATAGCTGCAGTCAGAACCAGAGTAATTGATATAAACTTAAGATCAGTAAACTAAAATACCAATGGTCTAGAAGGTATACACTTCTTCAAGCACTTTTGGGGAAAAAAGATTCTCGAGTAGAACGAGAATCGGTTAGCGAATTGTAGGATCCCCCCTACTAGATAGTCTTTTCAAATAAAACAGTTCACTATCGGCTTTATTGTGAGATAGTACTTTAGTATTGTCCAGTTTACCTAGACCCGTAACATATTGCACTGATCTCAACTAATCTTTTATAAGGAGACTAAGTTATGTTGGCAAGTCTCTTGAAATTTATAGCGTAACGCGTAAGATTTTGGAAGTGAAAAATTATTTGATGGTGCGAATGAAACGTTAAAATGATAATATAAATCCTTTTTTAATACTTTTATTTTACGTTATATAGGGTAGTTGGACCAATACATGAATGGTTAAGTGGAATTCCATTTATTTTATTTTTATCAGATCTATGATAATATAAATCCTTTTTTATTACTTCATTTCTACGTTATATATCTTTTATTTAGCAACTGGGTGAGCTATATAGCATCTTTTTTTCTTAGGAAGTGGCACCGATTATTAGACAATAGTTTATTGCTCACACTTGCGTGATAGGTATGTGCGAATAAGGAAAAATAGAGTAATGTGTCTACCAACTTAACTAATAAAATATATCATATTAAAAATAGGAAAATAAGGGTACAAAAACGTTACAATGCGTTCTGTGATTACTTACTAAATTATATTAGCACTAAGAAGGATCTTCTTTTCTTCTTGTTCTTAATGTTTTTTGGATTTCTTCTGTGCCGCGAATGACCTTCGCTGACCGGAAGTGTTTTATTCTCGCGTCAAGAGTTTCACGGCTGACAATACTCCGACGACCACTCGGAACACCGTGATTGGTCGCAACGAATGGCGTGATGTTGCCGTGTGCGAGGCATGCTGGATATCAGGGGGCGGCTGGCTCGCCTCGCCGCCAGCAGTAGCAGCCAGTATCAACTGGATGAAATATCTCAGCCAGCCAGTCGTAGGACAAGATTATTGTACACAAGTGTGTGTGCAAGGACAGGCACATTTGCTATTCCCTCACTGTTATAGTCCAATTGAAAGACAATCCGCCACGACCGCAGACATCAGGCTTAAGGCCAACGGCTATAAATTGCTTACGTGTCAGGAGGAGTGACAACTTCTTTACTTCGGACTGCTAGGTATGTCAATTTCTTGACAGAAAAAATCAGTAAATGGGTGGACGACCGCAATTTATTATTAATTTTTTATCTTTATTAGGAAGACGCGGCTATCCATTTCCTACTGTGTTCCTTGTCGAATCTCTCGAGACGATGTGGAGTAGCGTATATAATCTTATTTTAAATATATTTAGAATTATGCGATGCGTTTTTTTATTGTTTCAATTAGTTAAGCCCGATCATATTTCAATAAAATCCAGATACTAATTGCTTCTTATTATTGCTCAAACCTACGGCAAATAACAAATCTTATAAAACTTTTCTCATTTCAGATAACCCCTTGGAACTTGAACGGCTTTTGTTTTATAATCTCTAATTGCAATCTGAGCTATGGATGTTAAATTATTATTTACTACAAGATTCCAGAGCTTAATCCCCAGCTCGAAGAAGAAACAATAAAGAAGAAAATCATTTGCTGATACAGTAAATTCTCCGAATAAAAATTTGAAAATTATACTTATATTAAAAAGTAAAAGCCCGATTTAAAGAAATAAAACGAACAAAATTATTTCTACATAAATGATGTCATTGCTAAACTCGTAAAATCACACTCAATCAATCGTACTCGTATAATCACAGAATCACAGAATACCAGCGTAAAATAGTAATTTAATACTGCTGTGTTTCGAATGGTGAGTGTAGAGATCCGGAGAACTAGATAAATGTTGATGTCTATGGGCCATAGCATCCCCTTACCATCAGGTGCACTGTGTGCTCGTTTGTCAGCCTTATTTTATGAAAAAAATATATATCAGTATATACTCAACCTATGGTGCTAAGAGGGAGTACAGAAAAATTCGGTAGCCGTTAATAATGTTGAAAATATTTTATTTTAGTGATTTGGGTATGCACCTGTACTTGTTTCAAAATGTAAACAAGTGTATACAAATCACAAAAATGAAAATGAAAATTTGTACCAAGTGACAATAATCACAGGTATAAATAATATAATCATATTAACTAAAAAGCTGGTATTTAAAGTCACATTTAGTTTTTCATTAAAAGTTTGATTTTATGACCCTTTTGAGTGGTTTATAGATTATTACTAACGCGACATAACAAATAGAATTTCAACTAAATGGTTACATTAAGAACGAAATTCTTTATTATCTTCCCTAAATGATAGATTTTGTTTACCTGATTCACATTAAATCATTCCTGAAGCATAATATTTTACATATAAAAAGCGTAAAATCTTTACACAATTGGCAAGGATATCTCGTTACATGCATTGTGTTATGTCCGTAGCATTACTCTCTTATGTTATATCTATAGCTCAACTCAACCGGTGATCGACCACACCCACAAAAAGGATTAGAGTAATATAGTAAAGTGCCCTATACTTCATAAATGCTAAAATTATCTAATAGAGAGCTTTGTTCGTGTCGATGTTGTTTTTTCTACAATCATCGCCAAATCTTCCTTGAACTAATCTATGTAAAAAAAAATCTCGCAACGAAATATCGGAGTTGACTATTCCTTTGTTATATCATAATGTCATCTCAAAATACGTTCACGTATGTTCGTGTCAGCATATTATCTCGTATATCAAACAAATGAGGTTAAAAATTGTCATGTCAGAAGGGGCTTCCACAATTAGGGCAAGCTATTCCATAATGTATATGACATTTTAAATGTATGTCACTCCGATCTTTGTCTTTCGCAGTTCGCAATTACTTCATATGACATAAATATAAGGTTAAAGGAAACTCACAAAAATTAATTGTAATAACTAAAGTTAAAATCCTCACCGAAATGTAATTTTTTATGGAATTAAAGTGACAAACAAGCACACGGTCCACCTGATGGTAAGTGGATGCTGTGGCACATAGACATCCTCGATTAGGAATCAAAATGCAAATGCATTGTCACCGCTGAGTAATAAGATGGAATGCCTCGTATCGTGTTAAAAAAGGGTCTCCGGAGGTTTTACACTCACCATACAAAACACAGCAGTATTAGGCTGCTATTTTACGCTGGTATTTTAAGAGAGCGTGGTTCTTTCCCGGTCCGACCCATTCGTGCTACAACTACGAGTATACCAGTAATATGGCTGCAGCATGGCTATACCACGTATAAAATTAATTTAACTAAGTTAGGAGTATCACATCGTTTGATTTCCGTTTTTATATTTTGTAATTAATTCAAGATTTTTTTCTTGCTAAATATGTTTGTAGTTTAGGTAATGGTGGATAATATTGCATAGTTTTTAAGATAGAGCACTCGCCTGTATCTGTTTGCAGTTTATATAATTGTTATGATAGTATATATAACTATGATGGAATGAACAAAAGAAAGTTAAATCCCTAAAATATAAGCGATGACAAATGTAGCGATATTTATTACCGATTTTACCTAAGTATTTTTAAATAAAATTGTTACATATTCCATATTCTTTCTTTAATAACGGAAACGATATTCCAGCTATCCGTTTTCCATTTATTAACGCTAAAAGCGGGTATCGCTTAGTTTTTTTTTATAGAATAGGGTGACAAACGAGCACACAGTCCACCTGATGGTAAGTGGTTGCTGCGGCCCATTGACATCTACATCTATCTTCCATTACAAAACAAAATGCAGATGCGTTGTCACCCGTGAGGACTGAGATGCAATGCCTCATTTCCAGTAACAAGGGTCTCTGGTTCTCTACACTCACCATACGAAATACAGCAGCATTAAGCTACTATTTCACGCTGGTATTCTGTAAGAGCGTGGTCCTTCCCCGGTCGAGCCGACCCATTCGTGCTACAACTATACTACTAATATAACTGCAGCATGGCTCTATCACATATAAAACTTAGTCTTGAAACGTGGAACATTTAAATTGAACGAGCTGAAAACGGCGTTCAGATTTCTGGCAAAAAAGGAATTCTTTTCTTATTTAGATTTCATAAGCTGATGGAGTCATTTTATCACATTTTATAATGCATTCTAATAGAATGACATAACATGTGCATTTTCAATCTATGTTTGCATTTTTTAGAATTATTTGTGGATACACTGAGTCTTACCCGGTTACAAATAGATGAAGACGATTCTGGTCAGAACTTAGGTGTAACTAATAAAATTGTGGCCGTGGAAGGAAAAGGGGAGATCTCCCGCCGGGCAAAGTGTTCTGCCCGGGGAGCGTCCATCACTCCATGTGATAGTTCGGAGTTCCATATATACTGTTTATGATACGGAATGTTGATAGCGCAATTTAGGATTCGGTTTGTTTCGCTAGTGGTGCGACGACAGCGCCGCTACAAAATAAATTTTTTATTCATCATTATCATAACAGTCTATCAAAGACCGCCGCTAAACATTGGCCTTCTACATAGATAGCCTAATATTGGGTGTATGTCATAGTTCCACAGGTCGGCCGGTGGGTTGGCAACGACAGCGTTTTATTGTTTTGAGTCTTTTTCAAGAAGATACTGCTGTCCGTCTCCTGTTGCAGTTTCCCTCTGACGCCTCTTTGATATATGGTATGGGGTAGCGGATTCATGGGGCAATCTATAAGCTTTTTCGAAAAGGTTGCAGAAAATATGAGAATAAGACCTATCCATCGAAAAGTTTAAGACTTTATTAAGAAATAATTGTGGCATTGAGGTGATCGCTACCTGTTTCTAAATATTTTCAACAAGATCGCTGGTTTTTTACATGACAGACGTTTACTCGAATGTGTGGTAAAGGCGTAAATAAGTATTTACGCTTTTAGCGTTAGTAAATGGAAAACTGATAGCTGGTATATTGTTTCCGTTATTGAAGAAAGAATATGGAATAGGCAACAATTTTATTTAAAAATACTTAGGTAAAATCGGTAATAAATATCGCTACATTTGTCAACGCTTATATTTTAGGGATTTAACTTTTTTTTTGTTCATTCCAACATAATTATATACAATATCATAACAATTATATAAACTGCAAACAGATACAGGCGAGTGCTCTATCTTAAAAACTATGCAATATTATCCACCATTACCTAAACTACAAACATATTTAACAAGAAAAAAAATCTGGAATCAATTACAAAATATAAAAACGGCAATCAAACGATGTGATACTCCTAACTTTTAAATTAATTTTATACGTGGTAGAGCCATGCTGCAACCATATTACTGGTATACTCGTATTTGTAGCACGAATGGGACGGACCGGGGAAGGACCACGCTCTCATAAAATACCAGCTTAATACTGATGTGTGAGTGTAGACCCTCCGGAGACCCTTTTTTACTCGAAACGAGGAATTCCATCTTATTACTCAGGGGTGACAATGCATTTGCATTTTGATTCCTAATCGAGGATGTCTATGTGCCACAGCATCCACTTACCATCAGGTGGACCGTGTGCTTGTTTGTCACCCTAATTCTATAAAAAATTACATTTCGGTGAGGATTTTAACTTTAGTTATTACAATTAATTTTTGTGAGTTTCCTTTAACCTTATATTTATGTCATATGAAGTAATTGCGAACTGGGAAAGACAAAGATCGGAGCGACATACATTTAAAATGTCTTTATACATTATGGAATAGCTTGCCCTAATTGTGGAAGCCCCTTCTGACATGACAATTTTTAACCTCATTTGTTTGATATACGAGATAATATACTGACACAGTATGATATAACAAAGGAATAGTCAACTTCGATATTTCGTTGCGAGATTTTTTTACATAGATTAGTAACTCAAGGAAGATTTGGCGATGACTGTAGAATAAACAATATTGACACGAACAAAGCTCTCTATTAGATAATTTTAGCATTTATGTGGCATAGGGCATAGGGCACTATATTATATAACTCTAATCCTTTTTGTGGGTGTGGTCGATCACCGGTTGAGTTGAGCTATAGACATAACATAAGAGAGTAATGCTGCAGACATAACACAATGCATGTAACGAGATATCCTTGCCAATTGTGTAAAGATTTTACGCTTAGGTTACGATTTTTTTTAAGCAAAAAAATTGGCTTTCTTGCAGATCGGAGCATCAAGGTCGTTGTAGACGGTGCAAGCTCCGATTGCAAGCCTATTAGTGCTGGTGTTCCACAGGGCTGCGTGCTATCGCCAACGATGTTTCTTCTGCATATCAATGATATGTTGCATACCCGTAACATTCATTGCTATGCAGATGACAGCACTGGTGATGCTCTTTACACCGGCCGAGCCAATATTTCTCGGGAAAACGTCTCCGAGTGCCGGGACAAACTTGTGTCTGAAGTCGAGTCCTTGCTGAACAGAGTCTCGGATTGGGGACGACTAAATCTAGTCCAGTTTAACCCCCAGAAGACACAAGTTTGCGCGTTAACCGCTAAAAAGAACCCCTTTGTCGTATCCCCTCAGTTTCAAGGCACTCCCCTTGTTGCCTCAGCCAGTATCGGAATCCTCGGCGTCGACATATCAAGTGACGTGCAGTTTCGTGGTCACTTGGAAGGGAAGGCCAAATTGGCCTCTAAAAAGCTTGGCGTGCTCAGCAGAGCGGGACAGTATTTCGTGCCGGCACACCGCCTGCAACTTTACAAGGCGCAGGTTCGGCCGCACATGGAATACTGTTCCCATCTCTGGGCTGGGGCTCCCCAGTACCAGCTCCTTCCACTTGACCGCATCCAGCGCAGAGCGGCTCGAATCGTCGACGACCGAGTGCTTTCCGATCGGCTCGATTCACTGGCGTTGCGAAGAGATGTTGCATCTCTTTGCGTATTTTATCGCATCTATCACGGGGAGTGCTCTGAGGAATTGTTCGGATTAATCCCAGCCACCAAATTTCGTGAACGCACGACACGGCAAACGTCCCGATACCATCCACACCATCTGGATGCTTGGCGGTCCACCACTGTACGTTTCACAAGGAGTTTTCTTCCACGTACAACCTCTCTGTGGAAATAGTTTATCACCGGCGATTTTTCCGGACCGATACGACCTGGGGACCTTCAAGAAAAGAGCTTACTCCTTTCTAAAGGGCCGGCAACGCACCCGCAATTCTCCTGGTGTTGCGGTTGATCATGGGCGGCGGTAGTCACTTAACATCAGGTGAGCCGCATGCTCGTTTGCCCCCTCTTCTATAAAAAAAATAAATAAAAATGTAAAATATTATGCTTCAGGAATGATTTAATGTGAATCAGGTAAACAAAATCTATCATTTGGGGAAGATAATAAAGAATTTCGTTCTTAATGTAACCATTTAGTTGAAATTCTATTTGTTATGTCGAGTTAGTAATAATCTATAACCACTCAAAAGGGTCATAAAACAATACTTTTAATGAAAAACTAAATGTGACTTTAAATACCAGCTTTTTAGTTAATATGATTATATTATTTATACCTGTGATTATTGTCACTTGGTACAAATTTTCATTTTCATTTTTGTGATTTGTATACACTTGTTTACATTTTGAAACAAGTACAGGTGCATACCCAAATCACTAAAATAAAATAATTTCAACATAATTAATGGCTTCCGAATTTTTCTGTACTCCCTCTTAGCACCATAGGTTGAGTATATACTGATATATATTTTTTCGTAAGATAAGGCTGACAAAAAAGCACACAGTGCACCTGATGGTAAGGGGATGCTATGGCCCATAGACATCAACATTTATCTAGTTCTCCGGATCTCTACACTCACCATTCGAAACACAGCAGTATTAAATTACTATTTTACGCTGGTATTCTGTGATTCTGTGATATTCTGGTATTCTGTGATCGTATAGTACGATTGATTGAGTGTGATTTTACGAGCTCAGCAATGACATCATTTATGTAGAAATAATTTTGTTCCTTTTATTTCTTTAAATCGGGCTTTTACTTTTTAATATAAGTATAATTTTCAAATTTTTATTCGGAGAATTTACTACATCAGTAAATGATTTTCTTCTTTATTGTTTCTTCGTCGAGCTGGGGATTAAACTCTGGAATCTTGTAGTAAATAATAATTTAACATTCATAGCTCAGATTGCAATTAGAGATTATAAAACAAAAGCCGTTCAAGTTCCAAGGGGTTATCTGAAATGAGAAAAGTTTTATAAGATTTGTTATTTGCCGTAGGTTTGAGCAATAATAAGAAGCAATTAGTATCTGGATTTTATTGAAATATGATCAGGCTTAACTAATTGAAACAATAAAAAAAACACATCGCATAATTCTAAATATATTTAAAATAAGGTTATATACGCTACTCCACATCGTCTCGAGAGATGCGACAAGGAACACAGTAGGAAATGGTTAGCCGCGTCTTCCAAATAAAGATAAAAAATTTATAATAAATTGCGGTCGCCCACCCATTTATTGATTTTTTCTGTCAAGAAATTGACATACCTAGCAGTCCGAAGTAAGGAAGTTGTCACTCCTCCTGACACGTAAGCAATTTATAGCCGTTGGCCTTAAGCCTGATGTCTGCGGTCGTGGGGGATTGTCTTTCAATTGGACTATATCAGTGAGGGAATAGCAAATGTGACTGTCCTTGTACACACACTTGTGTACAATAATCTTGTCCTACGACTGGCTGGCTGAGATATTTCATCCAGTTGATACTGGCTGCTACTGCTGGCGGCGAGGCGAGCCAGCCGCCCCCTGACATCCCGCATGCCTCGCACATGGCAACATCACGCCATTCTTTGCGACCAATCACGGTGCTCCGAGTGGTCGTCGGAGTATTGTCAGCCGTGAAACTCTTGCCGCGAGAATACTAGACTTCCGGTCAGCGGAGGTCATTCGCGACACAGAAGAAATCCAAAAAACATTAAGAACAAGAAGAAAAGAAGATCCTTCTTTGTGCTAATATAATTTAGTAAGTAATCACAGAACGTATTGTAACGTTTTTGTACCTTTATTTTCCTATTTTTAATATGATTTATTTTATTAGTTAAGTTGGTAGACACATTACTCTATCTTTCCTTATCCGCACATGCCTATCACGCAAGTGTGAGCAATAAACTATTGTCTAATAATCGGTGCCACTTCCTAAGAAAAAAAGATGCTATATAGCACACCCAGTTGCTAAATAAAAAATATATAACGTAAAATTGAAGTATTAAAAAAGGATTTATATTATCATAGATCTGATAAAAATAAAATAAATGGAATTCCGCTTAACCGTTCATGTATTGGTCCAACGACCCTATATAACGTAAAATAAAAGTATTAAAAAAGGATTTATATTATCATTTTAACGTTTCATTCGCACCATCAAATAATTTTTCACTTCCAAAATCTTACGCGTTACGCTATAAATTTCAAGAGACTTGCTAACATAACTTAGTCTCCTTATATAAGATTAGTTGAGATCAGTGCAATATGTTACGGGTCTAGGTAAACTGGACGATCTACTAAAGTACTATCTCACAATAAAGGCGATAGTGAACTGTTTTATTTGAAAAGACTATCTAGTAGGGGGGATCCTACAATTCGCTAACCGATTCTCGTTCTACTCGAGAATCTTTTTTCCCCAAAAGTGCTTGAAGAAGTGTATACCTTCTAGACCATTGGTATTTTAGTTTACTGATCTTAAGTTTATATCAATTACTCTGGTTCTGACTGCAGATATCGTTAGTACGTACAATATCACGCAGATAAACTTCATACATAGCCCTCTCAAATGCACGCTAAGCGATCTTGAGCTTCCTAATACACCCAGCGATGAATCTCAGATATGTCATCAAGGACTACACGGACTGGTTGTAAGTACACTATTCAAGTCTTGAGGAATTCATGACGATAAGACCGGACGTAAATTGATAAATAGCTTACCAATATTGGCAACTGTGGCAAAGAATCCCCTTATGACGCAATCCATGGGAGGGACCTATGTTTAGCAGTGGAATTTTGTATGCTGTAATCGCTGGGTGTATGGACATAAATTCTAAACATATTTATCAAAATTTTACTATTTTTCACAAGTCGCAGTATTTTGCGTTAGTGTAAGAAATCATTATTGATACCTTCATAAAACTAAAGTACTAAAATAAAAGTCGTGTAAGTTAATCAAAAATCTCGGCAATTTGTTAATAATAATGCTCGGCAATAGTTTGTGTATAACTTCATATACGTAAATCAAATTCATATGTAAATTAGGCACGTTTGGTGCAAAACGGTCGTAAGTATTAAGCGGATTACCGAACTGAATTAGACTTTAGAACTCTGTGTTACCGAACGTAACAATAGCGATTATTTAGTTTCGACAGTTCATGTGTTTTCGATAACTACAATCCAAATAAATTTACAAGCAAAAAGACAGAATGAGTTAATAGATTTTTTATATAGTTTTATATTATTAAACGGATTTACAGTCCAACTGATGGTGAATGACTACTGTAGTACGCAGACACATGCAATCTCAAACGTAGGTCGAATCGAAGTCGCTGTCGCCTCTGAAGACTAAGATGGAATGCTTATCAGCGTGTAACTATACCGGCTCTATATACCGTTCAGACCAACACACGGAAGTGCAAGCACTGCTATTTAGGTGGAAAAAATTTGTAAGAGTTTGGTACCCACCCAGATGGACTCCTGTGCAGAAAACAAGTCCTACGTCTTAGTAAAAAGCAGCATTCTCCGGTTCACTACACTTACCATACGAAAGACAGCAGCATGAAGCTATTTTACGCTAGTACCTATACTATGAGAGCATGACCCTTCCTCGGTCTAGTCGATTCACTCGTACAACCATAACTATATAGCTCTACCACGTCGTACAACAAAAAACTCATAGAAGTGTAACTAATCCACTCTTTATTTTACATAAATTTCATCGATAAAATCTTATATGAAAAGCTATGCGTCTTCGTTTCACTAAGTTGATGTGAAAGATGATGATACCTTGAAGTTATTGAAAAAATTGACAAAATGAAATTCCGAGCTAAGAAAGCCACAGAATACATAATAATACAAGGTACTACAACTTTCCTTGTAAAGACAGATCTACAAATTAAATTTTAACAACAAGTTATTTCAATCGGATCAGGACTTTGTAATGATTTTTGATAAATATTTTACTGATATTTCAATTTTAACCACTGAGTCACTGAATTCTTCTCCTGCCGTCACCGAATCAATATTTAAACAAAATGTAAAAGCTTGTACATAAAATTTTAAATTTCATAAGGTATCATCAAAAGATATTGTAAAATATTTTAAAACTATTTATATTAAGAAAACCGTATCCCTGTGGGAGATTTCCGTTAAAGTTATAGCGTCTCTATTATTTTTAATACTAGTAACGAATCTTGTGTGTTTCCCTATTTAATGAAAGTACATTGAACCCCGCCAATTTCAGACCTATTTCTTTACTGGTAGTACAGACCGGTAGTACACTAAGCAACATTTTTCAATAAGTTATTCTTGATCAAATATTAATTATTTTTTAATGTAAATAATTGACTACCTAAAAATCAATTCGGTTTTACTAGGGATCGCTCGACAACTGATGCTTGTGTAGAGCTGATTAAATATATCTTTAATGCGTGGGAAAATTCACACAATGCTTTTGGTATATTCTGTGACCTATCCAAATCCTTCGATTGTGTTCACCATGAAACATATCAATAAGTATCAGAACGCAAAAGTTGTCATTAATAGTATGAGATTATCCGGGTTAATAGTACAAATGGGCATGCCTCAGGGCTCAATTGTCGGCCCATTTTTTTTAATTGTATATTTTAATGACTTACCATACATAGTAGGAGATAACCACGGTATAGTATTATTTGCTGATGACACTTTTTTAATATTCAAATTAAAACGTCAGTTACTAAATTACGACGATGTATATAATGCTATAGCTAAGTTATTCAATTGGTTTAATGTTAATAATTTTCATTTGAATGATACTAAGCCAATTGTACGAAATTGGTAAATGTGAATGTCAAATATGTTAGTACTAATGTAATTTTAAATGAGGAGACGAATCTTTTTGATACCACCATTTTTCACAAAGCTTCACTGGAGTTTCCATTATATATCAAAACTAGCAAGAATTCTAAGTTCTGCAGCATATACTGATAAAAAGATAAGAACCCTTCTTATCTTTTTACAGCATATGCTTCTTACCAGCGTTGAAACAGCTAGACTAGTTTACTTTAGCTATTTCCGTGGTATAATGTCGTATGTCAGTCACATATCCCCATAGCAAAAGCAATCTATGATTTAAAACCTAAAAAGTCCGTCAGGCAAAAATTTAAACAAAGTGATATATATATATATATATATATATATATATATATATATATATATATATATATATATATATATATATATATATATATATATATATATATATATATATATATATATATATATATATATATATATATATATATATATAATACAAGCTAGTAGTACCAGCTACTCGACTCCACCGAGAGTGTAATTCATTTTTGGCGATGTTATGCTGTTACATTGCCGTGTAGTGGCGGTTAAGAATATCCACTACCCCATATCTTCCCGTGGGTGTCGTAAGAGGCGACAGAGGGAGACAGGCAGGAGATGGGCAGCAGCATCTTTCTGATAACAACTGTGACGTAATAAAAAACTGCGGTTGCCAACCCGCTCGCCAAGCGTGGCAACTACGGCAAATACCCCCCAATGAACAAATACACAAAAAGACGGCCCCCAGTCCCCGGCGGCCCCGCTATTCCTGGCTACGGTGGCGACCATGGTAACGGCGGGGCAGGGGGTGCTAAGAATCTCCGGTGGAGGTTCGGTTGCCACCTACGACGACTCGACCTGGCAACATATAACGCACGCACCCTGAGGACTGACGAGAAGATACTGGAGCTGGAAGAAGAGGTAGACAAGTTGCGCTGGCATATTATTGGATTATCCGAGGTCCGAAGAGAGGGGGAGGACACGGCAATCCTCGAGTCCGGCAACTTGTTCTATCACCGGGAGGGCGACCATCTGTCCCAAGGAGGTGTCGGATTTATCGTCCACAAGTCTCTCGTCAACAACGTTGTAAAGATTGGGAGTGTGTCGACGAGGGTCGCGTACCTGATACTCAGAATCACCAAACGGTATTCGCTGAAGGTCATTCAGGTTTACGCACCAACCTCGGCACACCCCGATGAGGAGGTGGAGGAAATGTATGAGGATATTTCCAGAGCCATACATTCCTCCAAAACCCACTACACGGTGTTGATGGGAGACTTCAACGCAAAACTAGGCACAAGAGAAAGCGGTGAGCTGAAGGTAGGGAAATTTGGAGTAGGGCAACGAAACCGAAGGGGCCAGCAGCTGGCCGACTTTATGGAGAAAGAGGGACTCTTTATGATGAACTCTTTCTTCCAGAAGCGGCCCCACAGGAAGTGGACCTGGTCGAGCCCCGACGGTTCGACAAAAAATGAGATTGACTTCATTATGACGACCAGACGCCAACTGTTCAGTGATGTCTCAGTGATCGCAAGGGTGAAAACTGGCAGCGATCACCGAATGGTTAGAGGCACACTGAACCTAAACGTTAAGTTGGAGAGGTCTCGTCTAATGAAGTCAACGCTCCGTCCCCCTCGTGCTCTAATCCAGAATCCCGAAACCTTTCAGCTCGAGTTACGTAACCGCTTCCAGTGCCTAGAAGATTGCAATGCAGTGGACGATATGAACGACAAGCTCGTGGAAACTGTCCATGCGGTCGGAGCAAAGTTCTGCAAGACCCGCCGCAGAAGAACACAAAAACTCTCCGATCACACTCTTAATCTCATGGCTGTTAGACGGGAGATGAGGCTGCAATCGTCAACAGATTTGACAGCATACAGGCAACTGAACAGACAGATCTCCAAATGCATGCGGCGAGACTTACGCAACTTTAATACTTCTCGTATTAAAGAAGCGATCGAGCGGAACCAGGGCTCCAAAGTCTTTGCCAGAGATCTGTCTGCCAGAAAGAGCCAACTGTCAAAGCTGAAGACTGAGTGTGGCAACATCGTTTCCGGGACACCTGAGATTTTGAGTGAGATTGAGAGGTTCTATGGGCAGCTGTACACATCATCGTTGGAGCCACACGCAAGTGTGAGTAACGATCCAAGAGCAAGTCTTATCCGACACTATTCCGATGATATCCCGGACGTCAGTCTAAGCGAGATTAGAATGGCTCTCCAGCACCTTAAAAACGGCAGGGCCCCAGGCGAGGATGGAATTACAGCGGAGCTTCTGAAAGCGGGTGGAACACCGGTACTTGTAGTCCTTCAGAAGCTCTTCAATTCCGTCCTCCATGGTGGCACTACTCCAGAGGCGTGGAGCAGAAGTGCGGTGGTCTTGTTCTTTAAGAAAGGCGACAACGCTCTCTTAAAGAACTACAGACCGATTCCCCTTCTGAGCCGCGTCTACGTGCTGTACATGATTGTGATTGTAAGCTGTTATTTAAAAAAACAGTCCCGCTGGCTTTTTTTGCTGATACTTCCCAGCATAGAAGTTTTTTTCCGAACCATTGGTAAATTAAAAAAGTGTTAATAAGTATTATTTATAATCTATATTGAATAAAAAAAGATTCTGTTTCCCTTTAGTATTAATATATAAGTATAATATACTTATGTAAACATCAAAACTTGTTTTTATTATGGGAGTAGGAGAATAAAAGGTACTGTGATATAACAATAAAAAACGTTCACAAAACAGTAAAAAGTTAAAAAAAAATTATATTATATTTTGTATTGCATTTGATGTTGTATTTTAAACACGCTATGTAATTTTGGTCGAATTTTGACCACTAGCAAATCTAGTTATTTAGTATTCACTCCACGTCGCTTCTCGTTATTCCGCTTCTACAGCTTTAAGTCAGTATTTTGTTCACCCGAACTACAGTTAAATTTATATTATTTGAAATATTCAAAATGTTTACGAATATATTCATTGAAATAACAAGAAACTAAAACACATAAATATTGAAATAGGCGAGAACAATAACTCTTTAAGCAGTCTTATATAAACTATATATATTATATACATTTGATGAAAATTTGATTAAGCGAAGAAAAAGATTCGTATTGTGTGTGATATAGTTTTAACTTTTTTTACTAATTTATCATCTCAAAATATAAAATTATAAGTAAAAGTAGCATCTATAAATCACAACGGTTTGTAAATAGTGCCATCTACATCAATATTTCCGTAAAGTATGATAAAGAAAAATAGAATCTAACCCAGTTTAATCCTCAGAAGACACAAGTTTTCGCATTTACCGCTAAAAAAATCTGTTCGTGGTATCTCCTAAGTTTCAAGGCACTCCCCTTGTTGCCTCAGCCAGTATCGGAATGCATTACATTTTCATGGTCATTTGGAAGAGAACGCCAAATTAGCCTTAAAAAGCTTAGTGTGCTCAGCAGAGCGCGACAATATTTCATGCCGGCACATAACTCGCAACTTTACAAGGCGCAGGTTCGGCTACACATGTAATACTGTTACCATCTCTGGGCTGGGGCTCAGTTCCAGCTCCTTCCATTTGTTGCTGGATGCGGCAGCAGAGAGCTGTTCGAATCGTTGGCGACCGAGCTCTTTCCGATCGGCTTGACTCACTGACACTACGAAGAGATGATGTATCTCTTTGCGTATTTTATTGCATTAACTACGGGAAGTGCTCTGTGCAATTGTTAAGATTAATTCCAGCCGCATGGTTTCACCATATCATATCGAGAAAAAACTCGCGATATCATCTATATCATCTGGATGACTGGCGGCCTACCACTGCGCGATAAACAAGAAGTTTTCTTCCTCGCGCAACTTCCTTGTGGAATTGACTACCACCAGAGATTTTACCGGACACGGACCACCGGACCGGACCAGACCGGACCGGACGACTTAGGAACCTTCAAGAAAAGAGCCTACTCCTTTTTAAAAAGCCGGCAACGCATCCGCAATTCCTCTGGTGTTGCAGTTGTTCATAGGTGAAGGTAATCACTTACCGCCAGGTGAGCCGAATGGTCGTTTGCCCCCTCTCCTATAAAAAAGAATATATTTATATAAAACGAGGAACTTAATAAGAATTTAGGAAGATTAATAAAAATATATGACGTCAAATTTGTTCACCATTTCTGCAGTTTGTTGACATTAACACATCTTCAGTTCAATCGTCTGAATTGCTACTATATGGTAAAACTATTTCTTTGTCTAGGAGTACATCTGGTGCCACACTCTAATCTATAATCTAACTGGTATAGGTATATCTATATTGTACACCAATCTAATAAATTTTGCCACACTGGCTGTGAGGCATTCCAAGTTGGTCCTCAACGCATCCGTAGCCTTCCATGATTGAAATTTTTTACAAGTGGCTATGGGCTGCACACCACATGTGGTCACACTGTACTGCTAGATATAAAATGTCCCACCAACAGTAAAATAAAAGCAAATATTTGCGTGAAATAAGAAATTGTTGGTTGTTGGATTTGGTTGTACTGTCATAGCCACAGTATCTCTTAATATCTGATGAAGACATACCGCGACTATGACAGACATAGTCACATTATCTCTTAATATCTGATAAAGACATACTTTTTTTCTATAAAAGTGAAATGACCAATGAACTTACACTTATTTTTTAATACACAATACGGGTTATATATGACACTTATTTTACATTACAAATCCATGACTTAAAAATACAATTTTGCTTTTTACAAAAAAAAAATATTTATAAAATCGTAAAATTTATTCCTAAACGAAAAATGATATTATGAATATCTTCCCACGCTCTCAAAACATTTTTCTTGACTTTGTGATTTTTATTCGAAACGACACCTAAAAGCATTTCAATGTTGACAACCTGACCAAACTTGGAAACAAAAAACTTTTAAAACAGTTTGATAGATCAATAACGATCCTTGAGGCGGTGAAGCATAGAGCATTTTATGTTAGCATTTAATACATATATTAAATGAGTGTTTGATACATTCTTTTAAAGCTTTACATCATACATCATCATCATTACAGCCTATCAAAAATTCACAACTGAATAAATGCCTCCCTCCCCAGATTGCCTCATAATGGGGGGGGGGGGGATATTTGCAGCCAACCGCAGTTTTATGTATTATTATTGATTTTAGATGTATTGACCATAGTTGCTATACACAGCAAGCGGGTTGCAACCGCAATTTTATTTATTGAGAAAGAAAGGTGTTGCGCCCATCTCTTAGTTTGATTCGTTTGATTGACGATATGGGGTACTAATGGATGTTTTTACACCGTCATCGAATAAGGGCAATATATGTTAGTATTTAATATATGTGTTCGTACAAACAAAATTAAAGTGTCTGTCTTTTATATCCATATAAATGCCTTTTATCGAGCTGAGGGGGTTTTGGCATGCTATTGAAACATTTTCAAAAATATTTTATGAAAAGCGCAGTCCTATCTTCGGAATGGCTGCATCGATTATAATGAAACTAGAAACATATAGAAAAAAATATCAGGAGTGATCTAGGCTTTATTCAATCCAAAAATTCCAGGGAATTAAAAAGAAACGAAAAGTTGATAAAGTAAATATGTATATTTTTGATAATTTTAAATCTAAAATATCGTCACATTAAGAGATACTATCCAGGTGAAGAGGAGATATGTTACTAGTTTTTAATAAGAGTACTTTGAACATTAAGATAAGATGTCTTACATCATCATCATCATCATTTCTGCCTATCAAAAGCCCACTGCTGATCATAGGTCTTCCGCGTAGATTGCTTCATCGGGAATATATTTGCCATACTTGCCAAGCTCAGCAAACAGGCTCGAAAGCGATTTTTTCCGAGATTTTATCAGAAAGGTGCCCTTCTTTTTCAGTTTCCCTCCACGGCCTCATACGGGGTAATAGGTTCTCTTACGCCGCCATTACTTACAGTCTTTCATAGTTTTACACATTTGTAAGTAATGTTTAGGAATTACATTGTATTCGCTTATGATGATGTCTCGGAGCGCATAGGCTAAGCATTTGCCTGTGGTGGTATGGAATCTCGGATACAAATCTGACAGAAAAAGTCTTTATACCACCTATAATTATTTCATCCATTACCTCATATACGTGTTGTATTAGTAGTATAGTTGTAGCTCGAATAGGTCCGCTCAACCGGGGAGTGATGACAGAATTCCAACGTAAAATATCAGATTAACGCTGCTGTGTTTCATATGGTGAGTGTGGAGAACCGGAGACCTTTTTTTTACTGGAAACGAGGCATACCATCGTAGTACTCAGGGGTGACAACGCATCTGCATTTTTATTCATAATCGAGGATAGATTAGGTTGAATATGTGCTTGTATGTCACCCTTGTCCTATATAAAATATAGTCGTGTGAATGTCGTAAGAGGCAATAGGGGGAAATAATCCATCAGATGGGCAAAATAATAAGTAACTGTCATTGATTACCCGTCTGCCAAACGTGGCAATTATGGCAAATATCCTCCTTAAGAAGCAATCCATCCTTAGCAGTGACCATTAGATAAACTGTAACGGTAACGCTATGTTCTGTAATTAAAAAAATCGTTTATATATAATTTGTGTATGTGCTAATCAAGTGTTTAATAGGCCTATAAATAATTGTTCCAGACATTATACATCCAAACATCAATGTATATAATAATACAGCATCGATACAGGAAAAAAACTAGCGTGGAATAGTCAGAAAAAGTAAAAAATAGTTACGACACTGAAAACAAAATCTTTCAAGCACACTTTCGCCTTCTTATAACATGGATCTTCATAATGTGGTCTCATGCCAACTTTATAGTGACAAGTAACAGCTTACGTGGTTAGAGCTAAATTCGCGAAATATTTACTTTGCATTTAGCAAGATTTATTAGTCGAAATATTTACTTTGCATTTAAAAAGATTAGTTTTTCAGTAGAAAGAATATCGTATTAAGTTATTTCCTGCTACTGGATTACTGACTGGTAGCGATAGAGTGGTAGATCGAAAAAATTTTTGCATGGTCACACTATATCATGGTTGTAGCGTGAATGGATCTATCCCCCTGAGGAATGACTATGCTCTCTCAGAATACCAATATTAAATAGCAGCTTAAAGCCGCTATGTTTAGTAGGGTGATTGTGAAGAACCGAATACCCTTTTTACAGGTGACGTGGCATTCCATTTTGGTCCTCAGGGGTGACAATGCATTTCGCACCTGCAATTCCCCTGGTGTTGCGGTTGATCATGGCGGCGGTAGTCACTTAACATCAGGTGATCCGCATGCTCGTTTGCCCCCTCTTCTATATAAAAAAACGAATATTTATGTAAAAACTTGTGCTAAGGACCGTATGAAGATATGTACTATCTCATATTGAAAGAAGCTTTAAATACAACGTTGTACTTTACGACTAAAACGTATTTCTTAAACGTTATATGCTATAAAAATTCAAATTTCATACACGTAGAGACGAGGTATTCTAAATTCAAACTCGTCCAGCATGAACGAGAATACATTTCCGTTCCTGTGTATTATAAAACGATGTACTGAGTCGAGTCTTACTACTCGCTAACCTAAAATTACGTCCATTGCTGTTTTTCAAGTAAGTTATCAATTCGTTGATGTTTAATAACAGCCAATGTTTTCTAAAAATTAACCGTAATTCGAAATCAAATACAGCATTGTCATATCATTAAAATGCTCGTTACTTTGTATTGACACCATAAGGACGAAGTTTTCTTGCAATATGAAGGCAGACAGAAAACAAAAATATGATTTCGTCTATGTTTTCAATTAGTATCAAAGACATAAATAAGTTTCTACATACACTGTACTATTTTCCGAATGTGAAAGTATGACAGGCCACGCATAAAGTTTTGCAAAAAAATTGTATTTTTTAAATATGAGACATTGGACAGTTATCCATTCCTCTATGAAATCGAAGTAACATCAAAGCCATATACTTGAAAGAAGTGGGCGATGCTATGAACAACAAGCGGCCAAACACAGTGCTCTGCGTGCTACTGCTTAACAACGAAAGCGCATCCGCTGACTTTCCCGCGTAAAACGAGGGAATTCCTGGACAGCACATCGGATAATAGACTGGCCTAACAGTCTCTTTGAAGCCCTGATTTGACAATATGCGACTTCTTTCTATTGTCTAAAATAGAAATTCAAGCTAAAATTAAAACAGTTTTCGAACAAGCCGTGGAAGAGGTGTCTCAGTCGGACTGGGAGACGTGTTCTTAAAATTGATACAGACACGGGATATTTTGTATGTGGGGTTATATTCTGGTTTAAATTACTTTAAAAATATTTACTAATAAAATCTTTATGTTTATTCATAAAATTTTTTTGTAAGTTTCGCAAACTCACGACTCAACTACTCTCGGCTGTGATCCGTATAATCCACTACAAGTGTACTCCCTATATAAGCGAATTACCACTAACTGATTCATCACGGGATCTCTAAAACTATACACCCGATTGGCTTGAAATTTATTTACATAATTAATTATTTAGCAATGTAGACGCTCAATAGAAACGAATTTTACGATAGTCCTATCAAAAAAAAATCTTGGTATTTTAGCTGGACTATGCTTAGCAGTGCATTTATGTAGGCTGTACAGGATGGATGAAACTAAAGTTATTAATAAAACATTTAAAAAAAGTAAAAATCACCTTCAGATGTTCAATTCAACATTTTTAACACGTCTATAATTAACTCCTAAACGTTTTTCACGTAAAGTGTTTCTCAAACATATAGAATTTTTTTGTCTAACTTCAATATGGTGGTGTGTGGTAAATGTTGTGAAGAAGTATTTAGCGCCATACAGTGCTCTGCCTATTATAAGTTCTTCGATTACCTGTGTTCTGGGACAACTGAAATTGGATATCGCAAGCTAGGAGATAGACAGTCATCGTGGCGTTGTGTTTCCTGTAAGTCGTCTCAACAACAAACCCGGCTTGGATCACCATTTCCTGAAACTTCACGTCAACTTACTCTTGATAATGTTATGATCGGTCTCTGCAGAAGTTTTCGTGCCGATAATTAACCTTTCAAGAAATCATCAGTGATATTCGAATAATCAAAAACGATATTTCAGACCTACGAAAATCTAATAATACGTTAGAAAAACTTGAAAGCTTTGAAAAAAGACTTCAAGTAGTCAAAAATACTGAGCAAAAAATATCGTCTCTCGAGCGCCTGGAATATCGACAATAAACCTCGGTAACGGTCGGGTAACCTCGCCGAATGCCTGGTTTTCCGATGGTGAATAGTTGAGGGAAAAACAAAAGCCTGTTATTCTTGCGCACACTCTATTTAATACATACTATAGAAATACACGCCAAATATACTATAGAATATCGAGAGGCTGGTTAGTCTACACCTGTGATCTTGATCGATTGAAACTAAATTAAGGTTACTAATAAACCTCTTAGAACGTCTCTTTTCGGAGTAGAATGCTGCTAGGTGGCATTTTGTAGCATCAACTCAAATCTGACAGCAGTATTCCATTCACGAGCGAACTTGCGTTATGGTAAGAAGCCTACCCCGGCATGAATTATCCCCGCACTCTTGCAAATGACACCTACTGTTCTTGCTGGTGCTGTGGCCCTGATCTCAGTGAACTCCATATAGTTGAGGCTCGAAGAAATCTCAATTACTAATAACTCAAGATGTAAACTTGGAGTACACTGACAAGTGTACCCCGTTTAATTATGTAGGAATCGTAAAAAGCGGCTATACTATATTCCAAAACCCATGGCTTCTCATATATGGTTTCCTTATATGAGAACCTCAGTTATGCCAGGCATAAAATACCGACACCGTCGACAGAAAGTAGTATCAAAGGTGCGAAACATTTGATCGTCAGTTCGCCTGTCACGCTTGACTATTAAGGCAAGTCCACATTAAAGGGGCAGAGGTTTATGTCCAACACTGGATATTTAGAGAATAATTAATTAAAATTATAAATGTAATTTGGTCATAAGAATTTAAAAAATTACACTAAAATTGTTAATAATACAATAAGGTTAAATTTCTTGTGTTAAAAAATGTTGTCGCCATTAATATGCTCTACATGTTTCCATATTTGAAAACTAGCAAAATACCAAACGTTATCTGAACGAAGCAATTCCGTGCCTTGTGGCTCGGTAAATTGGAAAAGTTTAACTCTTCTGTCAAAATTGACATGAATTTAGTGAACTTCAAAAAGACACCCGTTGAAAGTTCAAGCCAATTTATTTGTTTTATTTAGCCATTTAAGCGTTAAAGCTTCTGAAGTCCCTTAATAATTCAACAATAAGACAATAAGAAATAAAATATACATCTTTGATAGGTACTGGTACAGAAATATTTATTGATACATATTTTATAACTGCTAATACTGATACTATTGGAACGGACTAGATACAGGCTTAGCCCAACTTAAACGTTTTTTTTTTTCAACATTTTATTCTTTAAACAAAATTATAATCTTTTGTAACATGCTATCATGTTCAAGAACTTTCGCCACTACTCGAATATTCTAAATGTTTTTAGTGGAAAAGGCCTATAAAAGACCAGTAAGGACCGAGTCAGTATTGAATTGGCGATAAAAGTGAAGATTTCGGAGCGAAATAAAGTGAACTAAATTGTTAAGTGTGATTATCTGGGGGCACGGCAGTGCCCCCGCCAAGTCGAGCAAAAAAGCGGCACGGGCGTACCATACTTTTCTCGAAGCAATTCAGACCATTTTCAACTCCCTATAACTTCGTAGTCAATAAAACTAGAAACCTAAATTCAGTAACCAAATAGGCATTGTATAAACATGGTATATTTTAAATTTCATTCAATTTGAACCAGTAGTTTAAGAATTATAACTAGTCAAAGTTTCTTAATTTTGTTACTTACTGAGTGACCGATCATTAAAACTCTAAAGCACTTCTAGCAGACATAGAAGCTTCAAATTCAGAATACAATTAGTTTTTATTGTATAAATCAAGGAAAAACTAAAATATTTGTTAATATCGGTCCAGTTTTCTAGATAAACCAACTGCATAAATAACTTTGTAATCCCATATAAATATATAGAATTACAAAGTTACATTTGCAGTGAATGAATCAGTGTACTTGTAGTGTAATTGTGTAGATTGATTTGGCAATCGCACTAAGCAATCTAATTTAATATGATATGTATTACTTGTGAGATACATTGTGTTTTCATGCAATGGCCAAATCAATCTATATATTTAAAATATAAAAGATTTTTAACATGGATATGGTCACTATAAAATGTTGTTAGGTTAGCTAATTACGAAGTAACTTAAAACAGAAGGACCCTTAAGTAGGAACTGAATAAATTAACCGACTTGGTATGGTATGGACCTCACAAGTTTTTACGGTAGAAAAACGAGAAGTTGCGAGACTTGATTTTTTTACAAGTTATGTTTTTAATGGCATTAATAGTGTTTTTTTTAAGTTCTAATTGGTGTTCGGTAGTTAAAGTATCAATTTTGGTAACTCAATCGGCAGTTTCTATTGTCACGAACCCTAACCTCGTAACATTATTATGCATTGTTTAACTAAACTTACTGGTATTAAATGTTCTATCTTATTATTTACGTTTTAACCTGGCCAAGTTTGTGGTTGCCAACGCTGCTTCTATTGAACATCATAATCATTTGGCATTTTTTTAAATTTGGAATCAGTTGCGACTAATTGAAATTAGTGAATGCGACGATAGAGGCAATCTCTGGCAATAATAAGACTTTAATTAATTTAAAATGCTGCCCAAAAATATGTAGTAAAAATTGTTTACACCTGGTACATCAAAAGTACGCAAGGCATGATGGGCAAAAAATTGGAAGTTGTATATAGTAACAACATTCATATCCTACGAATATAAAAAGAAATTTAATTCAAGCTTATGCTCATTCAGAAATCTGATTCTCTGATTCGAATTTAACGGATTTAAAACATTTTTGAGGAAAGTTTTTATTCAAAAAACTCCGAGAAGATTATTAAAAGTTTTATGATCATTGTATATCAACATTTTTCTAATGGAAGGGTACTAAACGGAACGTAACACGACGGAATCGTATAGATTGAGGTAGAAGAAATATATATTTTTCTGTAATACTCCACGTTATACATTACAGAAAAAGGATAATGCATGAATTAGTTTTATTTTGTGTTCAGTGTTCGTGTACATGTTATGGTAAAAAGGCTGAGGTGGTCCTCGGGCCATCCCTAAACCGTGGCATTTATATAATTAATAATTTTTTAAGAATTTATATACTCCTATGTATTAGACATGCAGGTTTCCTAACAATATTTTCCTTCATCGCCGAGCACGTGGTAAATCAACACTTAAAATTTCAAGTAACAATTTGATTGGTGCCGTCGGGTATTCGATTCCCCGGGTTACTCGCGTTCTGTTATACATACAGTTCCCTTTCGTTGTGAATTGGTTTTAGGTACACTTTATCCTTGAGACAACCCCAATAAAAAAAATCCAAAGGATTTAAGTCAGGGGATCTCGGGGGCCGATCTCGGGGGCCATAAGATTGGCCCCAATCGCCCAATCCACCTTCTTGGGAACCTGTTGTCAAGATAGGCTCGAACGTCTCGAGCGTAATGTGCTGGGCAACCGTCGTTTTGGTACCACATCGTTGCCCGTGTTTGTAGTGGCACATCCTCTAGGAGCGTTGGCAATCGGTGTTGAAGAAATGCCAAATAGTTTTCACCATTTAATGTAGGAGGTAGCTCTACTGGTCCTAGTATTGAACCATTGAAGATTCCTGTCCATAAATTGATTTTAAACATGTATTGTGAACGGTCTTCTCTGGTTTCATGCGGGTTCTCTAACTGCCAACTATGAATATTGTGCAGGTTAAGATATCCGTCCCTTCTGCACTGAGACTCATCAGTCCACAAAACTTTATGAAAAAAGTCGGGATCTTGCCTATTTAGTTCCAGCATTCGTCGGCAAAACAGAACTCGTTTTACATAATCACCCTCAAGGAGAGTTTGCACTCTTTGAATGTGGTATGGGTGAAATTGATACCTTTTTTTTAAAATACGATGAACCGATGATTTCGGTATTCCAGTGCGGCTTTGTATCATACGAACCGAAGTCGAGGGATCCCCTTCGCGTTCCTGTAGCACGACGTCGTCCTCGATTGTTCGCGGTCTCCCAGATTGAGAACCTCGAGTTCCAGGTATTCTGCCCTCCCTATAGGCAGAATCCAATCGTTCAATCACCTCATACGTCGGATGTCTACGGTCTGGATACCGTTCCGCGTACAATCTTGCAGCCAACCTTGCGTTTAATGAGACTATGCCTCGAGTAGAAACTTTCCTGGTTTCGCCGTAAATCAAGTACATGTCAGCGTACTCACGATGTGTAAAGCGATTAACAGCGCCTCTTCGTGGATTTTCCATTATTAGAACTTTCACAACAAAATCAATCAGTTCAACAACAGTCCGAGTAGTAAGCAAATCAAAGTCCAATTAATAAACGCCGAGTAGTCAAAAATATTAAAAATAACGAAAGGAGCACAAAACCGCACGAGTATCACAAAAAACTGAAAATAACGTACTAAAAACAAAATCAACCACCGAATTCCGAAGCTACCTGTGCGAGACTGAGATAGCACTGTTCTCCCTCTATTCACAGCTATCTCGCTCAGTTTATGACCGGAGAACTGGTTGATGGGATGCTAAACACAATAACTAAACAACATTCCTTTTCATTGCTTTTGAAAACAGAATTCGTTTATTCAATAACAAAGTACAGCTTCCCGCTGAGAGCGCTACCCTTAATAATAAAAATAGTAATTTTGACATTTTTTTAAATAGTTGATATAAGTGTTATACCTTTTCTGAATTTGCAGTAATTGGAGCAGTTTTTAAAATTATTTGCCAGTTTACGTCAGTACATTTTTTTTTCAGGGTAGGTCATCAAAGTTGGAGTTCAATTTTGTCAAAGGTTAAAAAGTAACACAAATCATTCTATTTTATTAAAAAATACACTAGATTTTGGGAGAAATTTACTTTCAACGCATGGAACAACTGTTCGAAAAATACAAAAATATAAAAACCAACAATTTTCAAGGTATTTCTAACGACAACGGTAGAAACACTAACTAAAAGTAGAGATTTTTGAGAAAATAAAACAATCGACGATATCTCAAAAACTAAAATACTTTTACTAAGGTCATTTATTTTTATCTGCAAGATCTAAGGCTAACCTATCTTCCATGTCACTCTGACGTGATATTTTTGGGACACCCAGTATTTACAGCGAGCGTTAACCATCTGAGGTACCACGGCACACACCCGTGCGGTACATAGGAGTATATAAATTCTTAAAAAATTATTAATTATATAAATGCCACGGTTTAGGGATGGCCCGAGGACCACCTCAGCCTTTTTACCATAACATGTACACGAACACTGAACACAAAATAAAACTAATTCATGCATTATCCTTTTTCTGTAATGTATAACGTGGAGTATTACAGAAAAATATATATTTCTTCTACCTCAATCTATACGATTCCGTCGTGTTACGTTCCGTTTAGTACCCTTCCATTAGAAAAATGTTGATATACAATGATCATAAAACTTTTAATAATCTTCTCGGAGTTTTTTGAATAAAAACTTTCCTCAAAAATGTTTTAAATCCGTTAAATTCGAATCAGAGAATCAGATTTCTGAATGAGCATAAGCTTGAATTAAATTTCTTTTTATATTCGTAGGATATGAATGTTGTTACTATATACAACTTCCAATTTTTTGCCCATCATGCCTTGCGTACTTTTGATGTACCAGGTGTAAACAATTTTTACTACATATTTTTGGGCAGCATTTTAAATTAATTAAAGTCTTATTATTGCCAGAGATTGCCTCTATCGTCGCATTCACTAATTTCAATTAGTCGCAACTGATTCCAAATTTAAAAAAATGCCAAACGATTATGATGTTCAATAGAAGCAGCGTTGGCAACCAAAAACTTGGCCAGGTTAAAACGTAAATAATAAGATAGAACATTTAATACCAGTAAGTTTAGTTAAACAATGCATAATAATGTTACGAGGTTAGGGTTCGTGACAATAGAAACTGCCGATTGAGTTACCAAAATTGATACTTTAACTACCGAACACCAATTAGAACTTAAAAAAAACACTATTAATGCCATTAAAAACATAACTTGTAAAAAAATCAAGTCTCGCAACTTCTCGTTTTTCTACCGTAAAAACTTGTGAGGTCCATACCATACCAAGTCGGTTAATTTATTCAGTTCCTACTTAAGGGTCCTTCTGTTTTAAGTTACTTCGTAATTAGCTAACCTAACAACATTTTATAGTGACCATATCAATGTTAAAAATCTTTTATATTTTAAATATATAGATTGATTTGGCCATTGCATGAAAACACAATGTATCTCACAAGTAATACATATCATATTAAATTAGATTGCTTAGTGCGATTGCCAAATCAATCTACACAATTACACTACAAGTACACTGATTCATTCACTGCAAATGTAACTTTGTAATTCTATATATTTATATGGGATTACAAAGTTATTTATGCAGTTGGTTTATCTAGAAAACTGGACCGATATTAACAAATATTTTAGTTTTTCCTTGATTTATACAATACAAACTAATTGTATTCTGAATTTGAAGCTTCTATGTCTGCTAGAAGTGCTTTAGAGTTTTGATGATCGGTCACTTAGTAAGTGACAAAATTAAGAAACTTTGACTAGTTATAATTCTTAAACTACTGGTTCAAATTGAATGAAATTTAAAATATACCATGTTTATACTATGCCTATTTGGTTACTGAATTCAGGTTTCTAGTTTTATTGACTACGAAGTTATAGGGAGTTGAAAATGGTCTGAATTGCTTCGAGAAAAGTATGGTACGCCCGTGCCGCTTTTTTGCTCGACTTGGCGGGGGCACTGCCGTGCCCCCAGATAATCACACTTAACAATTTAGTTCACTTTATTTCGCTCCGAAATCTTCACTTTTATCACCAATTCAATACTGACTCGGTCCTTACTGGTCTTTTATAGGCCTTTTCCACTAAAAACATTTAGAATATTCGAGTAGTGGCGAAAGTTCTAACAAGGAATTTTCTAGAACGCTCTCCTAGTTCTGCTACTCCATACTGGATGGCGCTAGTCAATTTTCAAGAAAGATCTTGACGCTCCTACTTCTGCTTCTTGATGGCGCTAATAATCACCGGTCATCTACCAGGCATTCATTATTTCGCGCAACAGTAATATCCATCTTCTCTTCTGAATTTCTTAATAAAATTATTTATATAAATTAAATGACATTTGTCATTATTATCATTACTAAATTATATATTTTTTTTTATAGAAGAGGGGGCAAACGAGCATGCGGCTCACCTGATGTTAAGTGACTACCGCCGCCCATGATCAACCGCAACACCAGGAGAATTGCGGGTGCGTTGCCGGCCCTTTAGAAAGGAGTAAGCTCTTTTCTTAAAGGTCCCCAGGTCGTATCGGTCCGGAAAAATCGCCGGTGGTAAACTATTCCACAGAGAGGTTGTACGTGGAAGAAAACTCCTTGTGTACAGTGGTAGACCGCCAAGCATCAAGATGGTGTGGATGGTATCGGGAAGTTTGCCGTGTAGTGCGTTCACGAAATTTGGCGGCTGGTATTAATCCGAACAATTCCTCAAAGCACTCCCCGTGATAGATGCGATAAAATACGCAAAGAGATGCAACATCTCTTCGCAGCGCCAGTGAATCGAGCCGATCGAAAAGCACTCGGTCGTCGACGATTCGAGCCGCTCTGCACTGGACGCGGTCAAGTGGAAGGAGCTGGTACTGGGGAGCCCCAGCCCAGAGATGGGAACAGTATTCCATGTGCGGCCGAACCTGCGCCTTGTAAAGTTGCAGGCGGTGTGCCGGCATGAAATACTGTCCCGCTCTGCTGAGCACGCCAAGCTTTTTAGAGGCCAATTTGGCCTTACCTTCCAAATGACCACGAAACTGCACGCCACTCGATATGTCGACGCCGAGGATTCCGATACTGGCTGAGGCAACAAGGGGAGTGCCTTGAAACTGAGGGGATACGATAAAGGGGTTCTTTTTAGCGGTTAACGCGCAAACTTGTATCTTCTGGGGGTTAAACTGGACTAGATTTAGTCGTCCCCAATCCGAGACTCTGTTCAGCAAAGACTCGACTTCAGACACAAGTTTATCCCGGCACTCGGAGACGTTTTCCCGAGAAATATTGGCTCGGCCGGTGTAAAGAGCATCACCAGTGCTGTCATCTGCATAGCAATGAATGTTACGGGTATGCAACATATCATTGATATGCAGAAGAAGCATCGTTGGCGATAGCACGCAGCCCTGTGGAACACCAGCATTAATAGGCTTGCAATCGGAGCTTGCACCGTCTACAACGACCTTGATGCTCCGTTCTGCAAGAAAGCTGGTGATCCAATTGCACAATTTCTCGGGAAGCCCATAGGAAGGGAGCTTCGAAAGTAGCGCTTTGTGCCAAACCCGATCGAAGGCCTTCGCAACGTCCAAACTAACGGCCAATGCCTCCCCCTTGAACTCTACTGCCTCCGCCCATCTGTGCGTGAGGTAGACCAGAAGATCACCAGCTGACCGACCACGGCGAAAACCGTATTGGCGGTCACTAATCAGCTGGTGATCCTCAAGGTACCTCATGAGCTGGCAGTTTACAATGGACTCCATTGTTTTGGAGAACAAGGAGGTGATGGCGATTGGCCGGTAGTTGGACGGGTCTGAGCGGTCGCCTTTTTAGGGATCGGGTGGACAAAAGCCGTCTTCCATGATTTTGGGACTACGCCTAGGGAGTAGGAGTTTATATGTCAAATTCAAAGCATTTTAAGCTTTTCAGAAGTGGCTAGAAGGAATATTAGTAATATTAATTAATAAGATTACTAGTATTTAAAAATAATGTTACATATTAAATTATTCATTTGTAAATTTAAATAAAGTCTTACCTTATTAACTTGTGGCAATTCTTGTATGTAAGGCGGTGTGAAAATGACAATTTGTGTACATTTAAGTAATTAAGTTGTTCAATATATTTTGGTAACTGTTTGTTGTTTACACAACCTCTTCCACCAACAAAACTTATTATTGTACTAATTGAACAAAATTTTGTTACTATTTTTGTAATTTTTGTCCCTTTAAGGAGTTATTGAAAATTATGCTCAGATTTTTTTCCATGACGTGCTACTCACAATTACTTTTATTAAATATTTGTTGGCAGCATTTTAAATGAATTAAAGTCTTATTATTGCTAAAGATTGCTTCTAATGTCGCATTCACTTATTTAAATTAGTTAATAGTTGGAACTGATTCCAAATTAAATGTCAAATGTTGTCAATAGAAGCAATCTTCGTAGCTAAAACTTGACTCAGTTAAAATGTAAATAATAATATAGCACATTTTACTACCAGTAAGTTAAGTTAAATTATACCTTCATGGTTATGTAATATCCATCTTCTGTCCAGAACTTTTTAATAAAATGATTTATATCAATTGAATGACATTTGTCATATTTATTACATTAACAATTATATGTCCAATTTAAAGCATTTTAAGCTTTCCAGGAGTGGTTAGAAGGAATATTAGTAATATCAACAAGATTAAAAAAAGTTAATAAGTATTTAAAAAATTGTTACATGTAAAACTAATTATATGTAAAGTGAAATTATGTTTTACCTTATTATCTTGTGGCAATTCCTGTATGTAAATGTAAGACAGTGTGATAAAGACTATTTAGTGTTGTACATTTATGTCATTAAGTTGTTCAATATATTTTGATTACTGTTTGTTGTTTATATAACCTCTTCAACCAATAAAACTTATTGTCGTTATAATTCAACAAATTTTAAGTACTATTACTTTATTGAGGATGTTACTAAAATGTGCTCCAGGCATGCAACAGTTTGTAATTTTTTTGTCCCTTTAAAGAGTTATAAAATATTATGCACAGATCTTTTTCCGTGGCGTTGCTGTTCACAATTATATTACTCGTATTTTTGTTAATTTTTTTAATGTCTTTTGTATGTGTGATATAATAATATCATCAAAAAACAACTGTGAGGAAACTGGTATAGAACGCTGATACTCACATTGATCTTTTATTAGAGAGTCAAAACGCTTCTCATTATATTTACATGCCTTTTCCATATTATCCATAACCAGTATGTGTTCTTTTCGTTTATGGCAGATATATATTTATTGGACAAAGTTTGAAGGGAGTTAGGGAATGATAAAGTTTTTGATTTAAAGCACTTTACGTCAGTCTCATAATATTTTTTATTGTTATCCACCTCAATCGAGTACAACTTAAGTTCCTATAGCAATGCTTGCTTTTCTTTATATACATTATAACATAATTTTTGATATTGATATTATTTTTTTTAATTTTTGTATTTTTTTCATGAATTTTTTATATTTCTTCAATTTGATTAGCATTTGCAATTAGAGTCGCATCAGTTTTCATCATTCATCAGTCACATTTATTGTTGTCGATTGCTGTAATAATTTAGAAGTATTAAATTGCAGAAGCTCAGAGTTTGTGCAAGCATATGTTTTAAATTGTGCTATTTGCTCATTAGTATGACACATATTAAGTAGTTATATTGTTTAGACGTTAAATAAATTGTAAAAGTTTACATCACCAACATCATTATAGTTCTTGCTATTCACGAGTGCGGTCGACCTTTGGATGTGGTTTGACATGTGTCCACACATACACTGTGCATGGCAATACTGTCATATTGTGTATGTACATTAAGGCACAGCGTCGATGTATGAAAACTACTGTAGTTTGCGACGACAAGTGCACTGGGGTTGACCGTCGAATGCCACGGCAAACTGTTTACACTAGTGCGTGACGAATTGTACTGTGCGAGTGATCACTATGAAATTTTTCCATAGCTCGACTGCCACAGGGGTGCTATCACCTAAGAGCGTACGAAGATAACTCTGGTCGGCCGGCGGCGTGCTTCCGGCGCCTTTCACTGAATGGAATAAGTTTAATTTAGTTTAGTTTTTACGCATTTACCACTCATTCGAAAAAACGTCCGTCCTGTAAAGAACCAGCGAGGCTTGTTGAAAAAATTTAGAAACAACATGGTAGCGATTACTTCAATCCCACAATTATTTCTCAATAAAGTCTTAAACTTTTTGATGGATAGGTCTTATTCTCATATTTTCTGCAACCTTGTCGTAAAAGCTTATACATTGCCCCATGAATCCACTACCCCATATCATATATCAAAGAGGCGTCAGAGGGAAACTGCAACAGGAGACGGACAGCAGTATCTTCTTGAAAAAGACTCAAAACAACAAAACGCTGTCGTTGCCAACCCACCGGCCGACCTGTGCAACTATGACATACACCCAATATTAGGCTATCTATGTAGAAGGCCAATATTTAGCGGCGGTCTTTGATAGACTGTTATGATGATGATGAATAAAAAATTAATTTTATAAATAACACCTAAGCTAAACCGACTAGAATCGTGTTCATCTAGTTTTAACCGGGTGAGTCTAAGTGTATCCGCAAACAATCCTAAAAAATTCAAACATAGATTGAAAATTTTGCACACGTTACGTCATTCAATTAGAATTCATTATAAAATGTGATAAAATGACTCCATCTGTTTATGAAATCGAAATAAGAAAAGAATTCCTTTTTAAAGAAGTTGCTAGAAATCTGAATGCCGTTTTCAGCTCGTTCAATTTAAATGTTCCACGGTTCAAGACTAAGCGAAACCCGCTTTTAGCGTTGATAAATGGAAAACGGATAGCTGGAATATCGTTTCCGTTATTAAAGAAAGAATATGGAATAGCTAACAATTTTATTTAAAAATACTTAGGTTAACTCGATAATAAATATCGCTACATTTGTCAACGCTTATATTTTGGGGGCTTAACTTTTTTTGGTTTATTCCAACCAAACTATGTACAATATCACAACAATTATATAAACTGCAAACACATACAGGCGAGTGCTCTATCTTAAAAACTATGTAATCCACGATTATCTAAACTACAAAAGTATTTAACAAGAAAAAAACCTAAGGCTACTGGAATTAATTACAAAATATAAAAACGGCAATCAAACGATGTGATACTCCTAACTTAGTTATATTAATTTTATACGTGGTAGAAATAGAAATAGAAATAGAAACTTTTTTATTCAATGTAGATTATAAAAATACTTATTGAAAGTCAATTTTTTAATTTACCACTGGTTCGCAAAAAAAAACCTCTGTCCTGGGAAGAACCAGCAAGAAACCCAGCGGGACTATTTTTTTTAATAATAACTTACAATCATGTTTACAATCAACAACACAAGACAAATTAGAAATAGCTTGGTAGCGATCACCCTTCTCAGGGGTTATTATCATCTATAAATTCCTTAATATAGAGCCATGCTGCAACCATATTACTGGTATATTCGTATTTGTAGCACGAATGGGACGGACCGGGGAAGGACCACGCTCTCATAAAATACCAGCTTAATACTCATGTGTGAGTGTAGACCCTCCGGAGACCCTTTTTTACTCGAAACGAGGAATTCCATGTTAGTACTCAGGGGTGACAACGCATCTGCATTTTGATTCTTAATCGAGGATGTCTATGGGCCACAGCATCCACTTACCATTAGGTGGACCGTGTGCTCGTTTGTCACCCTAATTCTATAAAAATTACATATCGGTGAGAATTTTAACATTAAATAATTTATTTTTTGTGAGTTTTCTTTTAACCATATATTTATGTCATATGAAGTAATTCCGATTTGGGAACGACAAAGATCGGAGCGTCTTACATTTCAAATATCTTTATACTCGTACATTATGGAGGAGCTTGCCCTAATTGTGGAAGCCCCTTCTGACTTGACAATTTTTTTACCGCATTTGTGTGATATACGGGATAATACGCTGTTTCCAAGTCACCAACATACGCGAACATATTTTGTAATGACAGTATGATATATTGAATAAAACTAAATTGACGGATATTGTCGCGTTTAATTAACTGATTTTACTTATTTTTAATTCCCGACGTTTCGGGTGCTTTTCAGCACCAATGGTCACGGGGGGAGGGGGACTGAAATGTTTGATGTCCCAATGTCTTAGTTAGCCCGGCTTCCTTCAGTTTTTTGATATTAATTTTTCGGTCCGATTTACGCAAAACGAGCTTATGAGTTAATTGCAAGATTGCAATTTGAGATTAAAAAACAAAGGCCGTTTAAGTTCCAAGGGGTTATCTGAGATGAGAAAAGTTTTATATGATTTCTTATTTGCCGTAGGTTTGAGTAATCATAAGAAGCAATTAATAAATTATAAGATGTATAAGATATTTAAAATAAGGTTATAAACGCTACTCTACATCGTCTAGTAAGATACGACAAGGAACACACTAGGAAGTGGTCAGTAGCGTCTTCGAAATAAAGATAAAAAATAAGAAATTGCTGTTGCCCACTCAGTTATTCAATTTTTCTGTCAAGAAATTGTCATACCTAGCAGTCCGAAGTGAGGATATTGGCACTCCTCCTGACACGAAACAATTTATAGTCTATGGCCTTAAGCATGATGTCTGGGGTCTTGACGGGTTGCCTTCCAATTGTACTATAACAGTGAGGGAATAGAGAATGTGCCTGTCCTTGCACACACACACGTGAACAATAATCTTGTCTTATGATTGGCTGGCTGAGGTATTTTGTCCGGTTGAAACTGGCTGCTATTGCTGGCGGCGAGGCGAGCCAGCCGCCTCCTGACATCCCGCGTGCTTAGCAAGCGGCAACATCACGCTATGCGTCGCGACCAATCACGGTGCTCCGAGTGATCATTGGAGTATCGTCAGCCGTGAAGCGCTTGCGGCGAGAATAAAACGCTTCCGGCCGGCAGATTTCATTCGCAGCACAGAAGAAATACAAAAAACATTAAGAACAAGAAGAAAATAAGATCCTTCTTAGTGCTGACATAATTAAATAAGTAATCACAGAACGCATTGTAACCTTTTTGTATGGTTGCGCCTACGCGCACCTTTATTTTCTTATTTTTAATCTGATTTATTTTATTAGTTAAGTTGGCAGAACAATACTCCCCTATTTTTCCTTATCGAAAAAAATCTTATTTGTGAACTAGTGTTCACAATTAACACTGCCCCATAAATTTTGTTTTGATATAGTAGATTGTATCTATGGTTTTTTATTAACGTTTTACGTTTTGCCTAATTGTTTTGAATACATAATACTATAAACCAAAACGTGAACGGGGGTTAATTACAAATAAATCGTTGTTTTGACATATTATTACTTCCGCTATTCATGATTATTCCTAACGTTGCATTTGTGAACTAAGAATTTTATTGGTTCATAATTAAGACTTTAAAACCTAATTATGGACCTATAACAATTTTAATAATGTTTCAATAAAATTGTTCTGTAATTTTATTAGGGTTCTTCATGATTAAAAGTAAACCAATTTCGTTGGCCTAACAAACTGTTCTTTTTATATAAATAGTTCAAATAGATAGATACCTACTTACTTAGTTTTTTATATATTTATAAAAGCCTTTTAAAACCCTATTGGATTCAGTAGTAAAAAATAAAAATCTGAAATTTAAATGATTTACGTCTAAATTAATAAATTACTAAAATAATAACGACATTAACTAATTCAACGTATTCAAATCACTATTTGATAAATATGCAGTCCTTTGACTAGAATTTTGGGATCACATTTCAATATAGCTTATTCTTTATTGTGTTGGTTGGTTATCGTGTAATGTATTTTGATTTTTGAAAAATCAAAAATCAAAATATATTACACAATAAAGAAAAAAGTACCTGTACTTGCAAAAACGGACTAAAAACTTTTTTAACCGATGACAAGGAACTAAAATTAGAACAATGGATCTAAGATAAACCTAGTTTAGGGTATCAATTGCACCCATATGATGTCAAATGTGTGGTACAGTTATTTTTGACCACGTGTAGTAAACACGTGAAAAAAACAGTTCAAAGTTATTTTCCTGGAGAACAATGCATGAAATTGTTCCTTAAAAGACATCCGCAAATTACTACACGAACAGCAGAAGTAATTTCAAGAGCACGAGCTGGAGTGACTGAAGAGTCTCTCAATCTCTATGTATTTTCAAACGGAACTCCACTTGATTTCTATTAATTATTTTTAGCAACTACACAAGGAACTTCATAACGATCATAATAATGTCTGAGGATTATACGTCAGGATACTTATTTATATGGGTAAGTGAAATCATGTTTAATTACTATAATGTTTTTATATAGAATTTTGCCTTTCACTTTTTTAGTTCATAAATAAGGCTGATTTTGTTCAGAATTAGTTCCAAACCGTTCACAATTGAGGCCAAAGACACTTTTTGGATATTTTCGCAATTTTAACATTACTTGAAATCATTTAGAGTTAAAACAGTTTAACTAGTTGATGTACCACATATCTATTACTAATTATTCTTTATTAATATACTATAGTACCCGGTTGACCGAGCTTTGCTCGGTAATTTTCGCTCGGTTTTTTTTTTGATTCGTGTCTTTTGGAAATAATATTTAGATACAAATTACATACTGATGAAATACGAATAATATTTTTTTGATCGTAGCGACATAATAGAAAAAACTGAACTGGTTATTTGATTAAAAAATCATGAGTGCTTAAAAAATCATGAGTGCAATTAGTTTAATTTAAATTTTCGTGTGTTTAAAAAATACTAAAAAAAGGGCTCGAAAAAATAGATTTTCTCAAAAAAGAACTTGAAAAAAAATTTAAAAAAAGTCGGTCGGTCGGTCTGGGCTCGAACCATGGTATTACGATTTTGCGACCGCCCAATATACCATTAAGCTATTTGTAATCATTAATAAGCCGTCAAAATTTACCTTCTTATTCTAACGATATTATAGCAGTTTTTCATTGCCTAAAAACACGGACAAAAAGACATTTTCTAAAAATAAATCCTAGCTAGATCGATTTATTGCCCCCGAAACTCCCTGCACACAAAATTTTATGAAAATCGTTGGAGCCGTTTCCGAGATCCCGATTATATATATATATATACATATATACAAGAATTGCTCGTTTAATAGTATAGGATATTCATTGTACAAGAGATTTGATAAAAATAAAATAAATGGAATTCCGATTAACCGTTCATGTATTGGTCCAACTACCCTATATGACGTAAAATTTAAGTATTAAAAAAGGATTTATATTATCATTTTAACGCTTCATTCGCACCATCAAATAATTTTTCACTTCCAAAATCTTACGCGTTACGCTATAAATTTCAAGAGACTTGCTTACATAACTTAGTCTCCTTATAAAAGATTAGTTGAGATCAGTGCAATATGTTACGGGTCTAGGTAAACTGGACAATCTACTAAAGTACTATCTCACAATAAAGGCGATAGTGAACTGTTTTATTTGAAAAGACTATCTAGTAGGGGGGATCCTACAATTCGCTAACCGATTCTCGTTCTACTCGAGAATCTTTTTTCGCCAACAGTGGGCACGTTGCTTGAAGAAGAGTATACCCTCTAGACCATTGGTATTTTAGTTTACTGATCTTAAGTTTATATCAATTACTCTGGTTCTAACTGCAGCTATAGTTAGTACGAATAATATCTCGCAGATAAACTTTATACATAGCCTTCTCCAATGCACGCTAAGCGATCTTGAGCTTCCTCATACACCCAGCGATGAATCTCAGATATGTCATCAAGGACTACACAGACTGGTTGTAAGTACACTATTCAAGTCTTGAGGAATTCATGACGATAAGACCGGTCGTAAATTGATAAATCGCTTACCAATAGTGGCAACTGTGGCAAAGAATCCCCTTATGATGCAATCTACGGGGGGGACCTATGTTTAGCAGTGGAATTTTTTACGCTGTAAACGCTGGGTGTATGGAGATAAATCTAAAAAAAAATTATCAAAATTTTACTATTTTTCACATGTCTCACACATTTGAATTATAAATAATATAAGAATAATCAGCAAATTAAATAGCGATAAAATCTATTAAAATAGTTTTATTCAATATGCAGTATTTTGCGTTAGTATAAGAAATTATTATTGATACCTTCATAAAACTATAGTACTAAAATCAAATTCAGGAAAGATAATTAAAAATCTCGGTTATTGTTTGTGTGATGAGGTATAACTTCGTATAAGTTAATCCAATTTATATGTAAATTATGTACGTTTGGTGCAAAATGGTCGTAAGTATTTAGCGGATTTCCAAACTGAATTAGAGACGGTTCACGTGTTTTCGATATCCACATTCAAGAATAAAGACAGAGAATGAGGTTAGGTTAATAGATTTTTTAATAGATTTATATTGCTAAACGGATTCACAGTCCAACTGGTGGTGAGTGGCTACTCTAGTTCACAGACACATGCAATCTCAAACGTAGGTCGAATCGAAGTCGCTGTCATCTCTGAGGACTAAGACGGAATGCTTATCAGCTTGTAACTTTACCGACTCTATATACCGTTCGGGCCAAAATACAACACAACAGTGCAAGCATTGCTATTTAGGTTGAAATAAAAATACTAAGAGTTTGGTACCCTCCCAGACGGACTCATATGCAGAAAATAAGTCCTACGTCTTAGTAAAAAGCAGCATTCTCCGGTTCACTACACTACCATACTAAAGACAGCAGCATTACGCTATTTTACGCTGGTATACTGTGAAATCATGGTCCTACCTCGGTCGAGCCGAACTATTTGTACAACGAACATAATATAGTTTGCAAGAATGCAATGCTTTAGATTACAACAAAAATATCGCAAAAGTGTAATTAATCCATTCCCTATTTTACATAAATTTCATAAATAATTTTTTTGGAAGAAGTCTTTTATGAATTGCTATGCGTACTGGTTTCGCTAAGGTGATACCTTGTTATTTTTCGCTAAGTTATTGAAAAAATTGATTAAATGAAATTCCGACCTAAAGCCTCGCCCAGCCTATAATACTTAATAATACACGGTACTAAAATTTTCCTTGAAAAAAAATCTTAGCGACTTATTACTTTAATATTATGAGCAGCGTCATAGTCGTGAAACAAACGTTACAGATTTTTATGAATTTTCGTTAGTATTTTAACAGTAACCTTATTTCATAAAACAGATTTTAATTATAAAGTTTAAATAAATTATCTACCAGTTAAGTTTCAACAACAAATAAACTTAATCACATCAGGACGTTACAATGGTTTTTGAGAAATATTTAACTGATATTCCGATCTTATCCACTAAGTCACTGTATTCTCCTTCCGTCGCCGAATCGGTACTTAAACAAAATGTTTACAAAGAACTTTATATTTCATAGAGTATCATAAAAAGATATTGTAAAATATTATAAAACTATTGATATTCAGAAAAACTGCAGATCTGTGGGAATTCCCATTAAAGTTGTTGTGTCTATAATAGATACAATTGCACCGCAACTATCTATTATTTTTAATATCAGTATATTCGATACTGGTGTGTTGAATAATTAAAGCATAATAAAGTAATACTTTTATTTAAATCTGGTACTACATATCTGGTATATCATTAGACCCCGTCAATTTTAGACCGTATTAGCAGCACAAAAAAACTTTGTAAAATTTTTCAAAATGTTATACTCGGTAAAATGTTAAATTTATTTAATGAAAATAGTTTACTCCATAAAATCAATTTGGTTTAACAAGGGGTTGCTCGAAAACTCAGTCATTAAATCGTCAGCTGATTAAATATATCTAAAATGTATGGGAGAATTCAGAGGCTGTTTTGGGTACTCAAAGCTTTGGATTGTGTTCACCATGAAACATTAACCAGGAAACTTCAAAACAACGGTGTAAAAAGTGATTTTCTTAGATTTTTTCATATTTAAGTAACGGAATGCAAAAAGTTGTCATTAATAGTATGAGTTCTTTCGGGCCGAAAGTACAAATGGACATGCCTCAGAGCTCAATTCTCGGCCGACTTTTGTTTGTGTTATACTGCACTTCTAGAGATAAAAAGTCCCACCACTAGTAAAGTAGGAGCAAACATTTGCGCAATAATAGATATTGTTGGTTATTGGGTCTCATTGTACTGTTATAGTCACAGTATCTCTTCTCGGATACGGTCAAGTTTTATGGAATATTTTTTCATAAAAGTGTTATGATCAATGAACTTACAGTCTACTTGATAAAAGGTGGCTACTTTTTTATAGGAGAGGCGACAAACGAGCATACGGCTCACCTGATGGTAAGTGATTACAGCCGCCCATGGACAGCTGCAAAACCAGGGGGATTGCAGATGCATTGCCGGCCTTTTAAAAAGGAGTGGGCTCTTTTCTTGAAGGTCCTTAAGCCGTATTGGTCCGGAAAAATCTCCGGTGGTAGCTGATTCCACAAAGAAGTTGTGCGAGGAAGAAAACTTCTTTTAAATCACTTGATGGTGGACCAGACATCCAGATGGTACGGATGGAATTAGTCCGAATAATTCCTCAGAGCATTCCCCGTGGTAGATGCGATAAAATACGCAAAAAAATGCAACATCTCCTCACAGTGCCAGTGATTCAAGCCGATCAGAAAGAGCTCGGTCGCCAACGATTCGAATTGCTCTGTGCTGGATGCGATCAAATGGAAGGAGCTGGCACTGGGGAGCCCCGGCCCAGAGATGACAACAGTATTCTATGTGCGGCCGAACCTGCGCCTTGTTAAGTTGCAGGCGGTGAGCTGGCATGAAATACTGTCCCGCTCTACTGAGCACGCCAAGCTTTTTAGAGGTCAATTTGGCCTTCTCTTCTTAGTGACCACGAAACTGCACGTTACTCGATATGTTGACGCCGAGGATTCCGATACTGGCTGAGGCAACGAGGGGAGTGCCTTAAAACTGAGGAGATACGACGAAGGGGTTCTTTTTATTGTAAACGCGCAAACTTGTGTCTTCTGGGGACTAAAACTAAACTAGATTTAGTCGCCCGCGGTCCGAAATTCTGTTCAACAAAATCTCGAATTCAGACACAAGTTTATCCCGGTATCCGGTGACGTTTTCCCGAGAAATATTGGCACGGCCGGTGTATAAAGCATCACCAGTGCTGTCATCTTCATAGCAATGAATGCTACCGATTTGCAACATGTCATTGATATGCAGAAGAAACATCGTTGGTGATAACACGCAGCCTTGTGGAACACCAGTGTTACTGGGCTTGTAATCGGAGCATGCACCGTCTACTACGACCTCCTTGATGCTCCGATCAGCAAGAAAACTGGTGATCCAATTGCACAATTTCTCGGAAAGCCCATAGGAAGGAAGCTTTGTAAGAAGCGCTTTGTGCCAAACTTGATCATAGGCCTTCGCTAAATCCAACGCCTCCCCCTTGGATTCTATGCCTTCGCCCATTTATGAGTTAGGTAACCCAGAATATCACCAGCCGGGCGACCGCGACGGAAACCGTACTGGCGGTCACTAATTAGCTGATGATCTTCAAGGTACTGTATGAACTGGTTGTTAATAATAGATTCCATTATTTTAGAGAACAAGGAGGTGATGGCGATAGGCCTATAGTTAGACGGATCAGAATAGTTACCTTTTTTAGGGATCGGGTGCACGAAGGCTGTATTCCATGATTTCGGGACTATGCCTAGGGAGTAAGAGTACCGGGAAAGACGCGTTAAGACCGGTGTCAACTTCAAACGCATGTCCTCAACACAATAAGAGGAACGCTATCAGGCCCACTCGACCTGTTGATGTACAGGAAGAGGAGTGTTCAGGGCACCGAGCGTTGGGTAAACAGCACATCCTGCATGGATCACTAACACTGCGGGATGGTCAGCGGTTTGTTACCCTCGTCATCAAGAGTCAAGTTGGATGCAAAGAGAGAGCCCAGTAGATCAAGTTTATCTTTTGTGGCATGGGCAAGTGAGTGAGTGAGTAATCCTCCCTGTCCAGAGATGGAAGATATGGCTGACAGAAGTCCCCTTGGACAGCCATGGCGAGAGACCAGAATGCACGTGTTCCCGAAGGAAGACAAACAAGTTTCTCGCCAATTCTGCCGATGTGCTCTGACTTTGCTTTCACAATGACTCTTTTGAAGGACCTGGAAGCAGAATTATACTTCTTTTTAAGAACGCTGGTATTTACATCCCGAGACGTCGATGCGTAAGCCCAGGCCTGGTAAAACTCCTGCTTACGATGTAATGCAATTGTGCAGGAGCGACCAAACCAAGGCTGGGTTCTGCCTTCGATAGGTACCACAGATGATGGAACAAATAGTTCCATTCCCTGTAGCACCACATCAGCGACGGAATCAGCAACAACGCTGGGATCATCCGGCGAGAAGTTAACCCGCCTCCAAGTGCAGGATGCAAAAAAAGTTCGCATCCCGTCCCAATCGGCTGACTTATTGACGACCAAACACAGCGGCAACCTGCAGTATGCAACCGCGATGGGAGCGTGAGTGTGTGTGAGTGAGTTAATATACATTATATATATATATATATATATATATATATATATATATATATATATATATATATATATATATATATATATATATATATATATATATAATACATTTTATTCTTTTAAATTAAACAGTAAAAAATTAACAACTTTTTTAAATAAATATATGTAACCACTTTGAATAAAATTATCATATCCAATTTTTTTTTTTTATAGAAGAGGGGGCAAACGAGCATGCGGCTCACCTGATGTTAAGTGACTACCGCCGCCCATGATCAACCGCAACACCAGGAGAATTGCGGGTGCGTTGCCGGCCCTTTAGAAAGGAGTAAGCTCTTTTCTTGAAGGTCAAGAAAAGAGAGTAGTAGAGTAGTGAATTTATTCATATCAATCAACAATTCCATAGCTTACCGGTTTATATTAAATTATTCGTGTTTATGCACTCTAGCGTCACCTTGTTGTCACTCTAGCGCAATCTTATGTACGACATTGAGAGTCAATCAGTTTTTGTTTGGTAAAATGATTTTACCTATAGAATGAAGAAGATGTCGCTATTATAAAGCAATTTTACTCGAGAGAAAATATTCTTTTTTTATTTATCATACTAAAATTAAACCTTAAAATAAGGGTTGTAACGGGCGGGGTTAAGTCTATTAATAATTTTTTGACATTATCAGTAGTACTAGATTAACACCTATTCTGCTGTCCCGTCCGGCGAGCAGTTTGGTGAATGGCACTGTACTCCGGATCAGACAACGGTCCGAGAAGCCAAAAGTCGATCAGTCGGTCTGTGTCGGCATTACCGCTATGGGATCTATAAAGGCACCCATAGACGCGGGGATGGTCGTCGCTCTCTACGTCCGTACCTTCAAGGCTGCCGAGGCGTCGAAAACAGATGTCTGCTCTAACGTACACGTAAACTCCAGCTCGGGGCACAAAAGAGTGTTCTAATTTGTACCCCTGGTAGGAGAGATAAAAGTGTCAGCCGGAGAGGACACCTGTGTCTCGGTTAGAAGGAGCAAGGCCGGATTCACCGTTTCCAGATGGTAGTGGACGGCGTTAATGTTCGAATGAAGTCCCCTGATGTTGCAGTAAATCCACGGATAGCGTGGCACCCCCCCTTTGACTTATTGCTCCTTTTGCCTCTAGCAGGTTTAGTCTCGAGTGGAATTTCGCCCCCCCCCCATAATACGAGGGGTAGCCTGAGCGTTGGTGAGTTTGGGCGTGTATGCTCAACGAGGGATTCTCCGTCACCAGGGGTGCTGGTACCCTCCTGGGTTAGTGTTATATTGAACTCCGCTACCATGTTAAGGGGGGAGGGGTATTTAGGCCTTCGACCACATGCACTCACCAGACGAAACGCAGAAGCAAAGCTTCCACTTCACGCCGGTATTCTGTGAGGTCGTGGTACCACCCCGGTTCGAGCCGGGCCATACGGGTAACAGCAAAGGCTGCTGCGTGGCTCTACCACTGTTACTGTAGTATGGACTCTTGCAGCCAACTTTATACAAAAGAGGTTAAAGATTCGTATATCGAAGGTTGACCTTTGAGGTCTAAAATATCATCTTACTACGAACTTTACTTGATCTGATATTAAGTAGATAACGCAGTTCATGGCCACGTGCAACTCACTTTAAGTACGAAAACCTACTGATGCGTTTTCACCTAAGATGACCAAGATGGAATGCCTCACTGTGTGTTACTGTACTGACACTCTATACCCTTCAGATCGGAACGTAACAGAGCAAGCAGTGCTATTTGGTAGCAGGAATATGCAAGAGGATGACATCCACCCAGATGACCTTCTAGGCAGAAAGGGAGTCCAACGACTTATTGATTGCTTCAGTTTTGTAATTTTTATCACGGCAGTATAATATATGCCGCGGTTTTTAATTCCGGGTATTCAAACAGTTGTGTCTAGTCAAAAATAAGTACAGCTTGGTTTCAGATAGTCTCTTGAAGGAAGTTTATTTTTTAATATTCAATATTCAATATGAGTTATACGTGACCATTACAAATCTTCAAAATATTATTTTGCCTTTTACAAAAAAAATATTTATAATATCGTAAAATTAATGCTGGACGAAAAATGATATAACGAATATCTTCCCACGCTCTCCAAACATTTTTCTTGACTTTGTGATTTTTATTCGAAACGTCGCCTGAAAGCATTTTAATGTCGACAACCTGAGGAAACTTTGAAACAAAAGACTTCTAAAACAGATATATATATATATATATATATATATATATATATATATATATATATATATATAATATTAAATAAGAGTGTTTGATACATTCTTTTAAAGCTTTACATCATACATCATTATCATTATCATCATTATTACAGCCTATCAAAAGTTCACTACTGTAAAAATGTCTCCCCCACCAATTGCCCCATAAGGGGGGATATTTGTAGCCAACCGCAGTTTTATTAATTATTATTGATTTAAGATGTATTAACAATAGTTGCCATATACGGTAGGCGGGTTGAGAATCACAATTTTTTACTGTTATTGAGTAGTTAATCAGAAATGTGTTGCTCCCATCTCCTGGTTCGATCTCCCTGTCACCTCTTACGACATCTACTGGACGATATGGGGTAGTAGATATTTTTACACTGTCATCAAATAAGAGCAATGTATGTTACAAAATTAAAGTGTCCTTAAGTAGTACCGATAAAACTGCCTTTTATTCAGGTGAGAGGGCATGCCATTAAGACTTTCAAAAATATTTTATCTCGCGGTCCGGCCCAATCTTCGGAATGGCTGAATCGATTGTAACGAAACTAGAAACATATAGAAAGAAACGCCACGAGTGATCTAGGTTTTATTTTATCCAAAATTATAGAGAATTTAAAAAAAAAAAAAACGAAAAGTTGATAAAATAAACAGTCTTTGATAGTTGATCAAAATATCGGCACATTAATAGATACTCCTATCTATTAATGTGCCGATATTTCTACCTATCCTATATTTTTAAAAAGAGTACTTGGAGCATTAAGATAAGATGTCTTACATTACCATCACCATGATTTCAGCCATCAAAAACCCACTGCTGATCATAGGACTCGGGCATATATTGCTTCATCAAGAATATATTTGCCACAGTTGCAAAGCTTGGGAAACAGGCTGGCAACCGAATTTTTTCCTGAGATATTATCAGTAAAGTGCTGTTTTGTTTCAGTTTCCCTGCATCACCTCATTCGGGGTAATGGGTTCTCTTACGCCGCCATTACTTACAAGTCTTCCATAGTTTTACACAAGTAATGTTTTGGAATTACATTATATTCGCTTATGATGATTGTTGACGACGCTCACGTTGCTTCTCGAACACCTGAAATATAAATAAGTAATATTAATCAATAAAAAATAAAATATGTAAAATATATACTCATAAAACATTGTTACTTACCTTATGTACTTGCTGTTTTTCTATAATAAATAAGTACGTGTGCATACGGGGACGGCGGCACTTACCGCGATTTTTATCAGTAGGGTGAAGGTATATTTGCAACAACGGTGTTGCACCGCTGAGTACATGATCCCGCGTTTCGAGTTAGTTGCACTAGAACATCATACGAGGTGACACCTATGTCTCCCTCCCCGCGGATGTACACGCGCTCACCAAATTTTTTTAGTATATTTTTCTCCCAGACGACACCAGCGGCCTACATCATCAACATAGTGGTCCTTCGGCCGAATCCTTACGTCGTCTGCAAAAAATATAATAATATAAGTATAATATATAAGTAATATATATATAATAAGTACCAGTTATGTTCCACGCGCCGGCTACGCCGCAAAAAAAGCGACGACCACGTGGCACCGCTGCAAAATCGGAGTGCAAGAACAACCAAGATGTGTTACCATCGTTCAGCTTAAAGGATGAAGTGCTGGAAAAACCTGGAAATGCGCTAAGTGCCTCTAGTAAGAGTAAAAAGTCATCAAAGACCGCAGGCACGTCGTCAAGTACGGCACGCAAACGGCAATTGGAATACGAAACCGCTAAAGCTATGGCTCTCGTGGAAATACAAGCAGCGGAAGCTGAAGCAGAAGCCAAAGTTAAGAGTGCTCAGGCAGAAGCTGCCAAGCTTAAGGCAAATATTCAGTCGAAGCTGCTAAACAAACAGCTTGCAGCTGAGATGGCAGAATTGGAGTCTCATTCACGCTCTTCCCACAAGTCGGCTATGAAATCTTCGACCAGCAAAGTTGAAAATTGGCTGAATGCTCCAGGAAACCAGCATGAGGAGAACCGAGAAGAGTACTCTTGTGAAAAAATCGGCCTAGAAAAGCTGGCACATGCCTTGAATGATGCAGTAGCTGCCTCATCATATAAAATACAGAACCAGGAGCTCTTAACAAGATTAGCAACGTCTAAAGACCTGCCTTTATTTTTTGGAGATCCAATGGAGTGGTTGCAGTTTAAACAGGCGTACCAAGAATCTACCCAATTATGCAAATATAGTGACACAGAGAATTTATGGCGGCTACGTAAGTGTCTTCGTGGCGATGCTAAAGAAGCAGTGACTTCACTCTTGATTGGTGGAACTACACCCGATTTAATAATTGACACCTTAGAACTTCGATTTGGCAAACCAGAAACAATTATGAGTAAAATAGTTTTACAGCTTAAAAAACTATGTCCGTTGCCGTTAACTTATCATAATGATATCATTAATTTTGCAATAAAAATAAAGAACTATGTGGCTGCTGCCAAAGCAATGCAACAAAGTGATTATCTTCGCAGCCCGGAGTTAGTATCGATTGTCGTATCTAAGCTTCCAACTTTGCTTGTCGCAAAATGGACCGACTACGTTTATGAACAGCGAGAGTGTAATTTACCGAAGCTAGAATTGCTTAGTGATTTTTTATATGAGGAGGCCACTAAAACAGCTGCATCAGGAGTAAGTCATATTCACGCTCAATATAATTTAAAGAAGCCCGATGAACGTAAACACCGTTCACACTCGTTGTTGTACACAAATAGTAATCAATTACAAAACGCGGAAAAGTGTACATTTTGCCGAAAATGGGCTCATGGTGTCGCAGATTGTTCACGGTTTAAGCGCGCCTTACGCAAAGATCGCTGGCGATTTGTACGCGTAAATAAACTTTGCTTCAAATGTCTTGCCCCCCGCCATACGAATGGTATGTCTTGTATTGGCAGTAATTGCGACATTGACGGCTGCAATCAACCGCATCATCGTTTACTGCACTGGATAAAACCATTGGAAGAAAGCTTAAAAACTGTGGAGCGAAGTGAGGATGAGCATCCCAGCACCAATGAAACAGTGACTCATACGGTGGCATCCCACTGTCACAAGGTGCTTTTGAAAGTGGTGCCGCTCACTCTTCACGGACCGAATGGCAGTTTGCATACGCATGCACTACTGGATGATGGAGCTACCGTGACGGTGATATCCTCTGATATCGCAGATGAGCTCGGATTATACGGTGCAAACGTGATATTGCGCGCGCGCAGCGCATGGGACTCGGGCGAGCTTGTGTGTGAATCTCAAGTAGTGAGTGTTAGTGTTACCAATTCGTATAACGAAATGTTTACTTTCCGTGCGCGTAAAATTAAAGAATTAAACTTACCAACACAAAAAGTGCCGAATATGGACTTTAATAATTATGGATTGTTAAGTGAAGATCTTATGTTATGTAATTGTAACGCTAAGCCAAAATTATTAATAGGTCAGGACAACCATCATTTAATTTCTCCCATTCGTTGTGTTCGTGGTAAGCAGCGTGAGCCGTACATAACTCAAACTGCGCTTGGATGGTGTGTGCACGGACATATGGTAAGTGATGTTAATTGCACTGATCGCTTTGTCTCTTTCATTAATAGTTGCACCGAAAAGGCGGGACAGTCGCAGTGTATCTTTCACTTACACACGGTAGAATCGATTGCTAGCGATCTCTCTCTCGATAACGATAACGGTGAATGCACCTGCGCGCAGTTGCACGATGCGGTTCGTAGATCCTTTGCGTTAGAGTCTATTGGTGTAGGTTCGAAGCCGCGCCGCAACCCAGACGAAATACGCGCTTTACAAATTTTAGATGACACTGCAGAATTAGTAAATGGTCAATGGAATGTCGGCTTACCGTGGAAATACGATGAATTACATTTACCCGACTCTTACCCTAACGCTTTTAATCGTCTAAAGTCAATAGAAAGTAAATTTTTGCTCAACAAAGAGTATGCAACTCGTTATTGTGAAAGAATGAGATACTTATTTTCTAATGGTTATGCTAGAGAACTTAATGAGACCGATGAAAACTCTAATAAACGTATAATATGGTATTTGCCGCACTTTGGTGTAGATAATCCAAATAAGAAAAAACTGCGTTTAGTTTATGACGCGGCAGCAAAGTCGAACGGTTATTCTTTAAATGATTTTCTTTTACAAGGCCCTGATTTGTTACAATCGTTATTAGGAATAATGTTACGATTTAGAGAAAACCGCGTAGGTATCATAGGGGACATAAAAGATATGTTTTTAAGGATTAATGTACGAAAAGAAGATGTTAATTCTTTGCGTTTTTTGTGGAAAGATATCTATTTAAGCAATGAAAATGAACAATTAGGCTTCGGAAGTAGTAACAAAGGTTCAAAATTACCTATACAACATCCTGTTAAGAAATATGTTATGACGTCATTAATTTTTGGCGCTAACTGCTCCCCATTTATAGCACAATATATTAACCAAAATAAAAACACATTGCGCTTTCAGAATAAAATGCCGGATGCAGTTAATGCAATTAGGAAAAATCAATATATGGACGATTTTATCGATAGTTTACCAGACGTCGCTACTGCTACAAAAATGATAAAAGATGTTTCATATATTAATCAGCAAGGTGGTTTTGTGATGCGTAACTGGTTAAGTAACAAGTCAGATGTTCTTAATGATATGCCAAAAGAGACTTTAAATGACATGGCGATACGGTTTAATGTTGAATCCCAGCCGGAACGAACGCTTGGGCTTTTGTGGTTTCCCGCGAGTGATATGTTCGGGTTCGATCTTTCGTTAAAGCGTATACCGAGTGATATTTTACAACTATCACGAAAACCGACTAAGCGAGAAGTTCTTCGTATTATAATGTCTGTATATGATATTCATGGTTTTTTAGCACCTTTTACGATAAAATCCAAAATTTTAATGCGCGAAATATGGAATGTAGGTATAAAGTGGGATCAGGAAATAACAGATAGTTTATTTGTTTTATTTAAAGATTGGATTTCGCAGTTACAAGAAATGAGTTACGTTCGAATCCCGCGGTGGTATTTCTATAGCAACGATTCTGTCGGTGTGAATGAGAAGAGCGGCCACACCGTAAACGACGATGAGACGTCGTTGCAATTGCATATTTTTTGTGATGCATCTCCATGCGCATACGCATGTGTTGCTTATTGGCGTAAACAAGACAGCAACGGCGTGCAGGTGTCATTCATTGCGAGTAAAAGTCGCGTTGCGCCGTTAAAACCGTTAACTATGCCTAAACTCGAACTTCAAGGCGCGCTATTAGCATGTCGCTTGGCAGAGACTATAAAAAAGGAGCATAGAATTAAACCGTCACGTGTTTTTTATTGGACTGATTCAATGATTGTTATTTATTGGATACGTAACGAGCATAGAAATTACAAAGTTTTTATTGCAAATAGGTTAGGTGAAATTGATGAGTTAAGTAAAATTGATGAGTGGCATTATGTGCCGACAAATTTAAATATAGCCGAAGCATTAAACAAAGGAGTTTCCTGGCAGTTTATACCACCAGCCAGTCCTCATATGGGGGGAGCTTGGGAGCGTCTGATTAGAAGTGTGAAAACGGCACTGAAAGTCGTTCTTAGAGAGAGGGCTCCTCGAGAAGAAGTTTTATTAACGCTTCTCGCTGAAGTCGAAAATATAATTAATAGTAGACCGCTTACCCATGTTTCGGTGGACCCTCAAAGTAAAGAGGCATTAACTCCAAATCATTTTTTACTAGGATCTTCGTCGAACTTACCTGTACCTGGGGTCTTTGATGATGGCGACATGTATGTTAGACGACAGTGGCGTATTGCCCAACGGTTGACAGACTTATTTTGGAGCAGATGGGTAAAAGAGTTTTTGCCAGAGCTAATTCCTCGTCGTAAATGGGATAGGGAAGGTCCGCAATTAAAAGTAGGAGATCTTGTAGTAGTAGTCGATCCATCATTATTTCGAAACTGTTGGCCAATAGGTATTATTGAAAAGGTTTATCCAGGTTCAGACGGCAGAGTCAGAGTAGTTGACGTTAGGACTAAGTCAGGAGTGATGAAGCGATCAGCTGCTCGCGTGGCCTTTCTCCAGCTTGACGATGAGTGTCGGCGAACCGACACTTGGGGGGAGGATGTTGACGACGCTCACGTTGCTTCTCGAACACCTGAAATATAAATAAGTAATATTAATCAATAAAAAATAAAATATGTAAAATATATACTCATAAAACATTGTTACTTACCTTATGTACTTGCTGTTTTTCTATAATAAATAAGTACGTGTGCATACGGGGACGGCGGCACTTACCGCGATTTTTATCAGTAGGGTGAAGGTATATTTGCAACAACGGTGTTGCACCGCTGAGTACATGATCCCGCGTTTCGAGTTAGTTGCACTAGAACATCATACGAGGTGACACCTATGTCTCCCTCCCCGCGGATGTACACGCGCTCACCAAATTTTTTTAGTATATTTTTCTCCCAGACGACACCAGCGGCCTACATCATCAACAATGATGTTTAGGAGCGTATAGCCTAAGCATTTGGCTGTGGTGGTATGGAATCTCGGATTCAAATCTGACAGAAACAGTTTTTATATCACATATAATAATTACATTCATTACCTCATATGCGCGCTATATAAGTAGTATAGTTGTAGTGACTGCCTCGTTGGTCTAGTGGTTGTAGTAGTGCGACTGCCGATAATAAGGTGCTGGGTTTGAATCCCGAGTTCGAGTTTTTCCGTCAAGAAATTCTCAGTAGTTACCCGGAGTCAGGAAGTTGTCGGTGTCTCACCCTCGTGCCCGTGCCTCGGAAAGCACGTAAAGCCGTTGGTCCTGCGCCTGATCTCTCTCCGGCAGTGTCGGTTTATCGTCCCATCGGATTATGAGAGTGAGGAAATAGAGAGTGCACATGTGCTTGCGCATACACTTAGGCACTATAATCCTGTCCTGCGCCGATGGCTAGCCTCCGTTGAGGCAGGCCGCCGTGGCCGAAATTCGATCTGGAGGACATTATAGTTGTAGCACGAATAGGTCGGCTCGACCGGGGAGTGATGACGTTTTCACAGAATACCAGCGTAAAAATAAGATTAACGCTGTGCTGTTTCGTATGGTGAGTGTAGAGCACCGGAGACCCTTTATACTGGAAACGAGGCATTCCGTCTTATTCCTTACGGGTGACAACGTATCTGCATTTTTATTCATAGTCGAGGATAGATGTAGATGTCTATGGGCCACAGAAAGCACCTATGTGGGCTATGTGCTGGTTTGTTTTACCTTTATCCTGTAAAAATAAAGTCGCATGTCGTAAGAGGCAATAGAGCGGAACGACCCAGATGATGGGCAAAAAAGTAAAAAACTGTCGCCTGCAAACGTAGCAACTATGGCTAATATCATTCATATGAAGTAAACTATTCCTAACAGTGACCTTTAGATAAACTGTAACGGAACCGCTATGTCCGATAATTAAATTAAAACATTTATGTATAATTTGTGTATATTTGCATATATATCAAGTACTTGAATGACCTGTAAATAATTCTTCCAGACATTATACCTCCAAACATCAATGTATGTAATAATACAGGATCGATACAGGAAAAAAAACCTAGCGTGGAGTAGTCAGGAAAAGTTAAAAAAAGAATAGTTACGACACTGTAAACAAAATCTTTCGAGCACATTTTCGCCTTCTTATAACATAGAACCCCATAATGTGGTCTCATGCCTACTTGTAGCTTACGTAGTTAGGGCTAAATTCGCGAGATATTTACTTTGCATATAGCAAAGTTTATTAGTCGAAATATTTAATTTGCATTCAGAAAGATTAGTTTTTCAGCAGACAGAATATGGTATTATGTTATTTCTTGCTACTGGATTGCGGATTGGCTGATACGGATTGATGGAATGACTATGCTCTCTCAGCATATCAATATTAAATAGCAGCTTAATGCCGCTGTGTTTCGGAGGCATTCCATTTTAATCCTCAGGGGTGAAAACGTATTCTGCGTTTTCATTCATAATCAAGGATTAATTTAGATGTATTACGTATTACAGCATTCACTTACCATCAGGTGGACTGTGCGCTCGTTTGTCTTATTCACACAACCGCCAAGGATGCTATACTTATTTTTGTACAAATTTAGTATATTAGGATGCGATGCAAATTAGTCGATGACGGTTCCATGTCGTAGTGGCTTGGCAATGACTTGCAGCGTTTTTTCCTTTTTCTTTTTTAAAAACGTAAAGGGTAGGATTTCTTTTTATGTACTACTATCTAATATTGAAAGAAGCTTTAAGTTCAATGTTGTATCGTACGACTACAACGTGTTTCTTAAACGTTATACGCTATATAAATTCAAATTTCATTCACGTAGAGTTGAGGTATTCTAAATTCAAACTCGTCCAGTGTGAACGAGAATACATTTCCGTTCCTATGTATTATTTATAAAACGATGTACTGAGTCAAATATTACTACTCGTTAACCTAAAATCACGTCCATTGCTGTATTTCAAGTAAGTTCCGAATTCGTTGATGTTTAATAACAGATGTGTAATGGCTTCTGAAGTCTATGGGCACTGCAACTTGAAACCAAGATGGCTATAGATGCGTTGTAACACGTGACGAATATGGTGGAATACATTTCATCTGTAATAATACTGGCTCTCTATACCATGTACAGAAATTGGTAATGCAGAGTGGTACCTACCCATACGGAGTTCTAGAGGAAAAGAAGTCCTACGATCTAGTTTATTGGCTTTCCACTTTAGTTTTCAGGGTTGACTATGCATTTGTATTTTGCTTATTCAAGGAAAGATAAATATTTTTATGGACCATATCATTTATTTTTAAGGATAGTGTGTCTGTGATTTGGCTGATTTATTACAAGTGATAAAATTATAAATTTTGTGCACCCGACATCAATCTAATTAAAATAAGAACATCATCAATGTAGTCGAAATCAATTAAATACGCATTATTGAAGATACTCAAAAACTACTCGTTAGATCTCCATCAAATTTATTGGAATTGAGATTATATGAAAAGCACCAGCTTCCAAATAAAAAAGAATCCTCAAAATCGGTTCACTTAGAGGAAATTTTCTCCTTTTTAAGTCGGTTAAAAATTTAATTCATTGTAATGCTCTCTGCTGGATTTGTCTATTAGACGATTATGAGGCAATAATTGATATACAAATGGTTTTTTTGCCAATATTTACCGAACGATTATCCGAGGTCCAAAGAGAGGGGAAGGGGTAATCCTCGTGTCCAGCTACTTGTTGCATCACCGTGGAGGCGACCATCTATTCCAAGGAGGTGTCGGATTTATCAACCACACGTTTCTCCTTAACAACGGTGTAAAGATTAAGAGTGTGTCGACGAGCGTTGCAAAAAAAAATACCAATGTAAGAAATCTTCTCATTGGTAAATGAAAAAAAAATATTAAAGAGTTCTTACAAGCGAAAAGTGTAAGGAGGCTTCCCTCTAAATAGAGTAACAACCCGGTAAGAGCTGCAGGAAGTCGATGAATGAAGACGGATCAGAACCGTGCTTAATGGTATTCCTGGAGGGAGGCCTGTGTTCAGCAGTGGACTAGTGATGAGCTGTAAATTAATGATTATGATGTTGAATAAGCAACACTTCTTCTAATTGACATCTTACATTTGTTGCCTATTGTACACCTCTTAAGACATCTGCGTACTTGTAATTGTATCTCGTATAAACAGAAATTTGAATACAAATTTATTGCCTTACAAAAGCTTGAGTTCCGTTATTAAGGATCCACTTCACCTGTAACTATTTTATTGCTTACTCCATTAGGAGGAATTCAAGGTAACGGAGGAATTTAGATCGTAAAAGTTTACTAACCTAATTGTAAAAATTTTACGATTCACGCGTCGGAGCATAAATTTTAAAAGCATTGTAAAAATATTATTATAATCAGGTGTTAATTAATTTCTAAGGGCGCGTACAGACAAACGGCACTCTACTGATGTCATAGATAGGTGGTAGGACCCCGTTTTACTCTAGGAATCCGTTCTTCATCCATTCGTACATCAAACTAGCAGTGTTTACACTCCTATGTTCCGTCTGAGTTTTATTTTAGTTCTCAGAGCATCTGTTATTTTTTTATTTGGGTTGCAAGTGTCCATAGACTATAGTAGCTACTTACCTTCAAAAATACTGTAAGGTCGTTAGTCAACTCGGTATTATAAAAAAAAGTGCAGTCGTTGACCAAAAATTGAGGCTAAGTTGATGTGCTGGCCTATCTGCTATTTCTTTTTCCTTCAGTCGACTCTCATGAAACCCACTGGGTGATATGGATTAAAGGGTATTTACACGTCCACTCTCGGCAAAATTTTCTTTATGGAATTAAAAAAATATTAACAATAAATAAATATATCCAAGAAAATATGACAAAGATATTTTCAACTGAACGGACTGATAGAAAACGTAAGTTTACATCTGTAAATTGTTACGTCCACAAGTATTTCTTAATAAACGAAAATTCTGACCAATGATGAGAGTTGAAGTGTTTGCAGTGTTAGCATAAATATGGGACGAACTGCGGCAGACTTAACTCTAACCCAAAACTTTCTGGGAGAACTGCCCTGATTGCTGGCCTGGTTTTTTTATTCATATTTTCTTAATTTTTCTACCATGCCAGTGTTTTCACGACGTTTTCTAACGAGTGGTTAATCAAAACTTAAAATTTATACATATAAATTTAACTATCTGTCTATAATATTCAAATAATTGGCTTCATTTACGGTTATATATTATATAATGCTACAACCGTAGGCTTCTGTCCAGCAGGGTTATTATGAGTGGATAAAAAAGTAAGTGAGTTAGTTCTTACACTTCATATATCGTTATATATAGAATGTAGAAATAAATATCGTTAATTTGATATCAGATTGGCAAAAAGCTTTGATGTATTATTTGAAAAAACAACTTTTGTGTGAAAATTTATATAAAATATTTACTGATGTAATTTAATGCACATTTTTTTAGAACTACAATGTTCTATAGGGAACCAGTCAACCAAAACTTTTATAAGATTCTAAATAATTCTGTGAGTGAAAATGGTACCTTACTTTAAGAGTACACTTTACCTAGCGGGGGTTTATGGTCTCTGTGTTGATTAATCGTAACAGTTTGATTGTGCAATCTTACTTTGAAGACTAAATTATTCTAAATTACGTGAAGTTACTCTAAAATCTTATTCATTGCGATGATATAAGTTACTTTTACTAATTTGAATAATGCACGTTCGTCTATTGAATTTTGGTGAGGTACAAAAGGTTTTATCTTGGTTAAGTGTTTAGACATGATAGAGCCATGTTGCAGCTTTATTATGGTTGTAGCACGAATGGATTGGTATGACCAACTTGGGGAAGGATCACTCTCTCAAAGAAAACCAGCGTAAAATAGCAGCTCAATGCTGCTGTGTTTTCTATGGTGAGTGTAGACGACCGTAGACCTTTTTAACTGGAAACAAGACACTCCAACTTAGTCCTCAGGGGTGGTAACGCATATGTATCTGATGTAGATGTTAGTAGGCTACAACATCCACTTACTATCAGGTGGACTGTGTGCTCTTTTGTCACCGCTATTCTATAAAACACACTCAAAACAATACTAAAATTTTTACGGCTAATCATAAGTTTAACCGAAAAAACCCAACGGATTATTAAGCTAAAGTGGCAATGGGCCGGCCATATAGCCTGGTAAATCGACAAGCAATGGAGGTAAGTTAAGAGTGGCCTCCTACTAGATCTGGTAATGATTGTAGGTAGGAAGTGCAGGAAGTTGATGGATAGAGGTGACTCAGGTGCACTTTGTGGCATTTCTTGGAGAAGACTTATATTCAGCAGTGGAATTGTGAAGGAAAATGTTGATGAATCTTAAGTCAATTATTTACACTAACATTAGCCGTAATTTATACGAGTACATTATTATTATTATTATTGTTATAGAATCTTAGATTTGAATAAAACCCACAGCTCTTAAAACCATTAAAACTTATACTTAGAGACTACTTTTCTATGCCAAACTTCTTCATATAAAAGTAGTCTCTTTATATAAGTTTTTATGGGTTAAAGTAATGTGGGTGGGTGCGATCTCATGAGGCCGCTAGGGATTTGACGGAATATGGCTCGGTCTCATGAGACCGCTAGGGAGTTGAGAGGTTAATATCTGAAGTATATATATCTGACGTATTACGGTCTCTGACATTCAATATCATAACCGTACTTTGAGGTAATCATAAGTAAGTAGAAACCCTGCCCAAGGACGGACAGTAGCGTCAAAGGTGCGATAAATTAACAGTTCCATGACATATGTGGTATTGCATTAAATTGCGACCTTAAACAAGTTTTTATTTGGTCTAGAAATAATTGTTCCAAGCCTGTAGTATCTTTGTCTTTGTGTAATTTATATAATTATATAAACTGCTTCAACGAAACTTCAGTTTGCAACTTTTTTGATGCTGCGATAATTCGCCCGTCAAACGTGACGATAAAAAAATCCTGCATATAACGAGTGAGACGTATTTTGATCAGTTGACTGTTACTGACCGCTAAAGAAGAAAAAGTAGATTAAAATAAAGTAAAAATTATTATTTCATTTCACTTTACCTTTATCCAAACGTTTAACGGTAATACGCGTGCTTGTATTTTATCAATATTTTAACTTTTCTTTTAAAAATAGGAAGGTTAGTGTTGTACCTTAAATAAAATTTATATCAAGATACCGTTGAAAAGTTATATTCGAATTGAACAATAAAGTACTTTGAGGTTCGGTTTCATTGCGACGTTTTCAAACGTGCTTGAGTGTTTTTTATCAATAAAGGAAAAGGCAAAGGCTATGTATAATAAAAGCGAAGAAATTGAAGTCTTTTTTTCAGTCTAAACAAGTGACAGTCATTATTTCACTTTTAAATTATTTTACTAGATTTATAAGGGGCATCTAATTATACTATCTAGATCAGTAGACGTTATGCCTTTTTCAGCAGGTGACTTTTAACGTCAAAATATTATGATTCACTTGATGCATAACCACTGCTATATTTTAGTATATCAAAGTGCATAACTATTGTATTTGTTAGCCTAACTACAACCGCAACAATCGAATCCTAGCATATCAATGACCAGAATAAATATATTTGTGTGTGTACGACATCAATCGGTCAAGTTACTCAAAAGCAACACATTCACGTACCAACGATTACACTGAACTTTCGGAAGTAATGGTTAATCTAAAAGATACTCTCAAGGGGCGCCAATGCTTGTCAAAAAATTGTTGTAATGTATCTGTTCTCATATTATAAAGGGTAGCATTTTGTTTAATATTTTATGTATAACTCGAAACAAATAACTTTTTCTGTCATACAAAACAAATAAACAAATATTTATTTATTTATGATTTTTAGAAATAAAATGACAACATCTCTATATGAATTGTAATACTCGTTAGCAAGCCGCAATATTCGCGAACATTATTAGATAAAATCAGTAAGTTATATTCTCAATTTGTAGTTTTAGTAATCATTAATGAGACATGTAACAATTTCAGCTGTATTTATAAATTTTCTCCCATACTTTTTTGGTTACATATTTTTTCTTAAAAGTCCTTGGCATCCGCTGCAAGTTCTTGTTATGATATCCATTATTTACCAGACACTCGATAATATAAATATAATATTATAATATAAAGTTTTGATACACTTTAATAGTTAAAAAGTTTTATACCGTTTAGTTTCTACTCCGCTTTCTCGCGCGATCCAACAATAAAGCAGTAGCGATTACAACGATCAAAAAAATCTTTGACGAAAATTAAGAGCCGACTTCATAGAACTCATCGAAAAGAAGTGAATCGGAGAATATTAAGGTCCTATAAAAGTACTATTAATTTAATAAAGTATATCGCCTGAGGGGCTTTGTAAACCCGCGTGGTCAAACAATAAGCTATAACAATGGTGGGGGGCCCAAGAGGGGATTTTTTGCATTTACTCAAACGCGTCATATTAAGGTGAGGTGGTTTAATTATGAGCTAAAAAGAGTGCATTTAGGAAATCTGACGAATGGAGCGTAACGTAAAGGAGTGCGACGGTTACAAAGTCGAAAAAAAATGTAGCCTTCATATTCCCGTGCCTGGTTGATTTTTTTTTATTTTGGAATATCCCTCGAAATAATCGCCAGATTTCAACCTACCAAAACTGAGACCTCAAGCTGAACCTACTGTACAATAATCTGACACTCTCGCGTATTTCAGTATGGCGACGGTGAAAAATTCGCTACAAGCTTGCGTCACCTCCGAATCGTCAGTATTTTGAATGGGAGAATTTTTAAGGTTCACTTAACATACCCTTTGAATAACAATTTTTAGGAGTTTTTACATTTTTGAAAATCTGTGGAACCCTCCCCTCACCACTGAATTAGCAAACATTTTATTTTTAATATATTACTTTTTTTCTTCCTATCAACTAATCTACAAAATCTAATAGGTTGCCACGACGCTCGGGTGAATCACCATTTAGCATTATGCGCCCTTCTACTATTACAACCAAAAATAAAAACTGTCTACCTAGTACACCATTTAGCACGCACTTCACGTCAGAAGTGAGAAGTTCTAAGCTTCAAAAACTTATAGATATTATTTTTGGGTTGTTAAGAAATATTTTATATGAAGTATTTTTATTAGAAATTATTTATTTTCGACAGTAATATAATTTTCACTTATAGCGCTGTTTTACATAAAAATATAATTATTATCTGTATTATTATTATCTATATAATACAAGAAAATTTATAAATACAATCAATTTTATAAAATTTAATCAATAGAATTTTCATTATTACTTCCTTTAATTTTATGTATCTAAGCGTGACGGTCACGGTGAGTTCAATGTTTTCCCCATTCCAAAAGTGCTCAACGTGCCTAAATAACTTTTAAATTTAAAATTACTTTTAACGAAAAGTAAAAGCCGACTACAAAGAACTTAAAAGAATAAAATAATTTTACATTCTGAATTCAGTGCTAAGAAGATAAACTGTAAAGAAGGATTAAAGTCCTCTTCAGCATGTGAAATTATTTTATAATTTTCAGTTCATGAAGCCTGATAGTGTTTTTTGAGAGTGTTTTTACCCTTTTGAGTGGGCTAGAGAATATCACAATCTCAATGTCACTGAAATAGTGAAATTAGAATTTCATTTCCTGTTTTTCCACCTATTCTGATATAAATTTATATGGGAACATCTCTTAAGTATAACATATTTAATTAAAAATTGGTCCATATTTGACGGAAAAATCGGTGAACATGCATAAAAAATACATACTGTCAAACATAGAACCCCCCCCCCCTTTTTTGTAGTCGACTAAATTTAAGTTCATGTTATAATGTCGTAAAAACAACTGTTGTTGTGTACTTTTCATACAAGGACTCGTTGGCCTAGTAGTCGTACATACGACTACTGGTCATGAGGTCCCGGGTTCAAATCCCGGGTCGATCAAAAATCAGCTGTTGGCTTTTTCTGATCAGAAATTCTCAGTAGCAGCCCGGAACTAGGAAGATGGCGGTGTGTTATCTCCGTGCCATGGAAAGCACATAGAGTCGTTGGTGATCCTGATCCTGATGATGTGAACCTGATCTTTCCGATCGTGTCAGATTACCGTATCATCGGAATATGAAAGTGAGGGAATAGAAAATGCACCTGTGTTTGCCAATACACAAGGGTTCTATAATCTTTTCCAGCGCATAAACAAAACCACTTCAATTTGTGATTGAGCCAATGAGAGAAAATGCAAATATACTAATCATAAAATATTATTTTGGATTTGATACACCATATAACTAACAGCTGCATTCTACCCGGATAATATCGGCAATATGATAGAAAGACGTTAATACAAACGTTTCACTAAAATACATCAGCCTTGAACAGAACAATCGTAATGACCGACCGTATGAATTCCATAACGCTGCAATTACCCCCGAACGCAATAAAACACTTCAATTGGCGTGCGTTATGTGAGACGAGGTTACATAGGCACTAGCAAGTGTGTCTCGTGTCCATCGCAGAACTTATTAGCACCTATAATGTAAAATAATTTTTTTTTACAAAATGACTGGCACGCCTATTGGATTTCATATTGTGACCCGTGTGAATGAGGTAATTGCTACCAAGTTATTTATAATTTGTTTTGGGTTGTTAATCGTGTAACATATACGAGTTTAATCTCTTGACCTTTTTTCAAAATAAAAAGAAGAAAGAAAGAATAGAGTTTCTTGTTGGTTCTTCCCAGGACAGAAGTGTCATCGAATCAATGGTAAATTAATTATAAGAGTAACTTTCGATAAGTCTTTTGAAGCCATTATTATAAGTAATTTATGGGGCGCTCCGCTACGCCCTTCACAGTGAGCTCTCGTTTCGCGATCAAAAATTGCTTACTTGGATTACGTACCGTTTTCACAAAAGGCCTAAATTAGTTCTACATAGGTTTAATTTAATCCTCTTCGTAGCCATTGAATTTATGTATCTTTATATTTGGAGATGGTTATATCTACTTCTGTACATTGAAGGTCACAAAATATACTTTTCCTTAATCTCCTGGTATGACACCCACACGTAATGGTGAAAAAGACCAATCATGCACATCAAAACATATTTGGATATTTTAATGTACATGGTTAGGTTAAGAAGAACAATTATAAAATAAATTGTTTTTTTTTTATAAATTAGACATATTGCTAAAGCTAAATGCTAAAATTTTGACGCCTTGACCTTGACACTTGACCTTTTTGCTATCACCACACTGCAGAGTTAAAACGGTTAACTCTGCAGTTTAAGTTTTATCAATGGTGTAGCGTGAACCAATTATCAAACAAAACAATTAGCTTTTATTGATTTCAAACAATTTCGATGACTAATAAAATAAATGATTACTGATGACAAACAAAATTAAATGACGATGTTTTGCGAATTGCAAGATATCTAAGGCGAAAACGGTCTTTATCCTTGAGTCTTTGAAGCATGAGAATCCAATTCCTTTTCAAATCGCGCATTTAACCAAGACTTAACCGAATGATTAGCTAATATAAATTGATCTAACGCCGACAAATAGCTGTATATCTCAGAAAAAAAAACTATTTATAGGCGAAATCGTACCATACTGCAAAGTAATTAATATATACACTGAAAATTTCGATTTGAATCATATTCCTTGTGTATCTTTATAAAAATCAAAGCAGGTAGGCTAAACATCACACCTACATTTATTAATTACAGAAAATGTGAAGACAAAAAATATATTAATTCACAAAATAAGTTATTATTCAGTTTGTGACCATTTGCATCTGGATACAGTTTTGGTATTGCAAAAACCTATAATACCATCCTATTAATAAAGTGATTTATTGATAACCTCGGACTCAAACTATGGTTTTTGAGGATAGTCCTTGAAGAAAAGAGCCCTTATCCGCGGCCAGTCTTCGCTAAATCGAAATTTCCTGTCAAACTTCACACATGACAAATCACTTGGCACTTTTCTGCGGAACTTCTTTTGTGAAACAGGTTTTAATTTAAACCTGAGACTAAAAATACGCTCCATTTTTAATAAGGCCGATAGAGCCCTATCTTGGAAGTTCGTGGTTTAAAGCTTTTTTATAATATATTCCTTTAGTTTTTCTTGAGTATTATAAGAAGACACAATACCTTAAAATATCAGCGATATGCATAGATATTTTTAATACTAAAATTATGGTCCATAGACTTACATCTACCTCGTTTAAAAATTAAAATACAGAAGCATTGTGACCCCTGAGGACTACTATGGAATGTCTCGTTTCTATGAAAAAAGGTTCTTCAGATCTAAGACTATTTTAGCAAATATTTTACGCTGGTATTCTTTGAGAGTTAAAGTTACAGCCTATATACGTCCCACTGCTGGGCACAGGTCACATTTCTGAGAGGAAGTGTCCGCCACGCTGCCCCAATGCATGTTGGCGAACTTCGCATGTCTTCGAAATATTTTTTTCTTATTCCTCAGACATGCAGGTTTTCTCACAATGTTTTCCTTCACCGCCGAGCACGTTGTAAATCAGCACTTAAAATTGCAATGAACAATTTCATTGGTGCCGGCGGGGTCAAACCCGGGTTACTCGCGTTCTGTTGTATTTACAGCGAGCGTTAACCATCTGAGCTACAACGGCTCTGTGAGAACGTGGTCCTCAAATGGTTTAACTGAACTATTCGTGCTATGCCGATAATATCTCTGCAGCATTGTTCTGCCATGTAAAGAAACTGTTTTCATTGTTCTTTGTTTTTCTGTTTTTAAACATAACGCAAACAAATTACTGAGCTTCCTTCTTACTAAATGCATAAGAGATATTTCTTACTTGTATTTTAAGATTCAAATAGGATAAAACCCGTCAAGAAATGAAAAGATATGCTCGATCTTAAACAAAACATCCTTGCAAATGGGTAACAAGAGAACAACAAGATAACCCTTTTAGAAATTCTTGGGTCTTATCTATAAGTTTACTATAGTCGTACTAATATAAAATTATTTCAAGAGAAGCTTGTGTCTTTCTATTCTATTGTATTATATCAATGCCTGGTAATAAATATGCTTTTAAAAGTATCTTCTTTATTGACGCATAAAATTCCAAAGCTGAACATAGATCGTCTTATCACATTTCTTCCTTCGTTTGCCATATTTAACATCTTTGTTTCTAGTGATCTACTCTGGATGTACTAGTACTGCATACGTAACGAGTACATCCGTAGCAATATTACGAAAGTCGGTAAAAGTGGTTCAGACAAGTCCTACGTAAGGCGTTAGAATAGGTTGAAATGCCTTGATACTGATGGGGCAAGAGCATAACTACGAGGCAGACGCGTAAGCGCCGGCTCGACGCCGTAATGTCGTATATAGACCAAAACACATTGCCTCGACGCGACGTCGCAAGGTCGCCGTATACTGGACGCAGTAACGAGGACGCTTTGTACTGAGCAAAGAGGAGACAAATGAGCAAGAAAGCGTACAGTGGTAGTAGCCAGGATATCACGTAGCAGAACAAAAGGAAGAAACCTTTTTTCTAAAAAATGTCTTATAAACTTTCATTTGTGGGAACACGGCAAAAAACAACTCTGAAACAAGTGAAATCAACTAACGCGTGTGTTTTAAGGCAGAATGGACACTTATGTAGAGTGTGACTGTAATTTAGTACAGGAAAAAAGTAAAAGTTCTTCGCTTTTATTTTAGCGTTTGCTGTAATTGAAATAAAACAAACATTTAGCGCTCCTTGCAATAATTTTTTAAAAACTGAAAACAAAAAGCGTATAAAACAGAAAAAACATTTCTTTATATTTTGCAAATAAATTACAATATGAAAGTAGATGTTAATTGGTAGTAGCTACTCTCCTGGTTAAGGGCGTGTCTGCTAAACATGTCCACGTCATTACCATATTTTTTGGCATGGAATTATATCCGCTGCCGAACAGTCCTTATCTTAGATTTCCACAAGGGTCAGATATTATATACCATAGTGGCTTCGCTTACCAGGCGGGTTTTTATTTTTAGCTGTCCTCCTGCTTCATCTCCCTCTGCCGTCTCTTACGACACCTCTCCGGAAGACTTGAGTGAGTAGATACATAGTCCGCTATTAAACGGCCAATCACCCTATTTTATTACCCATTCGTTTTTCTGCCGCTTAGCAGCAGTTCCTCCACTGCAGTGTAGGGATCTAAAGGGTAAAGAGAGCCAGTACAATTACTTAATGTGAAGCATCATTATATTTTAATTCTTAAGAGATAACTGTAGCCTTTTTTGTTTGTAGTTGATTACAGAATTTTCATAAGCTGCAGTAACCACTTACCTAAATATAACGTGAGTAAGTAACTTTTTATACCTCATGCTCATTTTCATTCGTTGCCATATGTCCCGCATTCCTGAAAACGTTTTCATTGGTTGATGGGGATCACACTTGTGTCCCTGGAGATTTTAAAAGTCCCGGTTTTGATAAAACGTTTTCATTATCCGTTACAGAAAGCTTTCGCGGGGCGGGCAATTTTTAAAACATTTACATATGAAACTTGCAGATTATGCGAGTTCTAACAAATCACATATTGTTTCGGTTGCTTGAGATGAGCTTTTCTTGTTAATTTTATGTGTTACATGGTGTATGAAGGAAACACACGCGTGGCTGACGTGGTGAAAGAGGAGATCACATAACATGCGGCGTGTAACAATTTCCCGTATAATAAATATCGACTAGTGATTGAATAAAACTAATTTCATCGCTTTTAAATTACTTCTTTAACTTAATTTTAATCCCCGAATTGTCACGATAATATATTTTAATAAAATTAACTATCGCGTTTAATTTACTTGTTTAATATTTATTTATGAATACCTGAATAAATTTCTGAATTGAGTAAAACTAATTTTATCGCTTTTAAATTACTTGTTTAACTTAATTTTAATCCCCGAATCGTCACGATAATATATTTCAATAAAACTATCGCGTTTAATTTACTTGTTTCATTTATTTTTAATTTCCAAACCGTCGTAAAAATAAGTTAAATAAGTATTTACTAAACGCCACACAATCTGAATTAGTTTAATTCAATTTCAAGTATTGATATCACAGGAAATCAATATCGATTGTTGAATTTAATTGGCATTTACACCGCCTGCCGCAAGTGTACCTATATCAAATACGTTATTGTTCTGTTTATTTATCTAATCTATCTGTCGGAGCCAACTAGTTTAATTGGCCTTACAGTTAACTGTCTAGCCTTTTTACTAAATGGCGTCGTTCAATTAATGGCCTGAATGATTTTCAGCCGATGTATCTAATAGAATATTGTAGCTATCTTGTAATATCAGTGACAGTAGGTTACGCGTTAGCCACGTACATTTATATAATATTAGCGACACCTACCGGGTTCAAATATAAATCTAATCCATCTAGGGACTCATTCAAACACACACACAAAATTTCTTTAAAATCGGTGAAGCCGTTTTTTTACTTTTAGCGAGACTAAGGGACATTAATTGATTTTTGTATATAGAGATATCACATAGCGCATAATTAGGCAGGGACCAGTGTCATTACATGACATGGTCACCCTATTGATTTCATTCAACTAGACGCTTAAAAGGCTGGACTCTTAACTGAAAGCCTTATTAAGCTACTTGGCTGCGACATATTGACCGAGTTATCGACCAATAAAAATGAACCCTTATGCTTCTGCGTTTGCGATGAGTGACGAGAACATCAGAGATCGAGACATCTTTTTATTGATAATTAAGCATTATTCTAGTCTATGATCTACCTTTCTTAGGGTTTTGTACTGACAAAACATATATATGTTTTATGTTTACAGGGTTATTTTGCAATAAAACTATAAGCCTGAAAATAAAATTAGAAGCCTCATTTACTCATATTTTTCATATTTCTCAAATGAGAGTAGGTATAGGATGTAGGTGTCTATGAGACACAGTATCCAATTATTATCACCAGATGGGCTCTTTTCGCACCCTAACTTAAAAAAGTTAGTTTTCTTTACTACTAAGCGCGAAGGAACAGGAATTGAATTTTGGTTATTCCCGCAAACCTAAAGCCCCTTCTAATGCGCCGTATATTGATATAAAATGTTATATTACTTACCGTAATTAATGAGCGAATATGTACTAACTTGAGAAGAAGTTTAGTAAAAAGTGTCTCAGCGGACACCGGTATATATTGTCTATGAAATGAGTTTTCAAAAAATCTAAAAAAATAATAAGCCTTTTCGTTTAATATAACTTTTAAGCAGGTTCATTAAGAAGTTTCTGAAAGGTACACATTTAAATAGCGATTCAGTGCCGGCTTTATGATTTTTTCGACCACAGTACACCTGAGCAGAACATTTGCTCTTGTTTTTATTCATATTAATGCAAATTATTCTTGGACAACTACCCGTAGTAACAGTATAAAAAAGATATTTCTATAAAGTAAAATGATCAGAGCTCATGTTTGAATTGGGCTACTGGTATTGAAAAGAGTCTCTTTATCCTAGCCGTATTACGTTATATAATCAAACCTCAGCTGCATTGCGTAGTTGCCTAAGAAGTTTTAAAATATTATAATATTTGTTACGGATCGCCGTAACGCCGTGCGAAAAATGAATAAAACGCGTTGTTCACTGTTTATATAGGAGGCAAGCGGCGGTGAGGAGGAACTTGTACTTTTTCTTCTGGTAGTGCCTTTTCGGTGGCTGGAGAGCGACTGCCGACCCTACCGGCCGGCCCGTCTTTTATATGATTCGGCCGCTGCTGGCCAGCGGACCCTTGCCTCACCCCCGCGCCTTTCTTTATTTCTTTAAAACTTTTATTTTTTAACAATCATACTTAACTATATAATATTCTTACATCTATTTCTTATACTATTATGTACACAATAATCATCTTACATTCTAAAAGGTTTTTAACTTTATAATTCACAATTTTTAAGCTGAGAACCCTGCCCCGCACCTCAGCACTATAAATATAAAACGTCGCGTCGCCCTACGCGTAGCTTCATTTGCTCCGCAGCCGCGTCACGATAACATGCCCTATAGATGTTACAATTATCTTTTTTACTAGAAAGGTAATTTATATGAATGGTAATATGTAAGAAAAGTAATACATAGTAAAGGTGATATGCAACAAAGGTAAATTAACTATAAGAATACAATTTATATTTTAAGCTCTATGCTAACTCTCGTTATTTATTCGATGCCTTTATTGGGAGAGATATTGCATAGTTACAACATCATTCTTTTATATTATCGAATATAAGTTGTACATATTTAACAAATTAAATACAATAATTAAGACTACGGCTGCTTTTCCGTGTTGTTGTATGCACCCTCGCTAGTTGTCGAACCTAGCCGGACGCGACCCCCGTGGCTCCGCCCACCGCCCCTGAGTTGCTCAACCCGTGCTGGTTGTACTAAGCAGCTATCCCGTCGTTTTGCGTCGTGCACATTCTCCCGCCGTCGCCACGCTGCGATCCCTCTGGTAGCACGACGATCTTCTTTGTTGGTCTGCGTAGTGTATGCCCACTGCTAGTGGTTACGTCCACTACTCGTACCTCTCCGTCGACGCCAGGATATACGTTGCTTATTTTTCCCCTGGGCCAGATGTTGCGCGGTAGATTGGAGTCACAAATGATGACCAGGTCTCCAATCTTCGGCGATGCGCCTATGCTGCTGGGCTCCCGCCGGTGTTGGAGTAGGGGCAGGTATTCCTTCACCCATCTTCGCCAAAACACGTCGGCTAGGGCTTGAGCTCGTTTCCACTGCTGGCGGGCCGTCACGTCGCTCTCGCTGAAGTGTCCCGGTGCAGGTACGTGTGAGTTGGGACCGATGAGGATGTGATTCGGCGTGATTGCTTCCGGGTCTCCTGGGTCAACTGAGACGTGTGTAAGAGGTCTTGAATTGACCGTGTTTTCGACCTCGGCGAGCAGGGTCACCAGTGTCTCGTCACTGGGATAGCGTTCGTTGAGGGTGACGCGTAGGGCTTCTTTCACGGAGCGAACCATTCGCTCCCAGGCGCCGCCCATGAATGGTGCTAACGGTGGTATGTACTTCCACACAATTTGCTGACATGTGGTTTCGTTCTCGAGGGCTGCGAGTGCTGCTTCGGCCAGCTCCTTGTCTGCTGCCTTGAAACACGTAGCGTTGTCACTCCAGATTTCTTTTGGGCATCCTCTTCTGCTCATGAAACGCCTAAGTGCTGACACAGCTGAGTCGGCGCTTAACGAGTGGGCCACCTCTATATGTATTGCTCGTGACGTCATGCAGGTAAATAACGCGCCATAGCGTTTTTCACGATGTCGTCCCACTGTGACTTCTATTGGCCCGAAGTAGTCCAGTCCTGTGTATGTGAACGGACGTGCGTGATGAGCGAGGCGTGCGGACGGCAGGTTTCCTGTAGACGGTAATGCAGGCTTGGCTTTTCTTAGACGGCACGGTAGCCTTTGATGACAGTTTTTACTACTGGACGTATTTTTCTTATGTACAATCTCTGTCTTAATTCGTTCACGACTGTTTCCACGCCTCCGTGATGCAACCTCTCGTGTACGTGTGCTATGTACAGACGAGTGTATGCGTGCTTCCCGTCTAGTACGGGAGGATCGTACGTGTCCTCCTCTACTTCTGATGCTGCTTTTATTCGACCTCTGAGGCGTAGGGTCCCCTCTTCGTCGACGTATGTGCTCAGGTGGCCTAGTTTGTCGTCGCCTCCTGGAACACTTCCGTTGGTGATCCTCTTGAGCTCCTTCGTGAAGCTTTCCCGCTGACTGGCTTGCACCCACAGTCGTTCGGCTCTTACATGATAAGCGGCTGGTATTCCTACACGCGATGAGACAGTAGGTGTTGCCCTTTTCTCCTTGGTGGGGGTGTTGCGTCGGTTTGTTCTTTGCCAGCCAGGGTCGCTATCTTGTCTTGCTTTGTTGCGTTTACGCCCAGCCTTCACCACGTGCTTGTTTGGTCTGCACATGTCGATGAATAAGAGGACTCTCGCTGTCGCCCTTATGAGGCGAATCCATTTTGAAAATCTTTCTATTTGTGGCAGGTGTGTTGTTGGCGAGTCTTCACTTTTAACTGTGATGTTACATATTTCTCGTTCTTCCCCAGTGTCGTATTGCGTTGTTTTTTCTTCCTGCGGCCATTCGGCCGGTGGACGTTGTAGAAACGGGGGCCCTCGGAACCACCGGTGCGACTCGTCGAACCTTTCTGGTGTGGTTCGGGTCGCGTCGTCTGCCACGTTTTCTTTGGACGGTAGCCAACGCCATTCGTTCTTTTTGGTCGTATCTTCTATTTCCGCCAGGCGATGAGCGACGAAAGCTTTGTACGCGCGGGGCTCCGACCTTATCCACACTAGTGCAGTACGAGAGTCGCACCAGTATGTCTTGCCCGCTATATCGTCATCGTGCTCACTGATCACGGTCTGCGCAAGACGAGCTCCCAGTAGTGCCGCTTGTAACTCGAGCCGTGGTATGGAGACTGGTTTTAGTGGTGTCACGCGGCTCTTGGCGGCGGCCAATGATATGTTAACGCTGCCGTCTGCTCGCTCCGTTCTCCAATACACGGCGGCTGCGTAGGCCTCCTCGCTTGCGTCGACGAACGTGTGTAGTTGCCGCGTCGACACTGGGTTGTAATCGTAGCATCGCGGTATTCTCAGTTGTTCTAGGGCGTGAAGTGACGTAATCCAGTCTTCCCATTTTTCTTTTAACTCTATTGGCAGAGGGTCGTCCCATTCCGCCTTGTAACGCCATGTGTCTTGGAATATTCTCTTCGCTTGGGTAGTCACTGGTGATATTAACCCCAGCGGGTCAAATAATGCCATTATTATGCTCAGCGCTTCACGTTTAGTTGGCAAGCGTTGTTTTTCTTTTACGTCGATCGGCATCTTCATATTGTTTGTATTAAATCCAATATGATCGCTTTGTACATGCCAGAGCAGGCCGAGCGTCTTCTCAGTTTCTTTTCCGCCCAGGCGCACGGTCGCGTCGTGTTGTTTATGCTCTGTCGTTATTTCTTCTATTGTTTTTTCTTCGTTTGATGTCCACCCGCTGAGTACGAATCCCGCTTGTTTGTGGACGTGATCGACTGCTTTTACAGTTTGCCGAGCTTCCGTGATAGAGTGGAAGCTCTGCAAGTAGTCGTCCATATAGTGATTTCGTTTTATGGCGACCGCAGCTTCCGGGTATGCCTCTGAATGTTCTTCAGCATTTTTATTTTTGATATATAATGCTGTGCATGGTGATGATGTCGCTCCAAAGATGATCGATGTCATCCTATATTCCTCCGGTTGGCCCTTCCGCCGCTTGCCTCTCCACAAGAAACGTAAAACGTCTCTATCTTCTTTGCGCACTTTGATCTGCATAAACATTTCTTTTATGTCGGCGCTCACTGCATACGGATACTGTCGGAACCTCATGATTACTCCAGGCAATGATTGTAATAAGTCCGGCCCCGAGTGAAGCATATCGTTGAGACATATTCCTGCTGTCTTCGCTGCGGCGTCGTGTACCAATCTCGGCGGCTTGTTAGGTTTCGCAGGGTTGATGACTGGGAAGTGTGGTAGATACCATGTCTTTCCTTGTGGCGGTGGCATGGGCGCGCGCTCTGCGTAACCCGAGTTGAAGAGGTTCTGTATGCGTTCTTCGTACTGTAGCTTGAGATTGCTTTCTCGGTCGAGCCTCTTCTCTAAAGTGTGCAGTCGTCTTTCCGCGTCTTTGTAATTATTTGGTATTTGGAAATCCTTTTCTTTCCACAGCAACCCTGTCTCGAATCTGCTGTCCGCCGACCTCCTGCTGGTTTCCCTCAATATTTGTATAGCTCGCTGCTCGGGATCTTCTTTAGGTCTCCTTGGCTCGATGCACAGTGATTCTAATTTGAAATAATTCTTTATTTCTTCTTCTATTGGCTGTGCCTCTTCCCTTTGATGTAGTCTGCCGCAGAAGGTGACCGTCGATGTCAATGAGCTATGACAGCCATGTAGAACCCAGCCCAGGTTGGTGTATGAGGCGACTGGTTGATCTCGTCGACCGACGCGCAGTTTTCTAGACACTATGAGGTGCCAGTTATCTTGCCCGATTAGTATTTTCGGTGAGGCGCGTTCGTAGGTGATATCCTCTTTGATATCCAGCAGATGTTGGCAATTCTCCAAGTGATTTTCATTCACGGATTCTGGCGCGAAGTCCAACCGCTCTACCGTACGCGCTGCTTCTATGTTGTGTTCCTCTTGCGCGTGCTTTCCTCTTATTTTAAGGCTGACGATCTTGCTCTTCTCATGCTTCACCTCCGAGCCAACCCCTTGTATCCACATTGCGTGGGCTGGACCGTCGGCGCCGATGACGTCAGCGATCGAGGCATCGACTAAGGTGACTGTGCTTCCTTCATCCAATAATGCGTATGTTTCGACGCAGCTTAGCGGCCCCTTTATTGTTACGGGCGCAATCCTTAGGTAAGCACGGCGGTGTTTGTATGGTCGAGTTGTTGTGATGACCTCCTTTGCCGATGTTGCGGTTTCCATAGCGGGTTCTTTTTCAGTTTCTGCTTTTCTGTCGTGATGCAGCAATTTATGGTGTTTCATCATGCATCCATCTTTTCCGCACGGTGGAGCTTTACACAGCAATCGGCGATGTTTGCCTCGTAGACAGCGGTAGCAGATATTATACTTCTTTGCTACTTCCCATCTGTCATTTGTGGACAGAGCGGCGTATGACTTGCAATCGGGCAGTTTGTGTTCTTGTTTGCATTGAGGGCAGCGTTCTTCATATTGTTTCTTGCTTGTGGCGAAGGCACGTTCTATTTTTCTCGGCCTTCGCTCTCTCGGTTCGTTGTCCTCCGTGATAAATTCCGGCAAGGCATACGCGCTGCATTTATCCGCTTCTTCGTTTAAGAATATTGATATTTTCTTAAGCTCTGGGATATCCTCTTTCTTTCTGGCTGCATAGTCGTACCATTTGCTTCTATATATGGGCGTGAGTTTGTCTGTGATAACTCGCGTCATCTCCGGACTATGCAGATAGTGTGCTTTCTTGAGTGCTTCCACGGTGCCCACTACGTTTGCTATGCGATTGGCGAATATGCATAGCTCCCTGGGATTGTCCGTGACTTTGTTAAGCAGCTTCAGCTTCTCTATTTCTAAGTGAATTAATGCTTCTGGTCGTCCGAATCTCCTTTCCAAAGCTTCTATTATTATTCTGGGGTCTGATTGGCTTATAAGTAGGCAGCTTGCGGCCTCTTTTGCTATCCCTTTTAAGCTTCGGCGTATTCTCGCTATGTTTTCGTTCATCGTGAAGTACTTTGAAGATTCTTCGTACGTTGTTTTGAAGCTGAGCCATTCTTTGCTGCTGCCATTGAATGTGGGCAGCTCTTGCAAATATTTCGGCGGCTCCCTTGTGCTTCTCACTGCTTGTGATAAAGCAGCGGCTAAGGTAGCGACGTCGATTTGTTGCTGCGCCTGTACATAGTCTTCTTTCTGCGGCGCGGTATGTTGTGGAACGTATTGCGGTGCATACTGTTGGAGTACGGGTGGTGCGATCTGCGGTGCTGGTTGCGACGCGAAGTACGACGTGGGTTGCGGTGCGGGCTGCGGCGCGGGTTGCGGCGCGGGCTGCGGCGCGGGTTGCGATGTAGGTTTTTCTTGCAACCATGTACTAATGCGCACTGATGCTAAGTCGTCTTCTATTTCTTCCTCTTCGTCCTCGGTTGATCCGACTTCTGCTTGTAGTCGCTGCACATGTATCTCCTGCAATTCCATTCTTGCTTGCAATCGGGCCTGCTCGAGCTTGAGTTCGGCCAACCGCTCTTTTGCCTCTAACTCCGCGAGGAGTCTCTTGCGTGAGACTTCTCGCGGAGTCTCACGCAAGAGACTCCTCCTAAATATTTGTATGTCAACATTATGACAAAACATGCTGGACTTAAATAATTTACCAACCTGTAATGTACCATGTTTTCTGCAAATAAATTATGATTATGATTATGATTATGACTACGGAGCGGCGTGACCTAGTCTCGCCCGGCTTTAGTGTGCGCTGCGACCTTTGATCACTTTCTTGCTGGGTTTCTTCCGTTGCAGTCGTTTCATCGGTCGCAGAGGTAGTGGTCGTACCGCTGACCGTTGTTGTTTCGCTAGTGGTGTTTGATGAGCCACTAGCGGGCGAGTCGCCCCCGGAGGCCTCTTCCGTGGCCCCCTGGGTTATCTGTTCATCCTTGCGACGCTTCGATGATTCTCCACTGTTACTACGCGTATTCACCATTTTTCTTCACAATAATATTTTTTCGTTCTTGAGGTTTGCTTCTTAATTCGGCTCTTCGAAGGACCATTAATGTTACGGATCGCCGTAACGCCGTGCGAAAAATGAATAAAACGCGTTGTTCACTGTTTATATAGGAGGCAAGCGGCGGTGAGGAGGAACTTGTACTTTTTCTTCTGGTAGTGCCTTTTCGGTGGCTGGAGAGCGACTGCCGACCCTACCGGCCGGCCCGTCTTTTATATGATTCGGCCGCTGCTGGCCAGCGGACCCTTGCCTCACCCCCGCGCCTTTCTTCATTTCTTTAAAACTTTTATTTTTTAACAATCATACTTAACTATATAATATTCTTACATCTATTTCTTATACTATTATGTACACAATAATCATCTTACATTCTAAAAGGTTTTTAACTTTATAATTCACAATTTTTAAGCTGAGAACCCTGCCCCGCACCTCAGCACTATAAATATAAAACGTCGCGTCGCCCTACGCGTAGCTTCATTTGCTCCGCAGCCGCGTCACGATAACATGCCCTATAGATGTTACAATTATCTTTTTTTACTAGAAAGGTAATTTATATGAATGGTAATATGTAAGAAAAGTAATACATAGTAAAGGTGATATGCAACAAAGGTAAATTAACTATAAGAATACAATTTATATTTTAAGCTCTATGCTAACTCTCGTTATTTATTCGATGCCTTTATTGGGAGAGTTATTGCATAGTTACAACATCATTCTTTTATATTATCGAATATAAGTTGTACATATTTAAAAAATTAAATACAATAATTAAGACTACGGCTGCTTTTCCGTGTTGTTGTATGCACCCTCGCTAGTTGTCGAGCCTAGCCGGACGCGACCCCCGTGGCTCCGCCCACCGCCCCTGAGTTGCTCAACCCGTGCTGGTTGTACTAAGCAGCTATCCCGTCGTTTTGCGTCGTGCACAATATTAAATCATTAAAAAAAAGGCTACAGACATACAGAAAATTCTATCTAAGCATTAGAGAAGCGCTTTATCGTACTCGTTCCGAGAAACCTAGCTAGCAAACTGATTCATCGTTATAAAATATCTAGATATGGCAATAATGACGTCCTCCATACGGAATTTCATTTCCGGCTGCTTCTACAGTACAGAGCAGCTTTAGGCTGTCATTTTACGCTGGTATTCGGTGAAAACATAGTTCTTCCTCGGTCGAGTCGACCCATTCGTGCTACAACCATTATATAGCTACAGCTACAGCCTAGCTTTACCACGTAGAAATGAATGCTATGAGTACCACTATGCTCAACAATTGTATTCTAATTTTTTTTTCAGTTTATTTTATTTTTATGCGAGTTATCTGCCTCGTTATTCTAGAGGTCGTTATCACGATTATTAATTATGTAGGCCCGGAGTACCGGGTACGAATCTCGGGTATTTATAAGCATATTTTCATCGTATAAGAATATTTTCAAGGCTAAAGACGGATACGGTCGGTATAAAAAAGTTTACTTTAAGAAAATTGCATTGAAGTTGAGTTCAGTTTACGTTTAAAATGAGATATTCCTTCTTCCGTACACAATGAATTGAAATTTCAGTCAGTTTCAATTTCAGCAAAAAAAGAGTGCGTGAACGGAAACAGAGAGTACACCTTTTTTATGGCACAAACTAAGTTTGAGCCCGTTGGATCTCTCTCAAGTGTTTGCGACAACCAAGTCTTTCCGTCCTTTCAAGTAAAATCAAAAACCTCTTGAGTTTTCTAAACACTAATTGAGTTTAACGAAAAATTTTTGAAGGTTGAATGCGACAGTCTAAAAGTGTTTAAAAGACGGTAATAAATCAAATTGTAATAATATTTAAGAAATTAATCTTTAATAGAGGTATTTAAATTAATGCCATCAAAATTTGCAGTAGAAATACTGTTCAATATTTTTGTGTTGGTCTTCGGGCCGCGGGTTTGTTTCCTGCACGAAACATTATTTGCCCGTATGCAATTAATGTATTTGAATTAAAAAGGGTAAGAAGTTATTAGAGCAGAGAATAAACATGGAATTTTACTTTATTTTTATTAAAAAGTAACATCAATTCGAAGACTAAACCTCAAAAGAAATGAACGGCGAATTACTCGCTCCATATACCGTTTCCTTTACCTACAAAGTATTTTTTTATGTCAAAAGAGCTAAATGTCGACAGCGATAATAGTAGTAAATTGACAATAATTTAAAGTTAAAGTTACAGCTATATAGTTTCCACTGCTGGGCACAGGCCCGCCCTCATTTCTGAGAGGGTTTTAGGGCAAGCAATTGTTCGCCGCCCTGCCCCAATGCGTGTTGGCGAACTTCACATGATGTCTTCGAAATATTTTTTTTATTATTCCTCAACATACTGGTTTCCTCACGATGTTTTCCTTTCCCGCCCAGCACGTGGTAAATCAACACCTAAAATTTCAATTAACAATTTCATTGGTGCCGGCGGGGATCGACCCGGGTTACTCGCATTCTGTTATATTTACAGCGATCGTTAAACATCTGAGCTACCACGGCTCTTCACATTGACAATACTACTAAACAATTTCAAACACAGACGGTTGAACATGTTAGAACCGCGCTACGACGTATTATAGCTACTTCAATCAGCTCGGTTGGATAGTAATAAACGTTGGAACAAAATTTGAGCGTAAAATAGTAGCGTATGAGTAATCAAATGTTGATTTTCACTTGTCGAAAGAGAACTCATTTCAAACTCATTCCTGACACCATTATCACTTATTAATAGGGAAACACTTTTGAGTTGCAGGTGGTTTCATAATATTTTTCTGCGCAAGAAATATCTTTCGGTAGCTATTCAGAAGTATCGCCGTGATGATTAATAAATACATCACACGATAAATGACTGATACAGCACATAGTCCTATGGATACTTGTTGCTAACTTTAAAGTAAAGAAAACTAAATTTAAGCGTAGTTACTGTATAAGGTTATGATGGAATGCCTCAGTCAGTAATTATTAAAATATAATTATATTAATTCAAATAGGAGTCTATGAATCACAGTATCCAAACATCATCAGATGGACTTTTTCCTCGCCATTATAAAAAAAAAATTCTATGGTTTTATATTTTGTCTCGTATTTCTACGACAAGAACTCTAATAATAAGCGCAAAGGAATAGGAATTGAATCGCGGTTATTCCCACCAAATAAGCAATATCTGGTCCCCTTGTAGTATGGGGTATAGGTATAAAAACGTTACATTCCCCGTAATTGTCCTGTAAATTTTTAGTAAAAACAAAACTCGTCCAAAATTGAACACTGGCGGGAATTGTCATAGATAATTCATGTAATTGAAATAATACTAGTTTTTACGGAATTTATCGCGTATATTAAACTTTTTAAATACCCGACGTTTCGAACGCTTTACAACACTCATGGTCACGGGAGGGACTGAGATGTTCAAAGTCCATATGTCATAGTTAACCGCGGTTACCATAGATTAAAATTTAACTTTTGTTCCGATCTATACAGTGAACTTAATTGAATTTGAATAAATGAACTTATGGTATCTTGAAGTCTAACAAAAGTTCAATTTTAATCTATGGTAACCGCGGTTAACTATGACATATGGATGTTGAACATCTCAGTCCCGCCCGTGACCATAAGTGCTGTAAAGCGTTCGAAACTTCGGGTATTTAAAAAGTTTAATATACGCGATAAATTCCGTAAAAACTAGTATTATTTCAATGAGTAGTGTTCGCGTAAATATAAGAAATCATTATGTAATTCATGTAATATTTAGAAAGGCACTGGCCGAAACGGCCCCACAAGCGCTCGAAATATGTTTTTATTTTTAACATAAAATAAAAAATATGTATAAATTGAGTTTTTAAATTATAGTAAAAAATTTAAGCTTTTTCTTTTGATCTAACTTTAAGCGGATTCACAAGGGAATTTCTAAAAGGTATCCGTTTAAAAAGAGAATTAGTGTCGCACTAATAACGGAGTTTATTATTAACTGCCAGCTCATGCGGTATTTTGAAGAGAACGCACCGGATGTTATTGACCGTTAGTACGGTTTCCGTCGGAGTCGCTCATCTGGTGATCTTTTTGTTTACCTTACATAACTATGGAATCAGACGGTTCAGCGCAATGGGGTGGCCTGGGCGGTAAGTTTTGACATTGCAAAAGCCCTCGATCGGGTTTGGCACAAAGCGCTTTTTTCGTAGTTTTCATCTTATGGTCTTTCCGAGAAATTTTGCAATTTAATTACTAGATTTTTTTTCAGATCAAAGCATTAAGGTCGTAGTCGACGGTGCATGATCCGACTTTAAGCCTATGAATGCTGGTGTTCCACAAGACTGAGTGCTATCGTCTATCCTGTTTCTTCTGCATATCAACGATATGTACAAATCAATAATATTGTTACGAGCTTGAGGTTCGTGACAATAAAAATTGCCGATAAAATTACCTAAATTAACACTTTAATTTACTTTATACAAATTAAAGTTAAAAAACACTAATAATTAAACACACTAATTCACTTAATTTCGCTCCGAAGCTTCGCTTGTGTCGCCGAGTTAAACCTGTGTCGATCGCATCTTGCGCCATCTATTTATTCAAATCAGCAAAACATCCGGAATGTTCAAGTAAACATGCGCAAGGTACCGAGAAATCGAGTATAGATTTTCTAGAAACTTAGTTCTTCGGGCGGCGCTGTCGGTCGAGAGATCCGCGATGTCATTCTCTGCAAAGCCCATCCCGCTCTCGCTCCTGACACTAGATGGCGCTAGTTGACTTATTCACATAACACTGCCCCCTCCTAAGACATGCTCGTCCCGAGCATTATCGGTCCCATAATAACGCGCCAAGCGATCCACATGGACGATCTTAGGAGTCCCTCTTGCGCCTTTCTGTATCCGGTAGGTCACATCGTTGATCCTGGTTACAATCCGGTACGGGCCGTCCCATTTAGCTTGAAGCTTAGGAGATTTCCCTTTGCTGCGGACGGGATTGTGCAACCACACTAATGAACCTTCATTGAACCCTTTATTGTTCATCTTGCGGTCATACCGGGTTTTCATTTTCTCAGACATTTGCTGGCCCGATTGTCTGACGTGCTCATAAATGTCATTCATTTTGTTCCGCAAGTCATATGCATAATCGGTTATACTGCGTGGGGCATCAGGTGGTATCCCAGTGATCAGGTCTGCAGGCAGCCGTAATTCTCTTCCAAAGTTTGCGAAAGCTGGTGTCACTGCTGTACTTTCGTGAACAGAACTTCGATATGACAACAAAAACGGTTGTATGTGCTTGTCCCAATCTCGTTGCCGATTGTCTACAACTTTTGCTAGGTACCTCTCCAATGTCTGATTAAAACGTTCCACCATTCCATCAGATTGCGGGTGATAAGAAGTCGTTCTTGTTTTATGAGTACCCATAACTCGGCAAGTTTCCTGGAATATTTGAGACTCAAAATTCCTTCCTTGATCGCTGTGAATCTCTAAAGGTACTCCAAAACGACAGAAGACTTCATGAACTAGTTTATCTGCAACTGTTGAAGCTTCTTGATTTGGAATGGCGAAAACTTCTGGCCACTTAGTGAAGTAATCCATCACAACCATGAAATACTTGTTACCGCTTTCACTCTCCGGAAACGGCCCCGCCACGTCAATGGCTATTCTCTCCCATGGTGCACCAACATTGTACAACTTCAATGCACCTCTACTACGAGTCTGAGGTCCCTTTACAGCCGCACTATTACATTTGCGACACCAGTCCTCGACATCGTTTCGACAGTGGACCCAGTAAAACCGTTCTCGGATCTTCAGTAGAGTTCGTTTAACTCCCAGATGGCCTCCTGAATAATCATTATGGTACAGCTGTAGAACATCCGGTACTTTAGCTTTAGGGACAACCATTTGTAAATGACAGCTGTCTCCCCGAACATTTTCCCATTTACGGCACAGAACTCCATCCTGAAGCAGTAAGCTATCCCACTGGGCCCAATAGCTTTTAGTGATCGAACTCATCGCTGAGACGTCGCTCCACTTGGGCTTGGGAGCACTGGCCTTCATTCATTCCAGGATCGGCTTGATGTCCGGATCTTCCTGCTGTGCACGTTGTAAGCTGTCCTTCCACTCGTTGCTGAGGTGATCTGCCCTGAGCATCCTCACGGATACCACTCCCTTACTCTCTTGCCTAGTACAGTGTTTGCAATCTTCAGGACAAGGTCTTCGTGATAATGCATCTGCGTTGCCATGAGATTTCCCGCTGCGATGTTCTATCTCAAAGTCGTATTCCTGCAGTATTTCAATCCACCTCGCAACTTGTCCTTCTGGATTTTTAAACTGCAATAGCCATTTTAGTGCAGCATGGTCAGTTCGTATGTGAAATTTTCGCCCCAGAAGATATTTGCTAAAATGCTGCAACGACCTTACCACAGCTAGCAATTCGCGTCTTGTGACACAATAGTTCCTTTCCGGTTTTGACAACGACTTGCTGAAGTACGCTATCACGACCTCTTGGTCACCATTCCGTTGCGACAACACACCGCCAAGTCCTATATCACTTGCGTCTGTGTCAACTATAAATTCTTTGCTTGCATCAGGGTATCCCAAAATAGGTGTTTTGCACAGACGGTCCTTGAGCTCCTGAAATGCGATATTACAACTTTCATCCCAGCAGAAATGTCGCTTCTCCTCGGTTAGTTTATGCAGAGGTTTGGCTATATCTGCAAAGTTCTTCACAAATCGCCGGTAATAGGAGCACAAACCCAAAAATGCTCTAACCTGCGTCTTGTCTTTTGGAACCGGCCAATCCTTGACAGCGGCGATTTTCTCTGGATCTGTGCGGATACCTTCTTCCGATACTACAAACCCCAAAAAGTTAACTTGCCGTTGGAATAGTGAACATTTCTTCGGGTTCAACTTGAGGTTGGCACTCTGAATCTTCATGAGCACGCGTTCAAGGTTTTGAAGGTGTTCCTCAAATGTACGGCCTACGATGATGATGTCATCCAAGTAGACCAGACAGGCATCACCAATTAGCCCGGCCAGTACAAGTTCCATCAGCCTTTCAAACGTTGCTGGAGCATTGCACAACCCAAACGGCATTACTTTGAATTGCCACAGACCTTTTCCCGTCGAGAAGGCAGTTTTCTCCTTGTCCTTAGGGTCAATTTCAACTTGCCAGTAGCCACTTTTTAAATCCAGCGTGCTAAACCATTTTACTCCTGTAAGCATGTCCAGCGTGTCATCAATTGTTGGCAAGGGATAGCTGTCCTTCTTTGTAACGTCGTTCAGACGGCGGTAATCAACACAGAACCGCATGCTGCCATCCTTCTTCTTTACCAGCACCACGGGTGAACACCATGGACTAGATGAAGGTTCAATAACACCATCCTTCACCATTCCCTCAATCATGGTTTCCACTTCCTTTTCACGTGCTACCGGCAATCTTCTTGGCCGCTGACGGATAGGCAATTCCTCTCCTGTGTTTATTTTGTGTTGAACTAAGCCAGTCTTTCCTATGTCAGCATCGGTTGACGAGAATACATCGGCGTACTTGAGTAACAACTTCTTCGCCTTGACCAATTCGTTCGGGGAGAGAACACTGCGACAGTCTTCCAAAAGTGTGGTCACTCTCGTTTCTGAATCCTTGCTGGGGGTCCCACTCGATATATATTTGCACCAACGTAACCAATCCACTTCCTCACAAGTGCCAACCAGTGTGCCTGTTCCGCATGCTGGCGAGCCTGTTCCTCCTGTCGGCGAGCCTGTTCCTCCTGTCGGCGAGCTTGCTCCTGCAGCATCACCATCAGAGCACCTAAGTCAGGTACCACAGACGTAGAAGTTGCTGACGGACCGGCTTCCGTAGCCGGCGGCTGGCCCTCAGACATCTGCGGCGTTGCACCACCAAATCTCCTCTGGTCCGTCTCCTGCTGGCGTTGACTTCGGGTACGGACACCCTCCGTTTCCTCCTTAGGTAAAATCGGCATTATTTTATCCCACTTCTGACACCAATTGTTACGAGCTTGAGGTTCGTGACAATAAAAATTGCCGATAAAATTACCTAAATTAACACTTTAATTTACTTTATACAAATTAAAGTTAAAAAACACTAATAATTAAACACACTAATTCACTTAATTTCGCTCCGAAGCTTCGCTTGTGTCGCCGAGTTAAACTCTGTGTCGATCGCATCTTGCGCCATCTATTTATTCAAATCAGCAAAACATCCGGAATGTTCAAGTAAACATGCGCAAAGTACCGAGAAATCGAGTATAGATTTTCTAGAAACTTAGTTCTTCGGGCGGCGCTGTCGGTCGAGAGATCCGCGATGTCATTCTCTGCAAAGCCCATCCCGCTCTCGCTCCTGACACTAGATGGCGCTAGTTGACTTATTCACATAACAATATTTTCATTTTTGTGCAGATAACAGCACTGGCGATTCGTGACACCGATCTTGCTAATATTTCTTGGGAACACGTCATCGAGTGCCGGAATAAACTTGTGTCTGAAGTCGAGTCTCTGTTAAGCAATGTCTCAGATTGGGGGCGACTAAATCTAGTCCCCTTCAATTCCCAGAAGACACAAGTTTGTGCGTTTACCGCAAAGAGATGCCCTTTGTCCTGTCTCCTAAATTTCAAGGCACTCGACATATCGAATGTCATTCAGTTTTGCTGACACTTGAAAAACCTAAAAGTTAAACGTCCAATTTTGGGGACACATTGGATGGGTTGGCTCGACTGGGGCAGGACCACGCACTTTTGATTCTTAATATAAGATAAATGTAGATGTCTATGGGTCAAAGCATTCACTAACCGTCAGGTGGTATGTGCTCGTTTGTTACGTTTATTCTACAAATAACTGAAAAGGATTGTTCTTAACTAGGCTTACTACTATAATGATTAATCATTTAACTTTCCTTGCCTACAATAATTAATTAATCAGAAACAATAATAACTTTTGTTTCATTCAAAAGTTACTATTGTTTCTGATTGTTATTCTTAAGTTTAATTTATTCATTTTATTGTTCACAGCTCCATTCACAAAAACCAATTTCTAAAAGAATGCAAAGGAAATATACCATACAAATAACTTTTAAGTCCTCAATAAGACGACTGGTAATACAGAGATAGCGAAGTGCTACTGAAATAGAAGTAACGTGAGACCAAACCGAGAAGGCATCTTAGCGACTTTACTCTACCTTATTTAGTTTTTATAGAACGAAAACGAAACATTTCCGAGAGTAACATGCTATTTATATCTATACATATAAATTAAATTAAAGTGTCTGTCTGTCTGTTATATCAAAAATTGATATATATATATATATATATATATATATATATATATATATATATATATATATATATATATAGAGTTGAGGAGATTAAAAATGGTACCTATTTTATGTCTCATTGCATGCAGACATATTCTTGTTTTCAATAATGTTTATTTACAATAACACATAAATAACCATTATTAAAAATTCGAATTTATCTTAGTGTTATTTAGTTTTAACAGAACTACAACCAAATGTTTGCAAGATTAACGGATTATTTATTTCTATACATATAAATTAAATTAAATCGTCTGTCTGTTATATCGAAATAATTGGTATAAATATATAGAGCGGAGACGATTGAAATGGCTATTTATGTCTTATTGCATGCAAATGCTTTACTATAAGACATAAATAAACATTTAAAAAAATACCTGTCTGTCTGTCCGTTCTAATCTTCGGATATCGGAACCGATTGTATTTGAACTTCACCAACAGATAAAGAGCAATTTCAGGCTTTAGACTATATTTTATTTCAAAATTTTGACGTTATTTTTTTAAAATAAAATAAATAAATTAAATCTAAATAACAATAAATTGATAGTTCTTACCGATGCGCAGCCGGAAAGGTTTCCTAGCATTAAAATAAAACTAAAGAGAATTCGGGATCCTAATTCTTAGAAACACTTTGTCCGACTTTAGAAGCTACTTATTCTTCGTAAATTTCTAATATCCTTTTAGTTATTTGAAGGAGTTTCAAACTTTTTAAGTGGATTAAAGAAGGTTAAGTTAAACAAACACTAGTGTCATTTGAAAGGTTACATTAAAATTTTCAACACAACCGTGTAGTGGCGATGTAAGAATATCCGTATCCATCGTATATCATATCACATCTTCCTTATAAGAACTGAAAATAGTAAACAACTGTGGTTGCCAATTGCCTTGCCAAGTATAGCAACTATGGCAAAACTTCCCTTACGAGGCTATCTATGGGATAGGCATTTGTTTAGCAGTCGTATGCTGGCTATACAGGCTGTAGTGGATGGATGTAACACACACAATCAACGCTATCTACCACATAGAAATGGAAGGATAATGAGAGGTGTTTGAAAAAATTTACGTACAAGCTGAGTTCGATCTACGCCAGGATCAATAAAAATGCTGATTACATTTTAAGTGGTGATATATAACGTGCACGGCATTGAAAGAAAACATCATCAAAACACCGTATGCATGCGAAATAAAAAAACATTTTGGGAACATGTATGTCATTCAACATGCATTGCTCTCAAACCATTTGATGTGTAATGTCCCTCTGCAAGATGCAGGAGTGTACAAGCTTGATTGTGAATGTGGTCTCTCCTACGTAGGACAAACTAAAAGATCAATAAAAACCCGCGTTAAAGAACATATAGCTGATGTGAAGAATCGACGCTCCGGGAAGTCTGCAGTCTGTAAACACGTACAGGATCGCCCCCGTCACTAAATCCGATTTGATAGACCGCAAATCCTCGCTAAAGAACACCGATTCCTTCCAAGGACGATTTGCGAGGCTATTGAAACCAAAAAACATCCTAATTTCAATAGAGAAGATGGCTGGGTGCTACCATCTGCTTGGGATCCTATAATAAATAAGATTAAATCCCAACCCAAGCATACAACTGCAAGACTTCAAGATACCATAAGTTCATACTGTATAGATCGGAACAAAAGTAAAATTTTAATCTATGGTAACCGCGGTTAACTATAACATATGGACGTTGAACATCTCAGTCCCGCCCGTGACCATGAGTGCTGTAAAGCGTTCGAAACGTCGGGTATTTAAAAAGTTAAATATACGCGATAAATTCCGTAAAAACTAGTATTATTTCAAAATTTATGTTCTGAGAAAACAAAAATTATTTTTACATAAAATATTATAATACTTTACTTATTCAAAGTAATTTCAGTATAAATGTAACAAAGTAATGCGTATCAATCCTTTTTTTAGAAACATCAAAAGCCTTGCGCACAGCACCACAATTCTCCAAAGTTTCGTTATATTAATAATTTACCATTCATTTTTTTAAATAGAGTAATTGAGAAAATTTATGTTGTCGAAGTGAGTTGGCAAGTGTTTTTGTTCACGCAACGCAACGAGCAACGAGTTTGCGGTTCACCTGATGGTTAGTGACTACCGCCGCTCATGAACTAATGCAACTCCAGATGAATTACAGGCGCGGTGCCGGCCTTTTAGAAAGGAGTAAGCTCTTTTCTTGAAGATCCCGAAGTCATATTGGTCCGGAAAAACCACCGGTGGTAAACGGTGCCACTGAGGAGTCGTACGAGGAAGAACACTCAGAGTAAAACATACAGTGTCGGACTGCTAAGCTTTCAGATGACGTGGATGGTATCGTGAGATTTGTTGCGATGTGCGTTCGTGAAATTTGGTGGTCAGAATTAATTCTTACAATTCTTCAGAGCACGCCCCGTTGTAGAAGCGATATAAAATGCAAAAGCATGCAGCATCTCTTCGCAGCGCCAGTGAAACGGGCCGATCGGTCCTGACTCGGTCGTCGACGATTGAAGCCGCTCTGCACTGGATGCTGTCAAGTAGAAGGAGCTGGCACTGAGGAGCCCCAAGCTGGAGATGGGAACAGTATTTTATGGGTACCCAAAGCTGCGCCTTGTAAAGTTGCGGGCAGTGTGCCGGCAAGAAATACTGTCCTGCTCTGCTGAACACGCCAAGATTTTAGAGGCCAATTTGGCCTTCTCTTCCGAGTGACCACGAAATTTATTAAAAGGATACTGGTGACAAATGAGCACACAGTTCACCTGATGGTAAGTGGTTGCTGTGACCCATGGACATCTACATCTATCCTCGGTTACGAATCAACACGCAGATGCGTTATCACCCGTGAGGACTAAGATAGAATGGCTTCGTTTTCAGTAAAAAGTTTCTCCGGTTTCTACACTCACCATACGAAACATAACATATTATTATTAGTTATTTACTAGTTGTTAAGCTGCTATTTTAAGCTGGTATTCTGTGAGAGCGTGGTTTAATGCCGATGGAGCCGCCCCATTTGTGCTACAACTGACCACTAATATAGCTGCAGCATGGCTCTACTATGATAAAAAGTGTACATCATTCGATATATCGATGGTCAGCGGTGCGCTCGCCCCGTCATTAAGTGTCGAGTTGGATGCAAAGAGAGAACCTACCGGATCGGCGTTTTCCTTTGCGGTATGGGCCAGTGAGTGGTTATCCTTGTGCAAAGATTTATACGTTGTAGATTTATACGTGGTAGAGCCATGCTGCAGTTATATTAGTAGTATAGTTGTAGCACGAATGGGTCGGCTCGACCGGGGAAGGACCACGCTCTCACAGAATACCAGCGTGAAATAGTAGCTAAATGCTGCTGTATTTCGTATGGTGAGTGTAGAGAACTGGAGACCCTTTTACTGGAAACGAGGCATTCCATCTTAGTCCTCACGGGTGACAAAGCATCTGCGTATAAAACGGTTGAATGGTAAAGTTAACAATACTTTTTAATTTAAACTTATATGTTCTATTTTGTTTGTTACGTGTAATATGTTTGTCATAGACTAGAGTTAATAAGATATCTAGCCCATTTGTTGGATGTTAGTGTTACTTAAAGACAATACACATATTTGTCCCGTGTGGGATTCGAAACCTTGGCTCACATTAGTCACCCAGTGGGGAAAGGCATAATGACTATCAAGTCGGGATGTGTTTTTCTTAAGAACTAATATAAGTATCATGTTGAAAATGTTATTATAAAATTTCAAGCTATAGGTCAACGAAATCAATAGATAGGACCATTTTTGTCGCATATTAATATTACTCTTAACTAAGAACTTGAATTTAGTACACCTCCAAGTGACAATGGACCTTAATATTTCCAATTTTTAATTTGGTACCTTTACTAGTTCTAAAGAAAAATGGTCAAAATAGACTGATTTACGAGCAAAAGTCTGACAAAGTGAACACCGGTCTCCACACCTTTGTGATTGGCATACCTACCTATATACACATTCATTCCAAAGGGTTTATTTTTTACGTGATAGCAGGTAGCGGTACGTTTGTTGCAACACAAATGGGTGGGCTTGACTGGACCAGGACCCCGCTCTCACAGAATGCCAACATAAAATAGCAGCTTAATTCTGCTGCGTCTCGTACGGTGAGTGTGGAGAACCGGAGACTCTTTTTGCTGGGAACGAGGCATTCCTTCTCAGTCCTCAGGACTGGCAACGCGTCTGCATTTTGATTTTTAGTTGAAAATGGATGTAGAAGTCTATGGGCCATAGCATCTATTTACCATCAGTTGGACTGTGTACTCGTTAGTCATCCTTATTTTATAAAAAAATGATTTGTAATGCGTAAAATTGTGAAGTGGAATAATTTACCAGCATCCGATTTTCCACCTGATTGGGCCACGCTTTTACCTGGTGGGAACACACTGCAGCTTCATTATGGTAGTAGGACGAATGAATCGGCCATACCAGGTAAGAACCACACTCTCACAGAATACTAGCGCAAAATAGCAGCTTAATGCTGCTGTGTTTCGTATGGTGAGTGTAGAGAACCGAAAAACCTTTTTACTGGTGACGAAGCATTCCGTTTTAGTACTCAAGTGTGACAATGCATCTACATTTCTATATTTAATCGATAATGGATGAAGATATCTGTGTGCCACAGCATCCACTTTCCGTTGAGTGGACGGCGTGCTTATTTATCACCTTTGTTCTATTGTTAGGTATGAGGTTAAAAAATAAAGGAAAATACCAAGAAATGAGGGTAGAACTGTAATCTTCCACTTATTCTAGCAGTATTATTTATATTATTCTAGTAGTACACGGGCTACTATGAGAGATTCGTCGGTAATTCTACGTGTCTCACTGTCGTTATTATGCCCATTGGGATAATTCTTCTATTGTAAGCAAAGAAGACAGTGTTGCTGAAAAGCTGCCCCGTGTTACACTGAGATGGGTGATGCTGGCGTTGGGTTGAATACTTTGGCGTTTTCATGTAATTATGTCCTTTAGGTTACACCAGTTTGTGATTGTGACGGGGGCTTTATATGGAATGTATAGCACAATACGATGTTTTACTGCTGATAATGATTTATTACGTAAGCAAGAGAGCAAATTGAACATCCGCTCTCACACCTTTATTATTTTTAACAATTAACCTCCAGAATAATTTCTAATAGTAAAGAAAGTTTGTTAACGAAATAAATATTTAAATAATTTTGAGAATAATTGCTAACTCTATAATAAATTTAATATTTTACGTAAATATATCTATATTATATGGAAAAGGCGGCGGATTAAAGCGGCAGTAGCCTAATGGCAGGGCGCGGACCGCGAACTCAAAAAGGTCGTGGGTTCGAATCCACCATTAGACTACTGGCGTGAACCACTCGTAACACAAGCAATTTAAGCTTACCACGAGTGGTTAAGGGGAATATTAATAATGTTTATAGCATTGTTAATATTCTTTTTTTTAAATTATATGGAAAATAATGTCACTCAAAAATTCTGGTCACTTTAAAGCTGTTTTAATATGCTACGTTGATCAGGATATTGTATTTGAAGAAGAAATAAATAAAATAGGAGTGTCTATCTGTAATATCGAAAAAACTGCCATATTGAGGGGGTTGCACACCATTTTAACATTCTATAAATTTAAAAAATGTCTACCTATATTATCTAATTATCTGCTTTATATTGACCTGAGGGGTTAACTTGTTTTTTATATATATGTAATAGAATGACAAACGAGCACACAGTCTACCTGATGGTAAGTGGATGCTATGGCCCATAGACATTTACATTTATCCTCGATTAAGAATCAAAATGCAGATCTTTATCACCCGTGAGGACTAAGACAGAATGTCTCGTTTTCAGTAAAAAGGGTCTCCGGATCTCTAAACTAACCATACGAAATACAGCAGCACAGAGTTGCTACTTTACGTTGGTATTCTGTGAGAGCGTAGGACCCCGGTCTAGCTCACCCATTCGCGCATTTGTCTGTTTGTCCGTATATTTGTCTGTCTGAATGGCTAATCTGGCTAATCACACCAAAATCATAAAGTAAAAAGGGGATCAATACTATTATTACTATGAAAATTGTATCCTATATCTCGGTCCTACACCTTTGGCTGCAATCATGCAACTGCAGCATCTGAGGCCCATATGGTATTGTAGTAGCTAGCTATATTTGATCTATCCTCAATTAAGAATCGAAATGGAAATGCATTGTCAGCTTTTGTTTTGTAACAATCGTTGAATGAAACTATTTTAGAACGATTCGCAAAGTTTCAGCCACATTAGTCGTTGAAAAGACAAGAATTTAATTTTGTACACAATTCAACCTCGCATTTGAAAATTACAATAAAACTATGAAAATTAGACATTTTTTATTATTTTGAAAACTTAAAACAAATCAAAACTTGAAACTTCACGAACAAATAATCACTAATGTCAGCCGTTATCCAGGCTTTGTTTTATGCAAAAATTTGAAGATACATAATACATACATAAACACTCACGCCTGTCACCCAGAGGCGTAGGCAGAGACTACGGACTTCTATTTGGCACGATCCTGACATACCTCTTTCGCCTCCTTTACATCCATATATCTACGCATACATGCTCGTCGGTTAAGGGTACTTCTAACGTGGCCCATTTTCAAAATATCGCCAATTTGGTCGATAAACTTTTTTCTAGGGCGGCCCTTCCCGACTCGGCCGTTCACATCTGCCATATAAATTTGCTTTGTCACTCTTTCCCCATTCATTCTTTCTACGTGACCAAATAAATATAAATATAAATTTGAAGATACTTTTAAAGAAATCGAAAAATTTATAAAATAAATGATCTTTGACGATTATCTTAAATCTAAATAGCGCCATTCTATCCAGGCGAAGCTTGGGCAGTTTGCTAGTATAAAAAAATCAGTGTAACAAAAACGCTTTTATATCCATACCTGAATATAACAAGATCTGTACTTATGAAATAATGGTCACGTTGAATCGTTATGTTATAGAACGTCACGGTTCTCCTAATCACGTACTCATAGCAGCAACCTCCATTAAGTTACAAGTCGTTAGGGTCTGAACATCTGCCTTTTCAATTTACCCGAGATAAATTTACTTCACATATAATATGAAAGGTGTACTCGTTTGAAAAAAAAGAGATATCGTTTATGTCTCTAGCCGCATGTTCTAACTAACGAATGACATGGTGTGTTATATATTTTCGAATACCACCACCGCATTTACTGTTAGTCTAGCTATCGTGAACGCGACGGCAGATCATGCGGTCCTGATTTCGAATTCTCTGTTGGGTTAAAATTTATTGGGTTAACGTTATTGGGGTTTTAGTTCAAGAAATTTTGAGTGGCTAAAAGTTGGCTTCGTTTCACCCTCGGGCTTCAAAAAGCACTTCTAGACATTGGTCTTGCGCCTAGTCTCTCTCCAGTAGTGTCGGATAACGTCCTATCCAACTACATGGGAGACAGACGTCACTTAAAATGAACTGGGTGCCAAAAGCAGATTTTTCACGACTTACAGGTGCGCAGAAGAGCAATTTTTTGTCATTAAAAACTACGAATTCACATTTTTAAATTCATTATGAAAGTTAGAGATTTTTCTTAGTGAATTATCGTGGCCAAAATACGATTGACACATTTAGGCAATTGACAATTTTAGGTACCTTCACTAAGTGAAAAAACAGTTTAATGAAATCAATTTCAATTAAATTCAGGCTATGTGTATGTATATGTAATTAAATTCACCAGTAAATGCGTAAGTGAAATTTGGGTTTATTTTTCAGTAAGAGTATATATGATTTAAAAAATAAATATCAAATAAATATTGCGCGGTTAAATAGCGCGCGGGCCGACCAAACAGTACCGCCCAAATACTTATATACCAGATAGAGATGCGCAACTCACATTTCAGTTTTCGGGAAAGTGTACCCTGCACGCTAGATGACGCTGTAGTCTTTAGCAAAACGCGGACTACGGTAGGTATCGCAAACAGTATACCCTGCACGCTAGATGACGCTGTAGTTTTTAGTAAAACGCGGACTGCGGTAGGTATCGCTAGATGGCGTATTTTATGCAATGACTATCCTGATTGTTTCATCATCATCATCATCATTACAGCCTTTCACAAGTCCACTGCTGAACATAGGCCTCCCCCAAGTAATGCCACAAAGCACGGTCCTGAGCCACCTGCATCCATCGACTTCCTGCATGTCTTACCAGGTCGTCACTCCATCTAGTGGGGGGTCGCCCTACACTACGCCTACCGGTACGAGGCTGCCACTCGAGAACCTTTCTTCCCCATCGGTTATCGGTTCTTCGAGCTATATGGCCGGCCCATTGCCACTTCAGCTTACTAATCCGTTGGGCTATGTCGGTCACTCTGGTTTTACTGCGGATATCCTCATTTCTGAGTCTATCACGCAGAGAAACTCCGAGCATAGCCCTCTCCATAGCTCGCTGAGCGACCTTAAGCGTCCTCATACGGCCAGCAGTGAAGGACCACGTCTCAGATCCATAAGTCATCACTGGCAACACGCACTGGTTGTACAATCTAGTTTTTAGAGATTGAGGTATACCTGACGAAAAGATATGTCGTAATTTCCCGAACGCTGCCCAGCCGAGTTGAATCCGTCGATTGACCTCTCGGTCGAAGTTGGACTTACCTAGTCGGACTATTTGTCCCAGGTAAACGTACTCGTCAACAACTTCGAGCACAGTGCTCCCAACAACTACCGGCATAGGTGTGACATGGACATTGAACATGATCTTTGTTTTGTCCATGTTCATCTTAAGACCTATCCGTTGGGAGGCACTATTGAGGTCATTGAGCATAGTGCTTAAGTCCTCCAGCGATTCTGCCATAAGGACTATATCGTCGGCAAATCGAAGGTGAGTGATGTACTCGCCATTGATGTCAATACCGTATCCTTTCCAGTCCAGTAGCTTGAAAACGTCTTCCAATGCAGCGGTGAAGAGTTTCGGGGATATAACGTCACCCTGTCTTACACCTCTCTGCAGTTGGATAGGTTTCGAGCTCTGGTTCTGTACTCGGATAGCCATCGTAGCCCTACTGTACAAACACTTCAGCACTTCGATATACCGACAGTCAACTTGGCACCGCTGAAGGGACTGTAGCACCGCCCAAATTTCGACGGAATCAAAGGCTTTCTCATAGTCCACATACGCCAGGCAAAGTGGCAGATTGTACTCTTCAGTCTTCTGTACAATCTGCCGCAGGGTATGTATGTGGTCTATGGTACTGAAGCCTTTTCGGAAACCGGCTTGTTCGGGAGGCTGGAAGTCGTCAAGTCTGCGTGCGAGACGATTCGTAATGACTCTCGAAAACAGCACGTAGACGCGGCTCAGAAGGGAAATCGGTCTGTAGTTCTTTAAGAGAGCGTTGTCGCCTTTCTTAAAGAACAAGACCACCGCACTTCTGCTCCACGCCTCTGGAGTAGTGCCACCATGGAGGACGGAATTGAAGAGCTTCTGAAGGACTACAAGTACCGGTGTTCCACCCGCTTTCAGAAGCTCCGCTGTAATTCCATCCTCGCCTGGGGCCCTGCCGTTTTTAAGGTGCTGGAAAGCCATTCTAATCTCGCTTAGACTGACGTCCGGGATATCATCGGAATAGTGTCGGATAAGACTTGCTCTTGGATCGTTACTCACACTTGCGTGTGGCTCCAACGATGATGTGTACAGCTGCCCATAGAACCTCTCAATCTCACTCAAAATCTCAGGTGTCCCGGAAACGATGTTGCCACACTCAGTCTTCAGCTTTGACAGTTGGCTCTTTCTGGCAGACAGATCTCTGGCAAAGACTTTGGAGCCCTGGTTCCGCTCGATCGCTTCTTTAATACGAGAAGTATTAAAGTTGCGTAAGTCTCGCCGCATGCATTTGGAGATCTGTCTGTTCAGTTGCCTGTATGCTGTCAAATCTGTTGACGATTGCAGCCTCATCTCCCGTCTAACAGCCATGAGATTAAGAGTGTGATCGGAGAGTTTTTGTGTTCTTCTGCGGCGGGTCTTGCAGAACTTAGCTCCGACCGCATGGACAGTTTCCACGAGCTTGTCGTTCATATCGTCCACTGCATTGCAATCTTCTAGGCACTGAAAGCGGTTACGTAACTCGAGCTGAAAGGTTTCGGGATTCTGGATTAGAGCACGAGGGGGACGGAGCGTTGACTTCATTAGACGAGACCTCTCCAACTTAACGTTTAGGTTCAGTGTGCCTCTAACCATTCGGTGATCGCTGCCAGTTTTCACCCTTGCGATCACTGAGACATCACTGAACAGTTGGCGTCTGGTCGTCATAATGAAGTCAATCTCATTTTTTGTCGAACCGTCGGGGCTCGACCAGGTCCACTTCCTGTGGGGCCGCTTCTGGAAGAAAGAGTTCATCATAAAGAGTCCCTCTTTCTCCATAAAGTCGGCCAGCTGCTGGCCCCTTCGGTTCCGTTGCCCTACTCCAAATTTCCCTACCTTCAGCTCACCGCTTTCTCTTGTGCCTAGTTTTGCGTTGAAGTCTCCCATCAACACCGTGTAGTGAGTTTTGGAGGAATGTATGGCTCTGGAAATATCCTCATACATTTCCTCCACCTCCTCATCGGGGTGTGCCGAGGTTGGTGCGTAAACCTGAATGACCTTCAGCGAATACCGTTTGGTGATTCTGAGTATCAGGTACGCGACCCTCGTCGACACACTCCCAATCTTTACAACGTTGTTGACGAGAGACTTGTGGACGATAAATCCGACACCTCCTTGGGACAGATGGTCGCCCTCCCGGTGATAGAACAAGTTGCCGGACTCGAGGATTGCCGTGTCCTCCCCCTCTCTTCGGACCTCGGATAATCCAATAATATGCCAGCGCAACTTGTCTACCTCTTCTTCCAGCTCCAGTATCTTCTCGTCAGTCCTCAGGGTGCGTGCGTTATATGTTGCCAGGTCGAGTCGTCGTAGGTGGCAACCGAACCTCCACCGGAGATTCTTAGCACCCCCTGCCCCGCCGTTACCATGGTCGCCACCGTAGCCAGGAATAGCGGGGCCGCCGGGGACTGGGGGCCGTCTTTTTGTGTATTTGTTCATTGGGGGGTATTTGCCGTAGTTGCCACGCTTGGCGAGCGGGTTGGCAACGGCAGTTTTTTTATTACGTCACAGTTGTCATCAGGAAGATGCTGCTGCCCATCTCCTGCCTGTCTCCCTCTGTCGCCTCTTACGACACCCACGGGAAGATATGGGGTAGTGGATATTCTTAACCGCCACTACACGGCATTGCTTCTGTCCTCTGCATTGCTTCTGGCATCCTGATTGTTTACGAAATGAAAAATTTTACTATCCATGTTTATGTTATCTATTGAATAATTATTATATATAAAATTAAGGTTACAAAAAAAGCACCGCACCGCCGACCACTTGATAAATAACCAGATAAACTTCCAATTAACAATTTCATTGATACCAGGGTGGATCGAACCAGGGTTTCTCGCGTACTGTGGAATTTACAGTGAGAACTATCCGACTGAGCTTCCGATCTTTTCAATGTGGGATAAAAATTTGACAAAAATGTCCAAAAATGGGTTGGGTTATGAAATAATCCTATATTTATGAAAGGCTAGGGTAAAAATATCGATATATCGGCATATCGATATTTTCTTAAATATTGATATATTTATCGTGGAATATCGAATTCGTTTAATTTCGATATATTTTATTTATATATAAAATGATGATCACATTAATTGACAAAACATTAAGCATCAAAAGAAGCTACAAAAACATTCATGTGTCGTTGTGGTTTTTTTTCCGTCATCCAACCGTCCAGTAATACCATTTTGAGCGTTATCGCCAACATACGAGCCTACATTATGCAAAATATGACGATATATCGATATTCATCACGTGAATATATCGATACTGCTAAAAATATCGATACGATATATATCGATATAGTTTTTCATTTGCCTATCCCTACTCGTCACTATCGCAACATTAGTAGATAAACGGAATATTGCTTGCAGCTGAATCCTGAATCCAGCGCGCCGATCGCCTAAGTGACCATGATACCATTTCATCTTAACATCACTATAAGGGAGACGCATGTTCATCTGTCCTTTCTTGAATGAATGAATGAATATACTTTATTGTACACCACAAACAAATATACAGATAACAAAACAAAAAGCAGATTATATGTAAGTACAGTTTGGCGGCCTTTTGCTACATAGCGATCTCTTCCAGGCAACCAAGGGTGTAACTGTAAAGGATTAGAATAATGAAAACTAGGTAGAAATAGGGTAGGTGCAATATAAATGTACGTAATAAAATATCAATACATGCCATTTATAGACAATACATGCAATAAAATAACATATAAATAACTAATACATGAAGTAATATAAATAACTAATATGTAATAAAAAATAAAGTAAAACGTGTATATTATGTATTTTACTTTATTTTTGGTAAAACATATTTATAATATATACAGGATGTTAGTATATATTATAAATATGTTTTACAAAAAATAAAGAGTATGAAAATGAAACGAACATGAAATATAAGTACTACGCGTTCATTTCGAGTTTGCCGTCGTAGACCGTTACGACGTCACAGCTGACGGTACCGTAGACGAAAAAAGTCATCATGTTTATGTTTTTTAGTATTCATATTTTCAATAAAGTTAAATAATAACGTGTTCGATGAAATAAAATATTTTTTGAATGATGATTATGATGAAATAATAACGTGTTCGATAAAATAAAATATTTTTTTATAGTTTTATTTTACATTTTAAATATATCAAATTAAAGATTTTCGAAATCGCTTGTTTCTGTGTCACTGTCATCACTCCATTCTGTGTCACTGTCATCAGTCTCTCCGCCCACCGAAATAATCAATTCTCTTTCGTTGAGTTCTTGCAACCTATCGCTTTCCCAATATTGTTGCCGTAAACGGTCAACGTGGTTTACCTCTTTTTTCCAGTCCTCTACAGAGGTACTATTAATAGCTTCCAGAGTGAGTTTTTGTATTCCTTTTTCAGACTGGCTTACATTTTTATCGGCTATTTTTTGCTTCACTAGATTCCACACGTACTCGATGGGATTCAAATCACATTGGTACGGTGGTAGGCGTAAGACTCCGTGTCCATGACTTTGGACTATTTCGTCAATTTCATATTTTTTGGTAGGCTTCGAACGACATACTACATACTATAATTCTCGCTTCGTCATCTTTGGGTCAAAGGATATACCATTTTCCTGCAACCATTTTTGCACAACTTCTTTGCGTGCCACTGAAGTCGGTGGTTTATCAATCTGGCGGCTGTGATACGGTGCATATCCATTTCATTATGGTAGTCCCCTGCAGTGCTTTTGCATTTATAAAGGAGTTCGGCACCCTTGACAAAACCATTCTCGCTGCCAGCATGGACCACAATCCAACGTTGTCCGGGATTGAAATTCTTTTTTACACTTGCATCAGTTGCATTTTGCCAGCATTTTGAAACGGTATAGTGGCTGTGTATCCACGTTTCATCCAAATATATGACTGGTTTTTTATAGACTCCCTGTTCATCATTTTCACGTAATCTCCGCAAGTAACGTGCTCTCCATGCTGCTATCTCCGGTTTCTGAATAAGATATTGTCTTATATTTTTACATTTTGTAAACTTATATCCAAGATTCGTTTTTATAATTTTCCAGAGAGTGACTTTTTGCCCAGGAAAATTGAAGTCTTTCTTTGCTTCTGCTAATATCTTGCGCAGCGTAGGAACTTCCTTTTTCACTGTGTAGAAACGGTCAATTATGTTTCGAATCGAACACACCATGAAATCATCTATTTCCAACCTCTTTGTGGCTATTTTCTTTTTTCTCGGTGACGTCAATTTTATTTCTTGTGTACTTGAAGTACTGAGCTCAGGCAAGCTCGTTTTAATTTTTTTGCTTCAGTCTTTATATTTCTTAAAGTACGTTCAGATATACCAGTGGCGGCCGCAGTTCTCTTGATAACGTTATCGAATGATTTTAATAGCGCCTGGTACTTCTTTTCATTTTCCAACAACTTAATTTCTATTTCCGACGGTGCATCGGGCTGTGTGAGCAGTGTGCTGCCACAAGTATCAAGTGAGTTTTCATTTTTTAATCTGGCAATACTTTTCATAGCTACGACATCGTGAACATCATAAGGCGTTATCAACTGCTTTTCAATCTTTTCTTGTTCAATGAATGTCATTATCTTATATAATAAATTGCGTTCGCCACTGTGCAAGACCTTTCCTCTTTTACTCATTGTAACAGAACAAATTAACGAATATCAACAGAAACCAAAACAAAAAATCAACAGTAACAAAAACAACAGCAAAAACAGTAACAAACTAGAGAACGTACGGGAGCATAAAAATGGACGTAAGTACACTTCGACGTTGCTATCGGTACTAAAAGGGCGACGCTTGAGGCGCGAAATGAGGGGGCGCGGCGGGAGGTAACGGCATTCTTGAAGTGAACGACTAGTATGAAAGAAAAGTTACGTCACGGGTTATGTGCACCTATTGTGTTTTTATTGGAATGTAGTGTAGGTATCTAGTGCGGGCGGTGATCTTTACAACGATTACGTCACTCGGGCGCATATAGTATCCATGAATTTACGGACGGTGTCGGACAGAAACTATTTAAATGTTATGGAAGAAAATAGCGTTTTTTTTTAAATGCATTGAATTTACATTCTATAAGTGAAACCAAATCACTGGTTTCAAGGATAACGGTGTTTACACTAACATCCTATATATATATATATATATATATATATATATATATATATATATATATATATATATATATATATATATATATAAATATATAAATATATATAAACTAACTTACACATTTACCCAAAAATATATATACAACACGTAACGTAATTAACGCACTGTACTTCACGTATATGCATCGGTAGGGCATTCCACAGTTTAATAGACTCGACTGTAAAAGATTTTTTTTTGGACAGTTAAAGAGGTATTGTGAGTTGGTCTTATCAGGTCGTCACTCCATCTAGTGGGGGGTCGCCCTACACTACGCCTACAGGTACGAGGCTGCCGCTCGAGAACCTTTCTTCCCCATAGGTTATAGGTTCTTCGAGCTATGTGGCCGGCTTTGTAAATCATGGTGAAAATCAATCTAAGCCACTGCCTTATAAAGCTGTTAATTCGATACATTTTATGTCGGACTGGCTACGGACCGACTAAAACACCATAGTATTACACACAACCACGGCCCCAGCGGCACCGTCCGTCAAACAGCAACCCCTATTCGGGAGATGACCTATCCTCCCCCTTTTTCTTCTCAGGTAAGGCTAACCAGGAACACAAGGCGCGCTCCCCTTCGCGGCCTCCAACTCCACCCACAACACCGAAACCCCAAACTTAATAGTGGAGGTCTTGAGACCAGGACAAGATTATTCAGGAGCACAGGCTTCCTGGTCCCAGTAGCCGATCTGGTCTGGGGCTTCACCATCAACTAGATTTTGTCCGTAGGAGGTAGGGAGAATAGCGCCTCGCAATACCTCCCCTCAACGGTCCCGCCCCGACCGCTTTAGTGTTACAGCCTCAATAGAGTCGCGGAAGATAGGGCAAGTGGCGCATCACTATATCAACACTCCTGTTCCCCCGCTCCTCGACCTCGACTGCAGCTTTGGAGGGGATATTACCAATCTCGCCGCAGCCCACCAACACTAACCAACGAACAAAACTAGCGGTCGCATTATCGGTTAGTACCTGGTTGACCGAGCTTTGCTCGGTTTTTTTTTAATTAGTGTGTTTTGGAAAATATATTTAGATACAAATTACGTACTGATGAAATACGAATAATATTTTTTGATCTTAGCGACATAATAGAAAAAACTGAACTGGTTATATGAATAAAAAATCACGAGTGCAATTAGTTTAATTTAAATTTTCGTGTTTTTAAAAAAAATACTAAAAAACAGGGCTCGAAATAATAGATTTTCTCAAAAAAGAAGGAAACTTGAAAAAAATTGAAAAAAAGTCAGTCTGAAGACGGGACTGGAACCAGTGAAAACAACAAAAACAACGATTTTGTGACCACCCGCTTTCCCAATAGAGCTATTTATAATCATTAACACACTGTCAAAAGTTACCTTCTTATTTTAACGATATTGTAGCAGTTTTTAATTGCCTGAAAACACGCACAAAAAGACATTTTCTGAAAAATAAATCCTAGCTAGATCGATTTATTGCCCTGAAACTTCCTGGACAATAAATTTTGTGAAAATCGGAGCCGTTTCCGAGATTTAAAAGTATAGGATATACAAAGATAAAGGTTATTAAACGTGGTAAAACCATACTGCAGATATATTAGTAGTATAGTTGTAGCATGAATGGGTCGGCTCAACCGGGGAAGGACCACGCTCTCACACAATATCAGCGTAAAATAGTAGCTGATGTGTTTCGAATGATGAGTGTAGAAAACCGGAGGCTATTTTTAGTGAAAACGAGGCATTTCTTCTTAGTCCTCGTGGGTGACAACGCGATTCTTAATCGAGGATAGATGTAGATGTCTATGGGTCCCAGCAACTACTTCCCATCAGGTGGACTGTGTGCTCGTTTGTCACCCTATTCTATAAAAAATATAATTTTTTGTTATTAATTACCATATTTAAATACTCATACTAAGACAAGATTACTAGGTAAATCTACGCCATTAAACAGGAAATATTTTAAATGAGCATTTAGATCTACATAGCCTTTATAGTAATACAACACAAGCAGGAGTTACGACCAATCCGCGTAGGTAATAACAACGCAGTCTCTACCGAGCGAAGCTGTGTGTTTTGTAACTATAAAGGAACTAGTTCACTTGTTGACTAGTTATTACTTGTTTGTTACATATTAAATTATTTGCAAGAATATTGGTATATGATGCTACAATTATACAGTGCAGTCGTGTCTAGCTAAAATAGTACATAGCATCCATATTATAATTTTAAATTAAAAAGGAACCTTTACGTCACAAAATCATTCAGTTTTAACCAATTATACAAATGTGTCTTATATAATATTTCTATTAATAATTTAAATCCTTTGGGTATTTTATTATATAATTTTACACACATATTAAGTCAATTTTTGTTATATTTAACGAGCCTGTTTAGGATGACATAACATGACTTCTAGGACAAGCTTCCCTGGGTCACATTGGTTTGGAAGAGATATATCACACCCTTTAATAAACAATGACTTATGTTTTATAAAAAAAAATTCCAATTTCATAAATATATAGTGAAGAAAGGGGTAAAACACCAAGTCTTTTTAATAGCGGCTTGCAGTATTCCTCTGACGATATCCTACATATTGCATGAATACATTTTTTATTAGACAACGAATGCTCTCTTGCGGTCAGTACAACTACCCCATATTATAAGTACATAGCGTAAAATAGACCAGGTACATAAGCGTGATATGTTACAATTTCCATACCATGTATACGTAGAGTCTATTCTACGTTAAGTCATTATCGTTGTTACGGCTTATAACGGCCCGTACTGAACTTGCGCTGCTAGTGCTGAGCCATGTGTTTCTATTAACTCTACGAGTCAAAATATTTTGCTGTGTGAATTCATCATCCCAGTAAGTGCCCATAGGAGGTGATTTTGGGTATGCCAGAAAAATCTTATGTTTTTTTATAGAAATGTAGTAAGCCTACATTTCTACAAAGCAAACCACACATTATATTCATTCACACACTTTCCTCACACTCTACACACACATTAAACATAATTAATGTTAAGGAAATAAACCATTTTTTTATTTATTTACTTAAAATAATCAGACGTTCGTCAGATATTGGAATCCGAGCTTCGCAGAAGAAGAATCAAGCATGTCAAGTGGTGGATTTTTACTGGCTGATTATGAAGTCAAAGTAAAATATGTTTTTTCAAAATTCGCTCTTACGAAACCATTTTCAAAATTTAATAGATACACCATTGTTTCAAGAAGTCCTTACTGCGAGGAGATTTTTTGAAAAGAAGCAGCACGAACCACACAATTATACTATTTTTCTTCGAACATTTACAATTACACCTTTTATAATTATAATCAATTTTAAAAAAAGTTTAGAGAATCTTATTACGTACACGCATTTTAATTTTATAAAAGGTCATCCAACTTATAATAAACCCTATAAGGATGTTACCACAACAATAAATCGATGCCATTGATCGACGTTTATCGACGTCGACCGATCGGTGTGGTAGCTTTAACTAGTCGATGGATACTGGTCGGTAAAACGTTGTTCAATCATCGGTCGACGTCAATCGACAATTAAGAGATGTGGTTGTAAACTCATCAGCAGTATCTTTCAAAATCCAGTCGGTGGAGCGAGGCAGATTCTCGAATAATGAAGCAACTCGATCGACATTGACCAATCCATTCTAACATCGAGCGATTGATTAGTTTCGTAACACCCTAAGAATGTCTTTGAATAAAACCAATTTTAAATTTAATGTTTCTTAAATTTCCAATGTTTCGGGGAATACATAACAGCCATGGACATAGGGAGCACTGAGTCATTTGATGTTCGGATGTCATAGTTGACGAATGCTAACTTTAACATTTAAATTATTCTATTCGATTCTATAAAAAAGGTAGGCGCTTATGCCACTAAATAACGTGGTCGACTCTTTGTAAACATAACGTTGTAAGTAAGAGCCTGTATTAAGGAAATCCCTAGCCTATCTACATAGACATTTTGGGTATTTATTACATTTAATGTTTACCTTTTTATCACTTTTATAAATTCATGACTACATACATGAATTGATTATGATACACCTGGCTATAATCTACTTTCTTGCCGCTTCCTGAAATTTATGCTTCGGCGCCCCCGTTCTTAATATCAGCCGTAAAATTTAACAAATGTTTGGGAATTTTATGTTCAAAATTTCTCTATTAAGTCAATTTTTCGTAACTGTGCAAGCAACAAAGGAGTAGATAGGATTATACCCTATCTTCTGATTGAGAATTTCGACGTGTTAATTGTAAGCTAAGTTCTTATTACCTGATTTAATAAAAAGAGGAGATTAATTATTGTTTTTTCTCTGAATAGTACGTGATATTATTGGATTATTGTTCTTTTATTAAATAGGTAGTACTTTACAGGTAGTCTCGTAAAAATTTCGCCAATAAGCGTGGCAAAGATGGGGTGGAATTTTAATAGAACTCTTAGAATAAAATTAAGATTGTGCTATTCATAAGTCCTTTTAAACCTTTAAAAAAATAACTTTAAAAAGTTCAGGCCGATTTGAAACAACCAAAAAGAATAAATAATTTTCACATTCTTAAGTTGGTGCTTAATTTTTTTATGCAATATATCTTAGCTGTAATCGGTGCAATAATTTTTTTAAATGGTATGATATTTTTTTAATTTTTTATTGAAATTTCATTTTATCCGTCTGCTGTTATGTCGAACTACTAATTTAATTGTCAGTTGGTAGGATGTTTTTTAGGAACATTTGTAAAACCAAGCCAGATATTATAAGAAAGAAAGAATCATGTCCAATGTTGACCTGAAAATTTTTTAACGCGTCTAGTGATGTAAAATATCTTATAAAATTACCTTTATGATCCTTATTTCGTATCGTATAATTGAATTTTCCAATAAAGCCAGGAAATAAGTAATATTACTATGTTTATCATTCTCCATAGACTTTTGGAGGTGGAACGCGTTTTTAAATGGCTTAAAGGCCCAGAAGCCATGCCATAATATATTTAAAAACGTGTTTTACACTTTTCGCGTCACATACAACTAAAATCTTATTAATTCGTCATTTGGTTTGTGAATGTTAGTAACCGATTGTTTTCTGTTACTTATCTTATTATTTTATGATTAGATATAATTTTTTGTGTTTTTATACTATGGTGTGGTAAGTTATTTTTATTTCCACACCATAGTATACCATAGTGTACAGTTGACAGGTTAAAACCTAAAAACTTATTTACTTTACAACATTTTTCCCTGGCGTCTAAATGAAAAGGTGATAAGTTATTACGTAATTATAAACAATAATTGATTTTATGCAACAGTAGTTGTAGGTAGGCGCGACCTGTAAAACGAATCAAGAGACAGGTCAATCAATGTATGGAAAGTGGGCATACTTCTTTGCGTTATTTACGCAATGTGTTCACCCAAAATATGCCACCGTTACCGTTACAGCCTGTTAAAGTCCACTGCTGATCACAGGCCACCCCAATGAATTGCTTCATAGGGAGGATATTTGCCACAGTTACCACGCTTAGCGAGTGGGTTGGTAACCGCAATTTTTTTTGTCGTTATTTGGAGGATGCTACTGCACATCAGATTAGTTTCCTTCTGTCGCCTCTTACGACGCCCACAGGATTATATTGTAGTGTAATTGATATTATCTATTATGGTTGATTAAATGTTATTGAGTAAACACACGATGTAAACGCAAATAAAAAAATATATAAAAAAAAATTAAAACACAGGTATTTGTGAACTAGTGCGTATGTTTCTTTATTTGACTGGAATGTAAAGAATAGACTCTATTTAGTGTTCAGTGTTATTTGAGGCAATGAAACTGGTTATTTCCTTATCGCAACGATTGTTTTCGTAGCTGGATATTTTTATTTCTTTAAAACTCATGATCTCGTGGTAATGTATATGATACGTCTTTTTACATATGAGTTTCAAATGAGTCCAACTGAAGCATCCATTTCAATTCAACTTCAAACAAAGAACCAAAAATAAGGTTTATGTCTGTAATATAGGAATAACTGACTTCTATTGTAATCGGGGGGGTATTTGCATTTTTTTATGTTTTTTATGGTTGCGCAAGGCAGGGCGAGTCGCTAGTAAAAAAAAATGTATTTTATATTACCTTCATATTTCTTTAAAATAGGTAACGCCAATACCACACACCACTTCCGGAAAATGCCGAATTTAAACTTTAAATTTTATTTAGTCTCTTTCTTTTCTTTAATTTCCATCACAAGATTGCCTAACTAAGCTGGAAGTTTTACTTTGAATGTTTCCTATCAACTTGGAACAATTTTTGAATCAATAAAGATGTACCTTAGAAATATTTAGTAATAATGATATGTGAGATAGAAGCTTAGCTACTAGTAAGGCACCATTATTAAGAACCAAAAATAAGGTTTATGTCTGTAATATAGGAATAACTGACTTCTATTGTAATCGGGGGGTATTTGCATTTTTTTATGTTTTTTATGGTTGCGCAAGGCAGGGCGGGTCGCTAGTAAAAAAAATGTATTTTATATTACCTTCATATTTCTTTAAAATAGGTAACGCCAATACCACACACCACTTCCGGAAAATGCCGAATTTAAACTTTAAATTTTATTTAGTCTCTTTCTTTTCTTTAATTTCCATCACAAGATTGCCTAACTAAGCTGGAAGTTTTACTTTGAATGTTTCCTATCAACTTGGAACAATTTTTGAATCAATAAAGATGTACCTTAGAAATATTTAGTAATAATGATATGTGAGATAGAAGCTTAGCTACTAGTAAGGCACCATTATGCTCTTATTTCGGCATATTTCATTCACAAATTAAATCGTTTATTATTTTACAATTTGAAAGTTAAAGTAACAGCCTTTATACGTTCCAATGCTGGACACAGGCTCTCAATCCTGAGAGAGTTTTTAGGGCAAGGAAATGTCCGCCGTGCTCTCTCAATATGTGATGACCAACTTCACGTCTTTGAAATATTGTTTTAGTTATATTTCAGCCATGCAGGTTTCCTCTCAATGTTTTCCTTCACCATCAATTACGTGGTAAATCAGCACTTGAAATTGCAATTTCATTGGTGCCGGAGGAGATCAAACTCGGCTTACTCGCGTACCGTGAAATTTAGTGAGCACTTAGCCCATGAGCTTCCAGGGCTCTTTATTTTACCATGTAGTGTACCATTATTTAGGAAGGAAATATGAAAATATCAACGCTTAATTGTGCCACTATGGTAGCTAAACTTATTTTAAATTTAACTTATTTTAAACTGATCATTACTGAATTGGAAATAAGCCGGCCATGTAGGTCAAATAACCCACAACATTTGGCGTAGAAAGGTTCTCGAGTAGCGGCAGCCTTATATTGATAAGCGAAATGTAGTGCGTCCCCCACTAGATAGAGTGACAACCTCGTACGAGTTGTAGGAAGACGTTCCTTGAGGTAGGCCTACGTTCAGCAGTGGACTTGTGAAGGGCCGTAATAATGGCGATGATGTATACCTTTATAAATGTGTTGTTTGAGCGCTTTCTTTCTGACCAACAAGACAAAGTAAGTACTCTTATAAATTATGTCAGTAGATTACGTTAATTTTAAACAAGTGTCCTTGCAATATTTTACTACCCTCTGAGTTGTTGTGAGGTAAAAACAATCGTCTAAGTTCAATTAATACATTCAAGTTCGTTATTTTAAAATTACTTTTCCGAATGTGTGTCTTTCCCCTCCCTGGTTCGTTTCCGATTTTTGTTCAGCTGCAGACGTGCCCTCCACTTCACGGCTCGTCCCAGGTTGGGGCGCAGTGTTGCAGGGAAATATTTTCCAATACTCTGTGCAAAATATCGATTTTCATCCATTCTGGTACCCACGATTAGTTAGGGAAATATTTGGTCACCCCCGGCAGAGCCCGGCATGTCGAGGTAAGGGCTAAAATACTACCCGAATCGCCTTGGCCTCGGGTAGGCATTGTTTGCGACTGGACTCTCTCCAGCCACGCATCCATTGGCACAGTACGCTTGACAACTTGTATTGGGTTAGGATAGGAAAAAGGGGTGGGATAAAAGAAAAGAATCAGACCAAATAACAGGCGGCAGTCACTTGAAAGAAGAACTCCTCAGACTTGCGCTGGGGATCAACACGACCTGCGCTCTCCCATAGTGCGATTCGCCAAACTGCTCGCCGGACAGGAGAGCATAATAGGTGTTGATTTAGTATTAATTAATCAGACTCTAGTGACCTGCTGACGTCACAAAATGTCCTGAGGCTTGCAAGCCTGGTGCTGCATCTGTACTGACATCACGAAACGTCCTGAGGTTTGGAAGCCTAGTGCTTCAGGGCATTCTTCCTGGCCCCATGGATACCAGCAATCCTTTACCTGAGGATAAGGTGAAATACCTGAGCTGATGAGACTACAGGTATTTGTGCGATAATTGGATAAGCGTGTCCTGTGGGGTTATTTGGTGCGTAATCCGTAGTTATTTCTCAATGAAAATGCTATTTTTCAGTATTAATACAACCAAGAAACAACAAACCCATAAACTTTTTTTACCTTTATTTACTTTGACACAGGCTTTTAAATTAAGGTTTCCCTCCGACGGCTCTCACGACACCCAGAGGATGATATGGAATTATAATCTCTATTAGCGAAAACTCATTGCTTTCGATAGGTGGCGATAAAACGATATCGTTTATACCGGGGCTAAAATATCCAGACTGGCGTGGATAAGCAGCATCAAAGGTCTTGGACTTCTGTTATTGCTGGCACCAATCCACCTACCAAGCGTGATGATTAAGAGAAATAATTTCAACGGATATTACCAAAGTTCAGCATTTAACTTTCTCGGTCTGATGATAAAGAAGACAGTAAAAGGTCAATGCTGGCCGTGTAATAACAGTGTAAGAATACCCACTAGCCCATATCGTCCCGTGGGTTCCGTAAGAGCCGACAGAGGGTAACAAACAAGGAAATACGCAGCAGCCTTATACCGCATCCTTATAACAACTCAATAATAAAAAAAACATATGTGCAGTTCACACGCGGTGGAAGTGAAACCTTAAAAACCTAAACTTCGAGAGAATGAGACGACTGCAGAGTATCAAGAGTAGTACGGTTGTAGAGTTTATTTATTATATTAATGTCAGGATGTTTGTATATATATATATATATATATATATATATATATATATATATATATATATATATATATATATAACATTTTAGTCATGAAATCGTTCAACTGAAAATGTTTTTGATCGATCACCATGAAAATTTGCATATTGGTATTAATAAATTAAATTGCTTGCGCTAAAATAAAAAAAAGTCGCTGAACACAACCTATGATAACAACTGGTAGGACAACGTCTGCCGGGTTCAGATAGGTTATTATAATATTGTTATCATGTTTAAAAATAATTTTATGTATAATACACTACATAATGTACAGACTCCAATTTTGAATGTTATATTTATACTTATAAGTATACTGTATTTTATCTTAATATCATACTGGCAAAACCGTTTACATGCATATTTTTGTCTCCCTATTACCAAGTTAGTGATAGTTTCTCGACTACACAGAATTAGTATTTCATTCTTGGGGCAATGTATACGCTGTATCAACAAGGTCCCAGAAAATATACAAGGGTTACCAAGTTTTAATATTTAATTAAACAAAAAAACTATATAAAAAGGGTTATTATAATAAAAATGACTACATTACGTGGTTAATAATAATCCCTGGATTACATTACATTACTCGATTACATTGGATTACATGGTAGATAACAACCCCTGGGATTGAGGTGGTCGCTTCCAAGTAGTTTCTAAATCAAATTTTGTAAGTATTTTGTAACCATTCACATTGTAAAATTTATTTTAAAAAAGTCAACCTGCGTTTCTTACGGGTTTTTCCCAGGGCAGACGTTTTTTTCGAACCAGAAGTAAGGTAAAAAATGACTTTCAATTAGAATTACATGTAATCTATATTGAATTAAAATTATGCTATTCTGTTCTTTTTTAGTATTGCTTTTTCATATATATCACCCTTATACCAGTGGCCTATAGACATTGACATCAATCTTTACTGTAATCCATTAAGAATCAAAATGCAGATGCATTGTCACCACTGCAGACTAAGATGAAATGTCTCGTTTTCTCTAAAAAGGATCTCCGGTTCTTTCCACTCACCATACGAAATACACAGATTAAGCTTCCCCGGTGGAACTGGTCTATTTGTGATACAACCATAATAATATAGCTACAGCATGCCTCTACCACGTTGAAAAAGTACCAACATCCAGGGGATATTGTTCAGCAAAGGACTTGTAGGGGACTCTCATTCATTTCACACAAACATACAATCATTCAATCACATACACACGCATTTACAATATACACAGTACAGAAATATCTTTTATTTGTACACCTCCTACGCACACTAGACGTTATCACACCCCACTACATTGTGACTTCTACAGGCTTATAGTAGTCTGTAACGAATAACGAAGAATCACATGAAAACATGTACTAATTAAACAACACACATAATATTTAAATTCATGGTCCTTTTTAGTGTGCAGAAGATAGTTATATTATAATTTATATTATAATTTAATCGATAGTAATTATAAAATCTACCAAATGTAAAAAGGGAGGCGCGTACGTTTTAAATTTGACGACCTTCACCTGTACATCCTATACATAAGTTAGCAATTCTTATACTATGTGTAAATGTTATTAATTTTTAGGAAACGGTTCCAATGATTTAGATGAAATCATATATTTAGATAATGTTTTGCTTTTCAAATTTATCCAGACAGGTTTATTACCTGACAAAATATAAATCAAGTTTTATAACGCCAAAGAAAGCTCATTTTCCTATGTACTTAATATCTTCAACGCACCTAATTTAACTACATTACTGGATAAAAAATAATTCTTATGATGAAACAGTATTTTATAGAATAATTTATAATTTAGGATCTAGGGTATTAGGAAAATAATTTGAAACGTAAATTTTAAAACATTTTTTTAACTTTCCGCCGGGGAAGAAACACGCTCTGATAGAATAACAACATAAAATAGCAGCTTAATACTGCTTAGTTTCATATGATGAGTGTAGAGAACCGGAGACACTTTTAACTGGAAACGAGCTGTTCCATCTTGGTCCTCAGGGGTGTAAACGCACCTGCATTTTCATTTGTAATTAATTCTAAAAGGATAGATTGATAAAGGGTGGATGGTCTATGGGCCACGGCAACCACTTATCATCAGGGGGACTATGTGCTCGTATGTCACCCTTATTGCATAACGTTATATACGTTACACATGACCTTTGTTTTTTTTTCATGTTTATCTTAAGACTTTTCCATCGAGAGACATTAACACAAGGTACTCTGTGGTAGACACTATTGAGGTCCTTAAGCAAAGCACTATTAGGTCCTCCAGCGATTCTGCCATAAGGACTAAATCATCGGCGAATTGAAGGTGAGTGATGTGCTCGCCAATGATGCTCATCGCCCGACGGGCATCACACGATGCCAAAACGGCACCATTTCTACAATGGCTATCTCTAACTTGACTCACCGGTGCCCTTGCGTTGCTGCGCTAATAATAGTATCCTAATTGGACCTATTAGGATATTAAAAATATATTTTTTGCTTTGATTGCCCGATCGTACGATCTAATCCACCGTACGATCGTTATTAAGCATTACTTGTGCTCGCGCGATTACTTGCAAGCTTCAATTAGAACACTAGAGAAATATGATGAGTGTTTAGTCTTGTCGTACAGCAAAATCACATCGTTTGCTCGTACGATCGTTGCTAATTATGACGACGCCTTAGAATAAGCGTTAGATTTCTAACCGAACGCGATCACACGTTAAGTCTTTGTGTTTCCACGTATGTGTTATTCTTTTTAGATACTAGATATTTCTCTTTTAGCCTGTAAGTATTCTACGTACTAACATAAGTTGCACAAGGACAAACAGCTAATCACAAACTTCATCTGTGCTGGATTTAAAGCAGTGACAAACGATACCGCAATTAACCGCCCACCTCGGTACCTAATTTTAATACATATGCACAATGATTTCTTATATTTACGCTAACACTACACAATTTTCGGGCGCTTTATGGTACCAATGATCATGATCACTAAGGTGTTTAACGTCCTGATTTCGGTCCGATCTACGCTAACAAGCTTACGATATCTTGAAGTCTTGCAGTGGTATACTTAGGTTTGGATTTAATTTCATATTCAAAAACTAAACGTAGCAGATCTAGCTATGACATTGGGATTTCAAACACTTCAGGCCCCTCCCTGTGACCATGGGTGCTGTAAAGCACCCGAAACGTCAAGAATTTAAAATTTCAAATTAAAGGAGATAAACATCCGTAAATTAGTTTCATTTGATATATGTAAATTTATAAAAGAGATGCTAATTTAATGGTCTATAATAGCCTACTTTGCAAGGGTTAATAAAAAAACAAGGTTCTTAAACTTGTTAAAAATTGGGTAGTGGGCCTCTATTTTTAACAAGTTTAGGAACCTTGTTTTTATGTAAGTTTTATTTTATATAGGTTTTGCTTATCTTTACAATTAAATAAAATTGAAGTGTCTGTTATTATTGTCAAAAGGAGAGCTTTTTACCAAATGCATATGAAAGTATAAATGGTGCTTTAATAAAAAACTATTTTCAAGCTTTTTCTGTCTGTATTTTTTCCTGTCTGTTTGTTCCGGCTAATCTCAGAAATGGCTGGACCGATTTCGATAGACCTTTTAATGTCAAATAGTTAATGTTATAAAGAGTGACTTAGGATACATTTATTTGGGAAAAAGAATAAGAGTTCCGCGCAAAAAAGTTATACAGCTAGTATATAATAAAATAATAGCCCGGCTGGTCTCGATTTTGACATCTGCGGGTCTCATATCACAAAACTGTTCATGCGGCGATATGCGACGCCCGTCAAACATATTGCGATACCGCGTTAGCAAGAGATTTTACAATATTTGTCAACTCTGAACCGACATTATATGAAGTGAGTAATCAAAAACAATATGCTTAGTCGCAAATACAACAATAAATTAGTATAGACCATTAAACCGAGGCGAACAGGCGGCGGTCGTATAAAATCGTTATCTATGGTCAATAAAAGTGTAAGCTGCCATAAACGGAATACGAGCCACTTCGACCGTTGTTGAAATAAATTTTTTTTTACGTCTTAATCGAAGTGGTTGGGAACTATTCGATAATTGTTATGGTGTAGTCAAACGTAAGGAATAAGGTCAAAGGTTTTCAACGTGGTAGAGTCACACTGCAGCTATATTATGGTTGTGGCATGAATGGGTTGGCTCAACCGAGGAAGGACCACGCTTTCACAGAAAACCAGCGTAAAGTAGCAGCTTAAATGCTTCTGTGTTTCGTATGGTGAGTGAAGAGAACCGGAGACCCGTTTTACTAGAATCGAGGCATTGGATCTTAGTCCTCAGGGATGAGAACGCATCTGCATTTTGATTCTTAATTGAATGTAGATGTCTATGGGCCACAGCATTCACTTACCATCAGGTGGACTGTGTGCTCGTTTGTCACCCTTATCCTATAAAAAAATTATCTCCTTAGTGTGACCGGTAATAACGTTTTTCGAAAATATACTTAAATATCTCGCAATAAATATAAATACCGACGGTGTAAGAACGTCCCCTCCATCTTGCCGTGGGTGCCATAAGAGGCGACAGAGGTAAACAAATCAGGAGATGAACAGCAGCGTCTTCCGCTGGTATTTGAAGTGAGGTAATTCTATATTCAATTAATTTTACTAAACCTTAAAGCCGAATTTTTTAAATTATGCTAACAGGAACTAATTTCGTTTATCAAAATCGAAACCAAACAGAGACAGTACTTTCACGATCAATTTGGCTTGAGCCCTTCGAAATCTACGGAAATACAAATTTTCCCCAATTTATTTAAATGTTAACAAACCCGGAATCGATTTCAGCAATTTACATTTAACGTTGAATATAAACAATTTCTTTGTTAACTCTTATTAAATTAATAGGAATTTATATTCAATCATAGTTAGATTTTACAAATAGTGCCAATTGATGCTACACTTAAGAAAGAAAACTTTACTAGATAGGAATTATTTTCTGCCTAGGAGTTTTTCTGTCTAGGTAACATATTCTTACCTCTATGTTTACTGCCAAATAGCATTCATCGCAACGCAACGCATTCCATCTCAAAGGTGAGAACGTAGCTGTAGTCTTACTTATTTCCCAGTGGCAAGTTATTGTAATGGGTCCGATTTTTCAAATTGGAAATTTTAACATATCTCCACGTTTTAAGGTCTTTAGAGTCGAATTGTATGGTTTTTAAGAGGATGTCCGAGTGTGCACATGTACGTATGTATGTATGTATTTATGTTCGGATTCAATTTTCGCCTCGTGTATCTCGAGAACAAAGAGTGATATTGACATGGAACCAGTTTCATTTAACGCATAATTATGTAACTTACACCTCATTACATTTTGAGCAAAATCGGTCAAGCCGTTTTTTGTGCCGAATGAAAATTGTATAAAATATTAAAACATATGATATTTTTTTATTCCTTCCACTGGAAAGTTAGTCGTGTGACCTATCGGGTGGCACCTAGACCGGTTTTTAAAAGTTAATCGCAGGTGTACCATGGGCTGCAGTATCCATTTACCATTTGCAGGTGGGCTATAAGTTTCTCTTGTCGCTTCAGTTTGTAAAAATGAGAATATTGTCGTTTTCAAATGCCAACTTCACGTATAATAAACATCACACCCTGCTAATTGATCTTGTACAAAACTTGAAAGGTTACAGTATACTAAATACTTGGGCATCATGATTGATCAGCGCCTGTCCTGGCACATGCACACTGAACTGATAATGAAAAGGTTTAGGAGATTAATATGGACTTTTAAAACATCAAGACACGTTACTTCTTCACGTTAATCAATCGTTACTTACTGTCTGCCATGCTGGGGTGGCACAACAAAAACTAAATTTTTAGAACTTGAGAGGGCGCAGCGATCTCTGCTTAAAGTTATGCTTTATAAGCCCTATAGATTTCCAACCCAAACCCTTTACCTAGCCTCTAACCTATTGTCCGTAAGAAAACTCTACTTACTACATATTATTCTAAGAAAACAAAAATCCCTCCCGTATGATCCCAATAAGCCGAATATGGTTAGCAGAAGCTTTCCCGTGACCTTGCCGATATGCAACCAAACTTTAATCCTGTAAGATTGATCGGCACGTAATGCGTAGATATTTTTCGATGAAAAAGTTAGTATGCAATATCAATACAACCGAAAAACAACACACCTAGATTTTTTTTAACTTCATTCCGTTTTACAAATTAATTTTTTTTTTATATAAATAGATTATATAATATGTCAACTGCTGATCGTAAGTCTCCCCCTTATGGGGATCCGCCCCATAAAGTAATCTATATTGCATAATGGTGGAGGATTATTCGTAGTAGCACCGGTGAAGTATACCTGTATGAAAGTGTAGACACTTCAGGTAGACCACAAACAGCGGATTACCTGACAGACTTACCATCAAATCCAATCAAAAAGTGCGAAAATGACCATGAATGCCAGGTGAATTGCCTTGTCATAGACTTCTAATATGGAAAAAAGCGCGATAACCTAAACCTAAATCAGAACTTTGATATTAACATATTTACTTATAGCTGTGCAGCACATACACTAAATTTGGTATCTAAAGATTTGGAACTGTGTGAGTTCAAGGAACAAGTAGTTCATGTCATGAAATATTTTCGCAATAATCATTTTGCCAATGCTAAATACAAGGAAGAGCAGGGAAAACAGCCGATACTTCTCCAAGAAGTACGTTGTACGCAGGTTTGGCCATTGCACTTTTTTATTATCTTGAGTTATCAGGAGAATGCTACTGCCCATTAGCTTCTTCTACCCGTTTACCTTTGATACCTCTTACGACAATCACAGGAAAATATGGGGTCAGGGGTCATCCTTGCCACGCTTATTCAATAAAAAAAGTAATTACAGTTTCAGAAACATAATCTCGCATACAGGACAAAACGAAAATAAAAATAACTTCAAAATCCTTTCTTTTCCAAAAAGTTCTTAGAGTGAAATTAGTTGCTAAAAATAGGAAACACGAATACCCTGCGAAAACATTGGGCTCATAGCTGCCGTCTAATAAAAAACTCGTCAAAACTTGATTACAATCTGTATTCACTAGCAGATGGAAAGTAAATTTAGCGTAATACTATATTTTGTACGCGCTTAAGATTCAGTAATTAATAACCAACTTTGTATATCTATATATCTATATCTATATCAGTCGCGTGTCCCCGTAGCAAAATACTATAATTTGACATTATGCTATGGAAATAGTTAAAATAAACTAGTCCTGCTGTTTCAATGCTGTTAAGATTTCTAATATTTTAACACCATACGCTACAGAACTAAGTCTGCTTGCTAATTTAGATATATAACAAGCTTATATACAATAAAAATTTTTGATTGTTGTCACTTAGTGAAACTTTATCGTCGTTTGTGATGAACATGTACTTATTTCACTTATATTTTAATTTATTCATTATAAAATCCCTCATTATATATATATATATATATATATATATATATATATATATATATATATATATATATATATATATATATATTTGTAGAATAAGGGTGTCAAACATTGTAAGTGATTGTAAGTGGATGCTGTGGCCAAATGACATCTAGAACTAAAATGCAGAATGCGGTTTTTCTTCTGTGATCTGAGATGGAACGCACGCTCTATATTCACTATTCAAAACACGGTAGCATTTAGCTGCTATTTCACGCTGGTATTCTGTAAGAGCGTGATATTTCTACGGTGGAACCAACATTCGTACTACAAACATAATATAACTGCAGCGTGGCTCTACCACATGTAAATAAGACTGGTAATGTACACACAGTCCACCTGAAAGTAATTGGATATGGATATCAACATATATGGATATCTATATATATGGATATCTACATTATTATCTACGATATTTTTGTATAATTACAATCTGTGACGCATTCCATCTCAAAGGTGAAATCACAACTGTAATCTTACTAGTTTGAAGTTAGTTGCAGGTGTACCACGGACTGCAGTATCCATTTACCATCAGGTGGGCTATAAGCTTATTTTGTAACTTCAGTTTATAAACTTTTTTCATAGAAAAGGGGGCAAACTAGCATGCGGATCACCTGATGTTAAGTGACTACCGCCGCCCATGATTAACCGCAACACCAGGGGAATTGCAGGTGCGTTGGCTCGTATAAAAAGTCCCAGTACTGGATACAGGCTTCCTCTCATTTTTGAGAGGGTTTTAGGGCAAGGAAATGTCCACCGTGCTGCGTGTTGGTTAATTTCACATGTCTTCGAAATATTTTGTTCTTATTTTTTCAACATGTAGGTTTCCTTACAATGTTTTCCTTCAACACAGAGCACGTATTTAATCGAGACTCAAAATTGCAATTGAAAATATCATTTATGCCTGCGGTAATCAAATCCAGATTGCTCGCTTACTGTGAAGTTTACAGCGAGCACTTAGCCTGAACTACCATGGCTAGCAGCTACCACAGTCATTATATTGCCTTTCTTTAATTAGGCATACCATCAAATCGGACAACAGCCGTCGATGCACAAATGTTTGTCTGCAGAAATAGGTTAAGATGGTGCCTCCGGACACTTTATTTTAACGTTACCTTCGCACTTGGATTTTCTTCTGTTACGCGAAGGTAGTTTACATACATAAGTTGCACAGGCACAACCATCCAGACCCAGAACAAATAATTGTTGGCCATACAAATACTCGCTCCGTGCGGGATTCAAACCCGTGGCGCTCAACGCTGCAACTCATTAATAACCCACAACGTCACGGAGCCGTCACTTAGGAAGAAAAAAATCCTACAAGTCTACTCCTAAAATAAGTCTACTTTAGGAGACGAATTTTAGTAAAGTCGTACGTGAAACGGCCTTTACAGAGAATAATGTTTATAATCAAATTGCAGAAAGCGGATAATAATTTTTTTTTATTAAATAGGTTACACTTTCGGGATGGGCCCAAAATTGAAGCCTTTAAATCCCATTTCCCATTAACCCAGTCAAAAAGGTCAAAAAATTAGAATTTAAATAAAAAGCAAGATCCGGATTTAAATAACTAAAAATAATGAAATAATTTCCAGAATAGCTTCTGAAATCGGGGGTTTAATTATTTAATAAACAATGTCGTATGTATGTCGTGTGCTAAGAAATAGTTTTCCTCAGAACAAAATTTTCTTTAGACATAAACTTCAGAAGCTTTTATGTGGAAATTATTTTATCTTTTTACTTTTGACTTTTAATTTTTATCATAATTTCATTTTAGTTTAGCAAATTAGGATATCAAATGAGCGGATTTTGCTTTGTGGCATTCCATGGGGGAGGCCTTTGTTCAGCAGCAGATTGTGAAGAAGAAAGAATTAAAATTATTACACATAGTATTTCTGGTTGTAAGTAGATACTGTGGCTCATAGACATACATATATCCTCTATTAATAATCGTAATATAACACAAATGCCTTTGCCTCTACAGTTATTTTACATACAAAAAATGTAAATACTTCGGAAATCAATTCGAAACGTAACTTGGCTGAATCTCATTATTGTCCTACAAGGAAAACATCTTCGTTCAATTAACCTCCCTTATTTTCTAACATCCGTTTACAGAACCCTAATAAAGGCAGAGTTGTTTTCGCGCGTCGACGGCTAATTTCTCCACGAAACACGAAAGCTTGCAGGGAAAATATTATTTATTCGCGTAACACAATATCTCGAGTCGAGTCATTAATCAATGTCTCGTGCTTATAATGTTTAAATATTTTCAAAGCTTTCGCACGTTGGGAATTTTTAATATTCGTTCAAAAATTGGAAAATGTTTCTTTCGATTTATCTTCGCTTATTAAACAGTTTTCTTGCCCGTAACTGCAAAAGGGAATGTGTATATACATATACCTATGTATATGTATTTATTTTATGATTGTGTGTTTTATAGAATTCCAAAATACACATATTATATTTTAATATATCGTTGTTATTGGCCTACTGGAAGAAATTACAGTATGAAATAAATAGTGCCCTTGTACAAACTATTGATTGTGATATGTCATCTCTGTTTGTATGTGTACTTAAATTGTTAAATAAATAAATAAACAAGAGTAACATTTTTAACCTGTATTGCATGCATCTTGAGCAACTGTAATGTACATGAGCAACTGTAATGTACACATGTAAATTCACGTTTGATCATCCTTGTCTATTTTGATTTTTTACTGCATTACTTTTTGTATGTTTATCTCTATTTGGTCTAATGGTTGCATAGAATACGAACTTCTTCCATATTCATAAACCTACGCGTACATGCACGTCGGATATGGTTACTCCTGATTTGCCAATTCGGTCAATAAACTTTCGACTAGTACGTCCCTTTCCGTCTTCCATTCACTTATGCAACATAAATTTACTTTGTCACTCTATCCTAATATATAAGTCAATGCTCTCACTGGTCTGGTCACTCTATCCAAATATATCCTCATTAAAACTTTCTATATGACCAAACCACCGAAGCATTCCTTTCTTAATTCTGGTCACAGTATCATCTTGTAAATCACACTCCTTTTTATCTCACAATTTCTTACCCTATCACTCAGATTCAGTCCCAACATACTCTTTAGAACCGCATTTCTACTGAATTTATTCTAGTCTCGTGTTTATTCTGCCACACCCAAGTTTCACTAGCATACGTTAAAGTAGGGACTAACCCAGCATTGTGAATTGCCATACGTGCCTTTGACACATTCTGACATTTCACAATAGAGTGTAGAGCCCCATTTACTTTATTTCCTGCGTTCACTCGTCTTTATATATTCTTATCATATCTCCCATTCCTGCTGAATACACATCCCAAATATACAAACTCATCCACTTGCTCAAACAACTCCCCTTCTGTTCGTATTTCACATACTTTTTACTTTCTTCCCTTACAAAAACCATAATTTTCATCTTACTAGCGTTCACTTTCATACCCCCTTCTTTTAATGATCTGTTCATTAATGTAGCCATCATTTGCAAGTCAGCCACCGACGACGCAAAAATAACTTGATCATCGGCGTACAAAAGGCATTTGACGGTTAACACACCCATTCACAATCCGCATTCTTCAAGTTTCAAATTTTCTAAACAACTGTCCATAAATAGGTTGAACAGCCACAGGGAAGCCACACAACCCTGTCTGACACCTTTATGGATGCCAAACCAGTTCGAGTAGACCCCGTTGATCCTAACACAACCACTAAAGTCCCTATAAAGAAACTTTAATGCCTGTATCAACCCAACCCCTTTCAATTAGTACCTTAGCAAACAGTTTTCCTACATTGCTAAGAAGGCTGATATCACGGTAGTTTTTACAGTCCCGCTGCGACTCTTTTCCCTTATATATTGGGACTATCACGGCTTTGTACCAGTCTTCCGGTACTCGCTTCAGTTTCCAGCATAAATTAAACAAGGTGTACAGCAGGCCTGCCACCACTTCCTCTCCAGTCTTTAGCATTTCGATTGAAACTCTATCATATCTCGCTGCCTTACCTGCTTTCATACTTTTCTTTGCTTTTATTATTTCATCTATACTTATTTCCCTAGCTCTTTCCTCCTCTTTCGGAATTATATATATATATATATATATATATATATATATATATATATATATATATATATATATATATATATATATATATATTATGTGTAATTATTGTTTGTATTATTTTTAATTATTGCATTAATTTACTTTAATTTATAGTATATATAAATATAATTTACGTAACGTTTTGTATAATAATATTATTTATTAATTATTTTTATATATTTAATTATTTAATAATATACGCATTAAGTTTTCCCTTTTTAATATATTTTCTTTTATGGGTCTACTGGAAGATATTTCAGCAATTTATAGAATAAGTAGAACCTTTGTACGAACTAATTATAAGACTGTTTCTGTATCTCGTTGAGTGTACATAAATAAATTTAAAAAAGCAGTGGTAACTAGGATAAATATCTCCCCTATAAAGCAATCTATGTTGGATGCCTATGTTTACCAGTGGACTTTTGGTGGGCTGTATTCATGAATGAATGATATATTCTTGAAAATTCTTATCTAAAGACGTAGGCACAAATAAGAAATAAAATCGGCTTGTACACGTGATTGTTATTATATGTTTTGACTACACCTAACTAGCACAAGTTGAACCGATAATGGACCACCATGAAATAGCAGCATAATGCTGCTGTGGGTCATTTGGAGATTGATGAGTACCTACCATAGGTGATTTTTACTGGCAACACGTAACATTCTTATCCCTCCAGGGTGGCGACGGTTTTTTTATAAGATAGGGTGACAAACGAGCATATATTCAACCTGATGGTAAGTGGTTGCTGTGGCCCATAGACATCTACATTTATCTTCGATTACGAATCAAAATGCAGATGCGTTGTCACCCGTTAGGACTAAGATGGAATGCCTCATTTCCAGTAAAAAGGGTCTCCGGTTCTCTACACTCACCATACGAAACATCAAGCATCAAGCTACTATTTCACGCTGGTATTCTGTGAGAGTGTGGTCCTTCCCCAGTCAAGCTGACCCATTCGTGCTACAACTATACTACTAATATAACTGCAGCATGGCTCTGCTACGTATTACGTATTTGACGTATTTTCATTTTGATTCTTAATCGAGGATACTTGATCTTGTCATCATTTAAACTGTGTGCTTGTTTGTCAGCCTTATCGTCCTCTTAAAATATGAAGTATATTTTAACTTATCAAAATTAAGAAAGTACAAAAAGAAAATAAAAACAATAAATTAAAACGATTCGTTTACATTAAAATTAACAGATTAGTCAATTAACTTACATGAACACTAAACATTGAATTATAGTACATTACGATAATAGGGACTCATGTAGCTGATTATTGAATCATGTGAAGTTAGCGCACGCGTGAAGCCAGTGCACTAAATTCACTCGTTTTAATAATCGGATACTTAAGTTCCGTGTATCGTCATTATTTTATAGTATAAGTGACTTAAATTCACAAAAATTTGACTTTGATCCAAATTCATGAAAAACATTATTTGAAATAAAATTAAAGCAAAGTTAGTAAATACGGAGAATCAAAAATTTTCAGTACATGAATTACAACATCTATCTAAAGATTTAATTAAATAAAACCAAAGGTGCAACGAGAGTCTATTGACAGAAGTTTTGTATGATCCAGATGTTGATTTATGTCTAAATAATTTATCAAATCTTAATTCACAACTGTGTTATTTTTTGGCAATTGTTATGTGACGGTAAATGCTAATAATAAGTAAGTAATTGTGTTTAAATAATTAAACTTTAAAAATACAATTCAAGCTAAAATATACACAGTTCAAGCTAAGAATATACAAATAATTTAAATGATTTTATGTCATGCATTTTTTATATTTCTTGATCAAATTATTTAATGTTTTGTTTGTGATTTCATGTATTCCAATAGATGTTACCAATTTAAGTTCTATTGTTCTGTATTTATGATTATGTTTCAACAAATGTTCAAATTTACAAAATATTATAAATTTTTTGCGTGACTTAAGTAAAACATACCGTAAAATAATCGGCTAGTTGAATACCGCATGAGCGTGACTTAAACGTGGTTTTAAGTCACCGTGTACTATAAAACTATTTTACGAATTTTATAGAGTTATAGGTAAGTAAGACTCGACGACTTCCAGCCTCCCAAACAAGCCGTTTTCCGAAAAGGCTTCAGTACTATAGACCACATACATACCCTGCGGTAGATATTACAGAAGACTGAAGAGTACAATCTGCCACTTTGCCTGGCGTATGTGGTCTATGAGAAAGCCTTTGATTCCGTCGAAATTTGGGCGGTGCTACAGTCCCTTCAGCGGTGCCAAGTTGACTGTCGGTATATCAAAGTGCTGAAGTGTTTGTACAGTAGGGCTACGATGGCTATCCGAGAACAGAACCAGAGGTGTAAGACAGGGTGACGTTATATCCCCGAAACTCTTCACCGCTGCATTGGAAGACGTTTTCAAGCTACTGGACTGAAAAGGATACGGTATTAACATCAATGGCGAGTACATCACTCACCTTCGATTTGCCGACGATATAGTGCTTATGGCAGAATCGCTGGAGGACTTAAGCACTATGCTCAATGAACTCAATAGTGCCTCGCAACGGATAGGTCTTAAGATGAACATAGACAAAACAAAGATCATGTATAATGTCCATGTCACACCTATGCCGGTAGTTGTTGGGAGCACTATGCTCGAAGTTGTTGACGAGTACGTTTACCTGGGACAAATAGTCCGACTAGGTAATAGTCCAACTTCGACCGAGAGGTCAATCGACGGATTCAACTCAGCTGGGCAGCGTTCGGGAAATTATGACATATCTTCTCGTCAGGTATACCTCTATCTCTAAAAACTAGATTGTACAACCAGTGCGTGTTGCCAGTGATGACTTACGGATCTGTGACGTGTTTCTTCACTGCTGGCCATATGAGGACGCTCAAGGTCGCTCAGCGAGCTATGGAGAGGGCTATGCTCGGAGTTTCTCTGCGTGATAGACTCAGAAATGAGGTTATCCGCAGTAATACCAGAGTGATCGACATAGCCCAACGGATTAGTAAGCTCAAGTGGCAATGGGCCGGCCATATAGCTCGAAGAACCGATAACAGATGGGGAAGAAAGGTTCTCGAGTGGCAGCCTCGTACCGGTAGGCGTAGTGTAGGGCGACCCCCAACTAGATGGAGTGACGACCTGGTAAGATATGCAGGAAGTCGATGGATGCAGGTGGCTCAGGACCGTGCTTTGTGGCATTACTTGGGGGAGGCCAATGTTCAGCAGTGGACTTGTGAAGGGCTGTAATGATGATGATGATGATAAGTTAGTTTACTTTAATTTAGTCCCTTCTAAGAGTTTGAGGTAATGTAATGTACATTTTACGCTATGTTTTTTAGAAAATAGCATTTTATTAATATTTGGTTTGAAAAGCTCTTTAATCGTAATATCGTCCTTGAAATGCTGCACTCGAATAGCCATTTGTACTTGTGACCGGGAAATATGGAAATATGTCGAGAGATATTCATAACTCGAGGACACTTGAGTGCTTCTAGTAAAGAAATAAAAAGATGGACACATTTTCATCTGCTATTACGGAGTCCTCTAGGAATCTGCGTTTTGTTTCCAACCAAGGGGTGGGTCGTGTTTTACGAGCGCACGCTGTATCTGTACGAATCGTTGAAGTGTGGTCCAATTGATAATTTTCTAACCAAATTGTATTTAGTTAAGTATGTTACTGAAATGTTGTCTACTATCTTCCGTAGGTTTTAAGAAGCTCAAAGTCACTCAAAAAGGGAGAAAACTATGCTCGGAATATGTGTTGATGAGAAAATCGGTAACTAGAATATCCGAAGTAGATCAGGATTACCGATAAAGAGAAATGGTGCTTGAGTGACAGTCTTGTTATGACAGTAAAGCGCAGTTTTGTGTTCGTGACTACCTGATGAAATATTTGGGGTATCTACATCGAACTATATTACTAGCGTATAGAACGGACACCCTGAACCAAAAGATTGCTTCATTTTGGTCAGAGTTAGAACTAAAGTTCGCTGCAGCGCTAAAATAATAGTTACGTCGTCTAACCAAACTATTAAAATTTAAATTAGTTTTTTTGCGACCAAAACGTCATAAGCGCCAGGAAAGCGCCATAAAATTCCTGGCCTGAAATTCCCCATAGCCTGGCCCATATATTTTACATTTTGCCCGATTCTCATGAGCATTGTAACAACGCGAAAAACATTAAATCAAGAGTTTCAATATCTACTTACCGACGAAATGTTAAACCATCACTTTTTTGATGTTCTGGAGTATTTACTGCAGTCTTTAAGGAGACAACCGGGCATTTTAAAGTTGTTATTTATGCAAAGCGAACACGACTTGTCTGTGCGGGCATTGGACACTAACACTAACAGTTGCGGTACAGTGTACCGTAAAGCATGGCGCAAAATCATGCAAGGCGTTGTCTTCTCTATACGTAGTAGTAATACCACAATGGGCGGCTATTGATGCAGGTGGCTCAGGAACGTGCTTTGTATATATGGCAGTAGACTTACTATAGGTTCTAATGGTGGTGATAATGATGGTACTTTCTGTGAAGAACAGTCTAGTTTAGTTTCATAGACTGTCAAACTCTACTGCAAAACATAACGTTGAGGCCCACAGAATGGCTCATAAGGGCTCTGGCTTAATGGAATATTAGTCATTCTGCCACGCTTAGCAGGCGGGCTAGCAACCGCTGTTTTTTTTCTTCTAGTTGTTATCAGGAACACGCTGCTGTCCATCTCCTGATGTGTATCCTCTGTCACCTCTTAAATTACCCACAGGCCGATAAGGGGTAGTGAACATTTTTACACCGCCACTACATGGTTACTTACCCTTAAAATAAATACGTAACAGCTGACTTTTATCTATTTATAATTATATAGTAAAGTTAAGTAAAGTTATAGCCTATACGAACATATATCCCACCGCTGGGCACAGGCCTCGTCTCACGCATAAGAGAGTTTTAGGGCAAGGAAGTGTTCGCCGTGCTGCCTTGACGCCTTTTGGTTGACTTTCAGATGTCTCCAAAATATATTTTTTTATTTCTGACTTGCAGGATTCCTCACGGTGTTTTCCTTCACCGCCAAGCACGTGGTAAATCATCACTTAAAATTGCAATTAACAATTTCATTGGTGCCGGCAGGGATCGAACGCGGGATGCTTACGTACTGTGAAATTTGCAACGAGCGGTAAGCGCTGAGCACCTGATCCTGATTACGGTTAATGATAATTATTATAATCTAATCTATTGTTATGTGGTGTGGACTTTCAACGTGAACTTGAATCTGTCATTTGACTACAGTTAATCATTACTAACATAGCACCAAATATATACCTTCAACTTATCATATGAAGCTCATCTTAAGCGTTAGCACCCCGACGTCTTCTATATCGTTATTTACATTTAAATACATTACAGCCTATAAAAGTTCACATAGACTTCCCCCACATATTGTCTCATAAAGGGCAATTTTCCATAGTCGCCACGCTTGGTAAGAGAATCGACAATCAGCACTTTTTTAAATTA